>BLIW01000010.1:30374339-31574339 GCA_016586305.1 Ophiorrhiza pumila
ATATATTACATTAATCTTCGTGTTCATCATGTTTTTACTTTTAGAAGAAGCGCCCTGATCAGCGAAAAACTGATGAAAGCTTGACAGTAGTGATGCCTGGAGATGAAACTCCCAGATTTTTGGCATTTCCAGCTCCTTGTGTTCAACTACAATCAATTGGAAACTCTGCAGAATTATTATAGCGTTCCGGTACTGTGATTTTAACCAAAAGGAAAATAATAAAATTTGTTTCCATGCATCAAATTGCAGCTGTACTTCTATATATGATTTAGATGATTCATCGTTTTTTTTTTTGTTTTGTTTATATATACTAATTCGATTAGATAATTATATGGACCAAATCCAAGATCTCACGTAGGATTGTGAATCGGGTTTGGATAAAGTATTTTTTTTATTTTAGGATGATTTTTTTTTTTTAAAGTTGTATCCACTAAAGTTTTTTCATTTTTCACATATATATTAAGATTAAAAAAAAGTTAAATTATAACTTATATTGATCCTTTAACTATTCGTTCTGTGCTTGGTTAAGATTATTTCTTAATCTTTCTTATCTGTTCAATATTGCATGATTTATTTAATTGGTTAATTTTTTTTTATTCGAATATAATGTTTCATGGCATTTTTATTTTTATTTTATTTTTGTTCTTATGGAAAATTTTAATTTTAAGTAAATCTTTGTTGGATTGTCTTACTATGGTAGACAAAAACTATTACCCTTTGTTATTCTGAAATTCGTATCCGGTGCAAGTTTATTAGTTTTCTAAATTTTTAGTCAAATTATTGCTATCTTCTTCATTTGTAAGTTAAAAAAAAAATGTAATGTTTATTTTAAGTTTTAAGTTAGATTTAAAAAAATAAGTATTTTGAATCCTTATATTTCTGTGTATTTTAAAAAAAAAAAAACAAATTACTCAAAAATAAAGGGTAGGCTTTTAATCGTACTTTAAAAATTTTGGGAATTACAAGCCTACAAGATAGTTTTTTTTTTTTTTTTTTTAATTTACCTTTAAAAATATTATGTAAAATCGTGAACCGCTACATATACTGGTATACAGCCTTCTGGGGATAAGGATCCATTAAAGACATTTCGGTTTCAATTCCGTTGTCAAATAAGCCCAATACTATTGCACTAGGCAAAAAAAAAAATTGGGGCTTCGTATAGCCTACTAATCTGTTAATCCAAGACCGCTCAGGTGTTTCCAAAAATTTGCCAACTATGTGAAATTCTTTTTGGATTCTTACCGTTAAAAAAGATACCAGATTCTCTTTCCAATATTTATTCTATCTTCTTTGGTTTAACATTCAAAACGACATAGTTTTATTAAAAATAGAGACTAAATGCATAAATATTACTAAAATTACTTTACAATTATTAGACCCTAACTACGATATTAGTGAACCCTACGACATAGTTTAAATTAAGATATACAAAATCTTGGACAGAAGATCCCGTGTCTTAAAAAAGAAAAAAATCTTGCAAAAAGAAAGAACATACAATGACACAAATAAACAAATCACACTCGCAAGTAGCTCGATTGTTTAACACCGCTACACACAAATGAACGAGTCACTAATCTTCTCTCAATAGAAGTGTTCAATTATTTTATGTTCTTCTGTCTCATACTTGCACGGATTTAGCCCATAATTGTTATATATAAAGTAGGGCGCAAAACTTTGGGCTCAAGTGAGCTTTGGTTGTTTTTCTCCAGTTTTAGAGGAAGACTTGAATTCTTCTCCATAACAGAAAGCAATTGTTGTTGTCAAAAAAAGAAAGAAAAAAACTACAACCCTCCAAGAATTGATTTGTTCACCATCACTCCCTTGGGAAGAAAACTACTTTTCATTAGATCTTCTTAAGCTTAAACCAATCTAACTTTTCGTGTAAAGACTTTATTAAAAAAAAATTTTAAATTTTTACCACCTTTAATGTCTTCAGATATTTTGTAGCAATTGAATGTCTCCCCATAAATGGAATTATCCTTGATGAGTTATATTAGAAATCAAGACACACTGTCATTGATGATTTTAAGGTGTTTGTTTAGCCTAAAATAATGTTAGACCTAACAAATCTTCATGTTATATCTCTTTGCCACCAAATATTAAATTTACAGTTGGTTTCTACGAAACGACTTTATATATGTAACAGCGAGTTAATTGCTATTTAAAACTGCAAGAAATTAGAATCACGATTTTAATGCAGATTAATTATTCGTTCCATATATGAACCACATCTTGTATATGAACCGTTTTCACAAGAATTTTTGTGTTAAAACCTTATACATGCATAATTATTAGATGAAATGTCATTAAAGATGATGTGTTTGTTGATTTGGGCTTGAAAATGAGATTTTGCATGCTTTTTCAATGTTTATTTATGTTTACACTTTTTATCCAAATGAAAGAAGCAGCTTAGATTACTAGCAGGCCACACAAGCTGTGATTTTGATCGTTTGATGTGAAGGTCCAAACAACCTAATCCCTAATTGTAGTTGGGCTTGACAAAAAAAATCATAATAAATAAGCGTATCTTTATTTGTGTTTCACACGTGGGGTGAGGGCCCGAAGTACAACGATGGACCAACCTAATTTGTCTAGGCATTGACCTTAGGGTTATAACTTATAACCCTGCATTCTTTCCACAGGGCAAGCCCACGTGCAATTCATTAAATTTTATACAAAATTAAATGCTCTATTATTATGAGTGTTGAAGTTGAACAATACCAATGAGATGGAAATCGACACAAAATTATTCTAATTAAATTTAATCCCCTCTCTTATATAATTAATTAACTCCATATTTAGCTTCCTCTCATGGTAAAAGCAATTGTCAGTGGCACATTATTGATAATACGATTAATATTCTCTAATTTTGGAATAAAATTAAAAGTAATAATAAAATGTCACTATTTTTTTTACATGCTTGGAAAGAATAGCAGGTACAAATAATAATAACGTAACAAAAAAGCATTCCTCGTAGTTTATATCTAGAGCAGGTACAAGTAATAATAACGTAACAAAAAAGCATTCCTCGTAGTTTATATCTAGAGCAATTGTGACCTAAGTAACAAGTTTGCGAAATAAGAGAGTTCGAATTGATAATCGATATATCAATACCAATTCTGATATGAGCTCTTGAAGTTGAAATAAGTTCGATAGTGAATCACGTAATTTTGATATTTTTCTTTTATCTAATGAATGGAAAGTTTATTTTAAAATCATTCATTTTACACCCACATTCCGAGGTTATATTTGGATAGGAATCATTGAGTCGAAACCTCTTTTAAAATGCTAGTCCGTAACACCTAACAAATAAAGTAGATTACATAGTTTCAAGACAATTTTTAAGAAGAAAGGGTCATTATATGTCAAAATAACCAAGCAAACACTATAAAATGTTTGTCAAAATAATCCAATTCCATGTAATGTGTCTGGTGGGATTAATAATTGTTCAAAAACAAAACAATATTAAGATATTATTCCTCTCCAAGAAACAAAAAAAAAAAAAAAAAAAACGCAAAAAATCATGGTCCAACATTGAGCGAAAGTGTCCCTTCCATAATCTAAGTATACCAGCAAAAACCAAGGACTATAAATAACTATCGAGTATCTCAGATACGGCGGGTTCTGTACCGTGGCAACATCCCGCAATATCTGCCTTTTTAAGGCACATCACCATCTTAAGTTTTCTCTTTTTTTTTTTTTTTTTGCCCAATTCTGCAATTTTTTTTAAAATTGTTTTCTTGTTACCATGATAATGAGATATCGAGACATTGGGGCTAGCCCAGTGGTTAGGGAGTTAGCTTCTCGACTTACAGGTCTAGAATTCGATTCCTGTAAGATGCATGTGAGTGTGTGTGTTTAAAAAAAAAAAAAAAAAAAAAAAAAAGATAATGAGATATCTTTCGCTAAGCATAGTTTTGTAGTAAAAATCTTCGTGAAGAAAAATGTTTATGTGTCTAATTATGTTACAACTTATAAACCATATCTCAAGAAAAATAAACAACATTTTACCTTTTGATAATTATGACAAATGGTTTTTACCATTGGTTAACTAGCATTTTGACCGTTAATTAATTAAAAATATACTCTTAAAATCCCATAAGATTAGTTATGTTTATCTGCCAATAAGTAATTAATTTCATAGCTATTTGATGATTATATTATCTTTTCTGCTGCTAAGTTAACATTTGTTTATTAAGGAATTCACTCTAATATATTGGACCAAATTCTTAAGTTAGTTTGGTAAATTGGTCAATTTTTGAGAAATGTAAACATAATTAATTAACCCTTTTATTTTCAATTGTTAGGTATTTGGATTGCATGATCTATTCTTAATTGAATTTCACAAAGTTAGCAAAAAATTGCTGGTTCAATATAAAATAATGAATGCTCGTTTCTAGTAGTTTTTTGAGGAAAGAAAAAGAAGAAATAAAATTACTTGTACTCTAGGTTGCAACATGGATAAAATTAATTGTACTAACATAAGATTTTATTTGTTATAGTATATGATTGTTAAAAAAAAACTTTACTGATTTATTAATAAAAAAGATAATAAGATATCTATAGACTAACAATTTTTAAAATTATTAGTTGAATTGATGGTTAATTATCAATATCAACAAAACTTATAAATGTATAAAGTGTAATAGTTGACCAGTGTAGTATACATGCTTCGTTGGTGTGAGTAATCAATCACTAGTTCGATATTTTTTAATCAACCAATACTTTATCAAATATAGAAGGAGACATTTATCTAACCTCTTTTTGAACTTTTCAAAAAAAAATTATTGATTTAAATTCAACATGCTCCTCACTAATTAAAATATAAAGAAAATTATTATTAGAATTGGTTTTAGAATTTTAATTTATATTCATAATTCTCTCATTTTTTACCTTCTTATAAATAATTAGAGAAAATTTTTCATTCATGCTTTCCACTAAGGTCACAGTTAAAATTATTAATAAAGTGTACGAGTAAGAATTATTAAGGTAACAATAACGACTAAATCTTTATCTCACATATCCGCTATATAGATCATATTTAATGATTTGTATTCTATTTAGGAAAAATTGTCAAAATAGTCACTCACATTATACAAAAAAAACTTATTTTGCCACTCACGTTAAAAATGATGCATTTTAGTCACTAACATTTAAAAAATACATCAAATTAGCAGGTCAAAAAAACTCTGTTAGCTTTTTTAACAGAGAAAACACACGTTTACGTCACGGTCCACTTAATAAAAGGGTAAAAATAGAAAATCGTTTTATTCTTCACACAAAACACTTTATTACAATCGATTTATTGATCATCCACTGCTTTTTACCAGTAGACTTTTCCTCTATTAATAGTGGACTATGAATAAATTACGAAGGGTTTTGTTTGAAAAATAAATCGATTTTCCATTTTTATCCATTTATTAAGTGATACATGGTGTGAACTTGCGTTTTTTTATATTAACAAAGTGTGTTTTTTCCATTAAAAAAGTTAATAAATTTTGGTTAGTGACTAATTTTGTGCATTTTTAAAATGTGAGTGACTAAAATGTATCATTTTTAATGTGGGTGACAAAATAAATTTTGTTGTACAATGTGAGTGACTATTTTGTCAATTCTCCCTTCTATTTACACACAAATGTTTTAGCATTTATAAGATTTCTAATATGATCAATATCATTTGAGTGGTATGGTTTTAGGTGTGAAGCTAACGCAACCTTACTTTTTTTTTTTTGAATTTGAAACCGATAAGCAAACAAACTATCTAGAAGCTAACACAACCCTACTATTTTTTTTGAATTTGAATAAGCAAATAAACTATCTATAAGCATAAGCAGGCTAAGTGAGTTACGAATTATTAATTAAGAGATGAAATTATTAAATTAACAGTTTACCAACTGGTAGAGCTGAGTTCATATATGTAACAGCGAGTTAATCGCGATTTCTCACGATAAAAATGACAGAAAATTAGAATTATGATTTCAACGGTAATTATTTTTTCATTTCATATATAAACCACGTTTCATATGTTCAAAAAGAGTTTTTGTCTTAAAGTTAACATAAATTTAAATATTAAAAAAAAGAAAAGAAAAGAAAAGAAAACCAGAATTGGTAAACCTAGGGGCAGTTGACGATGACATATGAATGACGTTAGGCAGGATGGTGATGATGAAGTTGGAAGACATGTATGATGGGTATTGTCATCCCATGCTTAAGGAACAAGCGTGCGATGGTGGTAGCAGTTAATCATGATTAATCAACCTCCCTTTCCTATTAAACAAAAATCTCCAATAAATCATCCACTCCCAGTCTCTCTCATTAGCGCGTGACTCATCAAATCTATCCTCACCGTTCGATTGAGAGTTGTAGTACACACAATGTATCCGAGAGCGTAGAGAAGGAGGTTATATGTCCCGCTCTTAACCCGGCAATCCCACTCTAAAAGCCGCTTTCTTGTCTCCCAACCGCATCATACGACTTCCCTCATTGTTTTGCCATTGTCTCCCCTTCTCTCTCCTCTCTTTTCTTGCCTTAATAGTATATTATTATTCTTGTACTACTATCTCACTAATTGCTTAATGCGTAACTCTCACTCTAAACATATTCTTTCATCCACCACCACCTTTAACAATATTTTTATTCTTCTATTTTTTTTAAAAAAATTTCTTTCTTACATTCTTCAAAAGTTGGGAATTGTTTTTTTTCATCGCTACTATATATGGTTCTTGTTTTTCTTCTTTAATTATTTAATCGAAAACATGCATAGGTTTTGCATAAGTTTCTTTCACGTAATGATCTCTCTCGTTTACATGCAATCACGAATCTAAAAAAAGTAGAGTTTGAGAAACGAAATTGTAAAATATTACGAATAAAAGTTATATTTTAACTTTTAAAAAAAAAGAGAAAATGACACCCTTTACGGGAGTTTGTTTAGTGTTATGTCAATTATTTGTGGGACTAAAATTGGTCTAAGATAAATAATTCTCTAATCCATTAGAACATTTTACTAGATATATTCGAGTTTCAAGATTCAACAGTTACCTAGCTTGTCATTGAATCATCAAAATTTTGTTCCATTTGAAGTAACTTTTAGTTAGAAGAGATTATAGATTTTGTAATTTGGTGATTTGGATAATGCCTCTTCCTATATGACTTGAAAAGGATTGAAAATGGCTATTGAATTGCATAGGATTAGTTCACTCCAATGACATCAATTCAAGAATGGGAAAAATGTTAAAACGTGCATCTTTATTATATGCGGTAATCTCGTTTAGAATCATAATCATCTTTATTATATACTGTTTTGAAGTTTTCAACGAGATCCACATGACTCAAAATTCATGATGTGTGATATTTTCTAATAAAATATATTTGTTAGATACTTTCGAGATCATTTAAGTTTTTTTAATTATTTTTGAATTATTCTTTTGTTTTGGTTTAGAGTTCTCTAAGATTATATATGCGTTTATAAACCTTTATTTTTTATTGTTACAATTTTCATATTACCAATACAACTTCCAAATTCTCGAAAGATCAATGATAGAGGAATTGAAATTTTGGAGTGAAATCCCATAGTGAATGACGTGGCAGTGATAAAAAGACAAACTAATACCCTAACCAAATGATGATTGAACCCTAATGGGTAAGGGATAAGTTTGTCCTTTTATCATTGCCACGTCATTCACTATGGTATTTCAATCCCTCTATATTTCTCTTCTCGAAATTTGTATTTTCTTAAAAAATATTTCCTTTCCCTTTTATCTACTGTGTTATTATACTATTTATTTTTTCAACCCAAAATATGCAAATAAAATGTTGTTCCTCATTTGGCTTTGACTATGTTACAGTGCACACAACAGAAACAGCGGTAAGACTTTTGACAATGGTATAGAACAGTGTACTTTTTATGGTACAAATACAGTGATAAGTGATAATTATCTCTTCCCCATTCCTCCACAAAAAAAAAAAAAAAGTTTTCGAATTTTCACATTTCCATCCTTGCAATTAGGAATTCTGGGACCCTTTTAGTGACCTACAGCATCTGACAGCATTTCTATAGGGCCCATGTATGTTTTTCATGTGAATTTGGGGTGTTTATGACAATACAATTATGAGTTTTGCATGCAGCATCGACAAGTAAATCAGAAGAATCTTCTGCAATAAAATCAAACCCTCTTAAAAATAAAAGAAGAGTAATGAGTATGATGGTTGAAAATTGTTAAATCTGGCTAAACATGGACCGTTTTTCCTTGTTTACCATAATGATTTTACTGGTCAATTCTTTGGCTTACTTTGTGAGTGTGTGTGTGTGAGTGTGTTTTTGTACTGTTGCATTTAATTCCTTGTGTACCTAAAATGGCTAAATTCTAATATTGTGGTACATTCACACCACAACCCTTCTTGTTTGGAATGCATCCTTTTGGCAACACAGTATTGACTAGTGTCAAAAAGGGTTTTTTTTCTGGGGATGTGAAGTTTCAGAATTGATGAAACTTTACCCAAAAAGTTTGGGACATTTGGTGGGCATAATAAAAAATGGAAGCAAGTTAGGGAAGGCAACCATCAATGAATGAATGAATAAATGGGTCATCATTTGGATGGATCCTAATCTTTTCGTTGATAAGATGATGTATAAATTGACAAATCTGGCCACTATATGAAGCTCAAACTGTGGATGGGTAATTTTATTTAGTTTTGTGTTTTGTGTGACAGTGGGAGTGTGTGTGTGTGTGTGGTTATTTTTTTTTTGTTCAAGTAGATCTGTCTTTATCAAATACAATACACAGGTTAAAAAAACTGTCGACTATATAATTAGACAACAATAGTTTATTATTTTGTAGCCTTGTTTGAGTATTCAATAAACTCTGAGAAAATTAGAATGTTACAAATGTTACATTTTGACTTGTAAATTAACAAGGGAAAAGGTATGTCAAATTGTTGTTTTTGTATCTTTGTAACATGTATTCAATTGTTAATTAGGACACTAAGATAATCACAAAACAAGCAAATCAATCCTACTGCAGTGCTGCTTGGACAAAAATAAAGATGCTGTGCATCTAACATAACGTAAACTACAACGAGAATTTTAAGGCCCTCTTGAGTCTTGAAGGGATTTATTGAAAAGGGGATGGTTGTATTTTTTTTTTCAAAAATGATAATTTTATTAAATAATAAATTTAAAATACAATATGTAGTTAACTATATGAGAATTCTAAATCTATAAATTCAGTGCTTTACAAATAATTAAACAAAACTGCACCTGTGGACATATCAATTCGAACATTTCACAAATAATGAAAAAACGTACACAAATGTTCACTTGATTATTCGAAAGTTAAAACTTGATTCTATTATCTATTTAACAACAAAGTTAAAACTAGACTAGTTTTTTCTCCTTAATAGTATAGATGAAATACGAGTTTTCTTCATCCCGATGATACGGATTGGACGATTCAATAGTAGATTCAATTTAACGACACCCCTTTAATTAAAACCATAGTAGTTGTGATTTTCATCTGTGTAATTACAGGAAAATTTAGTTTTTTTTTTTGTCTCAAAAGACCATATTAAAAAATAATTTGAGAAATATCTATGAACAAACACATTATTTTAGTTTTTACTCATGCATTCAAACAAATTAAGAACATAAAAATTCAAAGTAGATGGATGCCTCACAAATCCTTTTTGTTCCCTTTTTTGGATCGAACAAAAGGAAAATATCCTACTCACTGCTTTTGATCACTTTTTTTACTTTTATTCCCCCACGCCCACTTCTTTACTTCTTTCCCTGCTAATCATACAATTTTCAGACCATTGATTTCTTTTCTTTTCTTTTGGGAATATTAATATGAGAATTAAGCAAAAAAAATTCCCAATTCTTTTCTTTAATTTCATTTCTTGAAGTTGGTTTTTTAATAGGCATTGAGTTTCACATCGGACAGCAAATTAGCTTTTGTAACTTTGTGCCAAATGGAGGGTCCTTAGTCTCTCTCTACTCTCTATCTTCCTCTTCTCTCTCTCTCTCTTTCTATGCTCTTTCACTCTGCAAAATCACAAGCCTCCTCTTCTGTACTTCATCTTCATAATCATCATCTTCTGCTGCTGCTGCTGTTGCTGTTATTAGTGCTTGTTTGTTCTTCATTGGGCTCATTTTTTTTTTGCTTTCTTTAAGCTTCCTTCTTCGTAAACTTGCTGATCTGAAGGCTTCATTGGCTGGTGAGTATTTTCTTTAACTCTGACCTTCATATCTCAAATGCCCTTTTTGTATTTTGCATGTTTCTTTTCTGGGCCTTTTGCATTTTATTTTTGGAGATTAGTAGTTTCTTTAGTTGATTAATTTGCTGTTTTAAATTTCATTAGGTAGATCTGTTTTGTTGTTGCGACTATTGCCTTTCGTGAATATTTTGTGTTGGGTATATGTGGCATGCAATTTTCCCCCTTTCTTTTCGTTTTATGCTGATAAATTTACTTCAATTTCTTCACCATACTGCTGTTTTAGCTCTCTTTTTTGTTGTGGGTTCTTTTTCTATTTTCTTGAGTTCACTAGGACAGGGAAGGGGGTGGGTGGGGTGTTCTGGATTTGTGGGTAGCTTTAAAGTTCAATGGTTATGAATGGATGGAATGGCCAAGTTTGGAACTTTGAATGACTTGTGAAAATTTTTGGCTTGTTGATAGCATGCTTTTGTTGATTGCTTAAATTTTAGAGATGTTTTTACTAGGAAAAATATAATAAAACACATCCTGAAGATCATTAAATGCTTGCAATATGCTTCTTTCAACAAATTGGTTTTAGCTACAATATTGTGTGGAAAGAAGTGTTACAAATTGGTTTCTTTTTCAAGTTTTGATTTTGGGAATTGTTTTCATGCTGTTGAATTAATTTGTGGAATACACAAGTAGCTAAGATGTTTAATGTTTATGTTGCTGGGTTGAGCAGGTTTGGAAAAGAAAAAAACAAGAAAGTGGAGTGGAATTTAGAAATCTGATGTCTCCACCACTGCTTGGTGTTGTGGAGGAAGAAAGTCAGAGTAATGTGACGTTGCTGGCTTCTTCCACCTCCTTAGAAAGTGTTCTACAGAATGGATCGGTGTTCAAAGAGCGAAACTATTTGGGATTGTCTGACTGCTCTTCTGTGGATAGCTCCACTGTTTCCAACTTATCAGAAGGTAACAATGGCACGTCTATGAATTTGAAGGCAACAGAACTAAGGCTTGGGCTTCCTGGATCCCAATCACCCCGGAGGGATTCAGAATTCTGCCTTATGAGCTCTGCCAAACTTGATGAGAAACCACTGTTTCCTTTGCATCCTTTGAAAGATGGGAATTCCTCAAGTTCACAGAGAGCAGTTACTTCAGGCAACAAAAGAGGGTTCTCTGATGCTATGAATGGATTCTCAGAGGTGAAATTCCTCATCCTACTGAAAGGGGATTGGATTCTTTATGGGTTGTGAGGGAGGGCCTTACTAAGGACTATTCTGTTTGTTTTACAGGGCCAGTTTTCTGAAGTTAATGCATTGTTATCTCCCAGACCTACTCTAAATGCAGGGGTAAAATCAGTCTCTGCAAAAGAGAATCCTGTTCCTCAAGCTGCCAAATTGAAAGAGGTTGTTCCCCAAAGTAACGCTCAGGAGAGGCCTCGCACTGTGAATGAGAACATTCCAAATCGTGTTGGTGCTGCAAATAATAATATGGGGGCCCCTGCTACCAAGTAAGCCTTTTAGATGACCTAACTAAAAGGGGTTAATTTGGTATCTGGGACTGGATAACAAAAATGTCTTGCCTGTTATTTTCCATTGATTTCAGGGCACAGGTTGTTGGCTGGCCACCTGTTAAATCATATAGAAAGAACACTCTGGCTTCTACCTCAAAAAATGCTGAGGAAGTTGAAGGAAAAGCTGGATCTGGTGCTCTTTTTGTTAAGGTTAGCATGGATGGTGCTCCTTATTTGAGGAAAGTGGACCTTAGAATGTATGCAGCTTATCAGGAGCTCTCTTCTGCCCTTGAGAAGATGTTTAGTTGTTTTACTATTGGTGAGCATTTCAAAGTTACAACGGAAAAGTACTATACGTAAATGGGATAAAGATATCAAGCTTGCAGTTTCCTATGTCATTTATTATACTGCTCCAGTAGCCATTATCTCTGGTGTCATGTCAGGTCAATATGGATCTCATGGAGCTGGAGGAAGGGAGGTCTTGAGCGAGAGCAAACTGAAGGATTTGCTGCATGGATCAGAGTATGTTCTCACATATGAGGACAAGGATGGAGACTGGATGCTTGTGGGTGATGTCCCGTGGGAGTAAGCTCTTTATCCACTAATGTTCTGTCGATGATTTTCTTCTTTGGATTACTGCACCCTGTTTGCTTGACCTAAATGCAACTTTAGATAGCCTTTCTATTGCCACTTGAAGTAGAACAGAACTTTACCTTGCTCAAGTATTATAAACTCGACTTTCTTTTTGAGGCAACTACTCTTGTTTCTATTATTAGTGTCAATTTGGATTGTTGATCTCATGAGGGGATAAATGCAGTAGTTCATAACTATGAAAATTCACCCAGATTTGTATTTAACACCTGATAGATGAACTATATTCAAAATAAAATATTCACGAGGCTCCAAAAACAGCAGGGTAATGTGGATTTTCTTTTTCTGTGACATGGCAGCTTCTGCTCTTTTCTGAAAAATGAAATAGTATAACTATGTTTTTGTTTTCTTGAAATTTGAATTGACATGAACATGTTAACTTGAGTCCTCTTGAATGTTTTGACCTGGAATACTCAATCTTTAGCTGGCTTGAAGTTTCAAATAAACAGAAGTGTTTTCAGTTTACATTTCCCATAGTTCATTTTCCAATATGACTCCTACTTACTTGGTGGTTTTCACGTAAATTGAACTCTTGAAATTTCCAAGTATTGTTTTCATATTCTACATTGTGCACTTTTTTCCCAAAGATCTTACCATTGGTTTAAGATATTGTTTTTGTTTGCAAAAAAAAAGAAGACTGTCCATGAAGCAAGCTATATATTCCATCTAATATTCTTTTCATTGATGACAGAATGTTCATTGATACATGCAAGAGAATGAGAATCATGAAGAGTTCTGATGCTATTGGCCTAGGTTAGTATGTGCTTGCCCTTTTATTGAAATTTTATCTGGCTACAAGCACAAGAAATGAAGACTCTTATTGCATATCTTGCTCCATGCTCTTTGTACTTCTGATGTGATTAGGTATTCTAGTTACTCTAGGCAAAACTAAATTTCCTAGCCAGAGTTGCTTTTGTATGCCTGTAGTTTTTCTTTTATCCTCATTTTTCATGTTAGTTTATGGACTAACATTTATTTTAAGGAAATGCCCACCTGAAGAGAGTTGTAATTTAGCAGTACTTTATTTAAGGTTGAAATTATTAGTGCCTTCCCATTTCTTCCGCATTCCTCGTCTGTTTTCATCAATGCTGATGCATTTGGTTTTCCATATCTTTGACCATGATCTAATTGGAATAATAAAATGGGATTCACAAATTGTATAATATAGAGGTACTAGTGTTCATTTGCTGCTATCTGATGGCCTAATGAAAGATTTGTTATACTGCATGATCTTGTAATGTTACCGTGCTTTGTCAGGAGAAGAATTTAATATTTCACATTAGTCAGAGTGAGTTCCAATTATACGGCATTGGTTACTTTTGGTTATGGAATGACGTTAGCTTTCCGGAATTTTCATTTGGTCCTATAATGCATGTTTTCCTTGTGTATATTTCAGTGTTTTCGTTTTATTAGCTCTTGACTTCACTCGAGCAGGTTAATCTCTTCATAACTATGGCTTTAATTATGTCTCTAGCTCCTAGGGCTGTCGAGAAGTGTCGGAGCAGGAACTAGTCACTCTTTCTACACGAGTGCTGCCATCCATCTAGCAATGCATAAGGAAAGGATGGGGGGTAGATGTTGTTTTACCTTATTGTCAATGTGTTTCCTTCTCTCGTAATTAATGTCCTCTCTACTTTTGTATTTAGTCTTTCAACTGTTAAGACCTGTCTGTGTGTACTGCAACTTAATGTGCTGTGTTCAGTGAGTTCCTTCTCCAATCATCAGTATGTATTAGTGTATTGTTTGTTAAAACATATTTATGTATCCTATGTGTGAACATAATTGCTACTTAAAAAAAAAATGACCAAGTTGGTTGCTTGATATTCTTTAACCATTCACTCAAAATGTCCAAAGTTTATATGGCTATTCTTGAGCAAGACATGTAGCCATGCATGCTGGGATTGATTTTGGAACATAAATGTTGAAAGTGTATTCTGAAACAACAAAGGACATGGGCAGTTCAGTTTTTAACTGAAAAATGAATGAGGTCTTTCTGTTGAGATATAAATGATATGAACTCCAAAAAATTTAAAGAAAAGGGAAGATTTTAAAAGAGCAATTGAATGAAGAAAGAGAAATATCAGCAGCCATAGACTGATAGCTATGGGAGACAATAATTGTACATTAAATAATTGTGTTTGTTTTATTGGCATTTTTATTGTGAATGTGTTCAGCTAAAGAATCTCTCTAAGGCTATATCATGTGTACCCATCATAGCTTTGCATTATTGAAGTTATATCTCCAAAAATAATTTTGTTTACAGCAGAGAGGGATCAGAGAGAGGGCTAATATTTACTTGGGGAATAATGTTATGCCATATGTAAGCACTGACCTCAATTTGCTTTTTATTTAACAATGCACAATGGTCAGTATTTCTGCTGCTACTATTATCACATGGTTAAAAATTGGGGAAGAAAAAAGATAAAGAATTAGGCACAGACAGTTCTGTGTAAACATGGCCAATGTAATAATGCATTGAATTTTCTGTTACAAAATTCAAAATTGATATATTTTCTTCTTTTTATTTGATAACTAATGGTTATTTTTAAGAAACAACAATTCCTGGCTTATTTACTAAGAAAAATTTGTTAAAAGGGGCGCTCTTATATGTTGACTAATAAAGAAGACATAAGGTTTTAACTTATTTATTATAAGAAATAATTGTAATGATTTTATATTTTTTACCAAATTATGTTGGAAAATTGCAAAAAGCCTCCTCACTTTTTTTTAATATTTTTTTAATATTTTTTTCACCACTTTAAAAATAATGCAATTTTGTAACGCGTACTAAAAATATGAGTAATGATAGACACAGTGAAATCCTATAGTGACTGAACACGTATAAAAAAACAAAATTGTGTCTGTCTTCATTTAGTACTTTATAAAAAGTTGACACGTGTCATTTTAGTTAATTATCTCATTTTTTTAAAAATTAAACTAATACCCTAACCAAATGATAAGTGAACTCTAAAGGATAAGTGATTGTACACGTGTTAATTTTTTATAGGGTAATACATGATTTTGTTTTTCTATACATAATGGATAATTTTGTCTTTTTATCCCTAACACACATGAGTTACTATGAGATTTCACTATAGAATTTCAATATATCTACCATTATTCTAAAAATATATACTAAATTAATTGTAATTTTATATAGAGCAATGATAGACATAGTGAAATTCTATAGTGACTGACGTGGCAGGTATAAAAAGACATAATTGGTTATACTATACCACTTTTTTTTAGCACTTTGTAAAAAATTGACACGTGTTATTTTAGTTAGTTATCTCATTTTTAAAAATTAAACTAATACCCTAACCAAATGATAAGTGAACCCTAAGAGATAAGTGATTGTATACGTGTCAATTTTTTATAAGGTGTTACATCATTTTGTCTTTTTATACATAAGGTATGATTTTGTCTTTTTACACATGTCCCGTTAGTCATTATGAGATTTCACTCTACAATTTCACTCTGAGTATCTTTACTCTTTTATATATGAGTAATGCTATATAGTGTGAAAACAGAGTGTATTGGGTGGATCGATTAGTGTTTAATAATAGATAGAGTGAAAACACAAAGGGATTGACATTGACGATAAACATGTATTACTTAATGAAACAAATTACCTACACATGTTTATTATCAATTTATCCACGTCATTCAGTTTATTTTTTCAGTCTACTTATGATTACTCCAACTTAAAATTATGTCTAATGCATTCATTAATTAACTACAAGGGGCCTTTTAAAAAATGATTTTTCTATATCATAAACAGCGCAAAGGCACAATGAATGAATGGAATCCAGATGCAAACATCTCCCTAAAGTTATTATGGGTCATTTGGACTCATTCTTTGCCTCCACACCAATGAAAACCAAAAGAGTATATTGACTTGTAGTGGCCATATATGGGAGGAACAAAAACCAATATAGAGCCTCATTGGACTGTCCAGTACTGTAATCGAAATCGATGTCGTTGGCCCATTCTATTTTCACTCGCTCAAGTCCAATTTTCTCAGATCTTTCTTGGCTTGAAATTTTTTTTTTCCCTTTTTTTTTTCTTGTTGTTTTTATGTTTTTCAGCTTTTTTATTAGAGATGTTCATTTCTTTGTTTTTGTTGTTTTTCAGTTTTGGTGGGATTATAGCATTGTGCTGAACAATGGTGTATACTGTATAGGATGAGATTGAGAATGGAGTTTCTGGTTTTGGGAAAGAGACTGTCTTTCTTGTCTGCAATCTGCATGCAAATCTGAAGATCTCTGAACTGTGAAGTAAATGAGCGAATCCCAGTAGATACCGTAAGGATCAAAATTCATTGCCTATGTTCTGTGCTCTGTTTCTGTATCTGAACTGAACCCAACCCATTCTCTCTTTAAATTAATTACTCACTCTCTCTCTCACACACAGTTTGTAAGACAAAACACTATTCCATGCAACAATTTTCTGCGTCTCTGAATTTTCTGTCCCAACACAAATATATGCACAATGGGGGAGGGAGGAAAGGAAATACCGAAATAGGAATGGCAGAGTTATTTTTTATGCCGGGAAAGAAGCCAACACATCAAAATTGAAAACCCAATTCACGAGAGTTACTGTTGTTGCTGATCAGTACATGAACATGTTGGTCGGCATCTAACATTGTTACAGTTAGATGAAAAAAAAAAAATAGTGTGTCCAATTCTCTGACTTGTAAATATGTCAATTTGTGAATTTTTGTCTGTCCAAAGAAAGAAATAATGAATGAATTGTCTTAAGACACTGCAGTCTTGGATTGTCAACCTTAAATGTTTGCCAGCTTTTTTTTTTCACCTATATAGCCTATTTGGTGATAATTAATTAACTATAACAATCACAACAATCAACTAAACTTTTATTTACTTGTTGTAGTTAGGTATATAAATCACATTTTTATTTTACTAGTTCTAATTGGCTATATAGATCGTTTTTCATCACAGAATTCGATTTAAACTTATTTGCATATCGGACAACGTCCTAATGTTTGCACAAATTTTAATGTGATCTATATCATATATAGGTTTAACCGTTTAACAAAAATTTTATGCCTGACTACATATTTGTCTCAATGTTACTCATTTTTCGAGTTTATGACTGATTAATTATAGACATACAAGACACTTTATAACTAAAGGAAAATAATTGATAAACTATAAAACTGTGAAATACATATATTTTCGCTAACTGTGTTTCTGAAGTGTAAACTAACAAATTCAAAATAATTCCTTCATCATGCATGACAGGTAATGCATCCCACATCAAAGATTGACGTTTCATGCTCAGGTTGCCATATCTGGGATTAATCTCCCCAAATTTCCACAACGTGCTCTGGATTCTAATCAGATTTGTGTGCGATTATGCATGATTTATTTGTCTCTGAACAATGAATTAAATGCAGTAGAAAGATTGTCTATATCATGTTCGAAAAAGGGAACATCCATGTTGTTTAGAAAATATATATTTTTTTCATAGTATCAAGAACTGCTTAATCAATACTGGATCTCTTTATCTTTATCTTTATTACTCTGCAGTTTTTTAAGAGATATATTTGCAAAAATTGTCTTGTGCAGCTCTTAAAAATCTGACGCAAACATCATCGTGGAGAAGCAAATGGAGAGGAGTGGCTCAGTTATGAAGCAAAATTTTTTGATGCCGGGAAAGAGGACAACATGATATTTGTAAACACTGGATTAAAGAGAGTAACTGCAAGTCAGTAAAATGAACATACTGGTCGGCTTGCGTCAAATTTAGATGACCATCACATTCATTTCTCTGTCTCTTTCTGAATTTTTTAAAATTTTCTTTGGAGATTATTTTTTTGCTTTTTTTTATTCAAAGGAGTAATTTGTTAATGTAGGCAGTGATTAGAATAAAATACCATCTTAATTAATTAACTAATAATTCTCTCTTGTAATGAGCATTTAACTCATAAATATACGTACGTGCAACAAATCAATTACTATTGGAAAAAAGACAAATTGCTTAGCATATTACTCTAACCATCTAAAAATATTTTAGGGTCTCTTTGCATTTGCTTTTGGAATAGATATGAGCTTGTTTTAGTACGTAAGATAGTCCATAATTGTTTTTTTTTTTTTTTATCTCAACCATGTACTAAAATAAATTTTTGGCTAAGTAATTTCAATAATCCTAGGGTCAGTATCATTTTAGTTTTTAATTTTAAAAAAGTTATATTTTGCTCTCTTAATTTAGATTTATTATCCAAAATGGTTCTCAATTTACTTTTTATATATTTGACAAGTAACATTGGTAATCATGTGTTATAAAACAATGTCATTTTTAATGATGAATAATATCGCATGACAAATACCGTTACTTGTCGGATAGATGAAAAATGAATTAAGAAACATTTCTACGATAAAATCCAAGTTAAGATACAAAAATATAACTTTTCTTAGAGAATCGAAATGATACTTAACTTCAAATTGAAAGATTATTGAGTTTAAATTTTTTAAACTTTTGATGTTAAATACACTATCTTCAACATAGGTGTCATAATCTTGTGGCTTGAATTATTACACCATTAGTTAGCAGCCCGGAATTCTCTCATTATTGAGCTTATAAGATCCATTAAAAGAACTTGTTAAGAAAATGGAAGATTACGAAATTTATGGAAATGAAAGGATGAAGAAAAAGGAAAGGCCAACATCGAAAGGGTATGCATGTCCTAGCTATGAAGCAACCTGTCCATTGAGGTGCTTAGTTACAAGAACATGCAACAAAAGAAAGCGAAATTTCTTATGTCGTCATTGCTGTTTCAGTAAGGTCCAGAAACTCCAAACATTATGATTCCACAAAAATGGCCTTGTTTATCCTCCTACTTTTGTCATGGTTTTGCTGGATCCAATCGAGTTAATTGGACGGCTTAGCGGGTCAACGTAAATAATCATTGCCTTTCTTTTTAACGGGATAATATCGATAAATGTCCACATTATTTAGTTCCAAGTTCAAATAGTATATGTTTAGAAATAAATAACAATCATTGGAAAGTGTTTAGGAATAAATAACCAAATTATAAAACAAATAGCAGCTGATTTATTGTGGAGTGGGTTTATATAGGCAATTGCAGTTTAATCAAAATTTCAACGTGTAATAAAAATAGCAGTAAATTAAAATTACGATTTCAAATTGTAAATATGATTTCATAAGAGTTTTTGTGAACAAATAAATTACGAGTGCTTTTGACTTGTAGAAGTATTTTCAAATTTATTTTTGAATATGGCATTAATCTCAAAATATCCTAAATTTCTTCATGTTAATTTTAAAAAGCAGATTGTCACAATGATTTGGATAACTCTATCGACTTCCCTATACTATTATCATGCATGTTTAACCAAATTCTATTTCTTTGACAAAATGGCCATTGTCAAAGCTTGAGCATTGAAAAATGCCATGGTAAGTGCATGGTAGAGTCACACTTCCACGATGCATTAA
Source organism: Ophiorrhiza pumila (assembly GCA_016586305.1). Classification (NCBI taxonomy): domain Eukaryota; kingdom Viridiplantae; phylum Streptophyta; class Magnoliopsida; order Gentianales; family Rubiaceae; genus Ophiorrhiza; species Ophiorrhiza pumila. Next base: position 30,394,173 of record BLIW01000010.1, read on the forward strand.
ATTTCTTTGCATGCTTTGTAATTGAAAGGGAAACCTTAATTAAACAATGGAAGAATCAAAGAATTTATAAACATGCATGCCTTGAAATCTTGTATAATCCTGGATGGAATTATACTTAATTTTGTACAATCCTAAATGGGATCATTAGTGAAATGGAATCATGGATCAATGAAGATAATCCCTGAAGTTTCCAATGATTGCAACTAACTTCTTGATGATCATGATTCATGATTAACCTGATCAATTCCAAAAAAATGAAGGTCCAAACTTCATAATTGTTTGTCTGAAGAAAATTTCAATGTTCTTACAGTGTGTGTACGTGTTTCTACATCATCCTTTAAACATGATCATCAAGATGGACCGTAGTGACCAATGATCTACGTAATATGCATCGTATACATCCATTGAAGGGTCTCTTCAGGAAGTTAAAACAGAGTCCCACACGCATCCGGCCATCCCAACAAATCGTCTAGTAGTGTTATTAATTTTGTTCATTTTCAAAGTTGTTATCATCATCATCATGTATACATGAATCATGATGATGATTATGATTGATTTGGCCATTAATGGAACCTTAGAGCCAAAATATTGAAAAAGATTTTGTTCTGACTTCTTGAATATATATATATATATATATATATATATATCATGCATATATACAACAAAGCCATAGGCAAATCGGCATTTAAATGATTGGCTTAATTTTCCATGCAATAAGTTTAAATGAAGTTGGCCCTATATATTTCACAGACAGCAAGAGAAAATATTTCAATGATCGACTTGATTAGACTTCCATGGTATGCATGCATGCATATATATACACAAACACGTGTTTGTGTGTGCGTATTATCATTGCACATTCATCCCAAATTAAAACTTGTCTGATTAAAACAGAAAAAAATAAAAATGCATTTAATTAAACATTCAACTACTTGAAAAAACTAAGGTTTAATTTATATATCTCGAGTAAAATTTGGCTTTTTTTAATTTTTTGATAGCGACAAAATGATGACTTGATTAAGAATAATTAACTGGGTAATTTACTAAAGCCAAAATTCTTGTAACTTTCTGCAGAGTTAGGCACTTTCCCAACTAACAAACTATGATCATCACATGAGCTCTACTGCTCTAGCATCATGCATGCATCTTCAAAGTTCAAAGTGCTTTGCTGATGATGAGCATTAGTTCATTAACTTCAAAGTTTTTCTTGCGTAATCAGCAGTGTACTTGGGAATAGTTTAACAACAGCAAAAGCCTAATATTATGCCGGTTGGGATTAATATGATACTATAGCTAAGGATATATATATATATATATATATATAAATAGCCTATCCATCTTGCCAAACCTTCAACCCCCCCCCCCCCCCCCCCCCCCCCCACTTTTGTCTCTCACGAAATTTAATTAGAAGCTTTAACTATATGCTCTTAATTAATGAAAGTTTAATTTTGTCCGTCCTTGAAAACAAAATTACAAAGTTGTATGTTGATACAGTCATACCTAGCTATGTTGTACTTCATGACGAAAAGGATGTCTAATTTTTGGTTTTTTTTTTTTTTATGTGATGTTGGTTTTTGCTCAATCTTATCGTAGAAAGTAGAGCTCTTCGACATGGAATTCAGCATGGTGTAACAAAAAATATGTCAAATTTCTCTGTAAAAATAGACTTTCTTAACGTTCAAACAGTTTATCTTGCAAATTTGGATATCCAAATCGAGAGACAAAATTTGCATTTCTCTTAAGGTATAAAATTTGGGAGTGGCAGACAATCTCATATATATCTTCTAGTATTTTGTTTGCTAAAGTATATATATACTCCAATTGATCTTGGTCATCATTGATGTGCGCTAGCTTGTATAAGATGACATTGGATGTTATTTCCAAAATTTTATCTCTGTTATTTTGTCTTAATTAAACTAAGTCGTAGGGTTAACTAATCTCTTAGTTAGGGTCTAATAATTGTAAAGTAATTTTAGAGATATTTATACATTTAGTCCATACTTTTAATGAAACTACGTCATTTTGAATATTAAACAGAATAAAATAAAGATAAATATCGGATAGAGATATGGACTCGTAGAAGATGACCATTTTTAATTAAGCATGTATTTTATGCGCTTTCCTTTAAAGATGGTCATATGTTATGCGATAAGAACATGAATAAAAGTTCATAATAGCGACTAAAATTAAATTAAAGATCACTGTTAACAAATTAAGCTTAGCCCTTGTGTGGAGCAGAATGTGGGAGGGAAGATGAACATAAATAAAATGCAAATATTCCTTGTAGAAATTTTATTAGTTTTCTATGTACTTTCACTGATCCTTCCATGGTTTAATTAATATTATGGCGGTTAAGTTAAGGTATTCTTAATAGCCGTTATCAGTCCATAGCATGTGCCCCAATAATGGCAGCATCTCAACCACCAATCGGTAGGAGAAATTTCATTTTCCCTTTACTAATATTATTGTTAATAAACTCTGTTCCAACCCCCCTTTTCTATTCTTATTTTTCATCGTTATCATGTGCCCATACCAACTTTGTTTATTTCTATCATCAAAACAACAAGTTTGATTAATTATTTAGTTGCCTAACCAATCTGCTAATGACGGCTTAAAGACAGAGATTAAATTATAATTATCATCAGCTGATCAATACTTCATGATTTGGATTTTTCTATCTTTAGAATAATTACATGTTTTACTAGCCGCCATTTTGTTGGAATGATAAAATTTTTATTAGAAACAACAAATCAGGAAAATTACACTTAATTCGATTTTAAGTGAGTTTAGACCTTAAGAAAATATATATTATATTTAAATATAAATGAGTATTAGACGGGAAAGTACGATTTGTACAACCGATTTCGCTTAATGGGATAAAATTTTAGTCATTGTTGTTGACGAATTTATTCCTAGCTAACTCAAAAAGTTCAACATAATGGTTAAGCTGTGTCATTTAGTTGGAAGTTTTTTTATGAACCCTAATGAGCAATTACTAGTCAAACATGGGGGTTTTAATTGGTCAAAGCAATACTTAAATTTGTATGCAATTCGATTGCCAGCATGGTTCATCGGTTTAACTAAATATAAAGCCAATTGAGATGCCAGGGTGTGTTCCAGACTTGAGGTTAGAGGAATGTCTTTAATCAAGGTCATTAATTTTGTTTAATTTTAAATTAAGGATCTCAGTATATCTTCATTAATTATCTACATGCATAAAAGTAATCCACATATTGCATCCAAAAATCAATGATTAAACTCTGGCAGAAGTCTCAGAACTTGTTTATTTTATTGCAATTAAAAAAAAATGAAACAGATCCTCCCTTGTATTTGCTTTGGCAGATACGATAATGTGCATGTCACATTTCCATATGCAGTTTAACTATATGCAAATTGCAATTAATTAAACAACCTTTTGGCTTTATATTGATTTCCTTTTCTATGTGTTCTACATAGTTTTTCTTTTTTCTTTTTTTTTATTTAAGGTAAATGGCTTCAATAGTCTCTCAACTTGAAGTAAGTATCGTTTCGATCCCTAATTTTAAAAAAGTTATATTTTGCTCTCTCAACTTTAATTTTATTGTACAAATTGTTCTCAACTCATTTTCTACCCATCTCACAAGTTGTTAGTCAAGTGGAATAAATAACGACGTTTTGAATGAAGAATAATGTCTGATCATAACAAACAACGTTACTTGTCAAATTAATGAAAAATAGATTGACGACTATTTATGTGACAAAATCTAAATTAAAAAATCAAAATGTAACTTTTTCGATATTGAATATCAAAATGATACTTATCGCTCGAGTATTCAGGGACCATCGAGGTGATTTACGCTTTACTTTTTAACAGTGGCGGAACTAAGGGGGGGCGAGCCGGTGCGCCCGCCCCCCCCCCCCCCTTCATTTTGGAGAAGAAGGTAGGGGTATGTATTTCCGCCACTTTCGCCCACCCTATGTTGGAGTTCCGCCAGGACCGCCACTGCGCGTCTGCGCCGCCCGCCCGCTACTGTTTTGTCCTAAAAATTTGAAGAAGATGAAGTTTTTTTTTTTTTTTATAAATCTTAAGTAAAACGACACTTACTGATGTCGTTTTACTTACTCTGACTTAAGTAAAACGACACTTACTGATGTCGTTTTACTTATTCTGAAAAAAAAAAGTTAAAAATATAAAGGCTGAAGACTGAAGATATCTTTTAAGTTTTAACCCTTGTCCCTTTATATCAATTCTCTCCAGCGCCCCTCCCCCCCTCTCGGCCTCTCCCCTTTTTTTTCTTCCATTTTGTTGCAGGCTGCAGCTTGCTATTCCATTGGCCAAGTGGGAAGTCGGCATTCTCCAATCTTTAATCTACATTACGTATTTACGTTTACTTAATTAATTGAGGTAAGTTTTTATGTTTTCATATATATTTTCAATATTTAAGAATAAAGTGTTTAGTCATATTTTTTTTAATGTAAGCTTTTAGTAATACTTGAAGTAAGCTTTTTATATAGTGTGTATATTTTTGTGAAGAATAAAGTTAATAGTTTTTATGTTTTTAATTTTTAGTATATTTTTTTGTGTATATTTTTGTGAATTGTAATTGATTATTATGATTAAATATTTATTAATAGTTTATTTGTGAATGTTGATTAATTAATTTGAAATTTATAAATTATAATTATTTAATTAAAAAAATAAGAGACTTATTAGTGAGTTAATAAATGTTCTAAAAGATACTAAGATATTTTTTTATCTTGTAAATTATGATTATTTATTTGTGTAATTATTTTAATATTGTTATAATTTTGATTTGGTAATTTTGATGAATTATGATAGGTTATGAATAAATTTTTAAGACGAAGTGTTGATTCTTCTAAAAGTTCTAATGAAGAAAATAGTAGAGAAAAACATTCTCGTGTAGAATTCAATCCGGATGATATTGTTAGTTATCCAGGGTTACGCAAACCAATTAAAGAATTCGATGTTTTTATTAGAGACCAAGTTCGAAGAGAATATTTGATAAGAGATCAGGTGCTTAATTCTATTTAATTAGTGAATGATAATTAACTTATTAGACTAATTATTCTTTAATTAAAAAATTAAGAGAGATTAAATATTGTAATTAAAACTAAAAAAGGTGCTTATAGAAGGAAACAATTAAGTTTAGTATATTTTACCCTTTATTTATTTATTTTTTCGTGTATTTTGTAATATTATCAATTTGATACTTTAATTATTACATATATTTGTGGTATGAAAAAAAATTTTTTGTATAGTTGAGCCCCGGTCAAAAAAAAGTTCTGGTTCCGCCACTGCTTTTTAAGGCACATAGTAGAAACGCGCGGCAGCACCAGCAGGTCCAGCACTGGTGGTCATTTGAAGAAAATTAGAGTCAAATTACAGTCATGCATATACTTCAAGAGATCCAAAATCAGAAAAAACAAAATCTATTGTAAAAGAAAAGAAGAAGACAATGAGCAAGTTACATGATAGAATGTAGAATTAATTGCAAATATGCATTCATGATTCATATATTAATTCTGATGGTACGAATATTAACACAAATTGAACTAAGAGAGTTATATAGGTCCCAAATATCTATGAAGATTTTAGCTTAGATCTAAGAGAGTTGATTTTGCAACTTGGCATATGGCCATACTGCTCAACTTGATGTTACCAGAAGAAGTAGGGATCTCTTTCATATGGGGTGTCCAGTAATGGCATGTGATCCATTTCTTACACATTAAATTAAGCTTCATTAAGGACACATATATACTCATCATTTGCACTAACTTCTACTAAATTATCATCAAACCACAAGCCATCTCACACACAAAACCTCTCCATGTGATAACATGCAATTTCATGTTCTTAAATTTATTTATTTTTTTGAAAAATAAAATTGTGTTTGCAATGTAGGTAATATGGCTAAATGCAGTTAAGATATATAAGTAGAAGGGTTTTTTTTTTTCTTAATGTTAAAATGTAAAGTTTGGCTATTTGTTGTAGAAGAAAGCATGAAGATAACCAATTTTAAAACAACCCTAACTTATTAACATAGTTTTTTGCAATTAAGTTATTAATCCAAGCAGTCAAATTAAGATACATAATAACAACAACAATTAAATCTATGTTTCATTATATTCGATCGGTTATTAATATTTTTCTATTTTTTACACGGTGCAATTGTGCACTTAATTAGAAGTCATTTAAAAACATATGTTTTCAAATTCAATCAATGGTATTTTGCGAACTAAAAAAACGTACATGTTTTGTTAGTTCAAATCATTAGGCTCTCAAAATGACATTTATTAACATTTTACGTTTGGCAGCAGAGTAAGACAAGACCAAGCATTATTTTTAATCTATATCAAGTCAAAGAAGATGTATACATAATGATGCAAAAAAAAAAGAAAAAAAAAGTGACCATTGGCCCCAATATTCAAAAGCACAAAAAAAAAAAATACTCGAAGATGTTCCCTTGTATAATTATGTAGAAATAATTAAAATTGTCTTAACTTTTTCCTTTCTCCCTTACGTACGTTGTATGTATAAATAGAAACAAAAATCAAATCATGTTCATGTTTATGTTCAATTGATTGGGTGGTGGATTAGTTACAATTATAATTATTTTTCGTCATTTATGTGCATTAATCTGAATGTTCTAATCAAAAGAAAAGACCACAATTTGAAGTCGATCATTTTTAATAGAGGGGTCCCCAATAATGAAAACTAAGATTTCGCAATATAAAAAAAAAAAAAAAAAATGTGGTCCATTACTATTAATTGATTTATTGTCATGCGTCCCAACATTCCCCAACCCGCCCTGCTACCACCACTGATATTCTGCTAAATGTTTGCCTTGATTTATGACGGTTTTAAAGTTTATTTTGCCTCTTGCTTTTTAGAAAAGGTACAATAGCTTTCAATTGGATCCCAAATTTTAGAAAACGACTTGCTCATGTTTTGTCCACATTTTCCATTTATTTGCATCTGTGCGTTTATTTCAAAAAGGATAAATTAAAATGTAGCATTGGCTTAAATTCTAAAATCTTATTTTGCTATTGATCTAAAAATTTTCGTTTCACATATTTTTTATATACTTCTTCACTTTTTTTTTTATTAATGTAGAACGGGTTGAAGATGAGTATTGAGTTACTCAGATTAGTCAAAAAAGAACAAAAAAAAAAAAAGACGAAATTGCATTGTTAACTTCGAACATGTATTACTTTATTTTTTGTATTCAAATCACTATATATTGTGACCCATCATTTCAAAGACAACAATGAGATTTACAAGATTTTGTTAAAATTTAGGATCATTATTATTCAATAATACGTAATTTGGTATTGAAAGATTCAAACTAGTTGGTATCATGAGATGATTGAGTCAATTCTCGAGTAAGTCAATAATGGGAGAAAAAAGTATTTTGTTAGAGTTATGCTTTGTACACCAAAGTTATTATTACTTTCTAAATCTTGTAATTCATAATCTTGCTTTCCCATCTATTCCACCTCAATTTAATTTGAGAAAGTTGTCCAATATTGCATTATGTCTAAATTTTCCGTGACAATCAATATATAGGTTCTTGTTCTTTCTTTTTTTCAAAAAATAATGTAGATTAATCTAATCCGTTGAAATAATTATTAAACTTCATTTCCAAAAAAAAAAAAAAAACAAAGAATTAGTGTAGGAAATATCTCAAGTTGAAGAAGAAGAACAACAACAACTTGAAAGCGTGAATTAATAAAATGAGTGGTGATAAAATGAAGAAACTTTATGGGATGTCCCAAAAAAAATGATTAGGATAGGTGATGTAATGCTTTATGGTTTGGAATGTTCCATAGGAACAAAGGCAGAGGCAGAGGGACTGTTACTGTTTGGATTTGACGTTTCCAACACAACCTAAAAATATTAGTCCTAACGAACAAAATTGAATAAACAAACACCATCATATGAGTCCGCGTGGAAATAGGGCCAACCCGTCCCATGATCCGACTTGGACATTGCACATGGCTTGTCATTTCCCACGTTTACTCATATCTTAACAAAAGCATGCTTACAAATTACAATCTCGGCTTGGTCCCAATTCCCCAACATGTAATTGGTTCGACCCGATATGTAATGGATCCTTTGATTTTTTTAAAAGTATATTTGTGATTTAACTCTATCTGTTATATCAAAGTTACTTGCTTATAAGTAATTGACTTTAAATTTGAATAAAAAAGAAAAAAAATTGTCATAGGTCGGTAACCGATGTCAAATTTTGCCACATTTTATAATATAAATCGTTTGACTATGCAAGGGTGGCGAAATGTGATCCATATAATCGAATGAGATAAAGGTTTGCTGTTGTTATTGTACATTTGTGATTTAGCTTTTCTTCTAATATTATTTAGGAAAAATACGTAAGAATAGTATCCTTTTGATAAAGGATAATCGATATCCTACTATAGGTTTTCATTAACTTTAAAACCATAAAGATTATTTGATTAAGCACTACTCCAAGCAAACATGATCAGATTAATGGTACAAACTTACAGTGATAATAAGGTATATTATTCACTTTTCCGTATCAGATTCCGAAATGCTAATCAAACGGTTGGATAGTATTATTGGTAAAAGTCATATATAGATAAAACTATAATTATCTTAAAGATCTAATTAAAAAAATTTAATTGTTCATAGAGAAATAACATAAATTTTTTAATTTTGGAAGTGGTCTCCCTAACCTTGCCACTTAAGATCCGCCATTGATCATAGGTGTTCCTATTGTTGTTTTTAGTTGTTAGTTCTAAACTTTGTTTAAGCTTTATCTTTTTATATTTTATTAATAAAATTGAAATGTTTACTTAAAAAATTGAAACATAGATAGTTGTGAATATTTCTTGAATGGAGTTTAAAAGAACAAAAAATACATGTACCCTCTAACGTACCCAATATTCAAATGGCTCGATCAGTGAACAAGAAGTAGAATTAAATATATACCTTGAAAGACTGCGTAAAAACTACGGCCGGCTCTGTTTGGCTGTGTGAAATTTAATGATTTATTTCACAAAACCCAAATGTCATGTTTGTTTTACTTATTTTTTTCTATCAAAATTTTTAAAATAAAAAATAATGTTACAGTAATTATTTTTGCTACATTATTTTTTATAAATAAAATATTAAATTTGAATTTTAAATTTTAATAATAAATAACTATTTCTAACACAATTTTCACCAAAACAAACTAATAAAATATTAATTCAAATTTAAATTTCAAATTTTTATCAATAAAATAATATCTTATACAAATTCCAACAAAATAAAATCATTAATCCAAACACTCCCAAAATATTCATTTCTCATAACAAATTCAAAAACAAAAATTTCATAATAAAATCTAAAAATATTCTATCAAAATGAAGCATAAGTTATCAACGCTCTTGTGTTGAATATGAACGGGAATAAGCAATTTACGAAGTTGTGGAATGTAAAAATACATCGGTACGGTGACAATCAAAAATTAACGAAACGAAAAGGAATCAAACTTAAAAATTTATGTAGCTCGACACTGCAAAATGCATGCACAGGCAGTGGCGGATCCAGCGGGGGCTGGAGTAGGATGAAGCCCCCGTCATGGTCGCCGGAAAAAATGGATTAGTAGTATTAAAAAACATGTTTCGCTGGACCTACTGCTGCTCCGGTCGCTGAAGACATAACGTTTGGCACTTGGCAGAGGCGCAGAGAAGACGAAGATTGTTTTAGTCTGTTTTGAAAAAAAAAATCACTTAACAAAACGACGTCGTTTTGTTAAGTGACTTCAAAAAAAAAAAAAGAAAGAAAGCAATACAGAAAACGGGCTGGAGGCTGGACCGCTGGAGCAATACAGAACAAAAGGACTTATTTCCTTTCCAAATTCCCAACCCTTCCCATCTCCCCCAAATTCCTAAATCTTATTTCCAAATCTAAACCCTTCCAATTTAGCTATCTCCCAAATTTCCAAACTCAAATTTCAAATTTACTAGTAAAGAAACTTTTTTCTCTTCCCTTATTGTCTCTTTTTCTTTATCTCCATTTTTTGTATTCAAGATTCAAGAAATGTTAGTTTTACTTCTTCTTTTTTTATTTAGAGTTTTGTTATTTAAATGTTGTTAATTGTAAGTTAATTTTAATTATTAAGTTAATTTGGGTAATTTTATTAAGAATTTTATGAACTAAACAAAAATTGCGATTTATTTCACAATTGCAAAATGAGGTGTTTGTTTTGTTCAACTTTTTCATCAAAATTTTTAAAACACAAAACAATGCTACAGTAATTATTTTTGCTACAGTAATTTTTATAAATAAAATATTGCATTTGAATTTGAATTTTAAATTTTAATAATAAACAATTCTACCTAACACACTTCCCACCAAAATAAACTAATAAAATACTAATTCAAATTTAAATTTCAAACTTTTATTAATAAAAAAATCTTCAATACAAATCCCAACAAAATAAAATCATTCATTCCAAACACTCTCAAAATATTCTTTTCTCATAACAAATCCCAAGAAAAAAAATTCATAATATAATCCAAAAATAGCTTGTCCAAACGGAGCCTACTAGCTAGGGTCTGTTTGGACATACATATTTTTGTGATTTATTTCACAATTGCGAAATGGTGTGTTTGTTTTGTTCAACTTTTTCATCAAAATTTTTAAAACACAAAACAATGCTATAGTAATTATTCTTGCTACAGTAATTTTTATAAATAAAATATTGAATTTGAATTTGAATTTTAAATTTTAATAATAAACAATTATTCCTAACACAATTCCCACCAAAATAAACTACTAAAATACTAATTCAAATTTAAATTTCAAACTTTTATTAATAAAAAAATCTTCAATACAAATCCCAACAAAACAAAATCATTCATTCCAAACACTCCCAAAATATTCTTTTCTCATAACAAATCCCAAGAAAAAAAATTTCATCATATAATCTAAAAATATCTTATCCAAGCGGATAGTGATTTAGAATTTAGATTAGGGTTTTTGAATATGAACTAATATTAGAAATTTTGAATTTAGATAAGATATTTTAGATATAAATCATAATTTAGAAACTCTAGTTTGTTTAATTAATTTTCTTTATAGATTAATAGTGAATTGTGATTGAATTACTAATTTATTTAATTATAAATTAATTGTGATTGAATTAATGATTGTAATGAATTTATTTTCAATTGTTTATTATTGTTTTTAGAAATTTAATTGTTAAATACATTTATTTAATTGGAAAAAAAAATTTAAGTAAGCCCCCAAATTTTTTTTTTTTCTGTATCCGCCCTGTGCACAGGTGAACTACAGGTGAACTACAGGTGAACTAGGATTGTTCTGACTATATATGTTTATCTATACAAAAATTGAAGATAATAATTGTGAACTTGTTGACAAAATAAATCAGCAATGATGATGTTCTTAGGCGACTGCTTTATTGAAATGTTATTGGGGTCATGTAAATCACAACAGGAATCATGCATGGTCGGAAAATAAATTCAGTTCAATCAACAAAAAAAATTAATGATGAGGGTCATAGAGGATGATACTTTTACGTACACTAACTAGACAAACAGCAACATGCCTCGTTTGTTTTGTACATTTATTTTGGAAACACTATTTTAATGCTATCTGTTCAACAGGTTCCTTCTCAACAATTTTCTCACCGAGTAAACTATTTTTCCATTTGGTTTATATATATAAAAAAAAAATTCTTAAAAATCCTATGAAAATTTGATTGCAAATGTTAGCACTAATCAGCTCAATTACTCCAGCACTTTTATTTCCCTTTTTAACTCTTTTTGAAGCATTCCTCTCTTCTTTCCTTTTTTTTTATTATTTTATTTTTAAAAAATATCATAAAACAAATTAAACTTAACCTTTCTAATATATCATCTATTGTTGGTGTAATCTGTCAATCATACACAAGTACCTTTCCCCATTGGCATATAAATCACCTCAATGCTAGTAGTAAAGTATTAGCACTTTTACTAAAACTTCAAACATTGTTGACATGAACCATAGCTACAACTCTCCAAATTATCAAATCTCTTTTTCAATTGTTCACATTGAAGGATAAATCATGCCACAATTTGATCACTAGGAGTGATGGATTCGGAAGGTAGCTAGAGTTTTAAGGGGCGAAATTGTGTAAAATTATTAACAAAAATTACATTCTAATCGTTAGTAACTTCTCACTAATAGCCAATTTGCCGAACACACTTTGTCTAAAAAAAAAGTAATTATTAAAAATACGGTTTTTTTAGGGTTCCAAGGTAACATATGCACACACTTGAAGAAATTTACACATCCCACTAATTGTCCAGCTTATAGTTGAATCAAAGTCAAAATTAATACACAGCACTAATTAATATTTTAACCAATTATGAGTTCATTATTGAAGTTTAACTTAAAAGGGCTACTATCAACCTCCAAAAGAAGCGTGATGAGGGGAAGAAATCTCCAAAAGTCTCTGAAAAGAAAAAGTAAAACCTAATGCTTAGAGGATAAGATAAGTCAATAGGGAGTGATATTTAGATCAATAAAAAAATAACTAACATTAATTGTTTAGTACTCTTTAAAATAGAGTAAAAAGTAACTTTAACTGTTTAACATTTGCCTAACTTTGATTAATATAATGATTAGGTTAAAGATTGGATTGAATTATTAATGGGATTTTACATTCCCCAAAGTCCAAAAAGTACTTTTTATACTTTGACAAAAATTAGTGTTCCAGTTCCAGAAGGAAGTCGGTCACGCTTTTCCATTCATAAGACTTACTAACTTAAAAAAGACGTCAGCAATGAGATAACAAAAGCAAATTAACAGTGTTAAGAACAAGAAGGAAGTGTGAATTTTTTTTTTTTTTTTTTAATCTTTTGCATGGAGATGAAGGGTGAAGGAACACACACGTGAAGTGACTAGTAAAATTATTGACGGTTGATGGAATACTGAGACTTGTGTCAAGTCGCACTGAAACTGCTCTTTTTTGGGAAGGTACCAATCCCAGAAGAAGGGGCAGAACAACAACGCCTAGATTAGATGGACTTTGATTTAGAGTTTCTGTAGATGCATTATTATTATTCATTTAGGCATTTAGCTTTAGTGGTACTATCTTAACTTTGACTAATAAATTGGGGTTTTTTTTTTCTTGGGATAAAGACAATAAGACAACTAGATTAGTTGGTAATAACCCTATATATTACTAGGACTATATATAGGAGTATCATTCTAGTACTTCTAGAGATTCTAAGATTTAAAAATGATCAAAATCTGACTTTCTTTATTTATATTTATCCTCGAACAACTCGTAGAAAAACTAATTTCCTAGAAAGTCATTATAGAAACAAAAGGGTCTTTTTCTTAATAAAAGTTTAAGTTGGTATAAGCCATATTAATATATATATATATATATAATGGCGAGTTAATCGCGATATAACACAATAAAAGTGACAAAAAATTAGAATTACAATTTTAATACCACCTGTTTCATCAATAAATCATATGTAAACGATTTTATAAAAGTTTTTATAAACAACGAAAGTAATATAAAGATTAGAAAGCAATCTTTTTCTTTTATGATTTGAAATCCTAAACATGGAATTAATAACTTCAGAAAGTTATAATTCTCTAGATCGAAAAGGTCTTCCTGAACTCTATATATGCTCCCCAGACGGCCAAACGTACACAAAGCACAAGTTATAGGATGAATATAGTACAAAATATATCTCCATGTATATAGAACAAAAACCGATTGTAATCTAGCAAGAATTTAATATTATTCGCTGACGAATATTCATCTTACCAAACATTTTTACACTAAAAAATAAAGCAGATTTAACTAAACAGTTCATAGTTTTCTTCTTTCTTTTTCATTTAACCTCGTGATGGGGTAGCTGTGCAATCCCAAAAATTCATAAACATGCAAGTTGTGAGAGACAGACGAGGAAATAAATTAAGTTTGTAGAGATAGAATCCATTTGGAATGAGTTTTGTGCATGGTTTATGAAAGCGTTAATGGACATGCATGATCTAGAAGCTAGGATAATGTTTTTTTTTTATATATATATGTTTATAATTGGAGTTTTTACCATTCAGAATTGGAAAATTAACTAATGCAGCATTTAATCTTAGCTGTGAATTGTGATACTGATCAATGATCATCAATATCTTTATCAGTTAAAGTGACTGCATGCAAATATATGAAATATGCAATGCATCCTTCTTAATTTTCCCTGCAAAAAAAACAAAGCAATGAATGTTTTAATAATGTCTTTGGCGAACCTGCATTTAACAAACCTAGATAGATACATGCAAGCTGGACGCTAACATCAAGAAAAAATTGAAAAGAAACTCATGAGTAGTTAATGACCCTTTGCTTCTCTCCATGCTTCAGAGTTCAGACCTTCTTCAATACTAGGATCATAGCTGTATAAAACTTTGTCACGCCCATGCACACATAGTCACACAGTCACACACAAATAAATTTCAATTTCAAAGTGGCTTTTCAGAAGTGGTACTACTACTACTATTATCTGAATACATATGGTTCGTACGACAGGTTCTGATTTCTGTTCGTTTACCCACTACAATAGAGTAGAAGCCCCTATGAGAAGGAGGGATTTATTTTGTTTTGTTTATTTATTGGGATCGTATCAGTATTACTACTCCACAGAATTGATGGCCAGGATTCTGTGCTGGAGAGATGCCCTTCTCGAGCAGTGTTATGATCAATATTACGTTGTCACTTTGTATCTTCACAACCATGCATGAGTAAATTACAGTTAAAGTTTTTGTTCAATTGTCCGTATTTAGTCTTCTTCAACTTAATTTCAGCATGGGAGTCTTGTTCAAGTCCTGCATGCAGTGTGTACACAAAAGATGGTTTCCACCAAACTCTGCACATATTGGCTAAAAGATGCTTTTGTTTTTGTTTTTTATTTGCCTTTTATGCAACTAAGATACTATCTTCTTTTTTTTTTTACATAGTATTAGAGGTCAGGTTCTTGTTTAATATTTTTCTATTTTATTGTGTTTAATATTTAAAACGATATAATTTTAATGAACGACATATCTTTAATTTAAGATAGGATAAAACAGTAAAAATCTTGATTTACATGTTATAGAATTTGACAAATTTTACACTTAATGACAACCTATTACAACACTCATTCTTTTCTCAAATTTGACCATTTTAAGTTAGATGCCAACGTATTACACCACTCTTTCTTTTTCCAAATTTTGAACGAACTACCTATATACAAACAAATTGCTTATAGACAAGGCGAAGTCATATCATAAATATCATAAATAAAATTGGACAAGACAAAATTTATAGGATTTGTGACTTGCGCCATTTAAATTTATAATTGGCAGATTCAATAAAGATTGGGTCAAATTTTATACATTGGATCTTCTGATTAATTTTAGTCATGGTTTTACTGATTTGAATGAACTATACTTATGTTGTTTTAGTTCTAATTTTAATAAAATGATATCAATTTGATGTGTTAGACATAATAATACATAAAGATACTGTACATGATATGAATTTCAAATTTTAGGTCACTAACATAATCTCCCAAATTGGTGTAAATTTTATATCACATCTCAATTTTCAAATTTCTACCTTCGATCGCATTATCAAGACTTTATCATCTGGATAAATAACAAGAACGTTCTCAAACAATTATTGTCAATTTTAGATTATCTTGCTTGATGGCAAAATCAAACCATTAATGTTAGACAACAACTTAAAATTCAAAATTTTTGACAACATAAATACTAAGTAAATACATAATTAATACAAGCATTCGTAACTTTGTTAATGAATGAACACGGATGGCATAGGTCGGTGACCATAACGTACTGCTGCGGAGTTCAGAACCAACACTAAATGAAAAGGCAACAGTTGACCCTCGCTGTTAATAAACTAAGCAGAAAGTACGCTAACTCCCTTGCACCAACCAAGCGCCAGGTAAAAATTCTCTTTAAATAATTACCACTTTGAATTATTACAATAATAATTTCCATTAATTATGATTTTTATTAATACTATTTTTTTTAATGTTTGTTCCCTCAATGTGAATAAGATTCGACAACAGTGCCAAAATTATTGTAGTCATTATAATGTACCACAAAAGTTACCAAACGATGGTGTGGATAATTTAAATGTTAAAATAATTAAAAATAATTCCTTAATTATAGTGATGATATCTCATAGATCTAGAGTTTGATTTTGATTAGCGTACGCCATCATGGGATTAGATTAAGATTTTTTTGGTTGATTTTTTATAAAACGATTTCATATATGAAATTTTAGTTAAATTCCGTTTTTAACGTTCAATAAAAGTAGCAAAAGGTAATTTTATTTTATATATGAATAGTTTTCACATAATTTTTTTTTCTTTTTGTTTCTGGTGAGAAATGATCTTTTATTTGTTCAAGTTGAATCAATTTTCGTCAGGTGTATTGAAAGGTTATTGAGTTTTCTATTTAAGATTATCCTATCTAATTTTATTCAACGTTCAAAATGATGCAGGTTTATTAAAATTAAAGATTAAAAACATAAATATTACTAAAATCTCTTTACAATTATTAGATTCTAATCAAAATATGATTGAAGTCTACACGTAATTTTAATCTTGAACAAATAGCTTAATGGGGTGAAAGAAAGTTTATAAACCAATACCCTTTTGTTGATTTTCTTTACAATTTAAACACTCAGCTCCTACAATAGAAAATATAGGTATTTTTTCTTGGAGGAATGTTGAAAATGGAGAGATATGATTATATAGTACTGGTATTAAACAAAAAAAAAAAGGAAAAGAAAAGAAGGGATGGTATAGTAGTATATATATATATATAGACAGATACAGAGAGAGAAAACATAGCAATAGATCTCAAGCCCTTTTCATATGCAGTGATATTTTATAAGTCTATTAGTACTAATCAGAGAAACAAAGACAGAGAACTGCAAAGAGTGAGAAGGTGTCCAAGTCTGAGTTGGTTTTTGAGTTTTTCTCTTTATTAATCTTTAATACTAAGAGGGAAGGAGTAGTAGTTGCCCAAAAGGAAGAAAAAAAAGAAATAAAGAGGGCAGTAGCAGTAGTAGTAGTAGTTTATATGTATCGTATTTGGTTCATTTGATCCCTCCCATCCCATGCTCGTCTTGTTCTCTACTCTTATCTTCCCCTTTTGTCTTCTGTGTCAGCTGTTTCTTCAGATTCAACCCAACAAACAACCCCATTCCCACCGCTCCTTTTAATTACTCCACAACTATCTTCATCTTCATCTTCATCTTCACTTCCTTTATCCCTTCTTGATACACAAAAGAGTTAATCTGTGTGGACTTTTATAAAGTTTGCAACTTTTTTTTTTTTTGTCTTGGGATAGTAACTAAGTACTCGTTAGTATTACGAAGAAAAATGGGCACAGGTTGGAGAAGAGCTTTTTGCACAACAATCCCAAGAGACAGAGAAGCCAAATTTGTGGATAAACTGCAACAAGAACAGGAGCATCAGAATTTCAGTCACGAACAAATCCCGAGCACAAGTCCTAGTTCAAGAAGTTGTGCAAAGTTTGGTTTTTTATCCAGTGGAAGCAACCCTTCCACTCCTCGCTTGCGATGCAAAACTAATGCAGCTTTCCAGCCAACTTCTACAAATGACACTCCTCATATTAGCCCAAACTTCCATTGTAAAACTACTAGTAATACTCCAAAATCTTCTGCTAAGAGTCCAAAACCACGGTTTGGCTCCAACCCTTCTTCTCCAAGATCCCCATTTTCAATCCTCAAGAACAGCCTTCGCCTCACCAGAGTAAGTCACTCTCACAATGTGAAATTAAATAACTTAATATATGCAGACTGTTGTAATATGTTTTTGTTTTTGTTTTTGCAGAATAGTTGCGGAGTTTGTATGCAGAGTGTGAAGACAGGCCAAGGAATGGCCATTTACACAGCGGAATGCTCTCACAGTTTCCATTTTCCATGTATAGCTGCACATATAAGGAAACACAGCACACTCATTTGCCCAGTTTGCAATTCTTCTTGGAAAGATGTTCCTTTATTGGCCATCCACAAGCTCCAACAACAACAACAACATCAAGAAGAAGTACGAAAAGACAGTGCAATCTTTGATCCCACTACTCACAAAATCAAATCCTTTCCTAATCTCAAAATCAAACAAGAAAAAACACCACCCCATATCAAACAGTTTGACTCCAAACCATACAGTGATGATGAGCCATTAGTTTCACCGAAATTTATTTCCATTCCAGAAGTTTCAAACGAAGAACAAGAAGCCCATGATGAAGTTGAAGAGTTCCAAGGATTTTTCGTCAATCCAATCCCCAGTGATAATAAACAAGCATGTCAAAATTTGATGAGAAATGTCGGGGTTAGTTTATTGCCTGAAGCCGCTGTTGTTTCGGTGTCACGAACCCATCAAACTTTTGCTGTCGTTTTGAAGGTTAAGGCTCCACCTCCGCCACCCTTGGCGGCGCACAATAGCAACTCCGTGCATTTTAAGGACCCAGCGCATCGCGCGCCAATTGACTTGGTGACTGTCCTTGATGTGAGTGGAAGCATGACTGGAGCTAAGCTTCAGATGTTGAAAAGAGCCATGCGCTTAGTCGTTTCATCACTCGGCTCGGCTGACCGCCTTTCTATTGTAGCCTTTTCGGATATTCCCAAAAGGTTGATGCCTTTGAGCAGAATGAACGCTCAGGGACAGCGCACGGCTCGGCGGATTATTGATCGGCTTGCTTGTAGCCAAGGGACTTGTGTTGGTGATGCTCTGAGAAAAGCCACAAAGATTCTTGATGATCGGCGGGAGAGAAATCCGGTGGCTAGCATCATGTTGTTATCGGACGGTCAAGATGAAAAGGTTCAGACAAATAGTGATAACCAACGACACAGATCATCCCGTGTTTCATCAACTCGTTTTGCTCATATCGAAATTCCGGTACATTCTTCTGGCTTCGGCGAGAAAGCCGGCTACAGTCGGGAGCCAGCTGAGGATGCGTTCTCCAAATGCGTTGGTGGTTTGTTAAGCGTAGTAGTTCAAGATTTACGGATTCAGCTTGGGTTTTCTTCTGGCTCTGACCCAGCTGAAATCACAGCCGTGTATTCATGCAATGGGCGGCCCACGGTTCTTGGCTCCCAATGCATTCGGCTTGGCGATCTATACGCCGAGGAGGAAAAGGAATTACTCGTGGAAATGAGGGTCCCGGCAACCGCCTTTGGGTCCCACCACGTGTTATCGGTGAGATGCTTTCACAAAGATCCGGCAACTCAAGAGCAGATTCACGGTAGAGAACAAGCTTTGCTGGTGCCTAGACCACAAGCCGTCCGATCAACGCTGCCGAGAATTGAACGGCTGAGGAATCTTTTTATTACGACGCGAGCAATCGCGGAATCTCGGCGATTAATTGAGCATAATGAGCTGAGTAGCGCCATGCACTTATTGTGTTCGGCTCGTGGCTTGTTGTTGCAGTTTAGGTGTGAATCGGCTGATGAGTACGTTCGTGGCTTGGAAGTTGAGCTTGGCGAAGTGCAATGGAGGAGGCAGTACGAACAACAAATTATTCAACGGAGGAAAGTGAATGAGAAAGAAGTCGGTGTATTTTTGGATGAAAATGGTGAGCCGCTCACTCCAACATCGGCTTGGAGAGCGGCTGAGAAGCTGGCTAAAGTAGCAATGATGAAAAAATCTTTGAACAGAGTCAGCGACTTGCACGGCTTTGAAAATGCTAGATTTTGATTTTCTTTTTTTTTTCTCTTCTAAAAATAATAAATTATCTTTTAAAAAAAAAACATAGAAATTTCCGATGTAAAGAGTGGGAGAATGAAGAAAAAATGGTGTGGGCCAAATGGTCCACACAAGCATAGAATAGCGACAGTTGATACCCGACGGCCCGGCCCTTTCTGCAGAGAGTAACCCCAAAGGCCCACTTTTGATTGATTGATTGACGGGCCCTCATTTGTCTTAGGTGTTTGGAATTGATAGAGGTTGCTTTTGTGGGGGCACTTGAACGATCTTGATCAGTATTGAGAAAAATATGTTAAAAAAAAAAAAAGCATTTTCAATCCAAAAATGTGTAGATATTTCATTAGTTTCCTCTATTTAGTTTTCTTTATTTATCATTTTTTAAAACTCTATTTTATTCTCTAACCTAGGCAAAATCAACCTAAACATTAAAATTCTAATATAATACGTGTATTGTTTTATTTAAAATTTTGGAGACATGCATGCATGGAGAATTGGAGATGATCCTATAAAAATATTCACTTAATCACTTGGATCATGTTTGTATTGGGAGGAGGGCAAACACAATGATCATCCCTTTTAATTTCCATTATTGTATGTTTAAGTTTCACCAATAATGCAAATGATTTGTTTTCTCCTACTTGTTTAAGTCAAAGAGAGTATTCTTGAATCTTTGCCATTGGAAGAATGGTAAATAAGATGTGGCAAAACTGTTGTTTATAACTTCCATTATTGCATGTTTAAACTTCCTTCCACATTGCCCTTTACCATTTTAACAAATTGTCAAAGATCAAACAAATGCAATCTTCATAAGAAGAGATGAAAAAGGCATAAATGCAAATGCAAATACCTTAATTCCATTTAGAAGAGTGATATGGGTGAATTAGAATACAAAGTACTTGCTGATTTAAGCACGACTCTCGGGTACCACCGCAAGTTCGTCTATCTAACGTTTGTGTTACAAGTCTTCACATGTTTCTTTAGCTATAGATGCGTCCAATCCGATAATAGTTTGTTCCATATGTGTTGGGGAGAAGAGATATTGGCACATTGTGTTTTTTGACATCATCAAAGAGTAGGCTATAGCTGAGGATGATTACACCAGTGAAGAGTAATTAGAATATACCACTATTCTTTCCAGAATTTTGGGTTTGCTTTAGTTCTAATGTTCTCCATGATTATGATTAAAAGTGGCAGAAAAATAAAATAAAATATTACGGGTTCATCAGGAGAAGGGTAAGAAAGGATGGGTATAGACTGATGTTCAATGAACTTTCTGATTATGTGGGAGTGGGACAGTTCCATAAACTAATCAAAATGGTGACTATTTCTTATTGAGGTCAGGACTCAGGAATTCAGCATTTTGGCAGAGGAAGGGGAAATGCAGAAAATTAAGCATTTAATGCAAATTTTAGGATAACATCTAACAACCATAATTAATGATGCATGAATGAGAATAAGTCTTAGTAAAGCTTTCAGATTTGTGTTTGGGAGACTCCTTCCTTCATTGCTGATAATATCGTATCATAGTCCACTAATTAATTTTACGGTCCACGTGAAATGTTCCCATCATCTGAAAATGAGAGTTAATCGCGATTTCAATACACAATAAAAAAGATAAAAAATTAAAATTACAATTTTAACGTTATTAATTGCCCGATTTATTAACCCCGTGATATATATGAATCAATTTCATAAAAACTTTAGCGTTAATTTCAATTTCTTCATTTAATGAGATTAATCTTCATTATAGTTGCACGATGGATTAGACTTTTAGTTATGAAACTTGACCAAAAGCCCATGTTTTCAGGAAACTTACCATGTGGGATGATTCTAAATTCCCATCCATATGAAAGACATAAAATTCAAAAGCAGTGAACCTTTCACCTTTTTAGTGCTTTCTAAAACCACGCATTCTTTCTTTGGGGACCTGCTGATTGTTGTCTAGAGATTAACATCGTTTAGGAATTAGGATTGTGTATAATTTGACATGCCATGGAAATGAATAATGCTAATTAGGCACATCAGTGATGCACCACCATCCAACAAATCAAGACAGAGAAGTCACTTCAACAATATCAAAACATAATGTAGAATGAATGATAAGCAACTAGCAAAATATCAAAAGCCCACAATCCAACAGCCAATGTTGTTTAGTTAGATTCAGTCACTTTGAATAGTTCAATTTCAGGTTAATAATGGGACTGAGGTCGGTCCTAATATATGGAAAAGAATAAAAGTTAAGACTGACCGACTGACAGCAAATCGTATAAAGTTAGACGTTTTCGATTATATTTAAATATAAATGAGTAAATGAGGTTAGATTGTGTACGGTCTCCAAATATGATCAGTATAGCCAAATTTACTTAACGAAATAAAAGCTAAGTTGCATTTCCCTGTTTACTTTTGGTCCATATATGGATGAACAAAAATGTTGTTCAGTAACCCACTCTAATTTTAGAAACATGAAAAAAGAAAAAGAAGGAATTGCAAGAAGACAGCTGGTGATAGAAACCGAAGATCCCACCTAATAACAATATTTAGTCATTGTCTTGAATTTAATCATTCCTGTGTTGGCACCACCACCGTGTAATTTTGCCCCATGTTATACATTCTTTTTTGTTCTGCTATTTCTAAAGTTGAAGCATCCACATCCTCCCCTTTAAGAGGCACAACCTAACAGTGCCAAGGACAATGAACAAATAAACTCAGGCTATGCTATTGATTTCTCAGTAGTCATACATCCAAAATTTCCAACAACTATGGCCGAAGGGGTGTCTTTGTTGCAGGGACAAAACAAATGTGCAAAGTTGAAAGGGCCCGTTATCGACTAAGGTACTGAAGCAATCAGCTCACATGGGCCTCACAATCTCCAAAAGGCTAAAGGCTGAAACAGATCAACAGGGCTCTAAAGATATGTTTTCCCTGTGGAAAATAAAAGGGGAAGGAAGTCGATGGTTCTTTACATAAATTACAAGTAACTCTGCATATAATGAGATGATACTGATTTATAATCACAGTGGGAGAAATGATATGATATGGCTTGTTGGATCTTTGGAGTTGATTGCGTACTTGTACATATTTGTCATCTGGGATAACTGCAACTTTGGTGCACAAATGAAATTCAGTGAGTAATTTAAGCAAAATTTCAGCCCTTTGGAATCTCAGTTGTACACAAATGGGATCTTTGGCTCTCTTTTGTTTTTTTTTTCTTTTTTTGAGAGGTGGGAGAGGTACGTTTTATTAAGATCATCACAAAAAAAAAAAAAAATGATTGTTTGCAAACATGAGTATAAAAATGATTATGAGGTTTTTTTGGTACAAAGAAACGTATATGTTTGCAGAATTGAAGCCACTCTGCCCAAGGAGAATTGCTAACAGCTTCATAAATTGCAGACATTTGCTGGTGTTTCAACTGCTACAGCCCTTTTCTTTTCACCATTCCATAATGCTTCACTGCATGCCCAAAAACGTTAACATTTTCGAAGAATCGGAAGATACATTAATGTATTTCATCGTTTTGAGTGTCAGAATTTCGATTCTTTTTCACAGGAAGTTCGTTTCCAAGTTGTCAAGCGGTACTACAGAACATTTATCCTGCTCTTCCAATCACACACCAGAGTTCTCTTTAGTGTCCACAGTAATGAATGAATATTCTTGCGAAGATTTGTTTTACCTGCAGAACTGAAAATTCACTTTCTAGGATCCATGAGATTCAAGTTTTCACACAATTTAAGTTTGACAATACAAGTCATATTACCTACAATGCAGCTTAAAGATGCATATTCCCAACTACATCTTTTGTCCTCCCCAACCCCCAGGGCAACATAGAGATAGGGAGAGTCTGTGTCGGATACACACAGTAAGTCATCAGCTTATCCAGTTTATGACAACACAGAATTGCTTTACTATCAACATTAGTCACTCCATACATATTAAATCAGCAACTATCTTATGGGAGACAAATGTCATTTAGAAAAAAAAAATACGCAATTTCAGGCTGCTAGTGAGGTATAAAGTGAATATTACTACTTAAACAATTAGCAAAGTAGTTACAGAGCCAGTATTTCGTTTCACAATGCGCTGGAAAAACCAGGTATAGATACTCTGTTCAATATCAAGCTCACTTGATAATAACTGGAGAATATTATACATTTTTCATAAATAGAGACTCAATACAATTGAGAGATCCTCAATTAGAGGTATTCCCGAATACAGAACAAACAATAATTGAGGAAGATCCCCTAAATAACCTTTCACTGTTCACCTATTCCAATGAAAATATACAATAGCGCCACATGAAGAAAATCTGAGGAGCAACCCTCTTATTGTGAGACATATGGCGCTCAAAAAAGTATTGTGGGAGGATTGAGAGGCTTACTTCTGAGTTTGCTCAACCTTAGCTCGAATCTTCTGTTCCAACACAGATATCTCTGTTTCAAGGCTAAACATTCTGTTGAGAGCATGCATGTTCTCAAGTGTCTCACTCAATGTCCGGCTATCACTACCATCACATCTCAGGTGCTGCATGGGACCGTGAAGAAGCTTGTTAACTATACCTCGGCTAAGGTCATCAACAGCCTTCCTCGTCTTCTTTGGAATATCATCACCCATCTTCGACAAGCATTTGTCCAACTCTGCTGCCCTAATTCTTTCAGCATATGCTCGCAGTTTTTTGATAGTGGGAACAGTCTCTAGGGAATCCCGCCAAGCTTCAAATTGTTTAGATTCTTCTGTGATGATTGCTTGAGCTTCCATTGCTTTCCTGAGACGGTCCTCTTTATTAGCAGCCACAACCTCCTTAAGATCATCCACATTGTATACTCGTGCATTCTCAAGCTCATTAACACATGCTCCAACATTTCTAGGAACAGATATATCAACGAAAAGCCTCAAACCTCCCACACTTGGATCAACAGGTGGAAGATCCATCACATGTTCTTTTAAAAATAATGGAGTTTCTGATGCAGTGCTGGTAAAAACCACATCTGCTTGGGCAGCACTGTCAAGCATTTCATTGAGGGGCTTGTAGATTATTTCAGCATCCTTCATCTCCTCTCTAATGGAAGCAACCCTATCTTCACTCCTGTTTACAACAACCATTTTCATGCATCCTTTTGCGATCAAGTGTTTGATCACAAGCTTACCCATCTTACCTGCTCCAATTACCAACATTCTGGCAGTAGCATGGGAGGATTCAGGAATCTTCATTAAAGCCAATTCCACAGCAGCTGAACTGACGGAAACAGCACCTGCAGCAATGTTTGTTTCAGTTCTCACCCTCTTTCCAACAGTGATTGCATGCTTGAACAGGCCACTGATGTTCCTCCCAAAACCCACAACCCCTTGACCAACTTTGACTACTTGTTTGACCTGAGCTAGGATTTGCCCTTCTCCCAAAACCAAGGAATCCAGTCCTGCTGATACTTCAAATATGTGCTGTGTGGCATCCTTGTTATAAAGTAGAAAACGGTGCTCACAGATTTCGGAAGCAGGGATCCCGCTTGTCTGTCAAAGACAAACACAATACAGATTTGAGTGCATACACGCGAAACTATTTGTTCCAAAAAAAAAAAAATGCAGGTTATAATTGAAGATGTAGAATCATAAGTTTCACATGAAAATTTTTGGCTAGGCAAACAGCCTAAAGGTAAGGAAAAGATAATCCGATAGCCTTTCACGAATGTTTAATTAGAATTGTAAATTGTTTTATTTGGTCATCCAATGCCTAGAGCAAGCTCCTGACTAGATAGCTTAAAAGCCTTCCTCACCTCATATTACAATCAAAGTAATTCTTGTTAGCAAGAGAAAAAGGTTCTATAGATTACAAGAAGTCAGTCATTATCCAGGTGCTATGTCAAATGTACCTTTGACATCCATTCAGTCACTTCTTTAACACCACGATGCTGAGAAAGAGCTACAACATATATCTCCATCCTGTTACAGGTACTAAGAACAGCAGCTTCTTCAATATGATTCAGATTACACAGCTCTGCAATGGCTCTAGGCCACTCTGCTTCCGGAATGGCAAGTTTTTCTCGCATTTCAACAGGTGCAGTGTGTATGCTGAGTCCAATGACAACAATGCTGCTTCTTTCTTTTGTATATCCTACAAAAACCCAGAAATAGAATTTAGCAAAACAAAAAAATCAAATTAGAAAACTTCTACAACCTTTGTTCTTCAAAACAGAATAATTATGTTATAGATAAAACCCATCATGTGCTCTAATGCTCCTGCAAATATGTCACTTTCCAAGTACACAAAAAGAAATTTCTTTCGACAAACATTAAAGAGCATCTCTATCGTCAAAACATCTTCGATTCATTGAACCAACAGTAAATGAAACAAACAACAAAAACATATTACAAAAACAACAACAATAATTTTTTCTTTTTACCAATAATAACAGAATTTTACTTAAAAGCTCACTAGTTCTGCACATGAACTACAAATTACTGTAGGCAAACTTCGAACTTTCCAATGTTTGCTTTTCGGAAATAATAAGGAAAACAGAAAAAAAAAAAAAACATAACTTTAGTTCAAAATTTCCAACTTTGCACAGAATTCACTAAAAAAAAAAAAAAAATCATCTTTCACTTTTTCTACTAATGAACTTAACTTGGTATTTTTCCAAAATTAAAATTTTCTATTAGTTAATTGCCAATTATTGTTCAAAAAACTAACGGAAACTCACTGTAATCAAACTGAAGCAAAAGTTAAAAAATGCAGAAATACCAAAATTTAAATAACTTTGAAAAAAGATAATTTTTTGCAAGAATCAAAAGCGAGAAATGGCAAAAGAGCGTTACTGTCAGCGGCTGAGGTCTTGAGCTGTTCAAGAGCCGATAAGCTGGAAGCCGAGGAGGACGAGGAAGAAGCCGCATTGGTGAAGTCCACGTTTTCAGATATCTCCAACGAAACATTCGAAGCAACCTCACACCTAATTGAGGAACTCAAACCGATGCCTCTGTGAATTTGAAAGGAGCGTCCGGCAGCTCGAGCCGGTTTGCAGAAGAGCCCAATTTGAGCCGGAGAAGCCGACATCGGAGATGCAGCTGACGACGTCGTATTGCTGACCAGCAAAGTCTCGAGCTTAGCGGCGGCAAATGCTGTTGATACGGCCATCGCCGGCTGTCAGTTCCAAAACGACGTCGTCACGATTAATAAGCGTCAATTGAGCAAGATTTTAGTGTGTGACTGTGTGAAAGTGAAGGGGAGAGGATTGGGCTTTTGATTCGTTTGGTTTGTTTGTATTTTGACAGTTAAATTTTGGAGGGGAATCGGTTATTATTGGGCCATTGATTTTACTTTTTAAAATATTTTTTGTTTGGGTTTGTTGTGATATGAATTATGAGCCACTATGGATTTCTTTGAGTTGTGATTGGCGGATGGCATCCACGTTTTATCCACACTCGTTAACTCTACACCTCTATCAATGACTTGGAGATCTTCGATGTGGGACACAACCACAACTTTATGGGTCAATATGAGTGGCCGTATTCTTCTTCTTGGACAAAATATCAAAACCATTTTTTTTAAAAATCAATCTATGAAATTTCAAGAATTAAGATTACTATTTTTTCTTTTGAAGAAAGTAACATTACAAAAAACCGAACCTGTCTTGCATGCTTTCAAGATATAATCGACATTAATCAATCGAGTTGTTTTCTATTTTATGAAGCTTCATTTTGGAGATTTTGCTTCAATGTTAGAATATCATTTTTTTTCAAAATAAGAATTTGATATTTAATTAGCAAAAAAAAGAAAAAAGAAAAAAAGAATGATGTTTTGGTTTGATATCTTTGCATTATTGAAACATGGGAAATATGAGAATGGTCAAACTCGATTTTATTTTCAACAAAGTAGTGATTTTTAATAGTTTTTCCATGAAATAAATCACTATGGTAGACTTGGTAGTGTATGCATTATAGTGCTCACAAGTCTTTATGCATAATTAATGGATCACATTATGCAAAGAATTAAAGTTGTTAATTTTAAGAGCATTATCTTGCTTTCATCAAATGGTTGCATAGAATGGTGATAATGCCTCAACCATTATTAATTTATGCACTAAATGAAACGTTTTTCTCGAAATGCACGGTTTACTAATTTGAAACTTTTAATTGACTATTGCAACCATTATTAATGATGAGATCGAGGAACAACACAAATATATTTCATAAGATCAAATTGACATGTAAATGTGAGTCATTTTCTGCAAACTATCCTTCCCTTAGTTTCCTTCGAATTGTTGCATTTTGTATTTCTTTTTTGTTTAAAGAAAAGAAGAAAAGATAAGATGGGAAGACTTGTGAAGGAGAATTGGTTTGTAAGATTTTGGTGATTTCTATGCCACAAATTTGATGAGGAATTGTTGTTGAAGATTTATATTCACTCTTTAAGGTATGGGCCATGAAGGGATTCGTGGTTTTCAGTCTTCCACTTTTGCACCTTTGTGGCTTTATACATGTCTTACAAATTTGGAACTCTCTTTTCCCTTTTTTTTTTTTTAATATAAAAATTTTAGTACTCCAAATCTTCTAACTTTAAAAATGAACTTTATTGACGGACATTTTTTTTTTTTTTTAATATCAATAGAAATTTAAACTTTTAATCTAGACATTTCGCATAAACGATAGTTTTATTTGGTTTTTGTTAAATATTTTACCTTTGGAAAAGGTTATTAATTTCTAACATACTGCTTTTTTACAGAAATAATGCAAAATGATCATTTGGCTTTCTTATTTAAGTGTTAATTGGGAGACGTGAAGACAATACAAAATGAGTAATAATGGCACCAGAGGCCAAAGCTATTGTAATACACAGATGAACTCTTTGTCTGAACATGGTTTATCCATTTCAAAGATGATAAGACAAGTTTTAAAGAATTTCCAACAATTCGAATGTCATTAATTTCATATTTTATGCTTAAAATTTTCACTAGTTTTTATTTTGTTTTGAAGTCACTCAAAACTGTTGGTGTAAATATATAATAAAGAATATATAAGGAACATGAGTACAACAACAACACCAGAAACCTTTATCCTATTATTAATGGATTTGGTTATATGCATCATTATATCTCGCGACCGTACTTGATCAATTACATTATTTCTAATGTAATTTATATCCTAGTTATGATTTAGCAAAATTTTTATACCAACTGAAAGTCTATATCAACTTTTCTCATTTTTCCGAACTTAAAAAACTGGCTATTGCAGATAAACTGCTAATAACTTGGGGGACGCAGAGCTATGTAAGGAACTCGAGGAGTCAGTGGCGGAACCAGAGGGTGCGAGCCGGTGCGTCAGCACCCCCTTGTTCTTGGAAGAGAGGGGAGTAGTATTCGTCTCCGTCACTTCCGACCCTCCTCCGCCGCCCGGTAGTGCTCAACAGACGCAAAAGCCTTCCAACGTTGAAGATGGACAATGACGACGACTCATATTGTCTTTTATTTTTTTTTGGTTTGACTCTGTTGTAAAACGACCTCGTTGTACTTAAAATGAAAATATAAAAAACCCTTAAGTAAAACGACGTCGTTTTACTTTAAGAGTAATTTTTTTTTAAATTTCTAAACATGGATTTTTAAACTCTTATTACTAAAATCTAATCTCCACCCTAATTTCTAAACTATAAATGTAAATTTCTCTCTCTTGCTCCCACCCTAACATTTGCAGCCTGCTCCTCCCCGTAACCTCACCTCTCTCGATTCATTCCTTCATTGCTATTTAGATGAATTAGTTTAATTCGCTAGAGGTTATTCCGTCATCCCTAACGTCGTCTCTTATTTAGATGAATTAGTTTAATTCGTTAGAGGTTATTCCGCCGTACCTAAAGTCTGTCTCTTATTGTAAAGTTTTTTTATGTTTTTTTTAATATTATTAATGTTTAAGTTTTTTATGTATTTTTTAATATTATCAATTTGTTTTATAAAAAAAAATTATAGTTGAGCCCCTCAGAAAAATGTTCTGATTCCGCCACCGCAAGGAGTTTAATAAAAATATTTACAAATATCATAAACATGAGACAAGAGTACACCAAATTGGATGATCAACTTGTTTCATAACTTAAACAATAGCAGCTGAACTAGATGTTCAAACTACGAATGAAATCCGACATCCTTGCCTTGGCTTCCAAGATCTTGCTGCATTGTTACATACGAAAAATCATTGTAAATTTTTTAAGACTTAATCAAGAATTAAACAATTTTTAATTTGTGACTAACTAAGCAGTGACAGACAAGATTTCCAAGATTGAGATGCAAATTGCATTACTTTAACCATATAGTTATATCCAATTAAGAAAGGTTAGGCTTTAACTTGCTGTGCAAACATAGCATGCATTTGAAGATAACTATACAACTTGCAGCGACAATGTGGACAGTTTCTTCTGCATCTAAATGATTTCCCTAACTTATAAAATGCAGTATTTAGTGGAAGAACACTTGATGTTTATGCTTCATTATGAATTTTATAAAAGCATGAGTAATTATCAAGGTTTAAGTAAGCATCAACCAAGGATCACCGCTGATTGTGCACTCGAGTATTTGAAAATTTAATACCATGCATATATTTTTAAGAGAAAGAAGGCAATTTTGGTACTAAAAAAATTTAGGGTTATGGTACTTTAAGACATCAATGTTTGTGGACGACCCAATATGATTTTAATATTTTTATTTGTGATCAATTTAGAACCATTTACATATTTTATTGAACGAGTAATGTAAGTTATCACATGACATGCACGCACGAATTTTATTAGACGAGTAATAGAAGTCATCACGTGACATACACATGCACTTATATGTTAATAATCAAAATTTTATCTACGGAAAAAAGAGAGAAATCTTCTTTTTATATAATAAACAAATAAACTTTTTCTCTTATTAATAAAAGAACAAAGCCTCTTTATCTCTTTCATTTAGACAGGAAGATATGTTGGAAAATGGTTAAATGGGTAGATTCATAGCATATGGTGTTCATAGTATAGTTCATATATATTCGTAATTAACATGAACTAGTGATAAAACTGTGATAAAAGTTATGGAATGGCATAAATAGTGATCGTAAACTAGTTAGATCAACATGTAAGACAAGCAAAAGATGTAGACCAAGTAACAATAACCATGCAGAAAAATCTAAGAACAAAATCTTGACATTGTTTTCTGTTTGTGATAATGCACCTCACTCTCAAGGATCATTGAATCCTCTTCCCTAAAGGAAAGAGATGAATAAATGCTATTCCAGAGATTTGGACTCTATATATCCACAAATACGATTTGGGTTTATATTTCATCCTCGTATACATTCATTCTCATTGTACAACTGTAGAAAGATCTATTGATCAAATGAAGAAAAATCTCAATATCCCATACTTTTTGGCAGAAATAAGCCGATTTACGGATTAATGTCTGCTGTCAACTGACAATTCAATCACAGATTTCCTTCCAGGATCTGCATCAAGCTGAGTAAATTGGATGTCAGCAAGATGAAACAAACAGTGGGTGTCTTCATTGGAATGCCATGAATTTTCAGCACAGACTAGATTGTCTCCTCAGCTTCTGGTAACACTTACCAAACAAGTGTACCCGATGATGAATCGTTCTTGTAACACAAATATAACAGCTTCCATCCTCACCATATGCCATTAGATTATGGACATACCGTATAAGTAAACCATCCTTTCCTAGTTCGATTGGGTATTCCAATCGACAATATGACATGTATATATCTAATGCATTGCCATTGTTGTAATCCTAAACTGTATGAACTCCTAGCAAAGTGAACTCTACAACTATGCCATGGAACAATTAGATTGCAAAATTGCACATAATTCTGCAAAGGAAGAATGTATCCTAATCCGGTTAATCATTGACAGTCAGTTCCGCTATTGTGTTAAGGTAGATACATAAAATCCAACTTTACATAAATATATCTATACTTCTTTATGCAATTCAAAACAAGATCAATCAACACAGTTATCAAAACTGTATGCCACATTAAAAGGCTAGTAGAAATGAAGCACAGTCTATACTTCTTTTGTCCCAATTTACATCCCGACATGTTCTTTGATTTGATGTTTATGTGAAGGTTGAATATGTATCAACATGCTACAGCAAAATAAAAGGACTGATATCTGCATTTGAAATCTACACATAATTATCATGTGCAGTTTATCATACATTTTGATGTGCAAGCAATATCTCTGTATTAAATAGTTAGTTTATTACTCAAAATATCGAACTTTTGTTTCTACAAACTCTAGAAAAATATTATGTTTACACACATGAAAATAACAAAAAGAAAGTAGCAAAAAATGATGCCAACTACATCGGGGCATCTAACCTGTCTCTTAAGATTTGAAAATTTATACTATTTTCCTATGAAAAATTCCCCACGATAAAGGCTTAATTGTTGTTGTTATTGTTCCCTGTGAAAAATTAAAAATTTTCAATTAGATCTTTAAAATTAGAATTTTGTCACCCAAAGGAGGTTAAACACGGAATTTACACGTGTTAAACAAGTGTTAAAGACAGCTGAAGGAGGTTAAATGTTTGGCTTAAGAAATACAAAATCACAAAGTAAAACTTACAAAATCTATCACATACTCCCAGACATTTATGAGGTTCTTGAAGACTTCTCTCTAAGTTTTTCAGGATTTGAAATATCTTTTTATAGTTTTTATTTAGCCAAGCACATTTACCTTTCACAGATTCAAATCTTGTTCATACATCAGTAAGCAAATATGAAGGCTGATATCCTAACAAATCCTCTTACAGAACTTCAACTGGCTGTAATATCACCTGCCAAGCGTTTTTTTAAATTTTATTTTTATTTTTATATAGGTGATAGAATAGACTAGAAAGATTAGAACTCCTCTTCTAACTGACAAAGAACATCAATCTTATATATGCACTCAGATGGATCCTCAACTTTTAAAACATAACGATCTCCAGCTTGAATGCCATTTTCTTGGTTAATCTTGTCCCAACCACTTATTGAAACATGAAAACCTGACCTTTTGTAATGTAGAGGTCTGGCCACAATCTTCTCTCCTGATCTTTGAGCACAACAGCCTTCCTTTCCAATCCCCCTTTTCTGAATCTAATAGAGGGTAACTTTGTTGGTAGCTCAAGGTAATGTCCATCATCTGTTACAACCAAGCAAGCAACAGCCTTCAGAGGACATTGTTACACATAATGAAAACTGTGAACCCAAGTATATGCAATTTAGAAGCTTGTACTTGTCATGCACATGTGTTAATTAAGTGTAAACCATAGAGAATATTGTTACATATAATGAATGCATATCTCACATTTTTACACCTAGTCAAATGTGCAACTAAATGTGTAAACAATGCACTCACGGTATGTACACGTATTAAACACGTTATGTACACGTGTTGCAGATACCAAAAGGAGGTTCCACATAAAGCACACATGTTAAAGACACTGAAAGGAGGTTAAACACGGAATTTACACGCGTTAAATACGTGTCAAAGATGCTGAAAAGAGGTTACAAGTAATGTACGCATGACAAAGACACCGAATCATGGATAGATCACCCAGGTTCGGGTCCATGGAAAAGAAAATGTTCTACGCATGACAAAGACACCAAATGGAAGTTAAACACGTAATGTGCACGTGTTAAATACACTGAAAAGAGGTTACACGTAATGTACACATGTTAAAGACACCGGAAAGAGGTTACATGTTTGCCTTAAGAAATGGAATGATAAAGTGCAATTGTAATGGAGATTCTAGATAGTCTACAATATTGTTGCAATAAGAATACAAAATCACAAAGTTCAATTTTTAAAATCTATCGCATACTCACAGACATTGATGATGTTCTTGAAGATTTCTCTCTTGTTTTTCAGAATTTGAAATATCTTTCTGTAGTTTTCTTTTAGCCAAGCACATTTACCATACTTACATAGATTTCAAATCTTGTTCATATACATCAGTACGCAAAGATGAAGGCTGATATCCTAACAAATCCCCTAACAGAACTTCAACTGGCTGTTCTATTAACATGCCAAGCATTTTTTTTTTATAAATATAGGTGATAGACTAGACTAGAAGATTAGAACCCCTCTTCTAACTGGCAAAGAACATCAATCTTATACATGCACACAGATGGATCATCAACTTTTAAAACGTAACTATCTCCAGCTTGAATGTTATCTTCTTGGTTAATCTTGTCCCAACCACTTGTTAAAACATGCAAACCTGACCTTTTGTAATAGAAACCTGGCCATAATCTTATCTCCTGATCTTTGAGCACAATAGCCTTCCTTTCCAATCCCCCCTTTCTGAATCTAATAGCGGGTAACTTTGTTGGCAGCTCAAGGTAATGTCGACCATCTGTTACAGCCAAGAAAAGCTACAATGGCCATATATGACGAGGGCACATCAAGTGGCTCAGGCTTCATTTGCTTGAGGACATATATCTTTCTATAGAGACTCACATTTTAATTATCAAGAAAAAGAAACTTTATTACATTAATTTCTAAAGATGATAAAGTTCGTCTTAATTACAGATTATACATAATGCAGAATGCTATCACATTTTGAAAAAAAAAAAATGAATATCAGAGAACATTGTTGCACATAATGAAAACTGTGAGCCCAAGTATATGCAGTTTAGAAGCTTGTACTCGTCATACCCACGTATTAGTAAGGTGTAAACCATAGAAAATATTGTTACATATAATGAATGCACATCTCACATTTTTACACCTAGTTAAATGTGCAACTAAAAGTGTAAACAGTGCACTCACGATATAAACACATGTTAAACATGTTATGTACACATGTTAAAGATACCAAAAGGAGGTTCCATATAATGCACATATATGAAAGACATTGAAAGGAGGTTAAACACTGAATTTACACGTGTCAAAGATGCTGAAAGGAGGTTATAAGTAATGTGCACATGACAAAGACAACGAATGGAGGTTAAACATGTAATGTAAACATGTTAAAGACACTGAAAAGAGGTTAAATATAATGTACACGTGTTAAAGACACGGGATGAAGGTTGCATGTTTGCCTAAAGAAATGGAATGATGAAGTGCAATGTGATGGAAATTCTAGATAGTTTACAACGTTGCTGCAATAAAACAGAAAATTACAAAGTAAAACTTTAAAAATCTATCACATAATCCCAGACATTTATGAGGTTCTTGAAGACTTCTCTCTAAGTTTTTCAGAATTTGAAATATCTTTCTATTTTTTTTTAGCCAAGCACATTTACCTTGCTTTCATAGATTTCAAATCTTGTTCATACAGTAAGCAAATATGAAGGCTGATATCCTAACAAATCCTGTTACAGAACTTCAACTAGCTGTTCTATTAACAATAAGTTGAAACATCATGTGATATCATGCCAAGAGTTTTTCTTTTTCTTTTTCTTTTTTATATAGGTGATAGAATAGACTATAGATTAGAACCCCAATTCTAACTGGCAAAGAACATCAATCTTATATATGCACTCAGACGGATCCTCAACTTTTGAAACATAACGATCCCCAACTTGAATGTCATTTTCTTGGTTAACCTTGTCCCAACCACTTGTTAAAACATACAAACCTGACCTTTTGTGATAGAGGCCTGACCACAATCTTCTCTCCTGATCTTTGAGCACAACAGCCTTCCATTCCAATCTCCCCTTTCTGAATCTAATAGTGGGTAACTTTGTTGGCAGCTCAAGGTAATGTTGACAATCTGTTACACACAGGCAAGCAACAATGGCCATATATGATGAGGGCACATCAAGTGCTCAGGCTTCATTTGTTTGTGGACATATATATTTCTATACTTGTTTCAGTAGTTATGCATGGAACTTTCTCAGGAATATATTTACAAAGACTCACATTTTATTTATCAAGAAAAAGTAACTTTGTTACATTAATTTCTAAAGATGATAATTAAAGCTCGTCTTAATGTACAGATTATACATAATGCAGAATGGTATCACATGTTAAAAAAATGAACATCAGAGAATATTTTTACACATAATGAAAACTGTGTGCTCAATTATATGCAGTTTAAAAGTCTGTACTCATCAATAAAGTGTAAATCATAGGATAATGCTACATATAATGAATGCATATTTCACATTTTTAAACATAGTGAAAATGTGCAACTAAAAGTGTGAGCAGTGCACTCACAGAACGTACACGTGTTAAACAAGTTATGTACATGTGTTGAAGATACCAAAATAAGGTTCCACGTAATACACACGCATTAAACACACTGAAAAGAGGTTAAACACGAAATTTACACGTGTCAAAGATGCTAAAAGGATATTACACATAATGTAAGCATGACAAAGACACTGAATAGAGGTTAAACACGTAATGTACACGTGTTAAAGACATCAAAAGGAGGTTACATGTAATGTACATGTGTTAAAGACACCGGAAGGAGGTTACATGTAACATATGCATTTTAAAGACGGCAGAAAATTGGGTTAGCAATTACATGAGTGTTATGACCTATAATACGTGAAGTTCATTCATGGAAGAGACACCTCAGAATATCAAAATATAGATAGAAATCTTCCTTGAATTGAAGCCTTTTGTCTCCTTTCAATGAAAGTCAGTATTTTAATTCGGTAGAAGAAAATTTTAGACATTAAAGAAGCTAATCTGCAGAAGATCAAGCAAATCAAGATATATCTCCATTTAAGGTAAACCACAAACTACTTGTTCCATAGAGATCATCAAATAAAAGCTTCAACTTAAATTTAGTCCATGATTGTTTAATTCAGATTTAGATTATGCAATTTAATCATGTTGTTTCACAAGGAATTCATTACCAACTATCGTGCATTCATCGCGCATGTGAAGATGGCATCTCACAAAGTGAATCTTGTCCATTATGCAGGTTGTTTAGAGACTAATATCTCTAGGTGGATAAACCTATACTCCATTAAGCAGATTGTTTAGAGGCTAATATTGCTAGGCGGATAAACCTATACTCCCATCTCCAATGGTTAACTACAGGTTTCTAATGTTCTTTTTCGTCAAAAGAAATCTTCAATG
Organism: Ophiorrhiza pumila; assembly: GCA_016586305.1. NCBI lineage: Eukaryota > Viridiplantae > Streptophyta > Magnoliopsida > Gentianales > Rubiaceae > Ophiorrhiza > Ophiorrhiza pumila. Next base: position 30,431,005 of record BLIW01000010.1, read on the forward strand.
TTTCGTTTTTACAATATATGCCTGCACATAACTAATAAACTCCATGTGCAGATGACAGAAGCCTATCACTTTGCTGAAAACATGCAGACAGAGCACCCTCTGCAGAATATGCATGTTGTAGGTACTAGACATCATGTTGTAGGTACTAGACATTTCTTCTTTGTTTCTGGAGATCTTTGATATCATTCGTAATTATCCCTCATACTTTAAGCAAACAGTTATCTGGTTTTGCCTCACTCTCTCTTTCTTAGTTTTTACTCTAAATCCAAGCCCCAATTTCCTCACAAAATAGAAATCTTCCTTGAGTTAGAGCCTTTTGTCTCCTTGCGACCGAAGTTAGCATTTTAATTCTATAGAAGAAAATTTTGGAAGTTAAAGAAACTAATATGCAGAAGATCAAGCAAATCAAGATACATCTCCATTTAAGGAAAACCACAAACTACTTGTTCCACAGAAATTATCAAATAAAAGCTTCAACTTAAATTTAGTTCATGATTGTTCAATTCAGATTTAGATTACACAATCTAATTCTGTTGCTTCACAAGGAATTCATGTCCAACTATTGTGCATTCATCGTGAGCGTGAATATATATCACACAAAGTGAATCTTGTCCATTATGCAGGTTGTTTAGAGGCTAATATCTCTAGGCGGATAAACCTATACTCCATTATGCAAGTTGTTTAGAGGCTAATATCTCTAGACGGATAAACCTATACTCCATTATGCAGGTTGTTTAGAGGCTGATATATCTAGGCGGATAAACCTATACTCCATTAAGCAGGTTGTTTAGAGGCTAATATTGCTAGGTGGATAAACCTACGCTACCATCTACAATGGTTGACAACAGGTTTCAAAAGCTCTTTTTCATAAAAAGAAATCTTCAATGTTTCGTTGTTACAATATATGCCTGCACATAACTAATAAACTCTATGTGCAGATGACAAAAGCCTATCACTTTGCTGAAAAAATGCAGACAGAGCACCCTCTGCAGAACACGCATGTTACAGGTACTTGACATTTCTTCTTCGTTTTTGGAGATCTTTCATATCATTTCATAAGAATCCCTCATACATTAAGCAAACTGTGATCTGGTTTTGCCTTACTCTCTCTTTCTGAATTTTTACTCTAAATCCAAGCCCCAATTAATTTCTTCAAGAATTTTGCTCTGCCCCTCCACCCCTCAAATAAGCTCAAGTTCCCAAATTTTTGCCAAGAAAATGAAAAATTTCCCAACTTAAACAAAATCCCAGACTCAAAATTCACATTAGAACATCATTCACTCGTCTTCTGCTTAGAATTCTACTCTGCATGCCTACCCTATTCAGCTACCTCACTAGAACAGTTTTTCCACTTATATTTCGCGATATGAAGGTAAAACACAAAATTGTAGAAGACCCATCAAAACAAAAGGCTTAAAGAGAAAGAATCCTTAATCAATGCACGTACCTGAAACCAACTCAGGATCAGAGTGAGATGTAACCTTTACTCAGATAATCCAAGAAACTCTTGCATATCTGCCAAAAAAAAAAAAAAAACAGATTAATAGAGATTTAGATAAGAAGAATAATGGGATATCAAAGAACGAAAAAACAAATGGGGAAGAAAAGGAATTGTAAGGGAAAGAATGACTACTTGGGAAGCATAACCTAAAGATTTCTAAGGAAAGACTCGAAACTTTATTATTTATACGTTATGTATGAGCCTTCCAAAATAATCGGAGTCTAATATTCAAAACCATGTTTAACTAAAACTAAAAATTAAAAGCATAAATATTACTAAAATTACTTTACAATTATTAGATCTTAACGTAGAAATAAGTGAACCGTACAACGTAATTTAATATTGAACATGATAAAATAGAGATAATCTTAGACAGAAGATTCAGCTCCGATATATGGTACCTGAAATTTATGATCGTTGTTCTAAAATAACACTTGTTCTTTTTATTCATTTTAAAAAAAAAAATCAGAAAAGTTTTCTTTGAGTAGCAAAACAAAATTCTTAGAAAGTATATTGTCATTGTTTTATGTATACTTATTCCTAAATATATATATCGACCAGAATGTGTATAGTCACTCTCTAACATAAATGTTTTATTGCTTGCATATCTAATTATATATTTAACTTTGGGGAATAGGAAAATAAAATGTTTTTTCTATAAATCAAATTTTAATCAACAAAGAGAAAGAAATCATCAATCACATGCTTTGTTTTAATTAATTAATTTATTTTCTGGATAGTTTTGGAGTCTCCTTTGCTTAACCTAAAGAATTAAGACAAGGAAATAAAGTTTACTTTTTGATCTTCAAGATAAAGTTATTTAATTAATTAATGCAATGGTAATTCTATATTTAAAATATTATATTTAATTATCTCAATGGCTATTGTTCATCTAACTTGAACACACTTTGACTTTTAAGATTTTCTCTCTAGCAGATTTGGTTGGCGTAAATTCAAAAACAAATTTAAATATCAATGAAGGTTAGCATTCTTGCTTCCATATTTAATTGATTTCTTCAGTCATTTTTTTCTCAACCATGAATAGTCCTTCATGTTTATAAAAAAAAATGTGTATAAGATAAAATTATGACATTTATAACATTCTTTTTTTCTCAAGGGAGTGAAGGAACTGCCAAATAGCGAGCAGGCTCTTTTCTTTTCCTATTTGTGGGCTACAACTGCTTATTGGTACAATCTCATCAATTTTTCCCTAAATAATGCTTTCTTTGTGTATGTATGTGTGCAATATGGTTTGAAAACGTTTTTTTCCGAAACAGAAAACGAAATTATTTGTCAAACATTTTCTATTTTTGTTTAAAGAAATTTCTGTAGAACATAAGCGCAAAACACACTTGCAATATATATAGAGATTAATTGTCTCCAATATATGTTAAAACTTTTAAATTTGTCATGGCTCATAAATACTAGTAATGGAGTTCATGCATGATGCATTCATAAATGGCAGACATTTCAATAATGTCAATTGTGAATTTCACTAATATAGATAGATATATATATATATATATGTTTGCAACATAAGAATTCAATTTTTTCTTGTATTGTTTCTGTGTAGACAATCTATTAATTCTAAATGTTCACAAAATTGATGGCCTTAATTTAGCCGAAAATAATTAACAAATAATTAATTGAAATTTTGCAGCATCTCTGACTCATCATCAGGGCTGAGCCCGCATGATATCATGGACGAAGAGCCCTGTAAGAGCTTATGAGTCTGCATGCTATCATGAATGCTCTTCCATGCTGTCTATCTTACTCAATGGTGGCTTTCCCCTCACGTCATCATTGCCCCTCCTCAATAACCCTTTCTTGTCCAGTTTCATTTTCAAAGGGATTGTTGGCGACATGCTCTTGATTTCCCCTGAGTTATCCACGGACACGAGATTCATGATCAATCCACAATTTCCTCTGATTGTCTCGAGGGGCTCGAAGCTCTCCGCCACCGCCTCCATCAAGATGATTCTTCCATCCTTATACCTCTGTGAAGACTCCACGGAATATGACCTTTGTACTTCCCTTTCCCTCTTAGTATAGGAATTGGCGGTGGGATGTCCCTCTTTTTTGCGACGTGAATTCTTCCATGCAGACTTTGTTTAGGTATGTAGGATTTTGTATCTTCCGATGGAGGGATATCGTCACTGCTGCTCAGATAATGGACTCCACTTTCTGTTCCTAAAAGATCACTATCCGTGGAAGATGTCCATGAAGAGGAGGATGAGGAAGAGATCCATGAGGAGGACAATGAATGGGTTTTGAAGATTTTGGAGGGTTGATCATGCATATGAGTACTGGAGAATAATCTTGCCAGCTCTAACGTTGCATGCCGGCATGCTTAGATGAGCACAAAACACATGAAACACCTACGTGCTCGTTGCAGTAGTCTGGTGATGCTTTTAGCTTGCGTTTTGGCATTGATTCCTTCGTCGCCCATATGAATAGCCCGTACAAAAACCGGGCAATTCTTTCTCTGACGATTTCGGTGTCTTTCACCATTGGTTGCTGCAGGTTTTAACCTGCGGATAAAATTACTGTTAGTAAATGGAGTTACCTTAGGATTAAACTAAATCCCAATAGTTTTGGTGTTCTAATTATTTGTTGTTTTGATTTAGGAAACATAATTATAAAAGGATTATTGGTCAAATCCTTGTTAGTTTTATTTAGTGTTCTAACCTATAAATATATTGGTAGGTTAAGTTATTCCACAGCAACAACTAACTCATATTCCTAATTTAACCTTAATGAGTTAAAGTTTTTATCTTCCTTCCCCTATCTTATCAATAAGATTTATCCATTCTTTTTAACATATTTTCTCTCATATTTGAGTTTCTTCGCATTTACACTTACTTTTCTCCAAAATATTTATTAATATAAGACTTATTTTCATTTCCAACTTATACAAAAATAAAATTTATACAAAATAATATAACACTTATTTTTATTAATAGTTTTGTTCTCTCAATTAAATTATAAAATATTTGTCAATATATACTTTAAAAAATTTAGGCTCAATTTGTTTAGAGTTGTTTTGGTATTTTATTTCACAAATTCAATTTAACTTATTTGTTTTGTCCAATTTTTTTACCAAAATTTTTAAAACCAAAAACATTGTTACAGTAAGTGTTTTTGCTACGTATTTTTTATAAATAATTATTATATTTAAATTTGACTTTTAAATTTATAATAATAAAAAAAATTTCCTAACACAATTTTTTTACCAAAATAAAATCATAAAATATTATTTCAAAATTAAAATTTAAAATTTTATTAATAATTGTTTTCTTGTAATCTATTATCATTTTTAAATATTAACATTTTTTATAAATAAATTATTATACTTAAATTTGACTTTTAAATTTATAATAATAAAATTTCCTTCCTAACACCATTTTTTTACCAAAATAAAATCATAAAATATTAATTTAAATTTAAAAATGTTATTAATAATTTTTTTTTCTTGTGATCTATTAACATTTATAAATATTAAATTGCTCATAATATATTAAAACTAATTAACTCTTTTAGTTTCTAATTTTTCAGTCGCTATGTTAATGAAAATTTTAAACAAACAATTTTACCTTATTATTTTATTGGTGTTATTTGTTGATTAATTAAAAAATTTGAAATAATTTCGTTTTAATTTTACACTAAATATGAAAAATTAATTAATATAATTTAAAATTTATTTTTCTGACAAGAAACTAATTTTAACTAAGTTATATAATTTTTTTAAATATAAGTGTGAGTGAAAATAAATTTTATATTAATAAAAATTTGGAAAAGAAATTAGTGTAAAGAAAAAAAAACTTGAACTTCAAAGGAAAGATGTTAGAAAGAATTGATAAGCTCTTGTGATAAGGTGGAAAGAGAAAATCAGAATAAGGTAGAGAGAAAAAATCAGGATTTTGACTCATTAAGGATAAATTAGTAAATTTAGTAACTTATTGCTCTGGATGCTAATATTTGCTTTGTCATTAACAGCAACCTAAGTTATTTTGTGCGACCAAAAATTAGAAAGAAAGGCCGACGCCTTTGTTGCTTGTTGTTATGAGCGTGATTTTCTTGAGAAGCCACTCCGCGTAATTGTGCCTTTGATTTTGCATCTAATATACTTTGCTGAGTTATTCTTTAAAGAGTAATGATTGGGGGAGTGAAAAATTAGAGTGAAAACTTAAAGTGACTGACGTGGCATATATAAAAAGACAAACTAATCCATTACCCATTAGGGTTCACTCATTGTTTGGTTAGCGTATTAGTTTGTATTTTTATAACTACCACGTCAGTCACTTTGGGTTTTCAATCTAATTTTTCACTCCCCTATCATTGCTCTTCTTTAAACCAAAAAGCATTTTGTCTTCTTGTGCAATCAAAGTTAAAATTTGAGTTTTGGTCTTTAAAAAGCCTTGCGGCTTTTTTTTTTTCTTGGGTATCTTTATTGGATATTTTTGGTTAATTGGATTAAATCGATCTTACAGTTACTAAGTTCATTTCTGGGAACACCATTTTTTTACCGCTAGATTATGTAACGAATTTTGTAAAGTAAAAGACAAATTATTGATGATTATGAGCAAGTGTATGAAGAAGTTAGTAAGGGTGAATAAGAGAATTCAACTCTATTCTTAATTAGTGTGTCATTAACTAGAACGACACTCTTTGAAGAAAGAGGGAGTAAGTTTTTAGATATTTTTCCCCTTAAGTAAATGCATAGTGCATGACGAATTAATGATCATAGTTGGATTTTTATTTAAGTGAATGCAAAGTGACAAATTATCACATTTGGACTGTACTAAATATGAAACATCTAAATCAATTAAACTTAATTGCAGGCTAATTAAGCTAGTCTGATGTAATGGTCAAAATGTGAAGTGGGATTTTCAAGTTTTCGTTTTTGCATATGAATTAAGCACCATCTATGCAGTCGCAAGAAATCTCCATTAATTCGAGTGACAGCATGGTGCATGCATGCATGAAAGAAGAGTGCATATTAATTGAAAATGAACATATTTAAGATAACAATGGAGATTTGGCATTTGTTTAGGGTGCAGGTGATATAGAGTGAAAATTAAATATTTCAGTAAAACAGACCAAAAAAAACAACGTTAATAATATTTTGTTAAGGGGCTATTCTCCTGATATCATCTCATATATAAGACTTGCGTATGAATTTCACTTTAGTGTATCAAATATAAAAAATTAGCGTATAAAGTATCAAAGATCAGCGCATATATAAAATATAAAAAAATAGTGTATTAATGTATAAAGTTTAAATATTAACATATAATATATAAAAAATTAGCATATTAACGTATAAGTATAATTCAAGTATCAAAGAGATTTTGTGTTTGTTAAAATAGTGTATCAAAATTAACGTATAAGTATAATTTCACTTTAGTGTATCAAATATAAAAAATTAGCGTATAAAGTATCAAAGATCAGCGCATATATAAAATATAAAAAAAATAGTGTATTAATGTATAAAGTTTAAATATTAACATATAATATATAAAAAATTAGCATATTAACGTATAAGTATAATTAAGGTATCAAAGAGATTTTATTAAGTTGTACGAGATCACTGTCCCCCCGAAAACAATTTTATTAAGTTGTTATTTACTAAATGAGAATCGAAAGTGCTGGCTAATGCTTAAAACTTAGAGTACTAAAATTTTACTTTTTTTTTCTTTTTAATTTTCACGAAAAAATTTACTTAACAAATAGTAATGCCCCTTAGAAACCCAAATATATATATATATATATATATTTATTTTTTTTTTGTAGAATTGATGATGGATAACTATATCGACATTCGTACCCAACTACTAGTGAAAAATAATTAGACAGCAGAGCAGGAAATTTTTCGAATTCTGTACAAGTTATTTATACAGGGAAAAGTGCAGCTGCAGCAGACCAATCATGGGGTCTGACTATTTACAGTATCAACTAGGAGTAGAGCTGTACAGCAATATTGGCATTACTTTGATGGTGATGAACTGATGATGATAATATATGGATAGTACGTTAAAGCATGCAGAATTGAGAATCCATCGTTGTTTCGTAATCCACAAAAAGTACAGGTTCTGTTCTGTATTTAGAAAACCTCGGAAATTGTTTTGGATAGAAGAGTTAATTATTATGTTCTGCCAACCCTAGCCAAACTGCTAAAGCCAAGCTGCATCTCTTCTTCACCTCCATCTCCATGGATGTATTGTCCTAATTTGCTGCACTTTTTCTTCTTATATTTAGTTGAACCCTTGAGCCCTTTTGAGCTTTTCTATATAGGATAAGAATTAATTTGCCAGATTTCTAAGAATTGATACTTTTATTCATAATTATTTAAGAATTGATTAATTAATTTCACAATGCTACCTCAAGAATTTAACTTGTTATATTATTTCTTAAAATTTGTCTAGGTACAATTCTCATATTTTGTGAATGAGATTTCATGTTGTAATTAAGATAATAAAGAATTGGACATATATATATATATATATATGTATGTATGCCCAAAGACAAGAAAAATTTACCATAATATATATAACATCTTCTAGTAATATTTTTTGTACAAAAATGCTAAAAATACAATCAAAGTTTTGTGAACTTTGATTTCACCGATTTGGACATCTTTATTTATCATTAAATAAAAATTAACATTGTTAATGACTTAATGGGCATTTCCATAGAATATATAAGAAAGATTAAAAGATAGTGCCTTAATTTTAATTTCCTCATATATATGCTGTAAATTAAACTTTTAATTATTGGTACGTAAAAGAGCATTTAACTTTAAAACATTGAAATGCGCAATGAATATTTGAGAAGTTCAATGAATGCTCTTTGAGTATACTGTATGTACATAACTCCTAATTATTGGAATACAAAATCGATAATATTTAATTGTTTGGCTACCATTAATTAATAATGTTTCATAATTAAATTAATGAGATTAATTCAAACAGTCTGTAAATTAAGTAACGTTCATTGATTTGAGCTGTCCAGCAAAAGAGGAAAAACGTAGAAGGTAACATTTAATTGACAAGCTAGTTGGCATGCAATTGTAATTGCAGGTGGAATATTTAACTGTTGAATTTATGTGAATGAATCCAAAAAACAAAGTCAGCACCACTGCGATCTTTCTTGTAGTCTATTCATTATGAATATCATAAAAATAACCAATGAAAGAAAATTAAAAAAAAAATAAATAAAAGTGAAATTAGTTTAAAATTGAAGAATTGCTATCAATATTATTCAGACAATTGATTACCTGCACCTTTGATTTTCATTTCTCGTTCGAACTTTAACAAATTAAAATAATTGATTTTATGTTAGTTATATATAATATTGAGTTCGAGATCACGTAACAATATATATGGAAGATTTTCATCTACTTTTTTTTTGGCCGTGAAATTGTAACAACGTACGTCAGAATGGAACATGATTGAAAGAAGAAGGTGATTAGTTAAATTTTAATTATTTCGAGACTAAACATCAGACATAAACATTGATCATTAACATTAATTTAACTTCCCACCTATTATAATTGTAATGTTTTGACCTTTTGTGAAGAATCTAAACAAAAAATTATCATCATTTATAAGTTAATCAATTATGTTGTGTCAAACACGAAAACAAGATAAAGTATAGAGTTTATAACCCACTTTTAGATTTCTTTAACTTTCGAATTGTTAAAATATCTGAAAAAGTTATGCAAATTAATTTGCCAATTTGTTACAACAACAAATGTGAAAATTAACTTGTGATCGAGTGTTGACAAAAATCAATGGTGCAACTAAATTTTCATAGTATATATTTAGTTTTATTTTTAGGATTATTTCAAAAATAAAAATCATTCATTATATATATGTATATATATATATATATAAGAAAAAATGATATAAATTTGAAATGAGAATAATGTGTTATGTATAAAAAGACAAAATCATCTCATATGTATAAAAAGAATAATGTGTTATATATAAAAAGACAAATGTGTACAAGTATAAAAAGACAAAATGTGTACAATCACTTGTAAAGTGCTAAAAATAATTAAAAAAAATGAGATAACTAACTAAAATGACTCTTAATTTTTTATAAAGTGCTAAAAATCTTGTGTATTATTACTCTCTAGAATTTTCTCTAGAATTTCAATTTAGAATTTAACTCTTGTTTATTATTACTCTAAATATAATTACCTAATATTTTTCATGTTTTGATCATATGCATTTACTTCTTATTTTCAAAACTTGAATTCCCTGTCAAGCCAATTTTCGTTTTATTGTTATCTTACCATATGTATTATCGAAAACGTATATATCCAGAGATTCAATATTCTGATTTGAGTCTGATTTTCTTCTCTCTTTTTTTTCTTCCTTATTTTCATTTGTATATATAGCAAGAGCCTACAAACAGTTCACTAACTCATGACTTGTAAGTTACGGTTCAAAACAAATACCCTAAAACATGTACAAGAACCTTTGAAAATTCACATTAAAAACTACTAAAAAAATGAAACGAAACCTTAAAATTGGGAAAAAGTCAGCAAAATCCCTCATTAAAAAAAATTGACAGCAATAAAACCATCTAAATCCCAACTAAGGATGGATGGATGGAAAAAATGAATATTGCCATGGAAAACAATGAATAATACCAAAAAAAAAAAAAGGCTACGTATGAATCGCTGCCACCGCTATGCCTCCCAACATACAAGAACTCCGACTCATACTGCTACTGTACTTGTAACACTTCCCTGCTATGCCACCAACACCAATGCCACTGCCACTGCCGCCGGGACTTCCTATTACCGCCTCTACATTTTCCATGCAGGACTCAGCATGATTTATTCTTGATTCTTTCTCCACAACTGCCGTTTGATCTTCACGCGCCCCATCTTCGTTCTGATCACCACCATCAGCCTCAATTATTCTACCACTAGACACTTCACTTTCTTCACACTCATTGTTGGATTTTTCTTCGCAATCATCGTCCAATTCGTCCTTGTTTAGAGGGACTAGACGGAGAGTGAGACGGCCATTGGAGCGTTCCGCTTGTAGATATTCATGACGTTTAACTTTCTCTTCTTTGATAATTAATCTACCGTCATTAGTATAATACCGTTTCATGATCCACGGCATGTGGGAAGGCAAGTTTTCAGTTCGTGCCAACCACGGTATAGGCGGTGGAAACTCTTTCTCCATTTTTTCCAACCGTTGATGACTTCTTCGGTTACCACCACCGCGATGATGGGATTTTTGAGCCATGCAAAGTTCTTCAATATCTAAATTACTCTTTAAATCAACGCAGCTTTCTACACCAATGCAATCACCCAAGTCCAGAGCTCCGCTCTCAAATGAGTCTCTTGGGCAATGCATTAGAAAAAAAAAATTTAAAAAAAATTAAGGGTTTTGGGTTTTGATAGAAAATTTTTGAAAAAAAAAAAAGTTGCATTGGCGTAGGCTTAGGCTAAGGATGGCGAGGAGTATAAATAAGGGATAGGCGTTATCGAGAAGAGCGGAATATTGAAGAGAGGGAAAGATTGGCAGTGACAGCTAATAGAGGAGTCATACAATCCGATTGGATTGGGTTGATTTAAGGATTTTTGAGTTGAGATAAACATTAAAATTTGATTTTTAAGATGGTACGTTTATATTAAACTTGATTTTCAAGATGAGTATAAATTTCGAGATTTTCTCTTGGGATTGAATAGAAGTTTTTTGTTTTTGAAAATAATATTTGGATTCGATGTACCTTACAAAAAAACTCTTTGTAGTAATTGATTGTGATCTTGTCATTTTCTTTATTTAGTCAAAATATTAAAGGGGCAGAAAAAAAAATAATGGATGAGGTATATATAGTATCTACTATTATATTGGATTTTCTTGGAGAAAAAATGCCGGGCAGACGTGTTCATTGGCAGTTACACTTGGAGAAATTTATTTGCCACATCAATTAAGAGAGTGGAGAAAATCTGTCTTGTTGTGTAGTCTTTGCCTTTTTGTTTTTGTTTTTGTTTTTTGGTAATTTGGAAGTCGAAATCAATGCTATATTAATACATTTCCACATTGAATAATTTCTATCAAAAGTCAATTATCTATAGTCAAAATAAGATTTGTAGATAAAGAAAGTGGAGAGAATCTCTGCTTTGTTCTTGTTGTAGTCTATGCTGTTTGAATATGAGTCTATGTATCACCAAATGGTTTGTTGGATTATTCTATCATCACGCGAGTTTTTTCGGGCACGAATCTAGATTTGTTTGAGACAATGGATTTCTATATCAATCTAGATACAATGGATTTCTATATCAATTTTGATGTCTCTCACTCAATATGTCACTGTTTAAAAAATTTATATAGGTCCATTTATTATATTAATTTTGAAGTCTCGAGTTTATATATAAAGCGTTAGTTAATCGTAATTTTAACCATAAAAGATGCAGGAAATTAGATTCGCGATTTCCTTTCATATATGAATAAGATTTTATACATGAATTAGTTTCACCAAAGTTTTTTTATTATATTATTATCTATAAAAAAACAAATGGTTTTTTTTAGCTTCACTGAGTTCTGAATTATCCTAGAAATTTTCAACGTTTTTAATTTAAATGTAAGAGGAAAAAAAACATATCCTACAAAAGGACTATGTAATTTTATTAAGAGTAATGATAGGGAGAGTGAAAAATTAGAGTGAAAGCGTAAAGTATTGACTTGGCAGTTATAAAAAGACAAACTAATACCCTAACCAAATGATAAGTGAACCCTAATGGATAATAGATAATTTTGTCTTTTTATAACTTCCACGTATATCACTTTACGTTTTCACTCTAATTTTTTACTCTGTATATCATTATCCTTTTATTAATTATTATAACATTTTCAAGTTCATAAAGTGTAATCAAAAGGGCTTTGAAAAACCATTTTATGGTGTCTGAAAAAAGAAAAGAAATTGTTGAAATATGGGAGAAATTAAGAAAATAAACACAAATATAGACAAAACACAGTTATATGTTTGCCTCTAAATAAATTCTTTATGTATGCTAAGTCAAATGCATAAAATTAAATGAAGAAGCCGAAAAGGGTGAAGATTATTAAACTATGCATTATTTGCATCCTAAGTAAAAGATTCAGAACAGTTATCTGCCAAGAAACCAGGATACACCGCATGTCTATACGACAGAATTTGTGAAAATAGCAACCAGCATTTTATATTTTCCTGTTTCCTTTCTTGGTTCTTATGCAATTTTGCCGTTTGACTAGAATTATGTAAAACAAAAACAAATCCAATTAGGATCTGAATCAAGGATTCAGTCATGGGTTCAAACCTTTTTTTACATATGATTTTACATTCTCTTTTTTGTTTTTAAATCAATGAGCACCATCATGTAAACTACTTGATTATGACAAAATATATAAATATTCTGACCATGATTTCTGCAACATGAAAAGCGAATGGAATCATGGATAACAAGTTTTTGGCGAATGCTTAAAACTCAGCATCATGGAAATCTTCCACTTTTTCGGGTAAAAGAGAATGGAGCCATGTATAACAAGTTTTGGGCGAATGCTTAAAACTCAGTATCAGAGCGGCCAACAGGGTTAAAATTCAAGAAATCAGCCTCACTAACCAAAGGTTAAAATCAAGAACAATCTTAGGGAGAATGGAGTAAAAAATGACTTTGTGAACAATATAGTGTATTTGAAAGTATCATCCCAGATATTCAAATCCAGGACACAAACGGCCATGCTTGTATAATGATAAACAAAGGCAAAAAAGCACAATATTGCTAGAAAAAATTCTGTTACCAAGAAGGCATAGCAGTCGAGAAAACCGAATTAACAAACTCAAACCCTCTGAAAATATTAGCAGTGAGCTGGACCACAAAATCCACGTAAAAACTGATATGGAACTGGAAAGCAATTCCATGGCAGATTAGAAGAAATCTTAACTGTATATCCAAGTAAAAACAAGGTTACAGTACAAAAAACTGAACAAACAATATAGAGATCTTTCACACGAGCACCTTTCAAACTAAAATTTCTAACACAAGTGACATAATAAAATACTCTCAACAATGACCGAAGATTCTAACAAAGCTTAAAAGTTTAATGTTCCACTCATGATTGTCTTTCGATGATAGAATCACTGATCTCCTGGCAGAGACTTGATAATATCCGAATCACCTGAGGATTAATTCAGTACAAGTTATTCAATCGACAATTACTCAACCGGAACAAATCTAGTAATCCAGTAAGAAAGGGAGAGATGAATTTATACCGGGATCAATGATGCTAAGGCAGGATACTCGGTAATACTTGCCACAGGCTGTTCCCAGATCATTATTGTCTACATATACATTCCGTTGACAACGAAGTTAAGGCAACGACAATAAAGCACAACTCATTAATTCATGTAGATTCTGACTCAAAAGATTACAAGACTAAGTAACTAATGACATCAAACAGTTCAACGGTATCAAAGTTTTGTTTCCTAATATGTAATGCATGCCAAGATGTACATCACATGAAATGTAGACTGTCCATAAACAGAAAATGGAGGAAGAAAAATTACAAGGCTAAAGAGATGCATATATGTATTTACACACACCAATTCACAAATAAAGTACACACAAGAAACTTAAATGAATGCAGGCAACGGAATCATATTATACACTCTTCAACAATCACTATAAACTTGCCATAGTACTTTTTTTTTTCAGTGGATTACCAAATCACACTGCCAAACCATTTCATGCTAATCAGAATTTTGATAAACTCTCATCCAGCAACTCAAAGCTCTCTAGTTTCCCTAGAGACATGATCCCAAAACAAGGAGCTAAAGAGATCACACATATTTTGAAGAAAATCATTTATCAACTCTGATCCTATCTCGAAGAAATCTAAATGTCTCAACTAGGCCAACTGTCAAAATACTGCAGGGCATTCAGCAATATAATGCTCAAAGAATGCCACTCTAATATGTATCCTCAGTGATTAAAACATTAAAAAGTTCAATTTATTACTCTAACAAGCAAGAAAAAGAAAACAGGATGCTTACATTATATTTTACAGAACGAAAATCTTAATGCAGTTGACAAACCAAAATATTCCCATCACGAAATCATCTTTGCTAAAATGTTACTACTATTCCATTAAGGCAGCACAACAAATAGAAGCGAAAATCACTGAATTGAAGCAAAAGTAACAGCACTTACTTCCATTGTAGTGGTGAACTCCAACCTTAGCAAGCATAGCATAGTACTCAATCTCAGACTTCCTCAATGGTGGGCAATTGTTCGAGATCAAAATCAGCTTCCCTGCAAATATTTTGTCATTTTCCAACCAGAACCCACCATAAAAATTCAATCTTTTACACAAAAGAAAAACATTTCCTCCATCAAAATCAAAACAGAACTACAAAAGTAAAGCCAAGGAGCTATACCCTTTGAGTTCCTGAGTGTTTTCAGGACAGTTTTGTAACCAAGAGTGAATTTTCCACTCTTCATCACCAAAGCCAACCTGTTGTTGATGCTCTCATGGGTCTTCTTCTGCAATTTTTTTCACATTTATTAACAAAAAAAATGAGCTAAAAAACCGAATAAAGTAAAAGAAACAAGGAGAGGGGAAAAGAGTTTAAAGGGTTACTCATGTTACCGTCTTTTTGCCGGTGGTGGCCATGGCGGGAACTGTGTGGAGCAGCTGAGGCCTGCGGCTGAGGAGACACAAGAAAGGAGTGGTTTGGTGTTCTTGGAAACAAAAATGACGAGTGACATTAGGGTTTATCGTTCGTGTAGGACCGAGGATGTGCACGTGCAGCTCACGTGATTTAAGTTTTAAACATTAGGCCCATTTTGGTTTTTGGATCTGTTATGAAACTGGCCCAATCAAGTTCTAGTCTTACATTATTAAATAAATATTTCTCCCGTCCACTTACTTATAGAGTCAAAAGCCTGTTGTTAAAGCCCATTTCTAAACAAAGTTGTCCTACCATTTGTGTAGGAAAACAAAGTCACATTGAGATATGTTTATATATATATATATATATATATTATATTTATATGTAATTCAAATGTGAAAAGATTAGGCTCTATTTGCCTTTTGTTTTGGGAATTGGGAAAGATGAGGTTTCAGGTTGCATTTTACAAAAGAAATCTTTTGATTTTTAGAATTGAGTGCTTGGATTGATAAATTTTATTTTTATTGGTTTTTGTGTAGAAGAATTATTTTATTAGATAAAGTTTAAAATAAATTTTTTTATTAAATTGTTTGAGTTGAAGGTGGCGGTCAAAGGTTGACTGCTGTCGGTTAACTGCCATTGACTGCCACTGCAGCAGTCACCACCGGTTGGCCATATTCTAGTTGAATTCCGACTGGGCAGCGGTTGTGCCGTTTTTTTGCACCCGTCTCATATGACAACATGATATCTAGTAAATGGTGTGAAAAATAGATAGTAAGAAATTTTAAAAAATTTGCAATTTTGATGTGTTATTAGACACATGTTTTATACAAAAATAAAAAGTCTAAAAAACTTGCATAAGTTAGCCATTTTCGTTCCTTTTTTACACTCATCACACTTTCCAACATGATATCTTTTGAACGGAGTTAAAAAAATGGATAGTAAGAAATTTTCAAAAATTAGCAATTTTGATGGGTTATAAAATATGCATTTTGGGAAAAAAAGTCTAAAAAACATGCCTAATTTGGCTATTTTCGTGTCAGTTTTTTGCAACTGTCTCACTTTCAAACATGTTATCTTGTGAACGGTTTCGAAAAAAATGGATAGTAAGAAATTTTAAAAAATTGACAATTTCGATGGGTTTTAACACACGTATTTTGGGAAAAATAAAAAGTCTCAAATGCATGCCTATGTTGGTCATTTTTGTGCCGATCTTTGAACCCGTCTCACTTGCCAACATGATATCTAGTGAACGGTGTGAAAAAAATGAACAGTAAGAAATTTTTAAAAATTGACGATTTTGATAGGTTTTAACACACGCATTTTGGGCAAAAATAAAAAGTCACTAAAACGTCCTTAAGTTGGTTGTTTTCTTACCGTTTTTTGCATATGTCTCACTTGCCAACATGATATCAAGTGAACAGTGTGAAAAAATAGATAGTAAATTTTTTTCAAAAATTGACAATTTTGATTGGATATAACACACGCGATTTTGGAAAAAAAATTAAAATTCTAAAGGATGTGCCTAAGTTGGCCCTTTTCGTGTCGTTTTTTGTATCAGTCTCACTTGCCAATAAAAAAGTATAGTAAGACATTTTTAGAAATTGACAAATTTTGATGGGTTATAACACAAACGTTTTTGAAAAAAAATCAAAAGTATGAAAAACATGCCTAAATTGCCGTTTTCATGCTGTTTATTGCACACGTCTCACTTGCCAATATGATATATAGTAAACGGTGTGAAAAAAATAGATAGTAAGAAATTTTCAAAAATTGACAATTTTGATGGATTATAATACACACTTTTTAAACAAAAATAAAAAGTCTTAATAAATTGCCTAATTTGGTCATTTTCGTTCTGTTTTTTACACCAGTCTCACTTGCTAACATTATATCTAGTAAACAGTGTGGAAAAAAATGGAAAATAATTTTTTTAAAAAAATTGGCAATTTTGATAGGTTATAACACACGCGTTTAGGACAAAAAATAAAAAGTCACTAAAACATGCTTAAGTTGGATGTTTTCGTGCCCTTTTTTGCATCTGTTTCACTTGCCAACATGATATCCAGTGAACAGTGTGAAAAAATAGATAGTAAAAAAAAAATTCAAAAATTAGCAATTTTGATGGGTTATAACACACCTGATTTTGGAAAAAATCAAGTCTTAAAAACGTGCATAAGTTGGCCGTTTTCGCTATTTTTGCACTTGTCTGACTTGCCAACATGATATATTATGAAAGGTGTGAAAAATGGATAGTAAGAAATTTTCAACAATTGGTAATTTCGATTGGATACACACACGTTTTGGAAAAAAAAAAGTTTAAAACACGAAACTAGTTTTGTCTTTTTGGTACCTTGTTTTGCACTCATCTAACTTTCCAACAAAATATTTTGTGAACGGTTGAAAAACATAGATAGTAATGAATTTTTAAAAATTAATAATTTCGCTGGGTTATAAAACACGCGTTTTGGAAAAATTAAGAAGTCTCAAATGCGTGCCTAAGTTGGATGTTTTCATGCTAATTTTTGCACATGTATAACTTGCCAACATGATATCTAGTAAACGGTGTGAAAAATACAGAGAGTAAAATTTCTTTAAAAATTTGCAATTTTGGTTGGTTATAATATACGCATTTTTGGCAAAAATAAAATGTCAATAAAATGTGTTTCAGTTAGCCGTTTTTGTGCCATTTTTTGTATCTACTTCACTTGACTACATGATATCTAGTGAACGGTGTGAAAATTTAGATAATAAAAAATTTTAAAAAGTTGATAATTTTGATGGGCTATAAAGCATGTGTTTTTGAAAAAAAATCATAAGTCTGAAAAACGTGCCTAAATTGGCCATTTTCGTGTCGTTTTTTGCATTTGTCTCACTTGCAAACATGATATGTATACTGTGTGAAAAAATGGATTGTAAGAAATTTTTAAAAATTGACAATTTCGATGGGCTATTACACACGAGTTTTGAGAAAAATAAAAAGTCTCAACTAGGTGCCTAATTTGGCCGTTTCTGTTCCATTTTTTTGCACCTATCTCACTTGCCAACATGATATTTTGTGAACAGTGTGAAATAATGGACAGTAAGAGATTTTTAAAAATTGACAAGTTTTATGGGATATAACACACACATTTTTAGAAAAAATCAAAATCTGAAAAACGTTCCTAAGTTGGCCGTTTTCGTGCCGTTTTTAACACCCATCTCATTTGCCAACATGATATCTCGCAAAAGGTGTGAAAAAAAATGGATAGTAAAAAAATTTCAAAAATTGACAATTTTGATAGATTATAACACACGCATTTTTGGAATAAATCATAAGTATGAAAAACGTGCCTAAATTGGTTATTTTGTGCCATTTATTGCACCTGTCTCACTTACCAACATGATATCTTGTGAATGGTATAAAAAATAGATAGTAAAATTTTTTCAAAATTTAGCAGTTTTGATGGGTTATAACACACGTGTTTTGAACAAAAATAAAAATTCTCAAAAACTTGCCTAAGTTGGTAATTTTTGTTCCATTTTTTGCACCTATCTCATTTTCCAACATGATATCTTGTGAATAGTGTGAAAAAAGATAATAATTTTTTGTAAAAGCTGGCAATTTTGATGGAATGTAACACACGCGTTTTTGGAAAAAAAACAAAAATGTGAAAAACATGCCAAAGTTGGCTGTTTTCGTGCCTTTTTTGCACTCGTCTCACTTGCCAATATGATATCTAGTAAGTGGTGAGAAAAAAATATGTAGTAAGAAAATTTCAACAATTGGCAATTTGATGCATTATAACGCACACGTTATAGACAAAAATAAAAAGTCTCAAAAAATTGTCTAAATTGGTCATTTTCGTGCTATTTTTTGCACCCATCTCACTTTCTAACGTGATATCTTGCGAATAGTGTGAAAAAAATGAGCTGTAAGAAATTCTAAAAAATTGACAAATTTGATGAGTTATAATACACATGTTTTGGGAAAAAAAAATAAAAAGTCTAAAAAATGTGCCTAATTTTGCTATTTTATTGCCTTTTTTTCACTAGTCTCACTTACCAACATGATATCTTATGAACAGTTTGAAAAAACGGAGAGTAAGAAACACGCGTTTTGAAGAAAAATAAAAAATCTGAAAAACTTGCATAAGTTGGCCATTTTGTTCCATTTTTTACACTAGTATCACTTGCCATCATGATATCTTGTGAACAGTGTGAAAAAAAAAAGGAAAGTAACAAATTTTCAAAAATTGACAATTTTGATAGGTTATAACACACGCGTTTTTTGGAAAAATAAATCAAGAGTCTGAAAAACGTGCAAAAGTTGGCCGTTTTTGTGGAGTTTTTTTGCACCCATATCAATTACCAACATGATATCTATTAAGCAATAAGAAAAAAAGGGTAGTAAGAAAATTTCAAAAATTGGTAATTTTAATGGGTTATAACACACACACACGTTTTGGACAAAAATAAAATGTCTAAAAAACTTGCCTAAGTTGGACGTTTTCGTTCAGTTTTTTTTCGCCGTCTCACTTTCAACCATGATATCGTGTGAAAGGTGTTAAAAAATGGATAATAAGAAATTTTTAAAAATTGGCAATTTCGATGGGTTATAACACGCATTTTGGGAATAATCAAAAGTCCAAAAAACTTGCCTATGTTGGCCCTTTTCCAGCCATTTTTTTCACTCTTCTCACTTGCCAACAAGATTTATTATGAACAGTGAGAAAAAAATTTACAAGATTTGGCAATTTTGTAGGTTATAACATACGTGTTTTGGACAAAAATAAAATTTTTAAAAAACTTGCCTAAGTTGGCCGTTTTCCTTCCTTTTTTTGCACCTGCTCACTTGCCAACATGATATCTTTTGAATAGTGTGAGAAAATGGGAAGTAAGAATTTTTAAAAATTTGGCAATTTTGATGAGTTATAATACACACGTTTTGGAAAAAAATAAAATTTCTAAAAAATGTTACTAATTTTGCCTTTTTTGTGTTTTTTTCTACTCGTCTCACTTTCAAATTTGATATCTTGTTAACCGTTTGAAAAAAATAGATAGTAATTTTTTTAAAATTGAGAATTTCAGTGGGATATAAACATACTCATTTTGGGAAAAATAAAAAGTCACAAATGGGTGCCAAATTTGACCATTTTCATGTCGATTTTTGCACTTGTCTCACTTGCGAATATGATATCTAGCTAACAGTGTGAAAAATTGGACAACAAGAAATTTTTAAAAATTACCAATTTTTATGGGTTATAACACACGTTTGGTCAAAAATAAAAGTCACTAAAATGTGTTTAAATTGGTCGTTTTTGTGCTATTTTTTGCATATCCTTCACTTGCCAACATGATATCTAGTGAAGAGTGTGAAAAAATTGATATTTAGAAATTTTTAAAAATTGACAATTTTGATGGGCTATAACACACATGTTTTTTTGAAAAAAAATCAAAAGTTTGAAAAATTTGCCTAAGTTGGCCGTTTTTGTGCCAATTATTGCACCTATCTCACTTGCCAATACGATGCCTAACAAACAGTGTGAAAAAATGATTTGAAAGAAAATTAAAAAAATTGGCAATTTTGATTGGTTATAACTCACGTGATTCGGGGAAAAAAAAGTTTACAAAAACATGTATAATTTTGCGATTTTTGTGCCATTTTCTGCACCGGTCTCACTTTTCATAAAAATATCTTGTGAACGGTGCGAAAAAATGTATTGTAAGATATTTTAAAAAATTGGCAATTTTGATGAGCTAAAATTCACACGATTTTGGGAAAAATAAAAAGTCTTTAAAACGTGCCTAAGTTGGTTGTTTTCATACCATTTTTGGCACCTGTGTCACTTGCAAAATTGATATGTTGTAAAAAGTGTGAAAATATGAATAGTAAGAAATTTTTAAAAATTGACAATTTTGATGGGCTATAACACACGTTGAGGACAAAAATAAAAAAGTCCCAAAATTTTGCCTAAGTTGCTCATTTTCATTTCAATTTTTTCACCTGTTTCACTTGAAAACATTATATCAAGTGAACAATGCGAAAAAATGGATAGTAAGATATTTTAAAAAATTGGCAATTTTGATGAGCTAAAACACATGCGTTTTTGGAAAATTCAAAAGTCTTAAAAACGTTTCTAAGTTGTCTGTTTTCATACCATTTTTGGCACTCATGTCACTTGCCAATTGGCAAGGAGCGTCGTCTACCCTTGCAATTTTACCCAATATCACCAAAACAAGTAGTAGTGGCAAGCGGGATCGTATCCAACAGGGAGAGGATTGTATTAAGAATTGTACAAGTGATAGAATAAAAAGTGTTCAATAAAGCAGGTAGCAAGTAAGAGCAAAGACGTAAGTCAATCAAGAAGTGAAATGGTGTTGCCCTGAGGTAGGTCAGTGTGACGACTCTATTTGATTATCCTTGACTAGTGTAAGAACATGAATGAGGGGATCGTTCTTCTAGTGAACTTAGGGTTGATCTCCTTATAAGACTCACAATCCTAATTCACCCTGCTCCTCTCATCTTCCCTTGGTAGGGCAAGACCTAGGCTCAGCTTCCTAATTCCCGATACCTACCTAACACTAGAACCCAAACTCCCTTGGACAAGACAGTCAACCAAAGTCCAAGTTCTAATGTTCAAATAATCCTAAGTCTTTTCATTACATTAACTTCAATTGTCATTGGTAATGCACAACTGACGTTGCATCCTTAGACAGATCATAGGACTCATTCAAGTTGTTCCTTATTCCAGTGATGTTATTTCAATTTTCATTAATAGCACTAGATTGACCTCAGTGGTACTGCAAGTCATATTAAGGGCCTAGGCGTGAGTGAGTAAGCATTGAAATAAATCATCAACAAGATATAAGAAACAATATCAAACACGTAATATGCAAAACAAATGTGTCAAATCAATTTAGAGTCATCACACTTAATCCCTCAAAGCAACAACCTAATGTTTAGCCAATCATGTTGATCGACTTTGAAAACAAGTTTGACAAAGCCAGATCAAACATAGCTATTACAGAAAGATAAAATGGAATGATCTCCAGTCTGATCTCCTTTTTCTCTTGAAACCCTAACTCTCTTGATTGATCTCCGTTGCTGGCTCTCCAAGCTCTCTCCAAAACTCTCAAAAAGCTCTCCAAAAGCTCGTCCTCCTCTGGCTTTTATAGTTTTCTCTTCATGTCCTTGCCAAGTGAGCTTCCTGGAAGTTTCCTTGCTATGCCCAGATGTTGACACATGCTCCTGTAAACATAAGCCAAGAATTTAGTGAAGACACGTGTACTTAACAAATAAGAGTGACAAGGCAAAATATTAAACGTATTGTATGCGGTGTTTGCTACACGTTCTTGGACTAAATGTGGAGTGTAATGTATACTACATGCATGATAAAATCCCTAAGTAAAAATCTAACAAAGGAAAAGTATACAAAGGAAAATTATACAAAACGTGCAGAGTGCATGTGTGTGAGGTGAGGCGGGCGCGTAGTGCGCCCACCGTGAGGGTGGCGGGCGCCATGGGCGTCCGCCGTGTTGTGTGTGTGCGTGTGTGAGGCGGGCGCGTGGTGCGCCCGCCGTGTGTGAGGCGGGCGCCTAGTGCGCCCGCCATGTGCGTGTGCATGTGTGTGCGATGTGTTGGTGCAAAGTGTGAGTGCTGTGCAAGTGTGAGTGGTTTGTGGACTTTCGTGAAGGTTTGGAGGTCGGTGTTGTGCAGGACAGCTTGGAGGTCAGTGGTGTGCTTGACTAAGTGTTGTGCATTTTACATACATCAGAGCCTTTTCACGTTGTTTTACAACACTTACCCATTTTCACACAAACCTCCAAAACATGCAGTTCTAGCACACGGTCAACATAACAAGCATCATTTCCGCACAAGGTCCATAGCAAAAGATAAGGAAATTCACACAAATAAGTCGGCGAAATACAGACTTATCATCCCCCCACACTTAAGTTTTTGCTAGTCCCGAGCAAAGTATAACCAACTGTCCACCCTCACATTCAACACTCTCAACATCATCAGCTATCCACTTAAAATTTTTGCATGCAAAGGAAAACATTTGATCAAGTTTACAGTTCATTCGACCTTATACAAGTTATCAAGTAAGGTGCAGTGAATAAAGACCAAACCGTCAGCGTGCAAGTGTGTGCTAAGAGATTCTTATGTTCCCTTAGTCTGTCTATGCAAAGTACTCAAGTAGGCACTTTAGTTAAGAGTTCTTGCACTACAGTCTTTTGTCCACACACACGAACATTTCATACTAAAATGAAAGACAAGAACTTAACTAAGCTTACTGGGGATTTCCCCTTATTCAATGCACATTGGTTCTTATTGCTTTCTTTTCGAAACTCGTGCCGCACATTGGTGCTTGGCTGCCAGGGTTTTGTGGCTATTTTTTCCCTTTATTTGTCGCAATCCATGTTCGTGTGTGTCTTCAAGAGACTATATATATAAATGCAAGAAAAATTGCTTACGAGTAGAAAACACATATAAACAAAGAAACATAAGCTCCCTCCTATGTCAAATTTTGTGCTGGCATTTCTATCTTACATTAACACAACACTTTACCCATCAACATCGTATGCAATCGAATGAATTCAGTAAAACTCAAAAATTTTCGCATACATTGAACAGTTTGTGGATTGGTGGATTTGTTGATGAAATTGGAAGTGCGAATGTAATGGATTGTGCAAGTGTGTTAGATAGACAGTGGCAATCTTTGCACAACACAACATCACACTCTTACATTTGTAACAACTGGAAATCAAGGCACACCACATCACAACTTTGAAAAGGAAAGCAAGCACTACAAGGTCAGTGCTAGTCACTGCCTTGCTTTTCATTCCCACAACAGCACGAAGAAAAGAAGAAAATAAAACGAAATAAAAACACCTCCTAATACTAATATACTATCACACCACCTCCGATCCCTGCAATACATAACAAACACACAAACAATTCAAAGCATTTCAAAGCAAAGGCAAAGTAAGGATTTGATAACCACACATCACACATGGACCTCTGCATGCAAGTCTCCCCCCACACTTAGAATTAACAATGGTCCCCATTGTATGAAAAGGAAAGAGTCTACCCAGTCTAGGTTGGTGGAGATTGCCCAGCAAAATGAGAGAACCCCGGGAATTGAGTTTGTGCAGGTCTAAAATTTGCTGCATTCGGTCCCGCGCTGGAACATAGCATTCTTAGATTATGATCCACTTTCATTCGGTTCTTAATGGCGTAGACAAGAAAGAGCCTGTTATTTGAGATCCTTGTGTTGTGTGTGGTGGGCATTAGGCGGGAATTGATGAAGAGTAGCCACATCTTAGCTTCTGTAGTCAGGTCCTTCAGGTTGGCGAATCTTGGTTCGCCGTGATGAGTTCTTTCCCAATCAGTCCCAGGAAGGCTCAGTTCATGCAGGATCGCATCGGGGTCTCCGGTCTTCCTCAAGTCAGTGATCTGGTCATGTGGATAGTCCTTGAGTCCATAATGTTTATTGACCAGTTGAGGTGTGAGCTTCAAATATTTTCCCCGTATGAAAACACCTTTTGAAATCACATCCCTGGCCTCAGCTCCAGCGGCATTGGCATAGAATTCCTTAGCAATGGCCACATTGCAACTACTTGGAGCCTCTGTCAACTTCTGCCAGTTGTAGTAGTGGATGGTTTCAATGTAGGGATTCTCTGTGACTCCGAATGCTCGTTCAACGTGAATATGTCTGATGGCGAAATCACAGAATTTTTCTTGGGCATCGGCGTTGCAAAAACGCTGAAGAACAACCTGCTGTGGGATTTTTCTCTTCTTCTGGCTAGTGTCAAGCACTTCCTCATCTCCCGGGAAATATTCTTCGTCTGACCCTGAGTCGTCAGATGTCTCATACTCTATGACCTTGGCCTTGCCCCTTGATGCTTGACCTTTTGAGGAGGCTGCGGGAGTTGTTTTCTTTGGCGCCATTTTTTTTTAGGTACCTGAAAAATATAGCCTCAGTGAGCGGATTTTCAACAGGAGGTCCATGTGTGGACTTTCACAAGGAGGTCCATGTATGGCAATTTGTGGTCACAGAGCATTATCACTAGGCATCGCATGACAATAAAATTTCTCATAAAAAATCATGCATTAGCTACAACATTATACTCGCGATTGCCAAACAATTATTCCACCAAAACTCATACATTTAATCACACGCATGTTCAAGTCGAAGTCACCACCAAGCTCTAACTCGTCCTTTCCAACATGCCAAGATTCAATTTTTACACGCATATTGCAACACATTTATTCTCCTTCCAGGAACTGAAATTTTTCATGCATCCTCGTAGACTTCAAGAAAATTCAAGTAAATGGAAACACACATATATCATGCTTGCCTTTTGACTCGTGAGTTCCATGCAAATATTAAAACCCATGCATCAAGATTTGTTAATGATTAAATCATGCCAACGTTTCATCATTCCAAATTCCCGTCACCAATATCCAACATTCAATATCATCACATTTCAATTCAAGCTCCATAGCTAGCAAGAATTTAACACTTACTTGATTGAAGATTAACAATGCTAATGTGCAATTCTAGCAAAATTCGTGCAGTCCCAACTCAAAAGTCGACGAATTGGCTCCTCTGTATTTGTTGATAATGCATGTAATTGTAGTGCTGAAGGTGAACTGCGTAACTCATGGTTTTTATAGCCAAAACTTCATGCATGCCTAGGCTATTCGACAAGCTAGAGTAACAAATGCATGTGACTTTCTGGCAGACTTTCCATTCACTCACGAAAAGAAAAACTATGGCATTCAAACAAAATTTGTTTAGTCTTGTCAACTATTATGGTGAGAATCGACCAACTCATGATCCAAGTAAGCAATGGACATGTGAATATATTAAGGACAAACCGCTAGAGTACAAAATGAATGCAAACAAGTGCTTGATCAATCCAATCATCTTTCTCTCACAATTTTCGGCCATATGGTTACTTTTACTATCAAACAAATTGGTGGTCCCACATGTCATTGCTTTGTCACTATTTTTCCAATTTCTTGCTTGCTTCACCCGATTCTCCCATGTCATGCAATTGCCACCATTTATCTTACCTTGACTGATTTATAATCATGGCATGCATATTTCTTTCACTCATGCATAAATCTTATCAAGCTCCATTCGGCCATACCATGCATAATTTTTCATAAAACGAACAACTATTCAAGGGACCCAAGTGCAATGCATCTTTTCTTTCACAATTATTTCTGGTCATGCATCCAAGAGATATTTGGCATGTGCACGAGTTAGGTATTCTCCTGCATCACTCAAGTAGCACGTCAGATTACCTTGGAAGTTGGAATTTGGCAAAAATCGACTTGAAGGCTTTTGGTGGAATCAAATATTTTTTGCTTACCTTGGTGGATATTTCTCAGATTTTATGCTGGCGCAGAGAATATTCTTCACTATTTACCTGTTACATCTCCTGAAATCTGGGTATGCGTGTTGTGCTGAATCTCGAGACTATCTGCCTTCAAGAGACGAGTGTCAGTCATGTCCATCATTTATTGAGACTAACTTACTACTACTGAAGGAAACTAAATAAAGACAGAAACTGTGACAGTTGGGTTGCCTCCCAACAAGCGCTTGGTTTATTGTCTTCAGCCAGACACAGCAGTGTTGCTATCTAAGTGGGGGAAGGTCGAGGTACAGGGTGTGTCCAGTGTCTTTTCAAAATGCTTGGGTGACTTTCGCTTCATGCCCTTTTTCCCCCTTCTTCGCTTTCGATCCCTTGACTCCCACCTTTTTGGGTGGTGGGTCTGCTGATGTCTTCTTTTTTTCTCGCCAAACCATACGTTTGAGGTATTTAAGCAGTGTAGGCTGCTTCTTGGTTCGCTTTTCGTCTGGAGGCTTCCAAGTATTATCCCTGTCAGTGACCTTTTCAAGCCTCACCTCAGTGGGCACCACTTTGACCTTCTCATCAGTAGCAACAACATCATTTGTCAAATTTTTACAACACGCAAATTTTTCATCATTCTTCTCACTTTTCATTTTCAATTCCATTTCACAACTGTGACCATGCACTTCATGATTTTCATGCAAATTTTTCATTTCACTTGAATTCTCACCATTTTCGCAATTTTCATGAAATTCACATGCAAAGGCCATATCTTTCACAGAATCATCAATTCCAAATTTTTCATCACAATAGCTCAATTCGTGCAGTGTATTAGTTTCCTCAACAATTAACACAGTATCAAAATTTTCACATATGTCATCATCAAAGGCAGCATATAAATCAGGGGATGACTTACGTTCATGTTCAAAGGTCACAGGTCGGAGGTTACCTTCTACCAAGTTTGCCAGACAACATTGTTCGATAGAGTGAGGGTGCTTCATGGCATAGTCCACATTACAAATGACCTCCACACCATTGACTCTGAATGTTATGGTCTTACCCTTGACTCCAATGAGAGCGTCCCCGGTAGCTAAGAATGACCTCACAAAGATGAGGGGGACCTCAGGGTCCTCCTCCATGTCCAGCACTATGAAGTCCACTGGCAGTACAAATTTATCCACAGAGACCAACACGTCTTCTACCATCCCCGTTGGTTGAACCAAAGATCTATCTGCCAACTGGAGCATCACTGCCACGGGTTTAATTCGTTTCCCCAATCCTATACTCTCGGCAATGGATAAAGGCATAAGGTTGATTCCAGCCCCAAGGTCACACAGGGCCTTGCTAAAGAATCTTCCACTGATTGAGCATGGCACCGTACAACTACCAGGGTCCTTGAGCTTGGGTGGCAATTCATTGTTGATCCATGCTTGGCTCTCCTTGGTGAGCTGAATTGGCACCTCACATTGCAGGATCTGCTCTTTGTTGGCAATCAAGTCCTTCAAAAATTTTGCATATCTCGGTACCGCTGTAACCAAATCTAGTAGAGGGACATTGACATTGACGTTCTTCACCATATCAAGGAACCTTATGAATTGAACCCCATTCTTAGGTGGAGCTCGAAGTCTTTGGGGAAATGGAGGGGGTGGTGCGTATGGAGAGTCATCGCATGGACTTGGAGCTGGAGCTCCCTTCTTCCTTTTGCTCTCCTGAGCCTTCACACTCCCGTCCTTTTCTTGGGCTTCACCTTCCGCCAGTGTGGTCTCTTTACTGACCTCTTCCTCTGGGGCTTCCTCTCATTCTTTTATCTTCTGACCACTGAGCTCCTTTCCGCATCTCAACATTATAGCATTACAAACCTCTGGTCCTTTTCCTTTGGGATTCGGCTCTGTATCACTTGGGAGGGCACCTTGAGGTCTTTGATGGCTGGCCTTAGCCAACTGGCCCATCTGCATATCAATGTTCTTGATGGAAGCCTTCACGTTTTTCACTTGAGTTTCTAGTGTGGATGTCCTCTTCTCGTACATGTCCATTTTCCCAGAATTTCATGGAGCAAATCATCGGTGGACTTTCTCTGTTCACGGTTGCTTGACTCTCCACTCTGATAATACTGCCTTTGCTGGTTACTCTGTCCCCAGTTGCCTTGGTCTGACTGATTTCGATAACCACCTCTGCACTGCTGCTGGCGGTTGTTGTAATTGGCGACATACTGGACTGATTCTTAAGTGAGCTTGCATTTGTCCGTGTGGTGATCTCCCTTACACAGCCCGCACATCAACACTGGAGCGACCTTAGCAGCCTTTAGGTTCTGGATTTGTCTTGTGAGGGCCTCAACTTTTGCTTCCAAGGATGTCTCCTCATCCAGCTCTAGTACTCCCCGTTGCTTACGCGCAGGCATCTTTCTAGTTTCAGGAAATAGGAATTCATCGTCTGCAATCGAATCAAAAAGTTCTCTGACCTCAGGAATGCTTTTATCTTTCAAAGCTCCATTGGCGCTGGCCTTGACCATTAGTGAGGACTCATGTTATATTTCAGCTGACCATATACAATGGGCGGGATTAGTCAGAAACTCTTGGGGTGAAGTTATTACTTGGTTCATTGTTACTAACTTTCCTTTCAGATTAGTGTCTAAAATGCAGGCCCTTATCTGTACAATTCATGAAGGAATTCAAATCATTAAAGATAAGCCTCCCCATACATTGGAGCTGGATTCAAACTCAAAAGAGTTAATTCAGCTTTTCAGAAAGAAAGAATTCGAAGACTGGAGGTGTATTCAACTGAAGGATTAGATTCAGGCCCTAAAAGAGTTGAAGCATGTGAGAAAGATCTCTAAAGAAGAAAACAGGGCTGCCAGATGTTTAGCTCAACATGTTCATACAAGCTCAACAGTCCTTACCTTATGCTGCAACAATGTTCTGAGAATAGATAAAATGGGACTTCCTGTCTTTAAAAGAGTGTTAAGAAGGTAATGCAAGGTGATTTTCTACTGCTGTTAGGACAATTTGCCTGATTGAAGTCAATTGTTTTAGTTGCCTGCTGAAGTTAGGGCAACAGTTAGTCTGGCCTTGCTGCTCTCACTGATTGCTATCTTATAATTGCGACTGCTGAAACTTTGATTGATTACACTTTGAGTCAGCACATATCTTTATGGAACATTACTTTCAGCACACATTGAGTTAGCACACATCTTTCGCTGAATGATACCTGTAATTGATATAACTATGTTTGGGGATTGCTGAGTTAGCACTTACTCATAGAGTCAGCACACATCTTGCTAACCTGTAACTGATGTCCCTATGAAAGTAGGGACTGAAGTGATTTACACAACTTCTTGTGATGCTATGTTTCACCTCTGGTGATTTTTGCTACTGCATGTATGTAAAAAGAATAATCAAACTCTGTACTACATGCTTACATTAATCAGGGTGTAAAAGGGGCATGCCCCAATTTTGTTGTAATAATTTTCAGCTGGACTCAATGTTGTAAAGGGAGTAGTTATCCTTCATTATTGGCTGTACGCATTTGTAAATGGAGTAGTACTCCACGTTTCTTTTTTCTGCTACCTTTGTAGAACAATCTCCCTAATTTCTGCTACCTTTGTAAAACAATCTCCCATTAGGCTTAGGAATGTAAATGGGGGAATGTTCTCAAGGTGTCTTTTTTTGTATGAGTAGTTTTAGGGTATATCCATCATTCAACCAGTCATCTAATATATTGAGAGTGGCGTCCTACCTCAAAATGAGGTTCTGCCATTTAAAAAAAAAATCAAGATTAAAAAAAATGCTATTTTTGACTATTTTCATGTCATTTTTTGCACCTACTTATATGGATATTGTGCTATCTAATTAACAGTGTTAAAAAATAGAATTGTAATTTTTTTTAAAAAATCATTATTTTTCGTGAGTTAAACCCACGTTTTTTAGCTGAAAATGGCAAAACTCAAAAACTAGTTATTGTGATTTTTTTTCATGTCATTTTTTGCATCCACCTAGATGAATAATATGATATCTATTGAACGATTTTAAAAAATAAAAATGTAAATTTTTTGAAAAATCAAAATTTTTTCGTGGTCTATAACCCACGTTTTTTCGGTTGAAAACGGCAAGATTAGAAAACATGCTATTTTAGAATATTTTCATGTAATTTTTTGCACCCACATATATGGGTAATGTACTACCTATAGAACGGTGTTAGAAAAATAGAAACGTAAACTCTTTGAAAAATTATAATTTTTCGTGGGCTATAACAGATGTTATTTCAGTTGAAAATGGCAAGACTCAAAAACTGGTTGTTGTGGACTTTCATTATATCATTTTTTGCACCCATTTAGATGGAAAATGTCATATCTAGTGAGTGGTGTTAAAAAAAGAAGCTTAATATTTTTTGAAAGTTCATTATTTTTGTAGGCTATAGCCTACTTTTTTTCGGTTGAAAATGGAAAGATTCAAAAACATGCTATTCTGAATTATTTTGATGTAATTTTTTGCACATGCCTATATGGATAATGTGCTATCTAGTGAACGATTTTAAAAAATAGAAATGTAATTTTTTTTAAATCATAATTTTCAAGGGCTATAACCCACGTTATTTCGGTTGAAAACGACAAGATTCAAAAATATGCTATTACTGAATATTTTCATGTTATTTTTTTCACCTACATATATGAGTAATGATATATCTAGTGAACACTGTTAAAAAAATAGAAAAGTAATTTTTTTTGAAAATTCATAATTTTCGTGGGCTATATAATCCATGTTTTTTCGGTTTAAAACGACAAGATTCAAAAACATGTTATTGGGGACTATTTTCATTCATTTTTTTACACCCACCAATATGAGTAATGTGCTATCTATTGAACGATATTAAAAAATTTATTTTTTTTAAAAAAATCATAATTTTTGTGGGCTATAAACCACGTTTTTTCGGTTATAAACGACAAGTTTCAACAACGTGCTATTGTGGACTGTTTTCTTGTCATTTTTTGCATCTACTTATATGGGTTATGTTCTAGCTAGTGAACTGTGTTAAAAAATAGAATTGTAAATATTTTTAAATATCATCATTCTTCGTGGGCTATATAACCCACATTTTTTGGATGAAAATAACAAGACTAAACAATTGATTGTTGTGGATTTTTTTAGTGATATTTTTTGTATCCACCTAGATGAATAATATGATATCTAGTGAACAATGTTAAAAAAATAAAAATCTTATGAAAAATCATAATTTTTCGTGGGCTATAACCCATGTTTTTTCGGTTGAAAACTATAAAATTAAAAAAAGGTGCTATTTTTGACTATTTTCATGTCATTTTTTGCACCTACCTATATGGGTAATGTACTATTTAATTAAAAATGTTAAAAATATATAATTCTATTTTTTTGAAAAATCATCCTTTTCGTGGGTTATATAACCCACGTTTTTTGGCTGAAAATGGCATGACTCAAAAACTTGTTGCGGTGGAATTTTTTCATGTATTTTATCGCACTCACCTAGATGGATAATATGATATCTAGTAAATGATTTAAAAAAATATAAATATAATTGAGAAATCATAAATTTTCGTGGGCTATAACTCACTTTTTTTAGGTTTAAAACGACAAGATTCAAAAACATGTTAATCTGGACTTTTTCATGTCATTTTTACACCCACATATATGGGCAATGTGCTATATAGAGAACAGTGTTAAAAAAATATAAATGTAAATTTTTTTAGAAATCCTAATTTTTCGTGGGCTATGACATACATTATTTCGGTTGAAAATGGAAAGACTAAAAAACTAGTTGTTGTGGAAATTTATTATGTCATTTTTTGCACACCCTCCTAGATGTGAAATATGGTATCTAATGAACGGTGTTAAAAAAATAAATATATATATATTTTTAAAATTTATAGTTTTTCGTGGTGCCTATAACGTAAGTTATTTCGGTTGAAAACGGCAAGATTCAAAAACATAGTATTATGGCCTTTTTTATGTCATTTTTTGTAACTACATATATGGGAAATGTGCTATATAGTGAACGGAGTTCAAAAGTTAAATTATAAATTTATTTTTGAAAATCATCAGTTTTCGTCTGCTATAACCTAAGTTTTTTAGCTTAAAATGGCAAGACGCAAAAACTTGTTGTTGTGGACTTTTTTCATGTTATATTTTGCACCCACCTATATGAGTAATATGATATCTAGTGAATGGATTTAAAAAAAATAGAAATGTAAATTTTTGAAAGCATAATTTTTTGTGGGCTATAACCCACATTATTTCGGTTGAAAACTGCAAGATTCAAAAGTATGTTATTTTGAACTATTTTCATTTCATTTTTTGCACCTACCTATATGGGAAACGTGTTACCTGATGGATAGTGTTAAAAAATAGAATTATAAATTTTTTCGAAAATTATCATTTTTCTTGGTTATAACCCACGCTTTTTTATTTAAAACGACAAGAATAAAAAACTGTCTGTTGTGGACCTTTTTCATGTCATATTTTGCAGCCACCTAGATGAATAATATGATATCTAGTGAATGGTGTTAAAAAAAATAGAAATGTAAATTTTTTGAAAAATCATAATTTTTTTGGATTATAACCCACAATTTTTTGGTTGAAAATGGTAAGATGCAAAAACTTTCTATTGTGGACTGTTTTCATGTCTTTTTTTGCACCCTCTTATGTGGGTAATATGCTATCTAGTGAACGGTATTAAAAAGTAGAAATAAATTTTTTTTGAAAAATCATAATTTTTCGTGCCACGCAATTTCGATTGAAAACGACATGATTTAAAAACGTGCTATCATGGACTGTTCTCATGTTATTTTTTGCTCCTACCTATATGGGTAAAGTGCTATATAGTGATCAGTGTCAAAAAAATAAAAATTTAGTTTTTTTTTGAAAAATCATAATTTTTGTATGCTATAACCTACATTTTTTCTGTTGAAAACGGCAACATTCAAAAACATGCTATCCTGGTCTGTTTTCATGTCAATTTTTGCACCTACATATATGGGTAATGTGCTATTTAGTGAACGGTTTTAAAAAAATAGAAATGTATTTTTTTTAAAAATCATAATTTTTTGTGGGTTATATAACCAACGTTATTTCGGTTGAAAATGACAAGATTAAAAAATATGCTATCATAGAATGTTTTCATGTTATTTTTTTCACCTAACTATATGGGTTATGTTCCATCTAGTGAACGGTGTTAAAAAACTAGAAAAGTAAATTTTTGAAAATTCATAATTTTCGTGGGCTATACCTACGGTTTTTAGGTTTAAAATGGCACGATTAAAAAATATGCTATTAGGGACTGTTTTCATTTCATTTTTTGCACCCACCTATATGAGTAATGTGCTATCTACTGAATGATCTTTAAAAAAATTGAATTGTAATTTTTTTAAAAAAGTCATAATTACTCGTGGGCTATAAACCACGTTTTTTCAGTTAGAAATGACAAGTTTCAAAACGTGCTATTGTGGACTATGTTCATGTAATTTTTTACACCTACTTATATGGGTAATGTTATGTCTAGTGAACGGTGTTAAAAATGGAATTGTAAATGCTTTTAAAAATCATCATTTTTCGTAGGTTATAACTCACGTTTATTGGCTAAAAACGGTAAGACTAAAAAATTGACTATTGTGGGCTTTTTTCATGATATTTTTTGCACTCAACAAGATGAGTAATTTGATATCTAGTGAAAGGTGTTAAAAAAAATTGAAATATAAATCTAATGAAAAATCATAATTTTTCGTGGGCTATAACCCACGTTTTTTCGGTTGAAAACGACAAGATTAAAAAAACTATTTATGACTGTTTTCATGACATTTTTTGCACCTATTTATTTAAGTAATGTGATATCTAATTAAAAATGTTAAAAAATAGAATTGTATTTTTTTAAAAAAAATCATCATTTTTCGTGGGTTATAACCCACGTTTTTTGGCTGAAATTAGCAAGACTCAAAAACTGGTTGTTGTCGAATTTTTTATGTCATTTTTTGCACACACGTAGATGGATAATATGATATCTAGTGAACGATTTTAAAAAAATAGAAATATAAATTTTTTGAAAAATTATAATTTTTCGTAGGCTATAACCCACATTTTTTCAGCTGAAAACG
Organism: Ophiorrhiza pumila; assembly: GCA_016586305.1. Classification (NCBI taxonomy): domain Eukaryota; kingdom Viridiplantae; phylum Streptophyta; class Magnoliopsida; order Gentianales; family Rubiaceae; genus Ophiorrhiza; species Ophiorrhiza pumila. Next base: position 30,465,645 of record BLIW01000010.1, read on the forward strand.
GCAAGATTCAAAAACATGTTATTCTGGACTATTTTCATGTCATTTTTTGCACCACTGTGCTATATAGTAAATGGCGTAGAAAAATAGAAATGTAATTTTCTTGAAAAATCATAATTTTTCGTGGGTTATAACATACGTTATTTCGGTTGAAAATGGTAAGACTAAAAAATTGATTGTTGTGGACTTTTATTATGTCATTTTTTGCACACCCACCTAGATGGTAAATTTGATATCTAGTGAACGGTGTTAAAAAAATAGAAATGTAATTTTTTTTTAAATTCATAATTTTTCGTGGGCCATAATTCACGTTATTTCGGTTGAAAACAACAAGATTTAAAAACATGCTATTATAGACTTTTTTCATGTCATTTTTTGCAACTACTTATATGGTAATGTGCTATCTAGTAAACGGTGTTAAAAAATTGAATTGTAAATTTTTAAAAAAAATCATCATTTTTTGTGCGGTATAACCTACGTTTTTTGGCTTAAAATGGCAAGACGCAAAAACCTTTTGTTGTGGATCTTTTTCATGTTAGTTTTTGCACCCACCTAGATGGGTAATATGATATCTAGTGAATGGTGTTAAAATAATATAAATGTAAAGTTTTTGAAAGTATAATTTGTTTTGGGATATATCCCACGTTATTTCGGTTGAAAACGGCAAGATTAAAAAACATGTTATTATGTACTGTTTTCATGTCATTTTTTGAACCTACTTAAATGGTTAATGTTCTATCTAGTAAAAAGTGTAAAAAAAATTTGTAATTTTTTTAAAAAATTCATCATTTTCGTGTGTTATAACCCACGTTTTTTGGGTGAAAATGGCAAAACTCAAAAATTGGTTGTTGTGGACTTTTTCATGTCATTTTTTGAAAAAATTAGAAACGTAATTTTTTGAAAAATCATAATTTTACGTGGGCTATAATCCACATTTTTTCAGTTGAAAATGACAAGATTGAAAAACATGCTATTGTGGACAATTTTCATGTCATTTTTTGCATCTGCTTTATATGGGTAATGTTCTATCTAGTGAATATTGTAAAATATGGAATTGTAAATTTCTTTCAAAAATCATCATTTTTTGTGATCTGTAACCCACGTTTTTTGGCTGAAAACGGCAAGACTCAAAAATAGTTTGTTGTTGAATTTTTTTCACCCACCTAGATGGTTAATATGATATCTAGTGAAAAATGTTAAAAAATATAAATATAATTTTTTTTATAAAATCATAATTTTTCGTGGGTTATAACCCATGTTTTTTCAGTTGAAAATGGTAAGATTCAAAAACATGCTATTGTGGACTGTTTTCATGTTATTTTCTGCACCTTCTTGTATAGATAATGTGTTATATAGTGAATGGTGTTAAAAATATAGAAATTTAAATTTTTTAAAAAATCATAACTTTTCGCGTGCTATAACCCACGTTATTTTGGTTGAAAACGATTAGATTCAAAAACATGTTGTTATGGACTGTTTTGATGTCATTTTTTGCACCCATCTAGATGGGTTATATGATATCTAGTGAACGGTATTAAAAAAAATAGAAATGTAATGTTTTGAAAAATCATAATCTATAACCCACGTTTTTTCGGTTGAAAAACATTGGCGCACATGTAAACGAGGCGCTCAAAAAAGTGAAATTTAGAGTTTTAACCAAATTTTCATTTTCTTGGGTTATAACACCAGCATTTTAGCCAAAAATAGCAAAATCCAAAAATGCGTTGATTATGACATTTGTTGCGATGTTTTTTAAACCCACATCGATTGTGAAACATGAATTTCAGTGAATATTGCGAAAAAAGTGAAATTTAAATTTTTACCAATTCTCCTTTTTTCACGGGTATAACACACGTATTTTGTCAAAAATGTCAAAGTAAAAAATGTGTTTATTTTGGCTTTTTCCCTCCTAGTGTTTTCACCCACCTCAATTGTGAACATGCATTCTAATGAATAGCGTACAAAAAAGTGAAATTTATATTTTTCACAAAATTTATATTTTTTATGGGATATAACACACATATTTTAGCAAAAAATAGAAAAATAAAAAATCGCTTTGATTTTGATTTTTTTTAATTATAACTCATTAAATTGTGAACATGCATTTTAGTGAATATTGTCAAAAAAAAGTGAAAATTAAAATTTTCACCAAACCTCTATTTTAATGAGTTATATTGATTTTGGCTTTTTTCCTTACTATTTTTTACACACACCTCAATTATGAACATGCATTTTAACGACATATTTTAGCCAAAAATGGTAAAATCCAAAAATTCATTGATTTTGACTTTTTGTGATTTTTTTTACACCCGCCTTGATTGTGACATGCATTCGAGTGAATATTGTCAGAAAAAAGTGAAATTTGAGTATTTGTCGTTTTCCTTATATGCTTTTCTTTTCCATAAAAATTATCTATTGAAGTTACACAAAAAATCTGGTGTGACTGTTTCATACATGCAACTAGACTAATGACGCATCCTCACTCGAACGTGTGTTGCAATTCACATATTTGTATATACATTATCCATGTTAGAGTTCTAACACTATAGTGATCCAAGTATAACATGTAAATAGTTCTCGCATATTTGCGTATACATTATCAATGTTAGAGTTCTAACACTATTTTGATTCACGTATAATGTCTAAATAATTTGCGTATTAGCGCATAAATCAATGTTAGAATCCTAACACTATTCTTATTCATGTATAACGTCTAAATAGTTTATGTATTCACGTATAAATTATCAATGTTAGAGTTCTACTACCATTCTGATTCACGTATAATGTGTGAATAGTTCGTGTATAATGTATTAATAATTTGTGTGGCAATGTTTATCACACGACGCGTGTCTATCTTATATATCAGACCGTTTCACAAGAGACTTTCTCATGAAGTTATTATGATTCTTTGAAATTTTTGTGTAACATTTAAATTATTGCTTTGTTCTTTTAAACTATTTAATCTTTGATGATTTTTTTTTATTTAGGAAAGTTTGTTAAGTTTTTTTGGATTGATTTTATTTAGTAAAAAGAAATGAATTAGATTTTATAAAAGAAAAGAAAAACGAAATAAATTTTGAACGTTTTGATTGAATTGATTTAAGAAAGGATTGGTTTTGAATTTTTATTGATTTAATTTAGGGAAATAAATGAATTAGATTTTATGAAATAAAAAATAATTAGATGTTGAATTTTTGAGTGAATAGATTTAGAAAATTAGACACAAAAGAAAAATAAATCAATTAGATTATTAAATTCTTGATTGAATTGATTTAGGAAAGTTGATTAACTTCTTTTAGTAATTTGATAGCTTATTTATATCTACAAATTAGAAAATCAATAATGTTGTTTCTCATTATACAATTAGAAAAAAAGACAACTTATTCACACTATTAACATAGTACAATTATGAATGGTATATATATATATATATAAGTGACTGACTAAATAATCGCCTCATGGACTTTCTATGCTTTTTTTTCCATAATAATTGTCAATTAAAACTATTTTAATCTTTTGATTTAGAAAAGTTTGTTAAGTTTTTTGAATTTATTTGATTTAGTAAAAAAATGAAGTAAATTTTATGAAAGAAAAGAAAAACTAATTAGATTTTGAAATTCTTGAATAAATTGATTTAAGAAATGGTTGGTTGACTTTTTCTATGACTTGATTCAGGGAAATAAAAGATTTAGATTTTATGAAATAAAATAGAATTAATCAGTTGAACTTTTTGATTGAAGGAAAAAATAATAATTAGAGTTTTAACCTATTGATTAAATTGATTTAGAAAAGTTGGTTAATTGTTTAATTAATTTGATTTAGGAAAAAAATTAATTTGATTTTATGAAAGAAAAAAAAAAGCAAAACTTTATTTGATTGAATTGAAGCGGAATAATAATAAAAAAAGTCTTTCATTCTGTAAATAAATTTTTACGAAGTCCTTTGTTTTAGTATTGGTGCAGCACTTCGCATTCAATGAAGAGCAATCATTTTGTTTTAGTATTGGTGGCCACGGCATAATTTATGTTACGAGATTTTGCATTTCCATGCCAGGCAGAAACTTTCATTTCAAGATTTTTTTTGACTTGCTGCGGCCCAATTTCTGTTTCAAGATTTTGCATTCCATGCCACGGCAAAACTTTTATTTCAGATTTTGCATCACATGCTGGGGCAGAAACTTTCGTTTCAAGATTTTGCTTGACATGCTGCGGCCTAATTTCTGTTTCAAGATTTTGAACTACCTGCCGCGGCAAAACTTTTATTTCAGATGTTTTGCATTACCCAGGGCGACAGAACAATTTTATCTCCACTTGCTATAAGTGCCGCGGCGCAACAATTCAACTCCGATTCTGTACAGAGTGCCGCGGCGCAAGAAAACACTATTGCTTTCATAACAAAGTGCCGGGGCGCAAGAATATAACTCCGCTTCTGTAGATAGTGCCGCGGCGCAAGAAATAAATTTTTGCTTTCATCAAAACGTGCCGAAGCGCAACAATTTAACTCTGCTTCTGTAAATAGTGTGGCGGCGCCAATTTAAGTTGTTGCCTTTCATAATAGAAGTTATAAATTTGGTTCTGTTTGTTTATAAGCATTTTAGTGATTTATTTTACAAATACAAAATGAGCTGTTTAATTTTTTTTTTACCAAATTTTTAAAGTAAAAAAAATAATGTTATAATAATTATTTTTTCTACACCATTTCTTATAAATAAAATATTAAATTTAAATTTAAATTTTTGATAATAAACAATTCTTTTTATGTCATGAATTGATTGAAAATTATCAATCATATTAACTTAGTTTAGTGGGTTTCTTTGATTAAAGGTAGGAGTGTTAATACAAATTTGTTAGGGAGTGTTAATACAAATTTGTTAGTTTCTTCAAAATTTAGTATTTCTCGTTTTTCTTGTCCCTATGTGTTCAAACTATCTTAATCTTTGATGATTCTTTTTTTTTATATAGAAAATTTTGTTAAGTTTTTTTAGATTTATTTGATTTACTAAAAAAATTAAATTAGTTTTTATGAAAGAAAAGAAAAACAAATTAGATTTTAGACTTATTAATTGAATTGATTTAGTAAAGTGTTAATTAATTTTTTTTATTTATTTGATTTAGAAAAATAAATAAGTGTGAAGTTTTAAATTCAATTCATGACATAAAAACTAAGAATGGAAACAACTCTAGATCCATATGCTTAATCAATTCTAGAAGAGAGTTTTTTCAGTTATGTAAGTCATGAGGGTGAAATATTTCCTTTAAATTGGGTCTTTTATTTGGTACAACAAAGGCATTTATTTGGTCATTGGAAGAAAGAAAATGCATTAAAAAGGGATTTAGGGCAACAATTCATGGAGAGATCTCATTCTCTCCAACAATAGTAGCTGCCACCCTCCTTCTTTCCTCTTCATTTCTTCCACTCTTCTTCTTTACACCATTAATGATTATCTTGAGGCTCTCATTATTTTTTCCCATTTAAATATTATGTTAAATACATTTAAATGAATGACTAATTTAACCATTGAAAAAGATTCCTCGTAGACCTCTCCGAGAACTCTTTTCTGCAGTCCAGCAAGGTGGCTCGCCGAAATCAGCCATCTCCACCGCTCAAATAATGCTCAAAGACACCATCATGTGGCCACATTAAAGCATCCAAAAAACCACATTTCATCATTCACGCCATCTGTGGGAAAAAGGAGCAAATTAGTGATGCTTGTCACTATTTTTGTCGGCTATAAACTCCATTTTTTGTCGGCTATAGCACACGTATTTTGGCAAAAAATCACAATATTTAAAAACATGCAGATTTTGGCCATTTCCGTGCTATTTTTTGCACCCATCCTAATTGTAAACTTTCATTTTAGTGAATTGTGTCAAAAAAAGTGAAACTCATATTTATCACCAAACCTCCATTTTTTGTGGGCCATACCAAACGTATTTTGGCAAAAAATGACAATATTTAAAAATATGCCGATTTTAGTCATTTTCATGGTATTATATCTACCCATCTCAATTGTAAACGTGCATTCTAGTGAATTGTGTCAAAAAAAGTGAAACTCATATTTATTATAAAATCTCCATTTTTGTAGGCTACAACACACGTATTTTGGCCGAATATGACAATGTCCAAAAATGTGCTGATTTTAGCCATTTTTATGCTATTTTTTTCACCCACCTCAATTGTGAACGTGCATTCTAGTTAACGGTGTCAAAAAAGTGAAACTCATATTTATCACCAAATCTCCATTTTTTGGGCTATAACAAACGTATTTTAGCCGAAAATGACAATGTCAAAAAATGTGCCGATTTTAGCCATTTCCGTGCTATTTTTCGCACCCACCTTAATTGTGAACGTACATTCTAGTGAACAGCATCAAAAAAAGTAAAACTCATAATTATCACCAAACCTCCATTTTCTGTAGGCTATATAGCACATGGACTTTTGCCGAAAATGACAATGTCCAAACAAGTGTTGATTTTTGTCATTTTCGTACTATTTTTTGCACCCACTTAATTTGTGAACATGCATTCTAGTGAATTATGTAAAAAAAGTGAAAATCATATTTATCACCAAACCTTTATTTTTTGTAGGCTATAGCACACGTATTTTGACAGAAAATGACAATGTCCAAATACGTGCCTTTGGCCATTTTCATGCTATTTTTTACACTAACCTCAGCTGTAAACGTGCATTCTAGTGAATTGTACCAAAAAAGTTAAACTCATAATTATCACCAAACCTCCATTTTTTGTGGGCTATTGCGCACATAATTTGGCCGAAAATGAGAATGCTTAAAAACGTGCTCATTTTGGCCATTTTTGTGCTACTTTTTGCAACCAAGTCAATGTTGAATGTGCATTTTAGTGAATAGTGTAAAAAAAAGTGAAACTCATATCTATCACTAAACCTCTTTTTTTTTGTGGGTTATAGCACACATATTTTGGCCAAAAAGAACAATGTTTAAAAATGTGTCGATTTTGGCAGTTTTCATGCTATTTTTTCCTCCACCTAAATTTTCAACTTGGATTATAGTGAACCGTGTCAAAAAAGTGAAACTCATATTTATCACCAAATCTCCAATTTTTGTGGGTTATAGCACACGTATTTTTGCCGAAACTAACAATGTCTAAAAATGTGCCAATTTCGTGCTATTTTTTTCACACATCTCAATTGTGAACGTGCATTCTAGTGAATTGTGTCTAAAAAAGTGAAACTCATATTTATCACCAAACCTCCATTTTTTGTGAGCTATTGCACACGTATTTTTGCCGAAACTAACAATGTCTAAAAATGTGCAAATTTGGGCTATTTTCGTGCTATTTTTGCATCAACCTCAATTGTGAATGTGTATTCTAGTGAACGGTGTCAAAAAAGTGAAACTCATATTTATAATCAAACCTCCATTTTTTGTTTGCTATAGCACATGTATTATTGCCGAAAATGACAATGTCCAAAAACGTGCCAAGTTTAGCCATTTTCATGTTATTTGTTGAATCCACCTCGATTGTGAACATGCATTCTAGTGAACAGTGTCAAAAAAAGTTAAACAAATATTTATCACCAAACCTCTATTTTTTGTGGGTTATTGCACACGTGTTTTGGCAAAAAATGACAATGTTTAAAAACGTGCTGATTTTTGCCTATTTCGTGCTATTTTTTTCTCCCATCTCAATTGTAAAAGTTCATTCTAGTGAATTGATAAGTCAGTTCTGTACTGACTTATATATCGTATTTCACTGGGCTTTTGTATTGATTTATATGTGTTTTCGTGGGTTTATATGGCGTTTCCTGTGTTCTGGAGGTTTATGGTTTGAGAAGAAAAGAAGTAAGGAAATACATGAAAAATGGTCAAAACAGCACGTTTTGGCATTATTCGGTAAGTTGGGCAGCCGATGTGCCTATCGAAATGCCGGGCCATTCACCTTGGCACATCAGCCGACAGCCTTGGCGTACCGGTCGGCATGTCAGGCCGTTCACCTTGGCGCACCAGCTGACAGACTTGGTGTGCCGGTCGGCATGCCAGCCGTTAACTTTAGCATGCCAACCTTCTACCCTCAAGCACACACCCATGCCAACCACTCAATAACTCAAGCAAGCACCTTTGCGCACACATGCACATGTACTTAAACACCCGCACACAAACACATGTACACGCGTCGGCATGCCTTGGCATGCTGAACGACGCACGCACACAACCCTATGTCTGGGCATGCCAAGTTAACGGCACGTTCACAAACCTTGGCACGCCAGCCGACATGACAAAACTCACACACACAACACAATGTTGGAACACTGGCTCCAGCCACACACACACACTAGCACAAGGCTGGCGCACTGGCGCCAGCCTTTCACTAGAGAACAATGCGTCAGCCATGCATAAATTAGATACAACATGGATGGCGCAATGTACAAAACTTCACTCAGTGCGCCAGCCACACTTATGTTCTCTTTTGTTGTTTTGTTTCTTTTCTTTTTTTTCTTTATTTTTTATTTTCCTTTAAAATTTCATTTTTGGAGTTTGACATTCACTGATTTTTGTATTTTTAATATCTACAGGGACACGTGGAGAAAGTTTGTTGGAGGAACATGATTTTTAAGCTTTGCACGTGTTCATGAAAGTGTGGGAATCCGACGTGGTTACTCTATAAATATTAGATTGTAGAGATTATTCACGGGAGGCCGGCACATTTTCTAGAACACAGCTTTTGCACTCGTTTTCTCCCGCTCGTTTTTCTCTATTTTTTCTCTGTACTTTCTCTCTCTAACTCTCACAATCGAGTGAGAAAGAATTGGACGAGAATCATTTGGATCTGTACTGTGAAGGCAAAAATAGAGTGAGAAAGAATTTGGATAGTTAGAATTTTTCAAAAGTTGGCAAATTTGATGGGTTATAGCACACGAATTTTAAAAAAAAATGAAAAGTCTTAAAAACATGCCGAAGTTGGCCATTTTCCTAGTGTTTTTTGAACCTTTCTCACTTGCCAACTTGATATCTCGTAAACAATGTGAAAAAAAGTGAAAAGTAAGAAATTTTTAAAAATTGACAATTTTGATGGATTATAACACACACATTTTGAACAAAAATAAAAGGTGTGAAAAACTTGCCTAAGTTGGCAGTTTCAAAAATAAAAAGTTCAAAAGATATCTTCTGACACTTGTTTTGGACAAAAATAAAAAGTTTCAAAAATATGTCTAAGTTGACTGTTTTCGTTCCCTTTTTTGCACATATCTCACTTTCCAACATGATATCTTTTGAAATGTGTGAAAAAAACTCATAGTAAATTTTTTTCTAAAATTGACAATTTTGTGGGTTAGAACACATGCATTTTGAACAAAAATTAAATGTCTCAAAAAGTTGCCTAATTTGGACGTTTTTGCTAAGTTTCTTGCACCCCACTCACTTTCCAACATTATATCTTGTAAAAGGTGTGAAAAATGGTTAGTAAGAAATTTTAAAAAATTGGCAATTTTATAGGCTATTACACACTCATTTTGGAAAAAAAAAATAAAGAGTCTAAAAAAAGTGTCTAATTTTCCCATTTTCGTGCCTTTTTTTGCACCCATCTCACTTACCAAAATGATATCTTGTGAATGGTTTTAAAATTTGGATAGTATAAATTTTTAAAAAATTGACAATTTTGATGGGTTATAACATACGCATTTTGAACAAAAATAAAACCCTCAAAAACTTGACTAAGTTGGCAATTTTTGTTCCCTTTTTTGCATAAGTCTCACTTGTCAATATAATATCCAGTAAACGGTGTGAAAAAATAAAAAGTAAGAAATTTTCAAAAATTGACAATTTTGATGGGTTATAGCACACGTGTTTTTAGCAAAAACCAAAAGTCTGAAAAACGTGCTTAAGTTTGCAATTTTCGTGCCTTTATTGTCACCCTTCTCACTTGGCAACATGATATATTGTGAACGGTGTCAAAAAAATTCATAGTAAAAACTTTTTAAAAATTGGCAATTTCGATGGGTTATAACATACGTGTTTTTAAAAAAAAATGAAAAGTTTAAAAAATATGTCTAAGTTAGCCAATTTCATTCCATTTTTTGCACCCTTCTCACTTGCCAACATGATATCTTTTGAACTATGTGAAAAAAATTAATAGTAATAAAACTTCATAAATTAGCAATTTTGATGGGTTATAACACATGTTTTGGGAAAAACATTAAAAAGTCTAAAAAACTTGCTTAAATTTTCCTTTTTCGTGCCTTTTTTAGAACATGTCTCATTTCAACCCTGATATCTTGCGAACTGTTTGAAAAAAATGGATAGTAAGAAATTTATAAAAATTGACAATTTCTATAGGATATAACTCACGCGTTATGGTAAAAATAAAAGATCTCAAATACATGGCCAAATTGGCCATTCTCGTGCCGATTTTTGCAGTTGTCTCACTTCCTAAACATGATATCTAGCGAACGAAGTGAAAAAATAGACAATAAAAAAAATTAAAATTTGACATTTTTTTATGGGTTATAACACGCTTATTAGTCAAAATTAAAGTCACTAAAATGTGTTTAAATTGGCCATTTTCGTATTTTTTTTGCATCTCTTTCACATGAAAAAATAATATCCAATGAACGGAGTGAAAAAATGTATATTTAGAAATTTTCAAAAATTGACAATTTTGATGGGCTATAACACACGTGTTATTGAAAAAAAAACAAAAAGTCTGAAAAACGTGTCTTGGTCATTTTCGTGCCTTTTTTGCACCTGTCTTACTTGCTAACATGATATGTAGTAAACAATGTGAAAAAAATAGATATTCAAAAAATTTTAAATATTGGTAATTTTAATGGATTATAACACACACATTTTTATCAAAAATAAAAACTCAAAAACTTGCCTAAGTTGGCTATGTTTGTTCCCTTTTTTTGCATCCGTCTCATTTGTCAACCTGATATCTTTTGAACGGTATGAAAAAATATTTTGTAAGAAATTTTTGAAATTTGCAATTTTGATGGGCTATTATTCACGCATTTTGAGAAAAAATAAAAAGTCTAAAAAGCATGGCTAATTTGTCCATTTTCGTTCCCTTTTTTGGCACTTGTCTAACTTTCCAACTTAATATCTTGTGAACAATTTGAAGAAAAATGGATTATAAGAAATTTTTGAAAATTGACAATTTCGATGGGCTATAATACACATGTTTTGTGAAAATTTTAAAGTTCGAAAAACGTGCCTAAGTCGTCCATTTTTAGGTTATTTTTTGCATCCGTTTCAGTGGCCAACATGATATCTAGTATGCAGTGCGAGAAAAATGGGAAGTAAATTTTTTAAAAAAATTGGCAATTTTGATGGGTTATAACTCACGCGTTTTGGATGAAAATAAAATTCTCAAGAACTTGACTAAGTTGGTCATTTTCGTTCTCTTGTTTGCACCAGTCTCACTTACCAACATTATATCTTGTAAATTGTGCGAAAAAAATGGATACTAAGAAATTTTGAAAAATTGCCAATTTTGATGTGCTATAACACATGCGTTATGGAAAAAAAAATAAAAAGTCTAAAAAACGTGTCTAATTTGGCCATTTTCGTGCCCCTTTTTGCACCTATCTCACTTTCTAACATAATATCTTATGAACGGTTTGAAAAAAATGGATGGTAAGAAATATTTGAAAATTGACAATTTTGATGAATACAAAATACGTTTTGGGAAAAATAAAAAGACTCAAATGTATGCCTAATTTGGCTATTCTTGTGACGATTTTTGCACCCGCCTCATTTGCCAATATGATATTTAGTGAACGGTGTGAAAAAATTGATACTAAGAAATTTTTAAAAAAATTGGAAGGTTTATTACACATGTGTTTTGGACAAAAAAGGTCACTAAAACGTGCTTCAGGTTGTCGTTTTGTGCCAGTTTTTGCATATGTCTCACTTGCCTAGATTATGTCCAGTGAACGGTGTGAAAAAATGAAAAGTAAGAAATTTTGAAAAATTTGTAATTTTGTTGGGCTATAAAATACACGTTTTTGGAAAAAATTAAAAGTATTAAATCGTGCCTTAGTAGGCCATTTTCGTTCCATTTTTTACAACCTTCTCACTTGTCAACTTGATAAATCGTAAACAATGTGAAAAAATGGATAGTAAGTAATTTTCAAAAATAGCAATTTTAATGGATTATAAAACACAAGTTTTGAACAAAAATAAAAAGTCAGAAAAACTCACCTAAGATGGTCGTTTTTGTACTATTTTTTGTACTAGTCTCACTTCTCAACATGGTATCTTGTGAACGGTGTGAAAATAATAGCGTGTGATAAACTTTCAAAAATTAGCAGTTTTGATGAGTTATAATACATGCATTTTTGGAAAAAAAATCCAAAGTCTGAAAAATGTGCCAAGTTGACCGTTTTCATGCCATTTTTCTCACCTGTTTGACTTGCCAACCTGTTATTTAATAAGTGGTGAGAAAAAAATGAGTAGTAAAAAATTTTCAAAAATTGGCAAGTTTAATAGGTTATACACAAGCATTTTGGAAAAAATTAAATGTCTCAAAAATTTTCCTGAGTTGGACATTTTTATTCAATTTTTTGCATCCCTCTCACTTTCCAACATTATATCTAGTGAAAGGTGTGAAAAAATGGATAATAAGAAAATTTTGAAAATTGGCAGTTTTGCTGGGTTATAACACACGAGTTTGGGGCAAAATAAAAGTCACTAAACAATGCTTCAGGTTGTCGTTTCGTGCCGGGCTTTGCATCTGTCTCACTTGCAAACATTATATCCGTTGAACATCGTGAAAAAACTGGATAGTAAGAAATTTTTAAAAATAGTAATTTTGATGGACTATAACAAACGTGTTTTTGGAAAAAAATCAAATGTCTTAAAATCGTGCCGAAGTTGACCATTTTCCACCGTTTTTTGCGCCCTTCTTACTTGCCAACTTGATATCTCGTAAAAAAATGTGAAAAAATAGATAGTAACACAATTTCAAAAATTAGCAATTTTGAAGGATTATCACACACGTGTTTTGAACAAAAATAAAAAGCCTAAAAAACTTGCCTAAGTTGGCCGTTTCAAAAATAAAAAGTTCAAAAGATACTTCTGACACGTGTTTTGGACAAAAAGAAAAAGTTTCACAATATGTCTATGTTGGCCATTTTCGTTCCGTTTTTTGCACCTGTCTCACTGCCAATATGATATCTTTTGAACTGTGTGAAAAAAATTGATAGTAAGAAATTTTCAAAAATTGGCAATTTTGATGGGTTATAACACAAACGTTTTGGAAAAAAATAAAACGTCTCAAAAACTTGCCTAATTTGGATGTTTTTGTTCAGTTTTTTGCACCCATCTCATTGAACAATATTATATATTATGAACGGATTAAAAATAGATAGTAAATAAATTTAAAAAATTGACAATTTTATAGGTTATTACACACGCATTTTGGGGAAAAGTCTAAAAAACATGTCTAATTTTCTCATTTTTGTGCCTTTTTTTGCACCCGTCTTACTTACCAATATAATATCTTGTGAATGGTTTTAAAAAAAGGATAGTAGAAATTTTTAAAAAATTGACAATTTCGAGGGGTTATAACACATTCGTTTTGGACAAAAATAAAAACACTCAAAAACTTGAGTAAGTTGGCCATTTTCGTTCCGTTTTCTACACCAATCTCACTTGTCAACATATCATCTAGTAAACAGTGTGAAAAAATAAAAAGTAAGAAATTTCCAAAATTGGAAATTTCCACCATGTAAAAGGAGGAAGTGCTCCTAAAAATAGACATAAGCGCTACAATGTAAGGGAGGAGTCCTCCCCATTCTATAACTTTTATTATTAATAAAATTGGGAGTGCCACCCCCCCGAACCTGGGATGTTTAGCCAATAAAAAAAAAGATAGGTTATAATACATGCGTTTCTAGAAAAAGTCAAAAGTCTGAAAAATGTGCCTAAATTGACCGTTTTCGTGCCTTTTTTCCACCATTATCACTTCCCAACGTGATATCTTTTGAACAATGCCAAAAAAATGGATAGTAAAAATTTTTCAAAAATTTTTCAAAAATTGGTAATTTTGGTGGGGTTATAACATGCGTTTTTAAAAAAAATGAAAAGTTTCAAAAATTTGTATAAGTAGGCCCTTTTTGTTCCGTTTTTTTGTACCCTTCTCACTTGCTAACATGATATCTTTTGAACTATGAGAAAAAAATTGATAGCAAGAAAATTTCAAAAATTGGCAATTTTGATGGGATATAACACACGTTTTGAAAAAAAATAAAAAGTATAAAAAAACATGCTTAATTTTTCCTTTTTCGTGCCTTTTTTAGCATCTATCTCACTTTCAAATTTGATATCTTGTGAACTGTTTAAAAAAAAATCGATAGTAAGAAATTTTTAAAAATTGCCAATTTCAATGGGTTATAATGCACGTGTTATGGTAAAAATAAAAGATCTCAAATGCGTTCCTAAATTAGCCATTTTTATGCCAATTTTTTTCACTCGTCACACTTCTCAATATGATATCTAACGAAAGGTATGAAAGAAATGGACAGCAAGAAATTTTTCAAAATTTACTCCTTTATGGGTTAAAACACGCGTTTTAGTCAAAAATAAAGTCACTAAAACGTCTTTAAATTGGCCGTTTTCATGCTATTTTTTGCATCTCCATCACATAATATCTAGTGAATTGTGTGAAAAAAAATGTATATTTAGAACTTTTGAAAATTGACAATTTTGATGGGATATGACACACTATGTTTTTGGGAAAAAAATCAAAATTCAGAAAAACTTGACTAAGTTGGCTATTTTTGCATCGTTTTTTACACCCATCTCATTTGACAACATAATATCTAGTGAACGGTGTGAAAAAAATAGACAGTGAGAAATTTGCAGATATTGAAAATTTTAATGGATTATAACACATGCATTTTGATGAAAAATAAAAACTCAAAAACTTGTCTATGTTAGCTGTGTTCATTCACTTTTTTGCACTTGTCAGTTGCTAAAATGATATATTTTTAACGGTGTGAAAAAATGGTTTGTAAAATTTTTTCAAAAATTGGCAATTTTGATGGGCTATAACTCACGGGTTTTGAAAAAAAAATAAAAACTTTAAAAAACATTCGTAATTTAGTCATTTTTGCACCATTCTCGCTTTCCAATAAAATATCTTGTCAATGGTTTGAAAAAAATGGACAATAACTTTTTTAAAACAATTGACAATTTTGATTGGCGATAACACACACGTTTTAGAAAAATTAAAAAGTCTCTAATGTGTGTCTAAGTTGGCCATTTTTGCACCAATATTTGCACCTATCTCATTTGCCAACATGATATCTAGTGGATGGTGTGAAAAAATAGACAGTAAGAAATTTTAAAAAAATTAGAAATTTTGATGGGTTATAACACACTCATTTTTGGATAAATAAATCAAGTCTTAAAAACAACCTAAGTTGGCTATATTCGTACTATTTTTTGCACCCTTCTCACTTGCCAACTTGATATCTCATAAAAAAATGTGGAAAAAATAGATTTTAAGAAATTTTCAAAAATTGACAATTTTGAAAGGCTATAACTCATGCGGTTTGAGAAAAACAAAACTATTTAAAATGTGCCTAATTTAGCCATTTTCGTGCCCTTTTATGGCTCTTGTCTCACCTTGTAACATAATATCCTGTCAACAGTTTGAAAAAAAAATGGATAGTAAGATATTTTTTAAAATTGATAGTTTCGATAGGCTATAATACACACATTTTTTGAAAATTTAAAAGTCTAAAAAATGTGCCTAAGTTGGCATTTTCGTGTCATTTTTTGCATTCATCTCACTTGCCAACATGATATCCAGTATGCAGTGTGAAAAAAAATTGGGAGTAAATTTTTTTTCAAAAATTGGCAAATTTTGATGAGTTATAACACACTCGTTTTGGATGAAAATAAAAAGTTTCAAAAACTTGACTTAGTTGGCCGATTTTGTTCCATTTTTTGCACCAGCCTCAGTTTAAACCCTGTGAAAATAATGGATGGTTAGAAATTTTCAACATTTGCCAATTTTGATGAGCTATAACTCACACGTTTTGGGAGGAAAAAAGCCAAAAAAATATGCCTAATTTGGCCATTTTTGTGGTCTCACTTTCCAACATAATATCTTGTGAACGGTTTGAAAAAGATGGATGGTAAGAAATTTTTATAAATTGACAATTTTGATGGATTATAACACACACGTTTTGGAAAAAATAAAGTCTCAAATGTGTGCCTAATTTGGCCTTTTTCGTGCCAATTTTTGCACCCGTCTTACTCGCCAACATGATATCTAGTGAACAATATGAAAAAAATGGACACAAATTTTTTTTCAAAAATTAGTAATTTTGATTGGTTATAACATACGCACTTTCAGCAAAAATAAAAAGTCACTAAAACATGCTTCAAGGTGTCGTTTTGTGCCAGTTTTTTCATCTGTCTCACTTGCCAGCATTACATCCAGTGAATAGTGTGAAAAAAATGAATAGTTATAAACACGTGTTTGGAAAAAAATCAAAAGCCTTAAAAACGTGCCAAAGTTAAACATTTTTGTGTCATTATTTGCCCCCTTCTCAATTGCCAACTTGATATCTCGTAAAAAATGTGAAAAAATTGTATGGTAAGAAATTTTTTAAAATTGGCAATTTTGATGGATTACAACACAGGTGTTTTAAACAAAATTAAAAAATTTGAAAAACTTGCCTAAGTAGGCAGTTTTTGTTTTGTTTTTTACACTAGTCTCACTTGCCAACATAATATCTTGTGGACAGTGTGAAAATGATAGAGGGCAATAAACATTCAAAAGTTGGCAATTTTGATGGGTTATAATACAAGCGTTTCTGAAACAAATCCAAAATCTGAAAAATGTGCCTAAGTTAGCAGTTTTTGCACTATCGTTCGCACCCATTTGATACTTATTAAGTGGTGAGAAATAAAATAAGTAGTAAGAAATTTCAAAAATTTGAAACTTTGATGGGTTATAACACACACCTTTTAGACAAAAATAAAATGTCTCAAAAACTTCCCAAAGTTGGACATTTTCGTTCAGTTTTTTTTCACCCCAATCACTTTCTAACATTATATCTTGTGAACGGTGTGAAAAAATGGATAGTAAGAAATTTTCAAAAATTGACAATTTTGATGAGTTATAAGACATCTATTTTGGAAAAAAATAAAAAAATTTAAAAAACTTGCCTTATTTCCCGTTTTTGTGCCTTTTTTTCACCCGTCTCTCTTACCAACATAATATCTTGTGAACGGTTTTAAAAAAATTGATATTAGAAAGTTTTTAAAAATTGAAAATTTTGAAGGGTTATAACACATGCGTTTTGGACAAAAATAAAGATCCCTCAAAAACTTGACTAAGTTGGCCATTCTCGTTCCGTTTTTGCACTAGTCTCACTTGCCAACATGATATCCAGTAAATGGTGTAAAAAATAGAAAGTCAAAAATTTCAAAAAATTAGCAAATTTGATGGGTTACACACGCATTTCTAGAAAAAAATCAAAAGTCTTAAAAACGTGTCTAAGTTGGCCATTTTTATGCCTTTATTACACCCTTCTAACTTGCAAACATGATATCATGTGAATGGTGTGAAAAAAATGAATAGTAAAAATTTTTCAAAAATTGACAATTTTGATGGGTTATAACACACGCGTTTTTAAACAAAATGAAAAGCCTGATAAATGTGCCTAAGTTGGCCGTTTTCCTGCCATTTTCTGCACCCTTCTCACTTGCCAACATGATACCTTATGAATGATGTGAAAAAAATAGATAGTACAAATTTTTCAAAAATTGGCAATTTTGATGGGTTATCACACGTCTTTTGCGAAAAAATATAAAGTCTAAAAAACATGCCTAATTTTGCCGTTTCAAAAATAAAAAGTTCAAAAGATATCTTCTCGCACGTGTTTTGGAAAAAAAAAAGTTTAAAAAATATGTATAAATTTGCTATTTTCTTTCCTTTTTTGCACCTATCTTACTTGCCAACATAATATCTTTTGTACTGTGTTAAAAAAATTGATAGAAAGAAATTTTCAAAATTTGGCAATTTTGATGGCTTATAACACAGGTATTTGTGAAAAAATAAAAAGTCTAAAAAAACATGTTTATTTTTTCCTTTTTCATGCCGTTATTTGCACCTGACTCACTTTCAACTCTGAAATCTTGCAAACTATTTGAAAAAAATGGATAGTAACAAATTTTTAAAAATTGACAGTTTCAATTGGCTATAACACCCGCGTTTTCGAAAAAATAAAAGGTCTCAAATGCATGCCTAAGTTGGCCATTTTCATGCCAATTTTTGCACCTGTCTCACTTCTCAACATGACATCTAGAGAATAATGTGAGAAAAATATACAGTAAGAAATTTTTAAAAATTGGCATTTTTATGGTTAAAACACTCGTTTTAATAAGAAAAAAGTCAGTAAGCGTGTTTAAATTGGCTATTTTCGTTCCCTTTTTTCCATCTTCTTCACATACCAACTTGATATCTAGTTAAAGGTGTGAAAAAAACGTATATTTAGAACTTTACAAAAATTGACAATTGCGATGAGCTATATAACACACGTGTTTTTGGAAAAAAACAAAGATCAAGTGTTTGAAAAACGTACCTAAGTTGGCCATTTTTGTGCCCTTTTTTTCACCCAGCTCACTTTTCAATATGATATCTATTAAACCATGTGAAAAACATGGATAGTAAAAAAATTTCAAATATTGGCAATTTTAATGGGTTATAACACGCGCGTTTTGATCAAAAATAAAAAGTAAAAAAGTTGCTTAAGTTGGCTATGTTCATTCCTTTTTTGGAAGTCCTCTCATTTGCCAACATGATATTTTTTTGAATGGTGTGAAAAAATGTTTTCTAAGAAATTTTTAAAAATTAACAATTTTTTTGGGCTATAACTCAAGCATTTTGAAAAAAAAATAAAAAAGTTTAAAAAATGCCTAATTTTGTCATTTTCTACACCATTCTCACTTTCCAACTAAATATCTTGTCAACGATTTGAAAAAAAAAATTATAGTAAAAATTTTTTGAAAATTGACAATTTCGATAGGTTATAACACATGTTTTGAAAAAAATAAAAGTCTTAAATGTCTGCCTGATTTGGCCGTTTTCATACCAATTTTTGCACACGCCTGATTTGCCAACATTATGTCTAGTAAACGGTGTGAAAAAAAATGGACACTAAGAAATTTTCATTAATTGGCAATTTTGATGGGTTGTAACATACGCGTTTTGGGCAAAAATAAAAATTCACTTTATCACACACGTGTTTTAATAAAAAATAAAAAGTCACTAAAACGTGTTTTATTTGGCTGTTTTCATGCAATGTTTTGAATCTCCTTCACATGCCAACATGATATCGAGTGAATGGTGAAAAAAAATATGTATTTAGAACTTTTCAAAAGTTGACAATTATGATGGGCTATAACACAATCATTTTTGAAAAAAAAATCAAAATTCTAAAAAACGTGCCTAAGTTGGCCATTTTCATGCCGTTTTTTATACCCGTCTTACTTTCCAACATGATATCTCGTAAATGATGTAAAAATGGATTGTAATAAATTTTCAAATATTAGCAATTTTAGTGGGTTATAACACACGCGATTTGATAAAAAATAAAAATTCAAAAACTTGCCAAAATTGGTTGTGTTTGTTCCATTTTTTGCACTTGTCTCATTTGCCAACATGATATCTTTTGAACAGTGTGAAAGCCTAATTTGGCCATTTTTGTGCCCTTTTTTTGCACCTGTCTCACTTTCTAACAAATTATCTTGTAAACAATTTGAAAAAAAATGGATAGTAAAAAATTTTTGAAAATTGACAATTTCGATGGGCTATAACACACACGTTTTGGAAAAAATAAAAAATTTCAAATACGTGACTAATTTGGCCGTTTTCGTGCCAATTTTTGCACTTGCCTCATTTGCCAACATTATATTTAGTGACCGTTGTGAAAAAAATGGACACTAAAAAATTTTCATTAATTGCCAATTTTGATGAGTTATGACACACGCGCTTTGGGCAAAAATATAAAGTCACTAAAATGTGTTTTAGGTTTTCATTTCGTGCCGATTTTTCATCTGCCTTCCTTGCCAACATTACATCAAGCGAACGGTGTAAAAAAATGGACAGTAAGAAATTTTCAAAAATTAGTAATTTTGATGGGTTATGAAACATGCGTATTTGGAGAAAATCAAAAGTCTTAAAAACGAGCCTAAATTGGCTATTTTCGTGCCTTTTTTGCAACTTTCTCACTTGCCAACTTGATATTTCGTAAACAATGTGAAAAAATAGATAGTAAAGAAATTTTCAAAAATTGGCAATTTTGACTGATTATAACAATGCGTTTTGAACAAAATGAAAAATCTGAAAAACTTGCAAACATGATATCTTGTGAACGATGTGAAAAAAATAGAGTAACAAACTTTCAAAAATTGGCAATTTTGACTAGTTATAACATACGTGTTTTGATTGGAAAGGCTAGGGCTCCCATACGTTACTGTGAAGACCTAGGGTCTTAATCTTACTTATTTTGATGTTTAACAAACAATTATGTTTATGCTAATGGTTCAAAAAGTGTTTCATTGAGATAGGTATATAAACAAGCCAAGCATGGAACATGATTGCATGAAGAAAGAAGTAGAAGTGCAAAAGAAATGGAAGTGCAAAAGATATGAAAGTTTGGTAAATTAGTTCATTTGTGTAAATAGCTCAAGAAAGTGATTCACTTGTTTAACGCTCAAGTAAAAATGTTTTCAAAGTATTTTTAATCTTCAAATGATGCTCAAGAAAAATTGTTTTCAAAGTGTTTTTAAACTTCAAATTATGGTTAAGTAAAAATGTTTTCAAAGTGTTTTCAATCTTCAAACAAATGCTGAAGAAATCTGCCAGCGTTCCGTATTTCAATCATATCTTTCTCATTTTAAGTCCACATGGAATGATTTTAAAGCCATTGGAAAGCTAAGAGAAAGGGCTACAACTTTTATGTTTTACGTTTTTCAAAATTCTGTCGTGATCATTTTGAAAAATAGCTCACAAAGTTTCGGACGACCTTGGCCAAGAACAAATGCTGAGAAATCTGCCAGGGTTTAGTATTTTAATCATATCTCCTCCATTTTAAGTTCAAATGGAGTGATTCTGGTGCCATTGGAAAGATAAGAGAAAGGGCTACAACTTTGATGTTTTACATTTTTCCCAATTCTGTCGGGATCATATCGAAAAATGGCAAACAAAAGTTTCGGACGACCTGAGCCCAGTTTCGGACGGCCGAAACTGTCGAGACAGATTTTGACATGCTCCCAGAAGAATAGGATCGGACGACCCCAGGGTCCGAAATGGTCGTCCGAAACTCATAACGGCTAGTTTTTTGAGTGTCAAACATGAACGTTTTCTTGTCTTTTTTGGTGTAGTTTAAATACCACCAAATGCACAAACGTTTTAACAACTTCTCCCTTGATTCCTTGAGCTTCCAATCTTGAAAAACACTCTCTACAACTCTTTCATTACACTTTGATTTCTCAAGACACAAAAGATTAAAAGTTCTTGAGCCTTTTCTTGAGTATTTCATTTCATTCTTGAGCTATACATTATTGAGTTGTAATTTTCATATAGGAATCATTATTTGAGCTACACTTCATCTTATCTACCCAAATTGTGGGTTGTAATTTCATTATTCATCTTCTATTGTGAGGAGGTAGAAATCCTAAGTTAGTATACTTGGGTAATTGAAATCCTAAGTTGGTATACTTGGGTGAGTGAAATCCTAAGTGGGTATACTTGGGTAATTGAAATCCTAAGTGGGTATACTTGGGTAATTGAAATCCTAAGTTGGTATACTTGGGTGGGTGAAATCCTAAGTTGAGATACTTGGGTTGTAAAAGTGGTTCTTTTGATCTCACCACTAGAAAAGAGATCACTTCATAGTGAAGAAGTTGAAATCCTAAGTTGGAGAACTTGGGTAGTGGATGTAGAGTGCTCCAAGGAGGAGACTTGAACCACTCTAAATTGATTGTGTCAATTGCTCTTTATTACTTTCAGTTTTTACTATTATTTCATCTTGTTCATGATTTAATTTACTGCACTTGGATTGAAGT
Organism: Ophiorrhiza pumila; assembly: GCA_016586305.1. Classification (NCBI taxonomy): domain Eukaryota; kingdom Viridiplantae; phylum Streptophyta; class Magnoliopsida; order Gentianales; family Rubiaceae; genus Ophiorrhiza; species Ophiorrhiza pumila. The sequence continues at coordinate 30,487,708 of BLIW01000010.1, forward strand.
ATATATTCATTGTGTTGTTGAAATATTTCATTAAAACATCATTTGATATTACACTTGATGCAAGTCACACTACTCACTCATCATTGTTGAATTGAATTTGAATTGATTGGTGTATAAGAAATTTTTAGAAACCTAATTCACCCCTCCTCTTAGGTTGCCTTAGACCTTACAATTGGTATCAGAGCTTGGTCTCTAATTAATTAGGCTTAACAACCTTAGAGTAAAGATTATGGCAACAAACAATGCTATGTTTATGGAGGAACAATCTATTTCTAGGCCCCCAATGTTTAATGGAACCAACTATAGTAGTTGGAGAGATAGGATGGAAATTTACCTTAAATCCATAGACATTGAAATGTGGTATATAGTTGAGGAAGGGCCTTACATAGCTGAAATAACCATTGGAAATGAAACTAGAGAAAAGAAGAGAAGTGAACTTGATGAATATGATAGGAGAAATCTTACTTTGAATGCTAAGGTCACAAATGTTTTATACAACTCTCTAGATGTTAATGAAACAAGTAGGATTAAGGGGTGCAAAAATGCAAATGATATTTGGAAGAAACTTAGGAAAATACATGAGGGAGAAACCTCCAAAATCAACACATGTATTGAATATAATCAACCTACTCATTTTATGGCAGATTGTCCAACAAGAAAGAAGGAGCTTAAACATGACAAAAAAGGCAAAGGAAGAAGCTCCAAAGTCACATGGGATGATGACCAATCCAAAGAGAAAATTGAAGAAGAAGAGGAAGGATTTGCACACATGTGCTTTATGGGAATTGAAGAGCATGAGGTAAGTACTTCTTATAGTGATGATGATGATGATAATTGCAATGATCAAGATGAACTAGAGCTGTATATTGCTAAGCTAGTAGATGAATTAAGGAAAACTAAAATTCAAAACAAAAAGCTTAAGGCTAAAATAGAAGAAATCACTACTTGTAATCAAGAGTTAGTCATTAAGTATGATTGTGTAGTTAAAGAAAATTGTACATTAAAAGCTGAAAATGAGAAGATAACAATAGAAAGCAAAAAGGTTAGGGAAGAAGCTAAGAAATATGATGAAGTTAAAATAGAACATATAGAGTTGAAAAAGAGAATTGAAGACCTTAGTAATTGCTTAGCTAAATTCACACAAGGAAAGGATAACTTAGAAAAACTTTTAGGAAATCAAAGAATTGGAAATAGTAGACATGGGATAGGCAATCAAAGCTCCACCTCCAAATTTGTGAAAAATGCTCACACATCACATAATCATAAAAAAAGGGTAGAAAGTTTTAAAAATAGACCTCACCAACATCATAGGTATGGAATGCATAACACACATAATCAACATTATGGACATAAGATGCATAACTTTGAACCTAGGTTTAACAATGCTAGACCTTATCCTTATCATAAGACTTCACACTCTTTTAAATATCATGTAATATGTGATTATTGTTGTAAAAAGGGACATACCTCAAGAAAATGCTTTGCAAGAATGGATGTTGAAAATGGATCAAAAACATGGATAAGAAAAGATATCATTGCTAAGAAAATTTAAGTGCTTAAAGTCACATGTTTGATTCTTGAATGTAGATATGTTTAGAAAATAAAATTTTGGATACAAAAATTTGTTTCTTGATAGTGTATGCTCAAGACTCATGATAGAAGATTCCTTATTGTTTAATATTTTTGGAAATGATGAAAAAGGGAAAAATAATTGGATTTGGCAATGTAGCAAATAATTATAGCAATGTGATTGAGAATGTGCATTTTGATTGATGACTTGAAATTCAACTTGATTAGCATAAGTCAAAAATGTGATAAAGATTTTGATATATTGTTTAAATGTGAAAATTGTGTAGTTGTTGATCCAATAGATGATAAACTCATTTTTACCGGTTCTAGGCATAACAATGAATATAAGTTCATCTATGTGTTATTATGGAACAAGACATGAAATGTCTTAGTATGATACATGACATAACTTGGTCGTGGTATAGGAAATTAGCTCATGAAGGAATAGACCACATAAATAATTTAGCAACTAAATAACTAGTTAGAGGCTCATCTTAGAAAAAATATGAGAAAGACAAAATTTTTGATTCATGTCAATATGGAAAACAAACTAAAAGCTCATTTAAACCTAAAAACATATTAACTACTTCTAACCCTTTGAAATTAATACATATGGATTTGTTTGGACCATCACAAACTACAAACGTAGGTAGCAAAAGATATGTGTTTGTGATTGTAGATGACTATTCTAGGTTTACTTGGGTAATATTTTTTGGCACATAAAAGTGATACCTTTAAAGAATATGCAAGATTATTTAAAAAAGGGTTCAAAATGAGATAAGTGTAAATGTGGATGAATGTGGAACTTTGGTGAATGCTTTATTTGCTTGGATGAATGTGGAATATTTTAATTGCTCCCGGACCTCCGATTTTAATATGATTAATGGGATTACACTAATGATAAGATTATATAGTTTGCCTTTTCTTGAATTGTTCCACCAATGATGTAGAAAAGAAGTTAACCTTTGATCATTTGGTGAATATAAATTTTAAGCTCACTTCCATATGATTTCCATATCCTTGTGAGTCTTTATTGATAGTAGTGATAACATTCTTGTTCTTGTTGTCACAATATTTATTATGATTCTTGAATTCATTCTTGTTCCTTAGAGCTTTCAATATTTCCTAAATATTCACAATTCATTCTTATATTTTTTGAATCTTGGTTGACTCAAAGAACTCGTAAAGAAAATTAAGAGAGTTTCAATATATTGAGTGATCCTCCAAAAGCTTGGAAATTCATTCAAAGTCATCCTAAAGACTTAATCATAGGAAGTCCATCTAGAGGAGTCAACACTAGGTCATCTTTGCATTTAGATAATAACTTGGTCTTCCTCTCACAAATTGAGCCAAAAAATGTGAATGAAGCTTTAAAAGATGAAAATTAGATCATAGCTATTCAAGAAGAACTAAATCAATTTGAAAGAAGTAAAGTGTGGAAATATTGTGCTAAACTTTTATATGATGACTACTTTGAGCATATTGAGTGTTTATTTAGAGATACTAGAGTTTGGGTGCCTATAGGTGAGTCACTTGCAAAATATACACATGAGGATAAATTGGTAGGGCAGTTTGGAATTCTTAAAATTCTAAGTGTCTTACATGAAATTGATTTCAGTTTTGAGTACTTGTGGTTTGCTGAATGTGTCAAACATTTTATGATGTTCTTACATAGAGAGTGTGTTATTTTCTCTCAAGGAAAGTATGGACAAAACAAATTTCATGAATTCGATTCATTTGTGCGAAGAAAATGGTTTCCAACTTTGCTCATTGCTTCTTAAAATTCATGTTTCAATACAAATCATCTTGTTAATTTTAATGGTATGATAATGGTAAGTTTTGTAAAGAAAATTGTTTGGTATTACGTTGAAATTTGTGCTAACATCAAGAAAATGAATGAGAATCAAGCTTGGCAATCAAACATTAGAAGTCATAGTGGACTTGAAGTTGTTTTTGAATATGAAATTGCTATTAATTTTGCAAGAACATATATTTATCCCATTATCCATTGTGTTTAATCACTGTTAGATTTTGCTATTTCCTTTGGTGGAATTGTGAATGACAAATGATAATGTTCTAGAATTCAATCATGTGCTAAACATTCACACTTGATACCTCAAAGGAACGGTAGAACATGGATTATGGTACCCTAAGATTTGCATTAGTCTATTGTGTTTCATTATTGAAATTTTGATGTTCTTTATCTTGTTCCTTTATTTGTTTAACCATTCTTGGATTTGGCTATTTCTTTGGGTGAAGATTATATTGTGCATTTTTGTGACTTACATTGGGTTGTAAACATTTGAGAAGATTCTCTTTTCAATTGGCATTATGATGGCCTTGTGCATTTAAATGAACATATTGTAGAGAACAATCATGTGATTATTGAGATGGCTTGATAAGCTTCTTATGTTTTTCTTATGATTCATTATTGATGACGATGATGTTATTAATTTGGTATCATTCTTGGTTCAATTTGGTATCCATGTTGTTTAAATATTTATGGTCTTTGCTATTTTCCTTGGTGAAAATTTAAGTGTGTATTAGTCTCTATGACTCTTGTGAATGTCATATGATTATATACTTATATGTTGTGCATTGGATAATTATATGTTGTGCATTGGATTTTTAACAAAATTTTGGGTTGATGGCATGTGGAATTAGTCTATAAACAAAGGAAACTCTGCCAAAATTTTTACAAAATTTCTTATACTTAACCATTTTTATTATGCCTAGCCACCCATTAGGTTGCAAGGAGTGGAAAGGTAGTCCTAAGTTGTGATGTTGTTTCCATAAAACTATATGTTGTTCACCAAGCCAAGGAAACAAGGTAAATGGAATGATGAAACATGATTTTTATATGTGCTCGCATTATTTGATCATATTCTTATTGTGATGATGTCCAAAGGGGGAGAAGAAAAGAGAAAAATAAAGCATGTTAGTAATATGTAATGAATGTAATGGATAAAGAACAAAAGTGAAAAAAAAAATTAAAAAAAAGGGGAGAAAACTATAAGGAAAAAGAAAATTAGGTAATTGAGTGATGAAAATCATTAGTTGAAAGATGAAAGGGGGAGAAAAGGACATACATTTAAAAGTTAGAAGTTAGAAGATAGTAAGGGTGAGAAAAATATCACAAAAAGATGATTATTGATGTTATTTGTTTTACTTTGATTGATGTTAAAAGAGAGAGAGATGCTCTAAAGGGGAGAAAAATAAACATAATTATAATTTCTAAAAATAAACATGTAAGGGGGAGCAAGATGTGTTGTTTGAGAAAAAGAAACACAAAAGAATGAAAAGGGGAGATAAATGTGTTATGGAATCATTTTATTAGCTCACTTATTTTGTTGATGCCAATAAAAAGGGGAGAAAGAAATTATTTTGTTGATGCCAAAGGTGAAGCAAGGTATGTTATTTTATGGTATCATGTTGTTTTAGCTCACTTATTTTGTTATCATATTATTTTTAGCTTACTTACTTTGTTGATGTAAAAAAAAAAAAAAAAGATGGAGCAAGATATTAAAAAGGGAGATAGGTATATTTAAGTGATAAGTTCTAAGCTATGTAGTCAAGTGATGAGCCTTTTCTTATTTTGTTGATGACAAAAGGGGGAGAAAGGTATTCTATATAATTAAGTGATGAATTGTTATAAAATGTATGTTTAAGGGAGAGAAAAAGAAAACAAAACGAATGAAATGTTATTTTCACATTCTTGTGTTCACATACTTAGTTTGATGATGCCAAAAGGGGGAGAAGAATATTAGAGAAAAATAAAAATAGAGGAGATGTATACACATAGGGGGAGCATTTGTTATCCTTTGATTCAAAAGTTGCTTATTGTACTTGTTATTTGTTTTCATCACATAATTGGTTTGTCATTATCAAAAAGGGGGAGATTGTGAGACCTAGGGTCTTAATATCATTTATTTTGATGTTTCACAAACAATTATGTTATAAGATGTAAGGAGGAGAAAAATAAAACAAAAGGGAAGTACACATATACGGGGAGCACATATCAAAATGTTTTTGCAATAAAGGCATAATTCAACTTATTGCACATGTTATTTATTCTCCTACATAATTGGTTTGTCATCATCAAAAAGGGGGAGATTGTGAAGACCTAGGGTCTTAATCTTACTTATTTTGATGTTTAACAAACAATTATGTTTATGCTAATGGTTCAAAAAGTGTTTCATTGAGATAGGTATATAAACAAGCCAAGCATGGAACATGATTGCATGAAGAAAGAAGTAGAAGTGCAAAAGAAATGGAAGTGCAAAAGATATGAAAGTTTGGTAAATTAGTTCATTTGTGTAAATAGCTCAAGAAAGTGATTCACTTGTTTAAGGCTCAAGTAAAAATGTTTTCAAAGTATTTTTAATCTTCAAATGATGCTCAAGAAAAATTGTTTTCAAAGTGTTTTTAAACTTCAAATTATGGTTAAGTAAAAATGTTTTCAAAGTGTTTTCAATCTTCAAACAAATGCTGAAGAAATCTGCCAGCGTTCCGTATTTCAATCATATCTTTCTCATTTTAAGTCCACATGGAAGGATTTTAAAGCCATTGGAAAGCTAAGAGAAAGGGCTACAACTTTTATGTTTTAAGTTTTTCAAACTTCTGTCGTGATCATTTTGAAAAATAGCTCACAAAGTTTCGGACGACCTTGGCCAAGAACAAATGCTGAGAAATCTGCCAGGGTTTAGTATTTTAATCATATCTCCTCCATTTTAAGTTCAAATGGAGTGATTCCGGTGCCATTGGAAAGATAAGAGAAAGGGCTACAACTTTGATGTTTTACATTTTTCCCAATTCTGTCGGGATCATATCGAAAAATGGCAAACAAAAGTTTCGGACGACCTGAGCCCAGTTTCGGACGGCCGAAACTGTCGAGACAGATTTTGACATGCTCCCAGAAGAATAGGATCGGACGACCCCAGGGTCCGAAATGGTCGTCCGAAACTCATAACGGCTAGTTTTTTGAGTGTCAAACATGAACGTTTTCTTGTCTTTTTTGGTGTAGTTTAAATACCACCAAATGCACAAACGTTTTAACAACTTCTCCCTTGATTCCTTGAGCTTCCAATCTTGAAAAACACTCTCTACAACTCTTTCATTACACTTTGATTTCTCAAGACACAAAAGATTAAAAGTTCTTGAGCCTTTTCTTGAGTATTTCATTTCATTCTTGAGCTATACATTATTGAGTTGTAATTTTCATATAGGAATCATTATTTGAGCTACACTTCATCTTATCTACCCAAATTGTGGGTTGTAATTTCATTATTCATCTTCTATTGTGAGGAGGTAGAAATCCTAAGTTAGTATACTTGGGTAATTGAAATCCTAAGTTGGTATACTTGGGTGAGTGAAATCCTAAGTGGGTATACTTGGGTAATTGAAATCCTAAGTGGGTATACTTGGGTAATTGAAATCCTAAGTTGGTATACTTGGGTGGGTGAAATCCTAAGTTGAGATACTTGGGTTGTAAAAGTGGTTCTTTTGATCTCACCACTAGAAAAGAGATCACTTCATAGTGAAGAAGTTGAAATCCTAAGTTGGAGAACTTGGGTAGTGGATGTAGAGTGCTCCAAGGGGGAGACTTGAACCACTCTAAATTGATTGTGTCAATTGCTCTTTATTACTTTCAGTTTTTACTATTATTTCATCTTGTTCATGATTTAATTTACTGCACTTGGATTGAAGTATATATTCATTGTGTTGTTGAAATATTTCATTAAAACATCATTTGATATTACACTTGATGCAAGTCACACTACTCACTCATCATTGTTGAATTGAATTTGAATTGATTGGTGTATAAGAAATTTTTAGAAACCTAATTCACCCCCCCTCTTAGGTTGCCTTAGACCTTACAGTTACTTCATCAGGTATCAAAGACACGAGGTCACAGGCTGCGGATGTTAGGCCTGTTTTTACCTCACAGAATTAATGACTTTTATTTTATGGCTGCCGGCGTTTGGCCATTGCACTTCACAGGCACAGGCTGCAGATGTTAGGCCTGTTTTCCTTGCATCAAGTTCACTTTCTTAACACACACTAATGTCTTGATAACTGTGGCATTTCTGCACTTTGATTGGAAGAGTTCTTGTTAGTATAGACCAGAATTGTTGCGGAATGGAAACTTTGAACTGGTGGATTATAGCAAGGTTATTAGTCTTCGGACGGCCTTGCCATAATCCCCAATCCGTTGTTTTCCTTTCAGCACATCAATCTCTTGTTTTTGCTAATGTAAAGGAGGAAGTACTCCTTATTTCATTTCCAAACTTTTAGTCATTTACTCCAGTGTAAGGGAGGAGTCCTCCCGATTTATTGCTTTTATCATGTACTAATGGTGTGGTTAATTCCGCCATTGAATTTGTTAACTTATTCCTATTAATAAAATAGGAAGTGCCCCCCCCCCCCCCCGCAAATGGGATGATTAGCCGAAAAAAAAAAAATAAAAAATAAAAAATAACATACGTGTTTTGGACAAAAATATAAATCTGCCAACATGATATCCAGTAAACGGTGCGGAAAAATAGAAAATAAGAAATTTCAAAAAATTGACTATTTTTATGGTTATAACAACGCGTCTCTATAAAAAAATCAGAAGCCTGAAAAACATGCTTAAATTGGCCATTTTGGTTCTGTTTTTTGCAACCTTCTCACTTGCCAACATGATATCTTATTAACGCTATAAAAAAATGGATAGTAAGAATTTTTCAAAAAATAGCAATTTTGATTAATTATAACACACACGTTTTTACAAAAATAAAAAGTCTGAAAAACGTGCCTAAGTTGGCCATTTTCTTGCAATTTTTTGCACCCTTCTCACTTACAAACTTCATATTTTGTAAACAATTTGAAAAAATGGATAGGAAGAAATTTTTAAAAATTGGCAATTTTGATGGAAAACACACGCGATTTATACAAAAATAAAAAGTTTAAAAAACTTGCCTAAGTTGGCCATTTAGAAATAAAAAGTTTAAAAAACTTGCCTAAGTTCGCCATTTAGAAATAAAAAGTTCAAAAGATATCTTTCACACGTGTTTTGGACAAAAGTAAAATGTTCAAAAGATATCTTCTCACACCTGTCTTACTTGCCAAAATAATATCGCTTGACCTATGTGAAAAAAATTGATCTTAAGAAATTTTTTAAATTTGGCAATTTTGATAGGTTATAATACACGCGTTTTAGACAAAAATAAAATCACTCAAAAACATCCTTAAGTTGGACATTTTTGTTCAGTTTTTTGCACACCTCTCACTTTCCAACATTATATCTTGTGAACAGTGTGAAAAAAAATGGATAGTAAGAAATTTTCAAAATTTGGCAATTTTGATGGGTTATAATACACGCATTTTGGGGAAAAATAAAAAGTCTAAAAAAACATGCATAATTTTCCCATTTTTATGCCTTTTTGTACACCCGTCTCACTTACAAACACGATAACTTGTGAACGGTGTGATAAAAATAGATAGTAAGAATTTTTCAAAAATTAGTAATTTTGATGGGTTATAACACATGCATTTTAAAAAAATGAAAAGACTGAAAAACGTGCCTAAGTCGGCCGTTTTCCTACTATTTTTTGCAACATTCTCACTTACCAATATAATATCTTGTGAACAGTGTGAAAAACTGGATAGTAAGAAATTTTCAAAATTGGCAATTTTGATTGTTAATAACACAAGCGATTTTGAAAAAAAAAAATAAAATGTCTTAAAAACATGCCTAATTTTTTCGTTTCAAAAATAAAAAGTTCAAAAGATATCTTCTCACACATGTTTTGCACAAAAATAAAATGTTTCAAAAATATATCTAAGTTGGACGTTTTCGTTTTGTTTTTTGCAACTGTCTCATTTGCCAATATGATATCTTTTTTGAACTGTGTGAAAAAAATTAATAGTAAGAAATTTTTAAAAATTAGCAATTTTGATGGGTTACAACACAGCATTTTGGGAAAAAAATAAAACATCTAAAAAGCATGCCAAGTTTTGCCTTTTGTGCTTTTTTTGCACGTGTCTCACTTTCAACCTTGATATCTTGCAAACTGTTTGAAAAAAAATGGATAGTAAGAAATTTATAAAAATTGACAATTTCAATAGGTTATAACAAGCACGTTTTAGGAAAAATAAAAGGTCTCAAATGTGTGCCTAAGTTAGCCATTTTTGTGCCGATTTTCGCACTAGTCTCACTTCCCAAAATAATATCTAGCAAACATTGTGAAAAAAACATACAGTAAAAAAATTTTAAGAATTGAAAATTTTGATGGATTATAAGACACACATTTTATTCAAAAATAAAAAGCAACTAAAACATGTTTAAATTGGCTGTTTCCGTGCCCTTTTTTGCATCTTCTTCACATGCCAACATAACATTCAGTGAACGGTGTGAAAAATATATATTTAGAAATTTTCAAATTTTGACAATAATGATGGGCTATAACACACGCATTTTTGGAAAAATAAATCAACTGTCTAAAAAGCGTGCCTAATTTGGCCATTTTCGTGCCTTTTCTGCATCATTCTCACTTGCCAACATGACATCTAGTAAACAGTGTGAAAAAGGGATAGAAAGAAATTTTCAAATATTTGCTATTTTAAGAGGTTATAACATCTGTGTTTTGATAAAAAAATAACAACTCAAAAACTTTCCTTTGTTGGCCTTGTTCGTTCCCTTTTTTACACCCGTCTTATTTGTCAACAAGATATCTTTTGAATGGTTTAAAAAATAATTTGTAAGAAATTTTCAAAAATTAGAAATTTTGGTGGGCTACTCACGCATTTTATGAAAAAAAATTAAAGAAATTTTAAAAAAAATTGTAATTTTGATGGGTTATAACACACGCATTTTTTGGAAAAAGTCAAAAGTCTTAAAAACACGCCTAATTTGGCTATTTTCGTGCCTTTTTGCACTCATCTCACCTGCCATTATGATATCTCGTAAAAATTGTGAAAAAAATGAATAGTAAGAAAGTTTCAAAAATTGCCAATTTCGATGGGTCATAACACGCGTTTTAAACAAAAATTAAAAGTTTGAAAAACTTATCTAAGTTGGTCTCTTTGTTTCATTTTTTCCACCAATTTCACTTGCCAGCAAGATATCTCGTGAATGGTGTGAAAAAATGGATAGTAAAACATTTTCAAAAGTTGGCAATTTTAATGGGTTATAGCACACAAGTTTTTCGAAGAAATTAAAAGTTTGACAAATGTGCCAAAGTTGACCATTTTCGTGCCATTTTCGCACCCGTCTCACTTGTCAATATAATATCTAATAAGAAGTGTAAAAAAAATGGGTAGTAAGAAATTTTCAAAAATTGACAATTTTGATACGCGTTTTTGACAAAAATAAAATGTCACAAAAAGTTGCCTTAGTTCGACGTTTTGGTTCTGTTTTTTGCACTCCTCTCACTTTCCAACATTATATCTAGTGAATGGGGTGAAAAAAATATTTAGTAAGAAATTTTCGAAAATTGGCAATTTTGATGAGTTATAATACACGTGTTTTTGGAAAAAAAAATAAAAAGTTTAAAAAACGTGCCAAATTTTCTCATTTTCCTGTCTTTTTTTGCACCCGACTCACTTACAACCATAATATCTAGTGACCGATTTGAAAAAAATAGATAGAAGGAAATTTTTAAAAATTGACAATTTCAATGGGTTATAATACACGCGTTTTGGACAAAAATAAAAACTCTCAAAAACTTACCTACGTTTGCCATTTTTGTTCTGTTTTTTGCACATGTCACACTTGCCAACATGATATCCAGTAAATGGTTTGAAAAAATGGATAGTAAGAAATTTTCAAAAATTGGCAATTTTGATAGAATATAACACGTGTTTCTAAAAAAATCAAAAGTCTAAAAAACGTGCCTAAGTTGGCCATTTTTGTGCCGTCTTTTGCACTCTTCTCACTTGCCAATATGATATCTTGTAAACGATGTTAAAAAAATGAACAGTAAGAAATTTTCAAAAATTAGCAATTTTGATGTGTTATAACACACGTAGTTTTTACTAAAATAAAAAGTATCAAAAACTTGCCTGAGTTGGCCATTTGGGTTCTATTTTTTTCACCCGTCTCACTTGCAAATATGATATCTTTTGAGCTCTGTGTAAAAAATGAATAGTAAGAAATTTTCAAAAATTGGTAAATTTTGATGAGCTATAACACACGCATTTTGTGAAAAATTAAAAAGTCTAAAAAATGTGTCTAAATTGCCCATTTTCATGCCTTCTTTTTCACCCGTTTCACTTACCAACATGATATCTAGTAAACGGTATGAAAAAAATTAGATAATAAGAAATTTTGAAAATTTGACAATTTTAATAGGTTATAACACACTTGTTTTGGACTAAAATAAAGAGTCTCAAAAAATTGCCTAAGTTGGCCGTTTTGGTTTTGTTTTTCGCACCCGTCTCACTTGCCAATATGATATCTTGTGAACTCCATGAAATAAATGGACAGTAAGAAATTTTCAAAAATTGACAATTTTGATGGGCAAGAACACACGCATTTTCGTGCCATTTTTTTGCACTTGTCTCACTTTCCAACATAATATCTTATGAGTGATTTGAAAAAAAAATAGAAAGTAAGAAATTTTTGAAAATTGACAATTTCGATAGGCTATATAACACACATGTTTTGGCAAAAATAAAAAGTTTCAAATACGTGCCTAAGTAGGCCATTTTTGTGCCGATTTGTGCACCCGTCTCACTTGCGAACATGATATCTAGTGAACTGTGTGAAAAAATGAACAGCAAGAAATTTTCAAAAATTAACAATTTTGATGGGTTATAACACACGCATTTTGGGTAAAAGTAAAAAGTCACTAAAACATGTTTAATATGGCTGTTTTCGTGCCCTTTTTTTGGATATGTCTCACTTGTCAATATGATATCCAGTGAACGGTGTAAAAAAAATGGATAGTAAGAAATTTTCAAAAATTGGCAATTTTTATTGGCTATAACATACACGTTTTTAGAAAAAAAATCAAAAGTCTGAAAAATGTGCCTAAGTTGGCCGTTTTCATGCCTTTTTTGCACTCGTGTCACTTGCTAACATGATATCTAGTAAATAGTGTAAAAAAATGGGTAGTAAGAAATTTAAAAAATTGACAATTTTAATGGGTTATAGCACGCATGTTTTGGACAAAAATAAAAAGTTTCAAAAACTTGTCAAAGTTACCCATTTTCATTCCCTTTTTTCACCCCTCTTACTTGCCAACATGATATCTTAGGAACGGTGTGAAAAAAATGGATAGTAAGAAATTTTTATAAAATTTGCAATTTTGATGGGTTATAACATAAGCATTTTGAAAAAATAAATTAAAAAAAGTCTAAAAAAGTGCCTAATTTTTCCATTTTTGTGCCTTTTTTTTCACCCGTCTTACTTTCTGACATGATATCTTGTGAACAGTTTGAAACAAATGTATAGTAAAAAAAATTAAAATTTTACAATTTTTATAGGCTGTAATACACACGTTTTGAGAAAAATAAAAAATTTCAAATGCGTGCCTAAATTGGCCATTTTCGTGCTAATTTTTTACACCTATCTTACTTGCTAACATGATATCTAGTGAACGATGTAAAAAAATGAACAATAAGAAATTTTTAAAAATTAGCAATTTTGATGGGTTATAACACACGCATTTTAGAAAAAAATAAAAAGTCACTAAAACGTGTTTAAGTTGGTCATTTCCGTGCCCTTTTTGCATCTCCTTTAGTTGTCTACATGATATCCAATGAACGGTGTGAAAAAATAAATATTAAGAAATTTTAAAAAATTAGCAATTTTGATGGGTTATAACACATATGTTTTGGTCGAAAATTGCAAAGTCAAAAAATGTGTTTATTTTGGCTTTTCTTCTACTATTTTTTACATACACCTCAATTGTGAACATGCATTCTAATAAATAGTTTTAACAAAGTGAAATTTAGGTTTTTAACCAAATTTTCATTTTTCATGGGTTATAACACAAGTATTTTAGCCAAAATGGCAAAAATTAAAAAACACATTGATGTTTACTTTTTTGTAATGTTTTTTACACCTACCTCGATTGTGAAATGCATTCTAGTGAATATTGTTGGAAAAAGTAAAATTTAAGGCTTTGTTTGGATATGCATTTTGTTTTGAGAATTTGAAAAAAAAAAAACAAGGTCATGAGAAATAAGTGTTTGGATTGATAAATTTTGTTTTTATTGGTTTTTATTTAGAAGAATTATTTTATTAAATAAAGTTTAAAATAAGATTTTTTTTATTAAATTGTTTGGGTTCGTCAAAGGTTGACTGTTGTTGATCAATTGCCATTGACCGTCATGGCCACCTCCGGTCGACTAGATTCCTGTCAAATTCTGGCCAAATGGTCGGAATCCATATGGCCGATAGTGGTGGCTAGCGGCGGTAAATGTGGTTAACCGGCGACAACCAACCTTTGACCGTTACTAGTTAACTCAAACAAATAAAAAAAATTAAAAGATGTTGAAAAGGCTAAATGTCATCTTTTTGTGGTTAGAGAAGTTGGAAATTTTTGTTTTGAAAATTGAATTTAATCAAACATGTTTTGGAATGAGATAAGAAATGGGATAAAAAGTCTTATCCAAACAGACCCTTATATTTTCTTCGCTCGAGTCTTGTTTGCTTGAGCATTGTTTGGGTACTAGACTCTTGTTCGGAATCTTAGTTAGCGTCTACATAGCGCTGGACTCTTATTCAGGATCATTGTTCAGGAGGTGGAGCCTTAATCGATAGCGCTAATCAGAACCTCTACTGGCATCTGCACTACTCTATAATCTTATTCAGAATCTTTGTTGACGTTTTCACAATGCTAGAGTCTAGCGCTCTCGAAATTCTGCTGGCATCTGTACTACTCTTGAGTTTGTTTGGAATCTCTATTGACGTTTGCATAGCGTTGGAGTCTTGTTTAGAAGGTGGAGTATTTTTTGAGAGCACTGCTCGAGACCTCTACTTGCGTCTGCACTACTCTGGGCTCTTGTTCTCGTTGTTCTGAAGTTGGAGTCATGTTTGAGAGCACTGCTCGGGACCTCTACTAGCATCTGCAATACTCTGGAGTCTTGTCTGGAATTTTTTTTGGTTTTTACACTCGAATGGACTACTCTGGAGTCTTGTTCGAAATCTTTGTTGATGTCTACACAACTCTAGAGTCTTGTTTGCTGCATAGTGCTAGAATCTTGTTCAAGATCTTTGTTAAGTCAAGAGGAATATTTGCACACCTTTCATGCCTTAAAACTTGTATTTTTTTTTCTTCTAGAGATGATAAATGTGTTTTGGGTTTGTTGTACCACTTTGTATATCAATGTGCTATGGGTTTGTTGTACCACTTTGTATACCATTTTATAAAAAATTGACACACGTGTCCGTTTAGTTAGTTATCAAATTTTTAAAAGAGCACTGATAGACAGAGTGAAATTCTACAGTGAAATCCCATGGTGATTGACATGGTAGGTGTAAAAAGACAAAATTAGGTCTATTGTATCATTTTCATGTAGCACTTTATAAAAAATTGATACGTGTCATTTTAGTTAGTTGTCTCATTTTTAAAAATTAAACTAATACCCTAACCAAATGACAAGTGAACCCTAAGAGATAAGTGATTGTACACGTATCAATTTTTTAATAAGGTGTCACATGATTTTATCTTTTTATACATAAAGGATGATTTTGTCTTTTTACACATGCCACGTCATTCACTATAAGATTTCACTCTAAGGCTATGTTTGGATTGAGGGAAAGGGAGGGAAAGAAAAGGAAAGGAAAAGGACGGATTAGAATTTTTGCATTTGGATATTTTTTTAGGGAGGGAAAGGAAAGGAAAGGAAAGGGAAGGATTAGATATACTTAGTTTAGTCCATATCTCTTTCCGTCCAAAAATTGGTGGAAACGGAAGGGAACGATAATTCTTTTATAATTAATAATTTATTATTCCAAATTTATCTTTTTAACGTAAACTTTAATTTAAAATTACAAAGTAAATTATCATTTAAAACTTATAGGGCAAACTTGGAGGCAATCTTTCAATCCTAGTACAATTGATATTACTACCAACATTTATTAGAATATTATTAGATTTTATTTGATGTCTAAAACTTTATTAACTTCTAATTGGTTGCAAGATTATAAATTATTACAATATATTACAAATTCTAGCCACCCATAAAATAATAATAGAGTTCTACCCTATTAAAATTTGATTTAATTTACAAAATTTTATTAATTTCAATATTTTTTAATTTAATAAACTTTTAACTACCAAATTTATGCTACAAGAATATCAAAACTCTAAAATAATTTAGCTATAATAGAAAATTTATTTTATCTAGTTTTTAATCATCGTCCAACATAAAGATATAGATATACAATACAATAGTATAAAACATCATCATTCTTATACCTCTGTAAAAGAAAATATAGACTAAATTAAATGACATTTACGTTAACAAATGATAGACTAAGACTACAAAAAGAAATCCAAACTCTAAAATAATTTAGCTATAATAGAAAAATTATTTTATCTAGGTTTCAATCATCATCAAATATAAAGATATAGATATACAATACCATACTATAAAACATCATCAAAGCTATCCATAAATAATAGTTTTAGATTTTTCACACAAAAATAACAAGTTTATCTAAAATTAATAATTTTTTTATTAGATTCTTGTGTCTATATTTTTTATTTTATTGATTATACGATTTTCTTCTTTTCCTAAATTATATTTGTGATTGATAATGCTAAAGAAGTATATACTTTCCTTTTTTTTCCCATTTATCCAAACAGGTGGGGAAGGAAATCGGTTTCCTCTACTCTACTTTCTTTTCATTTCCACTCGTTTCCTTTCCTTTCCTTTCCCTCCCTTTCCCTCAATCCAAACATAGACTAAGTATCATTCATCTTTTTAAAAATTAAACTAATAAATTATTGCACACATGTGTATATGTGCTTAAATTGTACCGAACCCGAGATAAAAGAAACCCAAGAAATCCGCCAAGATAAAAGAAAACAAAGAAATTGGAAGGCGATTTATTCGATATCAAAAGAAAAATGTGCTTATGTTTCTAATTTATTATTGAGGAGAACATGATTCCTAATCAAGCGTAATCTAGGACCCGCAGAACTGCAAGCCTAACTCCAAAAGTGTGGGGGGGGGTGGGAAAAGGGAAGAAAGAAAGAAAGAAATCACAAAAAGTAAATAGGAGTGCGTACAACGTAGGATAACTGTTATCAGTAAACCATATATTAACTGATCTAAAACATGCAATATATGACTTGTTAGCATCAGCCTAAAGTACATATAAAGAGTGATTTCAAACATGCTAAGTATACTATCGCAATTCCATTTGCAGGGCATCAATCCAAAATCACTGAGATGCCCTCTTAGTTCACTACAACTGTTGCTGTCACTTTCTTTGTCGGGTAAGTTTTACCGCTACTTCTTCATCTGTTAATGGCAAATAATAGATTCTTGGAGTGGCTCTGGTTTTCCGGAATAGATCATCCAGAGTGACTATTGGTTGATCAATTCTCTGAGCAACGGGAGATCGTGCCAGGGGAAATCGTTCCCTTGCTGCGGATGGATCATAAGTGGCCTGCCTTGTATCCTGTTGGTGAACAGGTGCTAGTTGCTTAGCAGGAGGTGGTGATGGCAGCACTGAACTGGAGTTTACAGGTGCTGCGGATTGTGAAGGAGCCCCTACATGCAGTTTCACTTCCTCTGGGTCAACGAATTCTGCAATTAGGTGACGTCCCCCATTTGCAGGCCATTGGAGGTTGTAAATTGCATTTCGGGTCTCTATCGCTTCCTCAACAGAAGTGTACTGCAGAAAAATCTGTACTTGTTACTAAGGATCCAAACACCATGTACTTGAACCTAGAGAGCAGAGTTTCACCAGACAGATTAACATATATAGGCATAATTTGTTATACAGCAATCAGGCAACTAATACAAAACCTTTTTGGTTTTTTAGCCACTTTAACATCTCAACCCCCTCCCAGAAGTAAATAGAAAATATTTCTGTAGTTTATTCTGTTTGTTGCTTCAAGGTTTTACACTTTAAAACCAAGTTGCTCTCAAACTTGAGGTACAGAGCAAAATCCATATTTGGTCAGGAAAATGCAGCCATTAACAGCAGAATGGTATGGTCATGTGAACATTTAACACCAGTTGGCAGGTCCTTTCCCCTCCCCCCACCCCAACAAAGAATTTAAATGAAATATACCGTGGCTAGCCAAAAACAGCTTCAACTAGAAATACAGACCCCCTGCTCCACCCAATAAACCCGCAAGAAAAGAGAGGATGAAATCTCAAAAACAGAAAGTAACTCCAACCCATCACTGCATGACATCCAAACAACACTAATTCATGTTTGCTTGTGCACAAAAGTAGAGAAAGAGAAGCTACCGTCACATAGCAATGGGTCTTGATGTGATCCATCCAGAATTTGCTGTATGTACCAGTTTTCGACAGGAGCTCTTGCACAGCTTTAAGAGTAAAAGGGCGGAGAAAATTATCGATGCGGAGAGAGTTGGTGGGTGCTTTCAAAGATGGAGGCACTACAAAGAACCAAACGGGTATCAAGCACCAAATTATAAATTTATTAAAAAAAACATTTTGAATTCAAAAATTCACTCACCAACACATTCATTGGTGGTATCTCCGCCACTTGCAGGATTATAGCTATCATAACTGGGAGTTGTTGGAGCAGCCTGAAACACAAACTTCGACATTGTAGAAAGTGAGACATCTGAGCTTTGTTGTCGAGGCATTTTCACACTTTCATCATTCCACCCACGCTGCCTCTTCCGAGTCTCCTTATTATCAGGTCCAGGTTCAACTTCCAAAAGCAATTTACAGAGAAATACACATTATAAGAACTTTTACTTCCAAGAACATCTAGTTGACTGAATAGATACAGTAGCTAATTTGCACCAAGCATCAAGTCCTTTGGGTGGCTATACCAAAATTCAACTTCAGAACTTACATTTTCTCCCTGCCAAGATACCACTGGCACAAAAACAAACAAATAGGAATGCAAATATACAATATCTCGTGAACTCAACCTTTGATCGCATTCAAATAAAGCAATAAAACTACAACATATATAATACATTTCAAAGGAATGTACTTTCAACAAAAGGGGAATATTTACGACAACCCATAAAAATTATGCTACCATCTCAATCACTATCAAACTCTTCAACAATTACAGTTCAGGGTTTAGAGCTGTAAGCAGTTTAACTACAAAAAATTATATTGTTCATTAGAAGCACTATGGGAAATAATCAGCAAAACAGATGGTAAAACGTGAGTAGGAAACAAAACATAAATAGTACCTTCAAATTTTCTTTTCTCAGGAGATGTGGCCACTGCATCAGAAGACACTGAAATATTAGCAGGAATATCAGCTTGCAAAGCTTCAATGACATCAGCAGCCTTCTGAACGCTTTCTTCAGTTGACTTAGTCTCATTATCCACTTTCTTAGGATTAAAATCAGAATCAGAATGTTTTGTCTCCAAGATATCATCTTCCATGGAATCATCAGCTGAAGATTGATCTAAATTTATTTTTTCAAGAGGCTCTCCATCTGTCATGTCAATCACCTCACTAAATTTTGCATGTGAGGATTTGTCATCTTCTTGCAAGAGAAAGGAGCAACAAAAATGAAAAGAGAGAGAGAGAGAGAGAGAGAGAGAGAGAGAGAGAGAACCAATAAGACAACATTATCAAATCATGAAAAGTATCCTTAAAAATGGAAAAAAAATGCTAATGTCAATCATACCTTGCGACTCTCTTTGCTCAATGGAAGCAGCATTGTCAAGTTTCTCTTCAAAACATGGATCCATGTGCTCAAGAGGCACATCAGGCTGGACAGTATCAACTAGATTTCTATTTTCGGTAGAGGGCACCTGAGCTAACTCATTATCATCTGCCACTTGATCTGGAGTCTTATTCTCCAGGATATGGTTTATTGCAGAAACATCATCTGCCACTTGATCTGGAGTCTTATTCTCCATGATATGGTTTATTGCAGAAACATCATCTGCATTATAAGTTTTCTCACTAATTTTCATATTATGCTTATCATCGTCAGCTTCTACAACAAAACCCTGTTTTACATCTGCCGCATTATCATCCAATGTATAAAAGCTGCAATCACCTGAAGGATCTATATGGGATGATGGTTGTGCCATCTCTGGCCTAACAATTTCTGGTTCTAATTGAACATTATTAGCATTTAAGTTTTCTTTCATTTCAGTTTTTTCAAAATTAGATAAAGTATCAGTTGTAATTGACTCACACTGTACTTGAAACCCTAAGTTTGAGCTAATCTCATATACCTGGTTGCTTGAATAGGACAGATGAGACTCAGCATCCATCTGCAGAGGCTTTAAATAATCATTCTGCAACTTAATCACAGAGTTATCCAAGGCTTTGTCACTGGATGCAGCTGGTACTACATCAATCTCCTCATTTTCTGCCTCACTAATGCTATTTTCTATATTTTCAAAATTTCCTGCTTCTACCCAATCATCCCCCTGCTCAGGTCTCAAACTTGCGTTCTCCTTTGTAGCTCCACTGCTTCCTAAAACTCCGACAAGGCTCTCACTGGAAGTAATTTGTCTAGATGGACACTCATCCATTTTATCAAGGATACCAACAGGATTATCTGAAACTACTGATTCAACAATAGATGGGATAGCAACAGAACCACCAGTAGCTTCCCCTTGATCTAATTGAGAAGTTCCACTGATCATGTTAACCTCACTCATAAAATTGTGTAATATAACATTATTGGCATCCTTCTTCCCAACATCACCAGCCATTTGCACACAATGAGATTGCATCATTGGCTGATTAAGCTCACCCAAAGGTTCATTAATGAGATGCAAATCCCTCTGTCCTTGCATCTCAAGACTTGCCCTTTCATTGCGAATTGCTTCATCCAATCTTCTAACCAAATCATCCTTCAACCCTTTTATCATCAAGTTCCGTCTCTTAAGCTCTTCCTTCAGCTCTGCCACCTTCCACTTGTTGATTGGTCGATTATAGAGAACAGGATACTGTGTCGACATTTTTCTTGTTCAGTAATTCAAAAGAATCCTCTTTTATTTATCTATTAATGAAAGAAAATAAGATTAGAACTTCTGATGCCTCTTTCAACCATATGGAACTGTCAACAGAACGAAAGAAAGCTAAAAAATTTTGCATAAGGAAGAAGGAGAAAGGAATCTTAACAAAGGATGACAAGAATGCACAAATTCCAAGTCTTATGTATCAATAATCCGCTTCCTAATTCTTCATTTTCAATTTAACTATAGCAACTTTCAACTCGCGTTCTATACAATTTTTTCAACTCGCGCTCTATACAATTTTCAAGCTATAAAATAAAAAATGTCCTCTTAAATAGTATCCTTCATCCTTCCTCTCTACTAAAACCACTAAACCGAGAACCTATAATATGTAAAGCAATAAGAACAATACAATGACATAAAAAAAAAAATTTAAACCAGTAAGCCTAAGAAATGGATAATATAGGTATACCATTCACAACATAGTTTCCACTTTCCAGAAATTTAAGTAGGCTATCCATAAACATAAATGACAACGGGTACATAAGTAATCGACCAAGCCAAGAGAACCAAACGCTATTCTAACCAGCAATCTTATAACAAAGCACAAGGTATAACATTAACCAGTTGCCAATCTCATTTCAAGGGACAATAACAAGAAAAAAAAAATCATCCATAAAATGTTTCTCAACCAACACACTCGTCAAAGCATAAAAAAAACAGCGTTAGACCACCAACCCAGATGCCAAAAACCATAAAATTTCAATTTTTGGTCATTGTCAAAACGCAATATGCATGATAAGAACACCAACCCACATCTAAAAGGCTAAAAAGATTCAGTTTTTATGCATTGTTAAAGCACAAAAGACATGACAAAAACAACATCCGAATAAAATACTTACCTTATCAAATAGCAGAAGAAAGGAACCTTTCTGATGCAGTTATTCACACGAAATCCTAATTACAAAATACACCACAGAATTCTGTCAAATTAAATATAAAAAAAATGATAACCATAAAACCCAATTAATTCAAATTCAATAAAAACCAAAACAACCAGGACAAAGTTTTTTTTGATGGAGGGGATAAACTTATAAAAAACAGATAATTTGAGAGGTTATCCAAAAATTAAAATGTGAATGAGAATAAACATTGGGATTTGATAGTAAAATTATTTGAGAAAATAATTGAAATGGATGGGGGGAGGATGATGATTCTAGGGTTTATTCTGTGAAAATATTTTCTATGTTGCCCTAATTTGTTGGAATGGAAGGGATAAGGGTGGAGCATAGAGGAAAGAGGGATGGACCGGATGGTTGCTTTGGTAGTTAATCTTGTTGCCTACGTGGAAACCGACAAATCGGATCTAGGTCCATATTATTATGGATAAAGTCCATCGGGTTAAAAATAAAATTTAAATTAAATTCTTGTCTCTTATGAGAAATTTTTTCTCCCCTTACTTATGCCTTCTCCTCATAAACATATTTTATTTAAAACAAAAACTCATGTGAAATCTCATCTATGGACAATTATTGGTAGTTGAAATTGTGATTCTAATTCTATGTTGATTTTATTGTGTGTTGAAATCGTGATTAACTCATGTTTTATATATGAACCCGTTTTACATAATACAAACTTTTTTTTTAACTGCGAGAAGGTATTGAATAGTTAATAACTTACCACTTATCGGTTGAATTGACAGTTATTAACTAATTTAAATGTGTGCTGTTGAATGAAAAAAGCTTGCATAAAAAAGGACAATGCAAGAAAAAAAACAACTAAATTAAGAGTTTGAGTGCCTTATTAGACGGTTTATTTAAGAAAATATTGAAGGATAATTTTTTGCATATATTTTCTTATAGTGCATTTTCAAGGGAGTGAGAAGGGGATGAAAATAACAAATATTTGAAAAGAAAATACCTCTTAAGTTAAATTCCTATACTTCTAAATAAACTTTAAGTTATTCACCTAAAATTTACTACTTTCATTTGGAAGAAAATGGTCATTGATTTTAGAACTTCACAATTAGCTATTCAAAAAATCTCTTGCATAATTTATAAAAATAGTTCTGTTCTATAAAAGAAATTATTTTTTGGATTTACTACTTAAAAAAGTTCAAATGTTCATTCGCTTTTTATTTTATAAAAATATAAAAGATGTGAACAAAAAGATCTAGACTAAAAGTTGAAATATTTATTCTTGATGGCGATATGTACTCATATCAGAAGCTGGCCTTTTGAGAGAGAAAAAAATTGTGGCCCAAAAGTCCAAAATAGAACATTTCTCTATTTCAAATTTTGGGTAAGTTAGTTGATTTTTGAAACAAGCAACATTGCAACAATGTAGCCCACTAAGAAATTTTCTTTGCCTGTGGCTTTTCTAAATATATTTGCTTTCCTTTTTTTTTTTCACAAAATCGGTATTTTATATCAATTTCTCAATCTTACATGGAGCCAACTAGGGGTGTTCATCGAGTCGGTTTTCGGTTTATTCGGTTTATTCGGTTCGGTTTATTCAGTTTGGACATTTCTGAACTCGAATTCGAAAACCGAACCGAATTCGAATATAATTCGAACAAACCGAAACGAATTCGAAATTCGGTTTTCGGTTCGAATTCGATTTTATTCGAATAAACAGAATTCGAATTTGTTTAAATCCTAATTAAATCATTAAATTACATAAATTATATCAAAATTTACAAATATTCAATTAAATCAAATAATACATAAAAGAATGACCTAATTATGTCTTTTAAGTTTAAGTTGTATTATTATTATATATTTTATATTTATAAAAATTATATTATATATATATATATATTCGGTTCGGTTTTCGAATTGGAAGCCCAATTCGAAAACCGAATCGAAAACCGAAATTCGAATTCGGTTTAAACCGAAAACCGATTCGCAATTCGAATCGGTTTATTCGAATTCGATTTTCGAATTGGTTTTCGGTTTAAACCGAATATTGAACACCCCTAGAGCCAACTGCCTTTACATCAAATTCTGTTGCTCGGAGCAACCAGTTAGGGAAATTTTCATACCACAACTGAGTTTGCATACTTTTGCATGCATCTTTAGCAAGAGCTTGGCTTGCAGAATTGAATCTTCTATCTATAAACAAAAAAGAGCACTCTTCCAGCATCCCTGCCAGCCAAAAGATGTCTTCAGTTATAACAATTGTATCCACCGTAAGTGACTTCCTATGCTGGAGACAATTTATCATAGCCTTGGAATCTCCCTGCAGTTTATCATATATTTGCTTTCCTTACCACTAAAACAGTTGGATAAATTCCTGAAAACGGAAACAACAAACGGTACGGTCTGGAAAATAAAGCTAACGTAGTATTTCTTGCAATTATGTTAAGATTAAGTGTGTGGCTCATTATTTATGTACAGGTCAAGATATAAGTGAGAGTGACATAATTCCATGCATTCAACATGTTGGAAATTCCTGCGAGTTTATAAGGATGGACGAGCATTGTGAAAAACAAGATGTCAAAGCCAATGTACAGTTAGATTTAAGTCATATTTAAAAGATTGAAACGTATAAAGTTAATTAGTTTATGAAAATAGACGAGAATTGTCAAAAATAATAAGATGTCAAATGGAATATATAAATAGATCTAATCATGTTTGGAAAATTAATTGAAAGGTCTATAGTTAATTAGTACATAAGGATGGTCCTATATTAGAAACCCGTGTGCATTCAATTCAAAATTAATCGGCAAATAATTGCCGAATTCCAAAAATCTTAACATCACCTACTCTATAGCTAAAAACTAAGCAACAGTGGACTCGCAGTTGCTAGTATGTATAGACTCCTGCTGAACGTTTGTAGAATCATCCGTTCTCAGTCTGTGTTTGTGTTGTAAAATAAAATGAGTCTCTTTCTGTGTACAATAGAATTCATTGGCACTTCCATTTCGAGCTATCTTTTATTTGTAATTAGCAATAAGTTAATTCTTTCCTTTCTATACGTTTGTTTTAGCATCGATCATTGTCACAAAAAAAAGTCATCAAAGTTTTATGGTAAAGGATGCCTTTTATATATTTTCAATTATTTCTTTCAGTTGAAATATTTCTTCCTCCATTCGCTTTTGCTATCTTGCTCTCTTGTCTTCGCATGACAATTAGATGAATTGGTTAATGTATGAGGCATGGATGCCTCAAATATATATTCCTCCGTTTCAGATCTAATTGTGCATCACCACAATTCGTTCTTAGGAAAGATAAGGGCATTTGATACAAAGAAGAGACATGTCCAGATTCCAGAATCCATGCATACATGCATGGTGCAAACTTTTTGTGTGGTTTCAAAAAATTACGAACACCCTCTAGTTGAGCAAACGTTTCCCAAATCAACCCCTCCCTCAAAAAAATGTTTGTGTATTGCCTAATATGCCTTTAAAACTTTATCTATAATAATTATATTATTTTAGTTAACTAAATACATATGTTAAATATTAAAATAAAATCAAAGAATTTTTTTTTGCATAAAAAAAATTCAAAAAGAAAAATCTTCTTTCTTAATTAATCAAACTAACTATTTTATTCTCCAAAAATAATTCTTTTTCTTCCAAAAATTTAAAATTTATATAGAAAAAGATTTCTTGATTAAAGTTTGATTAATTTGATAAACCCATTTGTAATAAAGAATATGAAATTGATAATTTATAACAAAGAATTAAAAAGTGAAAAAAGTATTTATTGTAATTTCATATTTACTTATATATTTTTGTTATTTTTTTAACAAAAATAAATTATAGCATTTTGGCCTTTTCATTAATTTTTTAATCAATTTTAATAGCAGAGGATGACCGTAATTTTCTGAAACTATAGGGTTCGTTTGGTATTTTTACCAAACTTCGAGGATGGTAAATATAATTAAACCTTATTAATTTTACTGTTTTAAAGTATTCCTCCGTATTAGTGGTTGGATGTATAGTCAATTATTTGGCACGTAGACGCGGAAACCGTGGAAAGAAGCTTAGAAGTCCAAGGTTTAAATAAATAACGTTTTATCAAATCGACTCCATCCTTAATTAACACAAATAAGAATTCAGTAGCTCCAAGAATAGTGATTAACCGATCAAGGAATTAAAGGATTTCAAAAGATGGTCTGCGCAAGAAACGCGGTTCTTTATAATTAATTGGAGTACACAAAATCAAACTGAATGATCAGGTCGGTGAATTTTTCGTCCATTCAACAAATCAAACTAAACTCAAATCACTAAACAGTGGCTATACTATATATGATTTTAACCTTCCTATTTCAAGGGCAAATTCGATGGCCCTGAATCCCTGATCGATCATGTTTTACGTTGACATCTTATTTGTTTTGGTCGGCAAATTGTGAGACCAAAGATTGAAACGACTACGCCAGCGAACTAATCATAATAAGTGCATGATTAATTACACAAATTAATATTAGGAAAAACATGAAAATCTAACACCTGGGCAGATGGGGTTCGTAGAATCTCTAGGATAATTTTCTAGTTTTGAAAATGACGGTGATTGTGATATGGGTTCTGGAGATTCATTACAGGTGTTTCAAGATCAATCATGACAAGTTTACCATTACGATTGATCGAGCATTTAATGGATGGGGTCGTTTTTCTACATTTTTCTTGTTTCTTTATGTGACCATGCAGTGGGAGAGGGGCACCATGCAACGCAATCAAGAAACACTAATTTAATGAGAAACACTAATTCTTGTTTCCACCTATTTGTGAGACGCTCTAAGTCTCCCCGAGGCATATACGCAATGGAGAACGATTATGGTGGCTGTGCGCAGGAGTGAGGCCGTGTGGGGTCAAAATTCGTCGGAGGAGCATCGTCAACACTTTGAGCTGTGCGCAGGAGTGAGACTGTGTGGGGTCAGAATTCGTTGAACGAGTATCGTCAACACTTTGAGGCTGGGAGTGTGTGACTTGGTCACCAATAATTGAAGATTGACCTTGGTACCCAGCTTGGGCTACTACCGTAAGGTTAGTACCCATTGTGTGCACATCCCGCGGTTTACATCCTCAGCTGGCTAGGGGACGGTTGGTTTGAGGTCCAAGATTTAGACTGACTCAACAACAGTGAAGTGGTGGGAAGACATTGATTTGTAGTGTTAGGAACCTGAGATATATATAAAAAAAAAAAAGAAACACTACTTTAAGAAAAGAAAATTAAATAGAGATGTGTTTTTGGGTTGAAAATAAAGTTTTTCAAAATTTAACAGAAACATGTGCATACGTGAAACATACAATTAATAGTTGTTGAAATTATAATTATAATTTTTAATTGTTTTATTGTGCATTAAAATTATAATTAACTCTTCTGTAAACCCAATTAACAATAGACAAATAAGTGAAAGATTTTACCATATATAGGGAGTAAATTTTCAATGGAGATTCATTCAACTTTTTAATCTCTTCATGTGCATATATGTGGGAATATCTTTTAATAGGCATGCATGAAAAATTAATAAGAAATGCACTAAGTTGTTAACAACCTAATTGTTTCACAATTTTGATTTGCTTTACGGAAAGAAGGGCAAAATAAAAAAAATTATGCAAATCGAAGCAATGACAAACAAATAGCTGTAATTAATTATTTATTTTTATTACTAAGAGTAGGTTACAAGAATTTTTACCCCCCTCTCATTAGCGTATATAAACTTATTTTCTTGCTATATTGTCAAAAGATCATATTTTAGAAAGGTTTGTTAAAGTTAATATGCATGGTTGGGATTTCATTTCCTTTTTTTTTCTCTCTAACAGTGGTTAATCAAATGGTTTTGTCAAATTTTCTTTTCCACAAAAAAAAAATCAAATTGGTTGATGATCGGTCTTGATCTATTATTAATAATAAATGTTTTTTTAACTTGGGACCAAGATTTCTGTTGATACAATTGGGGAATTTGAAATTTTGAATATACTTAAGTAACTCTAACTAAAATGGAACCATAAATTAAACCCAAATCTAAAAGGGTCCCTAAACAACTGAAAAATCTATAAAAAAAAAAAATCAGCAAAACTCAAACAAGTAAATGGGCATTTTATCCTTAGATAATCGTTGTGATGCCTTGGTTTCCCAACTTAATTAAAAAAAGAGCAATGATAGGAGGACTGAAAAATTAGAGTGAAAACTCAAAGTCACTGACGTGGCAGTTATAAAAAGACAAACTAATACCCTAACCAAATGATGATTGAACCCTAATGGGTAATGGATTAGTTTGTTTTTTTATACATGCCACGTAATTCACTTTGACTTTTAACTCTAATTTTTCACTCCTCCAATCATTACTCTTAAAAAAATATTACAGTTTCTGAATTCTTTTTGTTTATGTCATTTTCTTTGAAGATATTATAGGATTTTTTTCATTTTCAGTTAGTATAGGCTCCCCAAAAAATCAAGCAAAAAACTTTTAACTGCTTCAAACTAATAATATTTTATTTTTGTTAATCAAATAAAAAAATATTCCATTTCTGGAGAGGTGGCAATGCAGCTGTCTCAGCCAAACCAATCAGTGTTGGTCTAATTTTTATAGTTCTTATTCAATATTCATCCTGATCTCTTTTTCTGCACCGACCCATCCAAATTATCCAATGCCCCACTTAACCAAATAGGCAAATACTCAATGTCTCAATCCACAAAAGGACAACTGATATAAAAAGAACGCCGTTTTTAACCGGTGCAAGTTACTACCAAATCCATTTGATTTTCTCACATCCACGTGGGTACCCGAATTGCCTTTGGATCTTCAAATTGCCAAGTGCCAAAAAACTTGGGAGTGGATCATGTCTTCCAAATAAAAAGACAACAATAATGCAGAAGATTTTGCTTGCTTTTCTTCTGATGGAGAATTGATACAATCTCTTCTTCCCATTAATCTTGTTGACATATAAAACGGAATTAATATATAAAATGGACAATTAATCAATGTTGAAATTGTGATTTTAATTTTCTATCGCTATACATTAAAATTGCGATTAATTCGTCGTTGCATTATGAACTCGCTTTACAGGACACAAACTATTTTTTTAATTAATTTTCAAACTTTGGAAGACTAATTTTTCATATAAATTTGGACTCTTAATGCCTAAACTTTGCAGTAAACTTTTTCCTTTCTTGTACCCCAAGCATGAAATGCCTAATCTTAATTTTTAGTAGTAAGCAATCATCTATCAAACTTTTAGAAGCTTGACCAAGTCCACTATTAATCTTGGAATTGGTAGCTCACCAAGTTAGGATTGGAGAATGATTAATTGAAAGATGTATAACAATAAACTAATAGTTGGTATCTTGTATAACGAATTCATATATACAATCACGACTTAATCATGATTTCAACGCGATAAAAGCAATAGAATAACGATTTCAACAACGATTAATTTTTTATTTCATTTATAAACTACATTTTATATATATATATATATGAATCAGTTTCACATTTTTATGTGATAAATTAATATGAGGTGTGAATTGTTTAAACTGTTCTATACTCAAAGTTTAATATGAACTTCTTGAATCAATAATTTCCTAGTGTTTCACACGCTATTACCATAAAAACAAAGTTAGGATTCTGTCATGCACTCTTTCATGGATTCACTTGAAAGAGTTGGAGCTAAATAGAGAATTAGGGGAACAACCATAGAATTGGAAACATTTTGCATACAAAGTTTGTGCCATTTAAAAGCTGAAAAAAAAAAGGAAACTAAAGAATCCCACAAGTTAAGAAGAAGAAGTTTCTTGCTTTTTTGTGGTGAACCCCACATCAATGAATTATTTTACTTTTTAAAAAAGGAAAAAAAAAAACTTTGAAGATTTTTACTTGGCTCCTATATAAATGTGGCCATTAGAGGTGTCGACTCACACTTCATCAAAGATTCAACACAGTTAAAGCATCCTCTCATCTTGTCCACCATCAAGCCTCCGGTCTCTTTACACTTCTACTCAGTCCACACACAATTGAACTAGGAAATTAAAGTCCATCCACAGTCTCTTTCTTGAAGTATACTTGAGTTCCTTGTCATATTAATTTCAGTCTTTCAGTTCTACATATAGAGCCAAAGTTCGTTGAAGACAAAATCATATATATATTGATCTAATCAAGGCTAAAGCAGTAGCAAAACAAAAGAGAAAAATGGGAGTTGCAGGCACTTTGGAATACTTGGCTGACTTGATTAGCAGCAAAACAGCCAAGAAAAGGAAACAAATGAATACCGTTTCTCTGAAAGTCAGGATGGATTGTGAAGGTTGTGCACGTAAAATTAAGAAAACCCTCGCTGGAGTCAAAGGTACATATACATATATATTTTGGAATCTTGACAAATTCTTAATGCATTAATCTTGCTTACTCAATATATATGCATTAATGGTGCAGGTGCAAAATCAGTGGATGTGGATTTGAAGCAGCAAAAGGCTACTGTAACGGGATTTGTGGAAGCAAAGAAAGTGTTGAAGGCTGCTCAAGCAACTGGGAAAAAAGTTGAACCATGGCCATATGTGCCTTATACTATGATTGCTCATCCTTATGTTGCTGGAGTTTATGACAAAAAGGCACCTCCAAATTTTGTGAGGAAAACTGATGAACCTGGAGTTGCTACACTAAACCCTGTGGAAGAACAGTACACTCTTATGTTTAGTGATGAAAATCCAAATGCCTGCTCAATTATGTAATTAATCCCCTTTTGATCTTGTGTGTTAATTTCTTGCTGTTCTTGTAGAGTTATAGATTACTATAGTTTGATAGATTTCTTGCAGTGGATAATGAAACGGTTATAGCATGAAATTAAGCAAATGGTAAGACCACTATGGTCTATGGTTTTACTTTATTACTATTTTCTCATGGTGTGTAATTATTCATGCAAGAATTAGTTGTATTACAGAAGTGTTTTGTTTTTTTGTATTAAAATATTGGAGGAGAAACTAAAGCAAAATAGTTATAAATGAGAAAAGAAGCTTTGTACAATATTATTCTGTTTTATTTTATCTAATGTTTAAAATCACGTAGTATTAATAAAACTAAGGATTAAAAGTATAAATATCACTAAAATTACATTACAATTATTAGAATCTAATCAAAAGATGAGTGCAATACATCATTTTAATCTAAAATAGAATAATCTTGAATGAAGAATCCTCTCGTTATAAATCTTCAATGAGTCACACTCATTAATTATATCAACAGTGTTATTGGAATAAATGAAGCACTTTTTCTCTTGGAAGAAATTAATTAGAAAACGATGTGATCAGCCTACACTTTGAATAATTGGTGGAATGAACATGGATCAAAAGCTTAAATGAACATGGATTATTTTCATTAAATGGGATACATGGCATAAAAAACTAGCATATTTGTACATATATGGTTCATCAGAGTTGTTGGGAATGAATGAATTAAGTAATATACACACGGTCACGGAAAATTCTATACTACATGATTATATATAGGGTAATATAAAAAAGTTGATCTTTGACCAATTTAATTAATCCCTTTTTTATAAAGCTTAAAAGAGTTCTAGTAATCAACTTTATTTGCCAATTGAACGATGATTTAATTGGAAAATTTTCATTTGGAATTATACTCTAATTTAAAAAAAAAAAAAAAAAAGAAGGTCAGGGCTTGACTTCAGTTCTTGATTCTTGCTCATAATCGTTAAGGTATCCATCCATCCCTCAACAGCTGCCCAAAAGTAAACGAGCCACGCTCAAGTTCAAAGTCACAATCAAAACATACACAGTCTGCCTTCAAGTTCGTCAACTAAGCTTCAAGTTCATAATAGTTATCGATACTTTATTGTGCTTCATGAATTTCTTTTAATGCACAAAGTGTGCTATAATTTACAAAACCATAAGGCATAAATATACGAAATTATTGAACTTAATAATTTTATTTGCCAGAGTATCGTTTCTTCCTTCCAAACGTATTTGATTCAGTGACCTTATTGTTTATGCGCCACAAAGTCCTAAAAGGGTTTGGGATGTGGATTGTGGAGAACGTAAACTTTAAAAACAATAAAGAAAACTTGTGGACTTGCCATTTGCAGCAAATGTGACAAACCCATTCCCCCAACCAAATCAATCCACATGGAGAAAAAGAAACAGCACATAAGTATGTGTATTGTACTGTACATTTTGCATTAAAATGTGTACATGGACAGTATATTGTCAAACAAATTTTGTGATGTGGAAGATGCGTATTGGGCCAAAATGGAAAAAAAATTAAATTGTGTTAACTTTAAACAAAGTAACTTCTTATACGTCACTATTATAATATAGCACTTCGCCCTAAGACACGCTGCTTTTAACTCAAATTTCTTTTTTTTTTTTTCACTTTTGGGCATATTTTAATTTTCTAATTATTTTGATTTATGTTAGTATTTCTAAAATTATATAACTGTTTATAAACCTTTATTTTCATTATTACGATTTTGATATTATTCAACAAATCTTCTAAATTATGTAGAATCTCTGTTTCATGTGAAAAACGTGTCTTCCATTAAAATATCTCGTGTTATTTTGGATATATATGATAAAACTAAAGAAAAAATAGGGGTTTTGTTTATTAATGAAAGTTAGAAAAATAAAGGTATATAACAGGGTATTTATAAAGATAACTAAACATCCATAAAAGAGTTAGAAAAGAAGACAACTAAAAAATATATAGAAAAGAAAATTACTTAAGGTCTGTTTGGAAGACGTTATTTTTGCGATTTATTTCACAATTACAACTTTTTCATCAAAATTTTTAAAACACAAAACAATACTACAGTAATTATTTTTGCTACAGTAATTTTTATAAATAAAATATTGAATTTGAATTTGAATTTTAAATTTTAATAATAAACAATTATTCTTAACACACTTCCCACCAAAATAAACTAATAAAATTCTAATTCAAATTTAAATTTCAAACTTTTATTAATAAAAAAATCTTCAATACAAATCCCAAAAAAATAAAATCATTCATTCCAAACACTCTCAAAATATTCTCTTCTCATAACAAATCCCAAGAAAAAAAATTCCATGAGTAATGATTGGGGGAGTGAAAAATTAGATTGAAAAGGCAAAGTGAGTGACGTGGCATGTATAAAAAATACAAACTAATCCATTACCCATTAGGGTTCACTCATCATTTCGTTAGTGTATTAGTTTGTCTTTTTATAACTGCCACGTCAGTCACTTTGGGTTTTCACTCTAATTTTTCACTCCCCCTATCATTGCTCAATCCAAAAATAGCTTGTCCAAACGAAGCCTAATAATAATAAAGCAAGCTAACAATATCTATGTTACTTGAAAATTTGAAGACTAGTTGATTAAATTTTACAAAGAAAGCAAATAGAAAAGCTACAATTAAGCTAATATAATTCATTTACCTGTGAAAATAAAAGAAATTTGTTTAATTAATTGCCTTTAGAATAAAAACTCAAGATAGATATATACATCATACATGAATACTTGGTCAAAAGCAAAAGATAGATGTATGGATAAGAAGTGAACCACTAGCATTAAGCACAGCTGAAACCAATACAGAATAATGCACTCATTTTTAACATCAAACAAATAAACAAAGGCTTAAAAAAAAAAAAATGCAATGGCATCCATATTCAGCAGAGCCACCGCTTCGACCATAACTAGTATGAGCAAGAAATATGAAGTTTATGTCGCTGCAGTGCCCTTGAGAGCCCCAAGAGGGCCACCCCAGCTCCTTATGTCCACTACATATTCTCTAA
Organism: Ophiorrhiza pumila; assembly: GCA_016586305.1. Classification (NCBI taxonomy): domain Eukaryota; kingdom Viridiplantae; phylum Streptophyta; class Magnoliopsida; order Gentianales; family Rubiaceae; genus Ophiorrhiza; species Ophiorrhiza pumila. The sequence continues at coordinate 30,521,096 of BLIW01000010.1, forward strand.
ATTTGTTCGATTTGCAACATTTCATGGTCATTATCAATACTTCATCATCACCTCCAGTTAATTCTGAGGTTTTGGTTTGTGACTTTCAACCTGAAGATCCTGAAGATATATTCACAGCCGTTTCAGCTCTGTCGGGTGGAAAAATTCGTGGGATTGTTTTAACCAGGAAGTTAAAGAAGATGCCCACAAAGAAATGTTGGTTCATTGGTTATTCAGAATTGGATAATGCTGTAGAAGAAGGTGTGCAAGAATTCAATGAAAAATGGGAAACTGATTTGAGAATTGGATATCATGATTGCCGGAATTATGCAAATGAACTCGTGGAATATCTTACCGGTCAGAAGCTTGTGCTAGAGAATTTAAGGAGATGTAACAACAATAGTACCGCCTTATAATGCCGTGCTTCTTACTTGGTATTTAATGGCGCGCCTTCAAGGTGCAAATGTATTTACAACTTGACTAATTTGTTCCATCGTATATAAAAATGTACGAAGAGACCATGTATTTTATTCTATAATCTTTCCATTTTTAAGATAAGTTAGGATGGAATGATTTAGATAGAAAGAAGAGAAAAGAGAAAAGACTTGGCATTGTTGGAAAATTTTAAATGGGAAGAATGGAAAGGAAAATGAGATACAAATAAAGGATGTGTTTCATAATGATAGAGTGAAAGATGTTTGCTTAATCTTCTTGTAATGTAATATTTTCACAGGAGATTGTCATTGCTGTCACTAGATACTGCTCATTTTCTATTCACTATAAATGATCATTTGTTGAGTAAAAGGTTAGGATTTTGCTTAAAAACATTTGTAATTCTGTCATTACTCTTATTTTACACACCAAATGCCCCTAAAAATATGTAGTGTACTCCCTATTATTATTCAAATATATATATTTTGTACATTAAATGCGCACACCGAGGCTTAAAATCTTTTTTACTTTCTTTAACTAATGTCCACACAAATTCCCCTCACGCCAAATATGAAAAAATGAGTCTTAAGTGCATTCCTATGTCTTTTCAAGCACTTCTTATATTCTCAACACAAGATTAAATTGAACGTGTGCTATTGTGGCATAGTAATTAATTAAACGGCCATTCTCTTGTAGCACTATCTTATATATAAGAGTTGCATATGAATTTCATTTTAGTATATAAAATATAAAAAAATTAATGTATAAAGTATAAAAATTAGCATATTAGTGTATAAAGTATTAAATATTAGCATATAACGTATAAAAAATTAGTGTATTAACTTATAAACTATAATTTACGTACTACGTGTCATATTTAATACTGTATCACAAAGTTTTTTGCATTAATTAAAAGAATATATACATAGATCCGAGTCCTTTAAATATTGTAACTAAACTTAGTTATTCGCTTCCTTGATAGAATCAAGCAACTTCCCTCGTGTCGTTCCTTGATTTACTCATACTCTGATTCTATGTACACATTAATATTTCATAATTCCTCTAATTTTAAATAATTGACATTTTATATTTGTATTTATGTTTCAAATTAAATGTCACTTTAGTTCATTCTTATTTTTTTACCCTTATTTACCATTATTACTATATTAAATAAGATGAAAGAGAAAAGTTTTACTTTCTATACACAAACTTCAATCATCATGATTTGGGGGTTTTTTTAGTCATTTTAATGATTTCTTAACAAGTGTGCAAATTCGTTAAACGACACTTATTTAGAATAAGATGGGAGTATTTTTTTTATTAGGACTTGCTCTTGTGATCTTTTTCTTTTTATTCATTAGGGATATTTTCTATTCTACCCTAATTTATATTATTCATGGGCTGACCTAATTGGGTGAGTTAAAGGGGATGGAGAGAAAGGAACCCATCACACAAATCAGAAAGATGACTGATATTCATCTATATTTAGTGCCAGAATAAACCTAACAAATTAAATAGAATTTAAAAAATGATCTCAAAACTTACCAAACACTGAAGTCTTAACCCCTGTTGGTGGCCAACTTGGACAGGCCAAGTTGCTTATGTGATCTGAAGAGTCATAGTTCATTCATCATCAATTTGCTAGTTAAGTATGACCATATACGAGATCTCATAATCCGGGTTCTTCACCCGACAGAATTCCTTTTCTTGAATTCATGATAGGCCAGCCTAACTCATGTGTGTTGATAAGAATGCAAGATGATGATGGAATGCTATATATGTATTCAATGATACATACATTGTTTTAGTTAAAGCTAGCCAAAAGGTTGTTGGAACTCGGGAATGGAAACAAGTTGGATTTTGTAACTTCCATGACAAACTCTTACAATTATTTTCTTGGGAATTAAATAAATTTATTTCTAAAGATTTTAATTAATTATCTAAAATTGATGATATATAGTTTAATGATTTTCCTCGGCATTTTGTACTCGCCCATCTTATATATATAGTTGACAGAGATGCATATGCTACGTACTGTGATCACAAGAGCTCGCTGCTACACTTGTCTTTTATAGTACGTAGAATTATGCTAAAGAGATTTACATGTATATTACTATACTATGTAATTAATGTGAAGATGCGTGCAAAGACGACGGCTGCCCTTGAGTTGTAAAATGTTTTCTAACGACTATGGATGTTATAGGAACCTTGGTTTTGTTTAAAAAACCTAGCTAGAGTAAACCCTCTATTAACTATTCAAAAGAAAAGAAAACCAAAATAATTAGCAAAATTAAATAGGCTCCAAAGTGATTTAAACAAATAAATTTTGTCTAAAAACAGCACAGGTCATGGACCAAAACTAACGAGTATTATAGATTTTGTTGAACGATTGTAAAAGTGCATGAAAAAGTTATACCGTTTAAAATTAATGACATGCGATATATTTAGCATTTTTACTTTTTAAACCAACAATGCTTAATTCTATACACATTCTCAATACGTTCCACAAGCATCAAGAAAAGATTAATTTAATGTCACTGAAAAATGGAATATTTGTTTATGTATTTGTTCCACAATATTGTTTCGTTGTGTATTTTGGCTATGCATTTGCTTTCAAGCGATAAGAAAAAAAATTCAAAATTGCTGTTGGGATGTTTTGGTGATCGATGCACAAAGATCTAAAACTAGTTACAAATGCACTGTATAAAGAAACACATTTAGGATATTTATCTCTGGGCATCTCTGATCAATTATGGGAAGAGACCAAAGTTTGATGTTAGGCAGATATAATAACTAAATCAGAGGTCCAATCAAGTGACATATACTGAAAAAATGAAATAAAAATAAAATCATCAATAAAAATAAAAATTTCTTTTGGTAACTATATATCTATACATGTATCCAAATCTTGAACTCATGCCCTCTTCCTTATTTTCCTTGCTTTTGATTTCCACTCCTGCTTTCGTCCACTATCAATTCCACTTCTCTAAGGTTCATCATGGCTGTGTAAATAGTACTTTTTGTTGTTGTTGTTGTTGTTGTTTCCCCTTAATCATTGATTTTATTCATTGTCAACTCCTTATTTTCTGTTAAACAAATTAAAGATTGATGATATATGGGTCGTGCAAAACTTCAGATGAGGAGAATAGAGAACAACACAAGTAGACATATTACATTTTCAAAGCGTAGAAGTGGGATTCTTAAGAAAGCTTATGAACTTTCCACCCTTTGTGATATTGATATTGCTCTTCTCATGTTCTCTCCTGCTAGTCGTCTTACTCAATTCTCTGTCCCTAAAAGGTAAATATATAGTTATTTACAACAAAAAAAATTTCAATAAATCTCCATATATTTATATATATACCACAAACACACACGTACGATTTCCTAAATGTTTAATTACTGCGAGTTATTACATGCATACCTATATTCGTTTCTATTCTTAGGCCAAACTTCTTTTCTTACTTGATGAATTATATATGTTCTTATTAACAGTTTCTAATTCCTTAATTGTTACTTTTGTCAAGATTTTGAGTGTCACTACTAGATGGCTCTCAATTAATTAACAACATGCACAATATTAATTTCTTTTTGTTGCCCTTTTGTGTCTTACGTTAGATGTCCATGCTCACCAGCAGAAATGAAGTTTTTTTTTTTTTTTGCGTATGAGAGACCAAACAGAACAAATGAGTTTCAGTAATCAGAAATAAGACTTTGCTCTTTCCTGTTTAGATTATAGTATAATTGTTCTATAATTAACGTAGGATAAATGCTTACCACTGATTACGTTTTCAATCAATATTATATCTAGGAATTAAGCAGGATCTCTGACTTAAATATTCATCATATGATTCTTGTTCAATTGTTAATTATATGAAAAATTATTCCAAGTTGTTTGACCAAATACTAATAAGTTTCATAACCAAACCTATATTATTTCTACTGGTCTACTAATCACTTAATAGAGTTTTAATTAAATACACTCCGAAGGGCTAAAAGTAGTATAATTGCTTACTAAATGTTTTCATATATGGTCATGCATTGAGCTTTGGCTGCCATACTTCTTATGCATAGAGAAGAACCCATTGTCTCATTTTTTGTTTGGCAAGAATTAAATCCTTTTAATTTGTGACCCTTTCACATGCGGGAGGCCAGTGTTCTTAACCATTTAGTTATATATAGATCAAGTTACGAGTTTGAAAATCACTTTTAATTATGTTCTGAATAAACATGAAAACTTCAGTCTAAAAGAACAAGTTTCATAAAATGTTATTGTGCAATTTATTTGGATAGGAAGTTAGTAATTAGTACTCTTGTAATTATTTGAGAATTCCAGGATAGAAGATGTGCTTGATCGTTTCGCTATTCTCCCTGATAGAGAAAGAGAAAAGTATGTTCATGTACTGTAAATCTCTTTTTGTGTACAATATTTGAAGGAAATTAAAAAGAAGTGCATAACTGTTTTTTTGTTAATTCTCTCAGTGCTCTTGCTCCGCAATGCATGGACCAAGAACAGTTTGTATTCCTTACCGCCTTCACTTCCCCCTTGTTACCAATTATGATTTGATTTTGGTGTTTCATTCTAAATTCTAATTCGGTGCAACTCTTTAATTTCCTAACATGGGTTTTTGTTCTTTTATTCAGCCTCTTTGGTATTCTGCAAGATAGAGAGGTGAGACTTGTACATCCTTCAACAAACATTTTGAGTATTTTTGGATATCAATAAGTTCATCCATTGAATGGATTCATTCAAAACATATAATAATGCAAATTGATCAATAGTTTCTTCTTTAATTTTATTCCTTTTTTTGTGCTTAATTTCATGTTGTAATGGACGCAGATCGATACTGATCATTAGCTAATGTATTTATATGCAGCATGTGATGAGCAGTCTGAACCAACTCAGGTGTGGAAATTGTAATGCTTGTCGACATGCATGACATGATCATTTTGTTGTGATCTTTTTTGTCTAATTTGTGTGTCTGTGTCTTAATTTCTCTGCTTTCTCGTATGATCCAACTTAGCTGCTCTTCGGCATTTGGGATTAATGTTTGCTTGTGCTTGTGATATAATATCCCTTGTTCCATGTACTTGGAGGTTCCAACTTTTTCTTGAGCTCAAAATTATGGAGTTTGTGCAGTTTATCATCCTTTCACTTAGCATATATAAGGCGTGTAATGGAGTAATTTTGGACCATCATATGTATTCATTTGCAAAAAATTATATTCTTTCAAATCGAATTAATTTACACACTTTATTAAGTTCCTAATGCTGTAACATTAATAATCTAAAAATGAGCTTTGTCTGAGGTACATAATGCAACTCAACAATGTCGACACTTGGATATTCAGGCCACTATCAACAGCCTCTGAAATTGAGGTACATATACATTCCTGCTATATTTTTTAGTTAATAGATAATATCTCTAATCACCTCTTTTCAAAGTTTAATTATATATCCTTTGCAATGTTTATTAATTATCGGAAATCTCAATTTTTATCTCAGGAACTTTGGCAGGAAATCGGCGGGCTGCAGAAAGAACTTGTGCTAGCTGAGGAACATTTGAGGTTCTTTATTTTTATATATTTTCAAGAAATTGTAGAACCTAGCTACAACCCTCTCCTTAATTTCTCTCCTATCTGATAATGAAAATATGCTTTAATTAAATGAATGAAGGACAAGATAGGATAGCATTTATGAACACAAACTTCTGCTTGTCTGTTTATTGGTAGCGGATCATTTGTATCAGTGTGTGTATCACATGTTGTATCCAATAACAAAAAGAAACACGTAATTAATTAAAATAAGTATTTGAAAAAATTTAATATTAATTTTTAAGTTTAATTAACTACGTATCCTAATTTAATTTGTTGTTTGATACATGATGTGATATAGGTTTTGATACAAGGATCCACTTGTTAGATATACTTAGATATATTTAGTCATAAGGATAAATTAGCCATTTTCCTACTTGTAGTATATATATGTTTGTAATAACCTAGCCGTCTGAGAGCCGCTGATTTAGAACAATGATTTCATCCGACAATTCCATTTTTTCATTATGAATGAATTCTCTATGTGTTGTTCTCCTTCTTTGTTTTCTAAATATGCAAATCTTGACATAAATATTGACACCACTGTCCTATTTATATGTAGACTCATATTTGCTTGCTTATTCACATTAACTATCATGCATGAACTTCACATCAATGATCAAAATAAGAAATAAAATGGTAAAATCCCAACGTTAAGGAATAATGTGAACCTTGATATAGAATCATTACGTAATGAAATAACTGTATATATGGAGGAGGAATTTATCCATTTTGAAGGGCTTTCTACCTTAAACGTTGTACCAATTTCCTTCCAAATTTGCTGTTGTGACTGTGGCAGAATGTATGAACCTGAATCAGGAAGCATGAAATCGGTGGAGGAACTTGAAACATGTGAGGAACTTCTTGAAGCCAAATTGATTTCTGTCATAGATAGAAAGGTTGGTATTTTTACAAGATCGAAGTAGCACAAAATTTCATGTGGTTACCATGCTGCATGCAGGGGATGAAAGCCGAATTGAATGAATGAATTTTGCTGGCCAACCCTTGAATTTCCTGCATGAAGCATGCACACACACACACACACACACACTACAAATGCCATTCAATTTAGGTAAATTTGATCAAGTGTTTGAAATCCAATTATATATGTTTTTGTGCATTTTCAGGACTACTTAGTAAGCAGTAGTGTTGTGCCATCATATATCAACCTCTAAGTTTTCAGGTATCTCCATCTCTCTAGGACAAAGCTGCATTAATCTTTAGTTTGGCATGACCATGAGGCAATATTAATGAACTGGGATTAATCCAGATGTGAAGGCACTAGTTTGTTAAAGGAAACATCCATTTGGGAAGCTAGGAAAGAGAGAGGCATGCATGGTGTTGCTACAAATTGATTTTGAGCACTAAGTTGGAGTTTTACGCTGGAATTTGATATATTAATTGAAGATCCGAACATTTGGCTCAGCCTCAGCATTCAGCAGATGTAGGAGCAATATATCAACTCTGGTTAATATTTCTGATCCAACTTTGTTTACGTGCACAATTAAGTTTCAGTATTTTGAGTCGTATGCTTGTATATTATATACTTGGTATATGTAACTTCATTAGTACTACAAGATGATCTTCCGAGTGGTGAACAATGAGGTTATCATTCTAACAATGTTGCCGGGGGAGGCCGGTACTTTGATTATTAACATACATGTGCATGTTAGTTAGTCTTGTATTGGTCATAAAATGAAACATTGAAATCTCCTCATAATTTCTAATTTCCAATTTGACATAAAAAGTTATTGGCCATATCAAATTTAGCAATCCTCAAAGAAAGCATAGAGATTAATCAAGATCTTGAGGAGCTCCATAGTAGCAAATATTGTTGCAAAGTGTTAATAGAACAATACTTTTTTCGATTTCCAGCGTTTCTATTGTTCAAGTGATCAAAAGCAAGTTGACAGAAGAAACAAGGTCTTTATTTGCTTTAGATGCATTCTCACTAATTAATTACAATATTTATTAGATTTCTAATACCTAGCAAACAAAATAATATATCACAAATAATTTAAAACTTATAGAGGAGATATATAAGATTGTAGGATGGTAAAAGCCACAGGAATAAAAGCCCATCATACAATTGGTTTCATCTAAACCAATTATATGCAATTGTTGAGCCTATAAATAGTAACGGGTTTACATCTCTAATCATTTATATTTTAGCGCAATTAAAAGTTACAGTTTAGAGGTGTTTTTTAAAATTTTTGGTCATCCACATTATTGATATTCACAATAAAATTTTAAATATATGCATCTTTTTAATTTTTCTTTCATTCTCATCATCAATTTCAAAATAGAATTTTAATTTATAGATATCAAAATGTTATCTATATTCTAATCACATACATAGGTTAAATTCTTCAAAAATTTATTTGGTAAAACAATATTAAGTGCTTACTTTATAACCAACTGGATAGGTATCAAAAGTTAGGTTTGTATTTGTTTATTAATAGAGTATAAAATTCTGTTTGAATTTATTCTTTGCTGGTGTAACTTACCAGTGTTAATTCCATATTAGCATAAACCCATAAACATACCACCATTCATAGAAAACACCACACCCATCCATACAAAACACCAATAATTACAGAATTATTGGTGAAGAAAAGAATATAATAAATACTTCACATTAATATCTGAATAAGTTTTATTCAGATATTTTCAACTTGTTATATTCAGATATTATCAGCTTATTATTTTTACCCCAATTTTTAACTTATCCGTTCAGTTTTTAGATTCTAACTTATTTTTCTAATATATCAATCTACAAAAAGTTATGTAAAATAAATATAACTTATTCCTTCCATTATCATCTTTTGATGTGATCCCTTCAAATAATATTAGATTCTAACTTGTTTTTCTAATATCTCAATCTACAAAAAGTTATGTTTATTGATGTGATCCCTTCAAATAATATTAGATTCTAACTTGTTTTTCCAACCTCTCAATCTACAAAAAGTTATGTTTGTTGATGTGATCCCTTCAAATAATATTAGATTCTAACTTGTTTTTGTAATATCTCAATCTACAAAAAGTTATGTAAAATAAATATAACTTATTCCTTCCATTATCATCTTTTGATGTGATCCCTTCAAATAATATTAGATTCTAACTTGTTTTTCTAATATCTCAATCTACAAAAAGTTATGTTTATTGATGTGATCCCTTCAAATAATATTAGATTATAACTTGTTTTTCCAACCTCTCAATCTACAAAAAGTTATGTTTATTGATGTGATCCCTTCAAATAATATTAGATTCTAACTTGTTTTTGTAATATCTCAATCTACAAAAAGTTATGTAAAATAAATATAACTTATTCCTTCCATTATCATCTTTTGATGTGATCCCTTCAAATAATATTGAGTTATGTAAACTAAATTGTATTCCATCATTATCTTTTGAAAGTGTCTAAGTTATTCATTATCTTTTGAAAGTGTCTATGCAAACTAAATTTCTCTCCGGTATCGAATCTCAACGGAGGCAAAAGCAAATTAGCAAATCTTAAAATTTATTGAAGACTATCCAATCTTAACAAAGCAAAACCACATTATGAAAGTGTCTATGCAAACTAAATTTCTCTCCGGTATCGAATCTCAACGGAGGCAAAAGCAAATTAGCAAATCTTAAAATTTATTGAAGACTATCCAATCTTAACAAAGCAAAACCACATTAGCAAATTTATTGATGACAATCAACACTATCCCATCTCAACAAAAGTAAAACCACATTATCCAATCTCAACCGAGGCAAAAGCAAATTAGCAAATCTTAAAATTTATTGAAGACTATCCAATCTTAACAAAGCAAAACCACATTAGCAAATTTATTGATGACAATGAAGACTATCCAATCTTAACAAAAGCAAAACCACATTAGCAAAATTTGTTGAAGACAATTAGCAAATTTATTGAATACCTTTGATGTATGTTTTCCTGCTCCTTTTTGTTTTGTATTTTTTTTTTTAATTTTTTCTTGGCAATATTATAAGGGAAAGGCCGCGGAGCTTTGTATGTCTTTTGGTGTTTCGAGATTGCTATATTCCTTAGAGAAACTGAGTCTAGAGAATAAAGCAAGAATAGTAGAGCCAAAACCAGGTTAAAACATGCGAGGTTAGTCATTTATGAACTGAAGTGTATCTTCGAATGAAAAAAGATTTCACAGTAAACCTTCCGAGAAGAAAATGCATAAATGTTTTTCTGGAGATATTTTTTTCCGTACATGCTCTATGCAATAAGCAAAAACAAAAGCAAGACAAGGTTTATTTTTTCTGAACCGTTAAAGATAAATTCTTCAACGTAGGCTTACATAATAAATAGAGTGATCAGGGCTTCCGACGAACAGAATAAATCAAAAGACAGGCTAGTTTCTAAAACCTATCATAACTAGAGCTATTGAGAAGCTATATTCAAGTTCTGGCAGGTTGCAGGCTGTCTTATTTCTTTCATTAAAGCTAAACTACAAGAATAACTTTATCTATCTTCCAATTCATGCATGTTTATATCATTTACTATTGCAGGTTAGTGCTAATTCAGTCCATTGAAAATATATAATCTCAAGTCTCAGGTAACAAACTCGAGCAGATTATACAGAATCAACAACATACACTATCTTACGTTGAACCGCAACTTTACTTCAAACATCACTCATGCAAATATTAATGAGATAACAAGCATTTCCAACAAACTGTTTTTTCAATTAACGGTCTAATAACGGGAATTATCAAACACCCAAGGTTCATTCTGAAAAAGCTCACGCCCATTCATTGGCACTAGTCCGGCAGCTATATCCTCGGCACGCTTTCGTTCAACTTCAGCTTTTCTTGCTGATGTATCAGTATCCTGTAAAACAATGCAAACCAGTTATAACTACCGATATCCCCCTAAAATGACCAAGGCTGTCACCTTATGAGCCATATTAGTATTTAGTATCATCTTAACAAATCCACCAAAAGCATGAATATGTTTGATTTCCAAAGTGCACCATGAAGGGTTACTTAAAATGGAAAGATAATGCATATAATCTTTATTACGTTTTCTTCTTCTCCTTCAAACAAAAACAATACCGGCTAACATCCCCGAATTAACAGTAGTACTCATGCATCAAGAAACAAATAAGGAATCAAGGCAAACATTTTGGTGAAAAAGCAAACAACACAGTTTTTGAAGCAAGCCTTTTTTTATGTAAAACTTTAGACGACAATAAACAGAGAATCCATATAATGATAGAAGTAACAACACAATTTTCATGGTTACTTTGGAGTGCAGCTCCAAGACAAGTAGGTTGTATCTTATATTTGATGGAGCCTGTATCCATTATGCTTCCCCTTTCCTTCCATTACATTCACTTCCCTTCCCTCACTTCCCCAACAAAAATCAAAAAACAAGAAAGAAAAAGAAAACTAAAATCCAAAGAAACCATATAAATAGAAACAAGAAAAGGAGATGTCCGAACATAAATGTCCTCCAAGTGAAGTAGCATATAAACAAGCAATCTACGATGTGTTCAAGTTATCTTATATCAATTCAAACATAAGACAAATGTCTTGCCACGGAGATTGGAATACACTGTACCAATGAGACATCAATAAGGTAACGTTATCTGTTAGCTCGAAGTCTAACAATTACTTCAAGATTACCTATAAAAGATGAATCTTTGACAATAATGTAGCTTATACAGCTATCCAGGTAAGGACTAAGGAATCGACACAAAACTAAAATTATGACATTCAATTCTTCCAATTCTAACTTCTTCTTTTTTTCCATTTTCCACTTTCATCCTATACCCTCCTATCCTGCCCTATCCAAAAATTTCATCAAGAAAAAGAAACAGTTAAATAACAAAACTTTATTCAGTTAAAAAATCCATTCTTTCTTCCTTCTTCCATGATTCCATCCCACAATGCAAAAATAAATGAAACCCTCCAAATCTAGCAATAAGACAAAATCCCACAAGCTTAAACAGTGATCAGAATTCACTTTTTCTCTTTAATTCTTTCATATTGTTAGATAACAACATAAACAGTGGAAAATAAAGAAAATGGCATGCTCAAAAAAGTTTGAATTTTGATAAAAAAAAAGAACCAGTGCTAATCAAATACAAATATCCAATACCACAGACTAGATAATCCTAATCAATCAACCTACCAATACCACACAAACAATCCATCATGTAGTATCCATTAATTAAACAGGGATTAAAAAAGAGAGAGACGAATTTTATGAAGTTCTGGGATAGATAAAAAAAAAGACCTTTTGGCGTTTCCAAGAGAGGAACTGAGCTTGAGTGATGCGATTAGGGATGCTCCGATTTGCTTCTTCTCGTTCTTCTCGCTCCGGTTGACTATGATTTTGCTCTTCTGCTCCCATTATCACGTTGACGCTGTGTGTAAATTCATGGACGGACTAAATAACATGGGACATAATTCTCATGTCGATCATTGAAACGACGACGTAGCCAAAAACCAATAAAGAGTTTCCTTGTAGCCAACCAGCCCATTATTAACAAATATGTAAGTAAAGGCTGGTATTATTGTGGTGGGATGGGTCAGGCCCGTGCATGGTCAGCCCAGAAAGGCCCTGTCAACAAGTTACCAATATGGGCCCATACATATTAAAAAAAATTTATGTTAATTTGTATATGTATATTGAAAAATTGCACAAAAAACTTATGTGAATCGGGTCTATATATAAAACAACGTGTTTTATATATGAAACGGATAATTAATCATCGTTGAAATCTGTTTCATATTTGAAATAGACAATTAATTACAATTAAAATCGTTGAAATCATGATTAACTCGTTGTTGTATATGTGAACCCATTTTATAGGAGAATAGCTCATTGATTAAAATGTAAGATTATTCTAGATTATATGTTATGGAACATTTTATAAAGGGTTAATTCTGTTACTTTTTGAGATTTGACCAACCTACTAAAATTAATATTAAAATTGAGTCAAATTACAAAACAATTTTGAAATTTAAATTGTTATAATTGAATAGCTATAATTGAATAGTTAATCAATTAAAATTCCATAAATTATTTACAATATTAATTAAGGTAATTATATTTACCGTCTCTGAAGTTTGGTCACGTAATTCATCTAAAGTACTTAGTAATGTGATTACTCTTGGTTGATCAAAAATCAAAAGGAAAATAAATATAATTAACCTTTCTATAAAAAGTCAATAATATGAATATTGACCTATTTTCCTTTTTACATAGTTTAAATTTTTCTTGAAGCGAAAAAGAGAACTCCAATATCAAAATACTGACCAAATGTTATTCTATTAAATGGGAAAAAGAGAGAAGAGTTCTTTAACTAATATAAATTTACAATCCTCACTTGTAATTATGCCTCTTTTAATGCATACTTCTTAGTTACATTAGGACTCTCCTATTAATGTAGTTAGGTTTATGCAGAAGTGATCATTAGTATTTTGACTTGTATTGTATATAATTAACTCTTTCTATAATCACTTTGCACAATTATAACAAAAAAATGGGAAAGAAAAAATATATCCCCATTCTCAATATTTTCAAAACCTTCTCAAATAGAGATTGTGTTACTTTGCTATTTATTATACATTTTGTCTTTCCCTCTTAAGACTTAAAATAACTCAACTAAAAGAACCACCATTGGCTAAACTAGGTGGGAAAAGAGGAGAGATTTATGATTATTGGAATTATTTTTTTTTTAGATTTGAACTGAAATTAGGGATTTTAGGCTTTGAATTAGAAAAATTAAAGATTTTAAATGTGAATTTACATTAACAATTTTAGAAATTTTAGAGATTCAACAGACATAGAATACTCATTCTTCCTTGCACAAGTAGGACGAAAACTACTATTTAATCAAATATCAATCAATAGTATAGTAGTATATATTTATATATTTTTATCGTTTTTATAATAGTGAATTTAGAAATTGAATTGTTAAATACATTTATTTAATAATATAAAAAAATTATTTTTAAGTCAACCCCTAAATTTTTTTAATGGTTCCACCATTAAGAACCACTAAAAGGAAAGGAAAGTGTGTGGCACATTTAGAAAGCAAATTAAAACTAATCTTGACTAAAGCACTGCCAACAATAAAATATGATGCTAATATCCTCTATTACATCTTTCAAGTCATCGAATTTGCCTCAAAATAAAACTAAATGTTGCATGAGAATTTATCCTATTCTTATTAACAGTTATTGATAGTAGACATTTTAGAATCAAAAACAGTATCAATAGCATCTTGAACATTGAGGAAAACTCTTTCTCTTCCAAGTTTATCTACAAATTTGGCCAACTTTAATTTGGAAATCACATGCCACCTTGGACTTGCTAAATCCAACTGCAATGAGAAAAGAAACTTTAATAGGATTGAAATAACTTTTATAGGTATCATTGTTGTTTTATATGGAACACTAAATAAGTTGAGATTAATTTACCAAAACTTTGTAATTCGTATAATCATGTACTTAATTTGCTCTAATTTCCTCTAAATAAGTGCTTAACTTTTTTAAACAAACAAAAAATGATCCATAACGAGACTTTTTAATTTACTTTTTTTGAATATAAACATTAAAATTTATTATTAAGAAGGATTTCTTTTGTTCTTTAACTAATCGATATACTTATTGCACTACCATACTTATCTGTCTTAATTATGCTGTTTAAATCTTCTTAATTTTACTTTTAAACTCTTTAATGTGATTTTCAAAAATATATTAGTATAAAAATATAGAATAAAATATCTAAATGCATAATAGGCCATGCATTTTGCTAATTAATTTAACAGTAAAGCAATGCAAATATTTAAGAATATATTTGAATACAAAAAGATTAATTAAAGCCTTACTTCAGTGCCCCTTGAAATCAATTCCTTTTGCAGTTCTTCTAATGCAATGATTCCTGAACTGTCAATGCTCATCACATCTGTCACACCCAAAAACTATTTTAATAAAATTCAATTACAAAATGCATTAATTCATGATTTAATATTTGATTTATAATTAACACAACTTACTGGAGAGGTCAAGAATTATAACATGAATGCTCTCCTTTGTATTTTCTTCATTTTCTTCAGTCAACAAATTCAATATCCTAAGCAAAATTCAAGATTTCATCACTGATAAAAGCAATATTAATTTCTTCCTCAATTATTTACAATTGTAGCAAAAAAATATGTACCTTTCTCTGATGAAATTAGCATTTGCAAAACAAAATGAAGCAGAATTGATGCGAATTATCAACAGCCCTGAAATTTTAGTAGCCATAGGATATTGGACAATATCGCAGAAGCTATTTGTCCCTGGAACTCTTCCTAGTACTTCTGTATTTGGTCGAATTGAACTTATTAATACCTTGACAAATGAGATAATTACCTGCAAGGATTTAGAAAACCAATAATTAATTTTTAATTAAGGTTAGTGTTCCTTAAAATTATTATACTCTTATCTGTCATTTAAAGTGTTAAGAAAGTTATGATTCCAAAAGTTTCACTAAAAATTACGACAAATGCTGATTAAACATCTTGTAAAAGAAACAATATAATCATGGGCATTAATGATATTCTGATGGCAAATTGTATTACAAAACACTGCACATGAAATTAACCATATCATTATAGAATTAGTACTCAAGAAACATTACAGAACCAAGAATATCCTTATAGTCATTATGCGTAAAAGACAAAAATGTGTCGATTTTGGCATTTTTCGTATTTTTTTTACACTCACCTCAACTGTGGATGTGTATTCTAGTGAATACTGTAAAAAAAAGGGTAAAACTTAGACTTATAGCCAAATCTCTATTTTTTGTGAGTTATAATTAGCGTATTTTTGCAAAAAAATGTGCTAATTTTGACCGTTTCTATAATTTTTTTACACCCACATCAATTGTGAACATGGATTATAATGAATGGTATAAAAAAAAAATAAAACTAAAATTTATTAACAAACCTCACTTTTTGGTGAGCTATAACACACGTAATTCGGCCAAAACTGAACTAATAGAGGAATGTTTTACAATCTTTGACCACCGTTAGCAATTTGTTGATTGGCTTGATTAATTTTAATTTTGTTTTCCACTTTGAAATCTAAACTTTATTAACAAAATATTCTTCTACATAAAAACCTAATCAAAACATCCACTTTTCAACTCAAAAATATTCTCTCTTTTTTTGAAAAATCAAAACGGAAAATTTACTTTTCTCAAATTAATATTAAGATAAAATGCAAATCTAAATGGAGTGCTGATCAATCATAGTGAAGTAATCAGCAGTTTTCATGCATTATGAGAGATTGAGAGGTGTCATTTACATTGACCTAAAGTAACCAGGGAAATATGTCACCCCCGGATAGAGTCATCACTAAATGCATGCATGATGCAATTTCATCATTCATAACTACTGTTTAGCTGCTGACGCCTGACGGAGATTAAAATGTCATTTGCAAGAAATAGTAATGATTCCATCATTCCATGTCAACTTGACCTGTTCAGGTTCAGCTATTTTTATATTTTTATTGATCGTTGGCCTATGACTTATACCCTTCTTTTTCCCAATTCCAAAATCCCTTTTCAAGTATGGAAGCATGGATGATGGATCCCACATACAGCAATCAATGGGGGCCATGACCCATTATTTTTTTGTTTTTTTAATTAGATACAAGTTGGTCTTGATATTAAATTTTGGGGTAAATACAGATTGTCCAACCATGAACCAACCTATAAAACCATTCTGATTTTATGTTTCATTTTTTATTTTAATTCTTATTCTAATTTATAAATATATGTAATCGTATATTTAATTAAAATTTTAATAATTAATAAGTTATTAGTGAATTTTAATAGATAAGTGTAGAGAATGTAATAATGCAAACATAACATTTTCTGTTAAAATTGACAAAATGTTGTAAAATGTCATAAAAATACTCGCATACATAAACTAAAAAAATCCTCAATTATGCACAATTCTCTTTTTGATTTCTATCTAATTGGTTGAATAGTGTAGAAATGAAGATATTAGTTTATTTCTACATACTTTATATACCTTACATTTTACAACACTAATTTTAAGTTTGTTCTTTTGTCATTAGGACAAGGATTTTATGAGTTGATTGGATATAACACGTAAAGAGGTCCACAATAATTTACCCTAAATTTTGTTCTCACCGTTGTTAATATCCCATCTGAATTCTGAATTATTTATTCTTTTAAATTGAAGAGAAAAAGAGAATATTGATACCGCAATAAGAAGTCCAATCTCCACTGAGCCAAATAAGACTCCTAAAAAGGTTCCAATGCAAACGATAAAATCCAGCTTGTCCACCTTCCAAATATGATGTGCTCCATGAATGTCAATAAGTCCAGGTAAAGCAGACAATATTATTGATGCTAGGATCGCAAGTGGCGTGTAGTACAAGAGCTTGGTGAATAATTGCAGGGATATCAGCACTGTAACAGCCATGACTATATTTGACACAACCGTTTCACATCCAGCACTGAAATTTACTGCAGTTCTTGAGAATGAACCTGTAGTGATGGTGTCAAACGGATTAAAATCAAATCCCAAAAATGCTAAAAAGATTATAAGAAATTGTTTAGAAAACAATGATTGATTGGCTCACCAGTTGCGATATAGCAAGAAGTCAGAGAGCCTACAATGTTCATGCATCCCATTGCTATCATTTCTTTGTTGCCATCCAAATGATATCCTCTGATGGAGGCAAAAGATCGGCCAACGGCAATGGCTTCCTGATGCAAAAATTGAAGTTTAGAGATGTCCCAATAAGATAATGATGCACATACATTAAATTGCAAATTGTGTAAAAATAGGAGAGGAACAAAGAGAAGATTCACACAGTGAGAGCAACAATAGCGCAGATCAGTCCAATTTTTGTTGCCTGTCCAATATGTGTGTTGTTGAGCTGTAATTGATGAATTGAACTTGGATTCAACCCCCCTTTGAAATGTTTCACAATATTAACTCCATGTTTGTCTGCTTTAGTGAGGTATACTATCAAGGTTGATAATATAACTGACAATAGTGGTGCAATTGCTGGTAGCCAGAAGAATTTTCTGTTCTTTCTTCCCTGTAAATTTAAAAGTTTGAGTTACTAAAATGGAAGATTAAACACTTTGGAATGGATCATTAACCAGAAAAACTTAAAGATCAAAATGAATGTTATAAGAACTTACGATAAATCTTGTTATCAAGATGAAGATAAGGAATGAACATCCCAAGACGAAATTCAGAGGAGACAACTGTCAAGATATACACACAAAAGAAATGGTAAACATTAAGAACAATCAATATATTCAGTTTTCAGAATTGAAAACTACATGAACTTGAGCTTACTCCTGGATGTAGTGATTTAAAAACGGCTTCCAAAACAGAGACAATATCAGTATTTGTTGTAAAATGGCTGATTCCAAGCAACCCTTTGAGTTGCTGAAGACCAATTATAATAGCTGCACCTCCCATGAATCCAACTATGGCAGCATGGGAGAGAAAATCAACCAAAAAGCCCAACCTGTGATTGCAAAAGTTCTCAAATTTATGCATAATTACTACCATTGAATGATGGACAATACAGAATGTATAAGAGAAGAAACACCAAATTCTGAGGAAAGATTACCTGAATATTCCAAATAATGCTTGAAATGTACCAGTAAAAAATGTCACTGTAAAAACAAGTCTCCTGTAGGCAACAGGATCAACTGCAGGATCCACAATTTTCTCGATCAATGCAGACAGCAGCAGTGAAACAACAGCAACAGGACCAATTGCAAGTTCTCGTGAACTCCCCATTACAGCATATATGAAGGGTGGGACAACACTTGTATCTGAAAAAACAAAATAATGCCGGCCCACAAGAACTTTCAACAATCTTGTTTAATTACAATTCATGAATCCCATCAAAAGAAAATGGTTAAAGAACCTACACAGGCCATATTGAGGATCAAGTTTTGCAAGATTTGCATACCCAATACTCTGCGAATTTTGCATAAACTGATCAGATAAGGAAGCAAAATCACTTTGATAATTAGAGAAGGAATGTTGAGTAGAGAAAATACTTGAGGAATACAGAGACTGGCAAGAGTTAAACCAGCCATTAAATCATTCTTGAACTTTGTAGCTTTGTACTTTCTTCCCCATTCAAGAATAGGAAAAATTCCTTTAAAGAATGAGAAAACCTTTTTTCCCGGAGACTTGTCTGGAGATGAGGAACGGTGATTGGCTTGATGGGGCAAGATTGTACTTTTTATTGAAGTGATAACTTCATGGACAAGATCAGGGGGGTCAGGGGAATTTAACAACCATCCTGTCCTCTCTGTTCTTCCATTGTTGATGACTTCAAGCTGCTGTGCTTCAGCCATTTGTGATGTTAGCCAAAGAAACTACTACTAATACTTGAAGTGTTTGGGTTCGCTCTGGAAATTTATCACCTGTCTAGATGTGTTAGATCACTCAATATAGTTCATATAAATACAGTTCCAAAATGGGAAATGATTTACAAATGAAACGGTTTAACAATTGAACCTAAATATTTTCTTAATCACTAATTACTCATTGATTGGTCCATTATTCCAGAGGATTCTAACAATGAAATTTAGCAACAATACTGAAAGTTTTAAGAGTTTGTACCATCAATACGTATGAAAGTTCAAAGTGGTCAAATTCTATGATCAAAATGTTTCATCGTGTTGTCCGAAATGTGCATATGTCCAACTGATACAAAACATAGGCGACCAAGAAATTTAAAATGGCTAATTACTTCTTCGTATGCCTCCTTCTGTCGAGAAGTAATTAACCATTTCTTCTCAGCGTTTGTAAACGACAAATAGGAAAAATGGCTTTTGTAAGAACATTTTAATCTCAGAATTTGACTGGTTTTGCGCTGTCAGGTATATTACAATAGATTGTACTCATTAATTAAGTGTTTTAAAGTCTGTGAATACAAAAAAAAAATTCACAATTCAAAGACTTAAGTTGATAAGTTTGTAAGGTTAAAAAACAAAAAAAAAAAGTTGATAAGTTTGTAAGGTTGTCTCCCAATAATTGGTACTTAACCAATAAAAGACAAGGGAATTGAAAGATAAGCGAAAGATGAATAGAAAAATACAAAAACTTATTTACATATAAAACCTTATTCATATAAGAAATAGTTATTCTAATTTTTTTTGTCGGTATTATCACGTATTGAAACATTGATTAATTCTCTATTGTGTATATAAACCCACTTCACATAATACCAACTCAAAACTAATTGACAATATTGAACTCGCTTCACAGAACACCAACTCGAAACTTACACAATTAATTCCTTATTGCATATATGAATCCATTTCATAGAATACCAATTCAAAACCAATTGATAATATCTGAACTCGCTTCACAAAATAGCAGCTCAAAACTAATTAGCAATATCTAAACCCGGAATACCTACTCAACTCAAAACTACAATATCGGAATCCGCTTCACAGAATACCAACTCAAAACCAATCGGCCGCTTCACAGAATACCAACTCAAAATTAATTGACAATTAGTGGAGTGGGTAAATTACACAAATCGTCCTTTAACTTAGGGGTTGATTTCGAGTTTGTCCCTCAACTTCAAAACGTTCCATTTTCATCACTCATCTTACATTTTGAGTTTTAAATAGTCTTCGGTTTATTTTCTGTCAATTTGTAGACAGATTGCATCTCTCATATAAGTTATACATGACAAATCGAAAGACAATATGAACCAATTTCGCTTATCATTTATTTATTTCATTGTATGTTTATTTATTCCATGGTTATTGTTGCTTAACTTCATATTTTTTTGTCACGTGTTGCGCGTGTGAGAGACGTAGATGTCTACACATGGACGAAAAATAGATCGAGGACGATTTAAAACTCAAAATGTAAGATGGGGGACTAAATTGAAACGTTTGAAGTTAAATGTCAAATTCGAAATTAACCATTAACTTAATGGACGATTGATGTAATTTACCCTAATGGTGTAAACCAAATATTTTATTAATTAATTCAATATCTCTTAATTCACGTGGGATATTATCCCTTAATACTTTCCTCCTTTATGTTCATATATGATGATTAATATGTTACATCGTGTTCAGGGCTGTTAATTAACAAGTGAATTTTTTAAACAATAAAAATCAGTTGAAAGCAATAAGGTCTCTTGAACAAATGATCAAAAGGATGAACTCAAACCACAGCAGTACTGCATCGATCTAAAAAGAGCCTAACTTAAAACCCACTCAAGTATACATCTTAATTAGAGTTTTAGATAACCAAAACATTAAAATTAGAACTTGAAAATTGGCAGGACATTTACACAAACAGTTAAGTTAATGCCAATAGCGGCCTGGATTAAATGAATGTCACATCAACAACATGAAAAAAGCTTGTTAGAACCATGATGTTTACTGTACTACACTAGGCTTATTGGAGGATAAAAAGGAAGAAAAAGACTCCGAAAATACAATGAAATGCAATGACAGGATAAGTACTAGCTCCGCTTGGATAAGTTGTTTTTTGGTTTTATTTATGAAATGATTTTCTTGGGATTTGTTATTAGAAAGGAATATTTATAAAATGATTAGATGTGTTTGGAAAGATAAATTTGGTAAATTTATTGAAAATTGTGTACAGAAAAAATTATTATTATATATATGTAATGATTATTTTATATATTATTATATAATTAATTTTTTAAAAAAATGGGACCCGCTAGCAAGAATGCATAAAATTACAATCAACAAAATGATTGATGAGGTGAAAGAGAAAAAATGGGCCCTGGTAATTGGCACATGCAGTCCTCTTTACATAAAATAACCGTAACAAAAAAATAAAAGTTGTCAAAGAGTATAAATGGGACCCGCTAATTAGCACATGACTTGTTCCTGAAATGCATAAAATAACGGTCAACAAAAATAGAGGCGGTCAAAGTATAAAACTGCAAAATACAGTGTTTTGCAACCTCAATTGTGTTTGGAAAAGGAATGCAGTGCCAAACGTAATTCTTTTTGCTTTTACAAATAGATTCAAATTTTGGCATTCCAAACGGCTAGGGTAGATCGATCATGGCTCTGCTCGACATTGTCTAATGTAGGAGGCCATCGAGCCATATGCATGATTTCTGGACCGATCGAATCCACCCAAAAAAAAATTGATAGGAAAACTGTAAAATTCTGGCGATTTCAAGGAACTTTAACCCTCTAAGACCAACATATAATAACTATATCTTTATATTATAAAGAGCGACTTGTGGACAATTTATGCCCCGCTTGCACGGTATCAGCTCTCGGTAGCCATCAGGTGAGTGTTTCCTGTCTCTATGGTTTTGTGGGCCCATGGATTATTGTGGTACCCTTTTCACTTTTCCTATGTGTTTTGTGCGTGTCTTTAACCGGCTTCGCTTCAGTCTTTTAGTTCCAGCCTAAAGCGCGAGTTCCAGCCTTGAAACCTCCGCTTCATCTCTTGCTTCAACCTCATCTTTTCTCTACCATCTTTATCTCTCAATTTTCTGTCTGATCTTTCAATTTTCTCATCGCTTGCAACTTCAGCTTAATCTCTCGCTCGAACTTCGCCTTCTCTTTCTTCACACTCACACCCACACGCACACGCACAGCAACTCGACTCAGGTTACCTCTCTCTCTTTGATTTTTAGCTTCTTTTATATTATTATAAAGATATGTTTTACTGTTTTTGTTTATATAATTCACAAAAACAGACACACATGCTCGGAAAATAGATAAGGTCACGAACTTTGTTTGCGAAGCTCACAATTGAATTCTGGGGATTTTTTTTTTTTGCGTTTTTGTGTTTGGTTTTTTCGTTGTTTATTTATGTTATAATGTCGACAAGAAAAATTTGAGCTTGGCAAATTTGACCTTGGGATTTCTGACCTTTAGTTTCTGCGATTATTTTTGCTTGCTACTCTTCTGCTTCTAGCTGGAATCTCTTTCTTCGTTTTGTTGCTATGATTTTCTGGAATAATTTGAGACAATTTAGTGGGCTAAAGGATTATGGTTTTCGACAGATTTTGGGTATGAGGCTCTTGGATATTACTGAGATTTTATGAGATTTCTGTGATTTTGCTTCCAATTATATTCTTGTGAAAATCCTTACTTTGTTAGATTAAACGGAAAGTTGTTCTTCATTATGTTCCTGTAAAATGATTGGGAATTCGTAGATTGATGTGGGTTTTGCTTGTTTTTCCAATTTTTCTTAGTTTCATTGCGAATTCGGATTTGAACTGAAGATGAAATTTTCTTTTTTTAATTTGGAATATTGAATTTTTGTTATTTGGGCCTTTTGTTTTCTGCCAGGTTTGATTTTTCTATTGTCTATTTACTATGGCTGTGTCTATTTACTAGTAAGAATGTGATGATTGTGATTGCTTTTCTTTCTTTTGGCTCTTTTCACTGTTCCTTATAAATGAAGGAACAGAATTTCGGTAAAGAAAGATTAAATGTATACCATAGCACAACTGAGGGTGTAGTGGTAGCCATTATGGAGATATAAAGCAAGAGATGGAAAATGTAAGTATATTGCCAATCATCAATTGAGAAGAGAGATAAACAAGGATTTCATTTCAGAAAATCATCTTGAAGAAGCAGAAAGATAATCCATGTAGATAGTAGAGAATAAGTATTGAGTAGGGGTTTACTGGGTAGCGTGGAGCATCTGAATTGTATATTTGCATAAATATTTGACTTATATTGTTTTGAAATTGTACTCTATAATTAATAAATTATACTAATTTTCTACTTTATTGTTAAATAAGTTAAACGTTTGGCCATCCTCTATAGGCATATTCAACTCTTAGGACACCTGACTATATTGTTCCGGAAATTCTGCTGAAGAAAAGTTATGACATGGACTCTGTTGTATGCTTGAGTAGACAATAATAATCAGAACCATTTGCCATTGTGAACAATGAATTTTGTTAAGCTCTTACTTTATCCAGCATATTTTGTTCACTCTTATTTGAATCAATTTTATTGCTATCCATGTGATCCATTAGATTGACACATGACTTGCCTAATGATATATAATTATTGTTATGCTTATCTCAATGCTTAGAATAAATTAATATATGCTTGACTACTTATTATCTCAATGCTCAGAGTTTTAACTTCTCCATGTTTTGTATGGCAACAACAGTATGTTAAATTAAATTGAGCACACACTCTGAATGTAAAGTTCTACTACCATTGTCATATCAAGTCTAATGTTCTTTTTAAATGTCTTTTTCTTTTTGAATACATTTTTCTCTAAATAGATTTATATTATCACTGTAGTCAGAACATGGTGAGAACACGTGGAGGTCATCAGGGTACAGCTACTGGTACAGGACATCGGTCCAACGACAGGAATGAACAAGGAGGTGACTTCCTTTTCGAAGATGATGCATTCATAGAATTTGAAGGTGTATCTTTTGTTAGTGAAGAAGCCGTTAATTTCTACAAAAACGCCTCCAACAAAACTATATCTGGAGGTAAATGGTGCAATGTATCTGAATTTGTCCATGGTTTTGAATCCATTATAGAAAATTTTATTGCCTTGGGTTGGTCAAAACTTTTGGTCATTTCTAATGACTATTATGAAAAATTAGTGAGGGAGTTTTTCGCTAATATGTGAGAACATGATGGGTGGTTGTATAGTATGGTTAAAGGTGAAAAAATCAGTTTTAATGCCGAATGGATCAACAAACTGTTGGAGTGTCCAAATGTCGGTAGTGACCATTTTGCTCCTACTAAATGGAGTCCTATAATTGTGAAAAATGATTTAAAAGAGTTTTTTCCAAAGTTAGATGAGGTTGGGCTTGGGTTGAAGAACTTGGACATGTCATATTTTACTCCTTCTCATCGAGTATTATATCACATCATTACTAATATTCTTGCCCCAACCGAAGGTCATAAAAATGATATTAGCCATATGAATCTTCACCTTTTTTATGCAATTATGCGAAAAATACCCATAAATTATGGTGCTTTTTTCATAAAATACTTAATGTTTTGTAAGTCAAAGTCACAGCATGGGCTGTGTTTTGGAAGAATAATCACTAGAATTTTTCATGCATATGAAATTTCATTGGATGTTAAACAGGCTGTTCATCCCACTGTTTTTGGCATAATAGATAATGAATGTTTTAGGCGAATGCATATGCTTCATATTGCGAATAAGTGGATGTATAAAAAATCTAAAATTCCTAATTATGGTGTTGATATAATCTCGCATATTGGAGAGTATATATATGACGACATAGGTAGAGTTCATATAAGTACTGATAGGCACGGAGGAGAAAATGAAGCCGGTCCAAGCACTGGTGGAGCTGGTAGGGAGGAAAGAGTGATGGATGTATTGATGCGATTGGAAACAAAATTTGACAAATTGGATAGAAAGGTGGATAGGAAGATGGCAAAGATGAATAAGAAAATCAACCTCTGCTCTGCACAGATGGGCCACATTATGACAAAAAAGCAAATGGCTTCTTTCAAGGCTTTCGTAGAGAACAAAGAGGATACGGATAGTGAAGAGAATGATGTAGAGGAGCAAGAGCAAGATGTATAAATTTATTTTTCACTATGTTGGCCCTTCTTCCCCTGATTTGACTATGTTCGTCCTTGTCATTGTTTTTTCATATTTTCTTAGTTTGATTGTGAATTCGCATTTGAACTGAAGATGTAATTTATTTAAATTTTTATTTTGGATATTGAATGCTTGTTATTTAGGGCTTTTGTTTTATGGAACGTTTCATTTTTCTGTTGTCTATTTAATATAGGTGCGTTTTTTCGCTTTTGAAGTTTGCTGCTTGACTTTTGACAGATTGTCGGGTTTTAAGTTGTCATTGCTCGATTTATGAATCTGGGCTACTGTTATTTTTCGAGATAGTATTAATGTTTAATTTGTTGAATGGCTGGTTGTTGAGAAGTGTGGAGTTAAAAGAGTATGGAAGCACATTTCATAGTTCTGTTATTAAACCATTTTACATGTGTTACTTAAAGTTGAAAGTAGTTTATACTACCTCTCATAAATGGAACTTGTATTAAAAGGTTGTCTACTCACATAAACACACACTTGGATCTCAATCTAGGATCTCAATCTATACATTCACAAGTTCTCCCACAAGTTCATAAATTAATACAGCCAAATATAGCTGTGGGTAGAGCATTGATCACTCATGCATGATGACACAATTCTTTTTTGGCAAAGAGAATGGCCATTTCATTGTATATGATCACACAATTCTTTTTCAACAAAGAAAATGAGCACACACACTTCAAATTTCTTCAAACGTACCCTGTACTTATCTCAAGAATGTATATGAAAAAAATAAAAATGCATGGACAAATGTGTGATACAAAATCTTGTGAGATTCTTTAATTATTCCAAATGTGTACTATATTTATTACATATGTAATTACTTATACTTATCTCAATAATGTATATAAAAAAATTAAAAATGCATGGACAAATGTGTCGTAGAAAATCTTCTGAGATTCTTTAATTATTCCAAATATGTACGATATTTATGAAACGTACCCTATACTTATCTCAAGAATGTATATGAAAAAAATAAAAATGCATGGACAACTGTGTGATAGAAAATCTTGTGAAATTCTTTAATTATTCCAAATGTCTACAATATTTATTTCATATGTAATTATCTATACTTATCTCAATAATGTATATGAAAAAAATAAAAAAGCATGGACAAATGTGTGATAGAAAATCTTGTGAGATTCTTTAATTATTCTAAATGTGTACGATATTTAATTCATATGTAATTATATAAGTATTTTAAATAATTTTTTTTTAGATTTTTCCTAAATTAATTAGTATAAATCATTTTTTACAATTGAGAATTGTGGTATTATAATTTTTCACAATGAATTTTTTATAACAAAATACAATAACTCATTCTAAAATGTTAATATTAATATATGCCAACTGTGATTTTATTTGTAAGTAAAATATTTTAAAGGTCCATTTGTGTAGTAATAATATATTTCAATTAACTGTTTTTCGGATTTATTTTAAACTTTTTAAATTTTCTTAAATAACTTTAAATATTATTTACATGTGTGAATTCAAATTTTTCCTAAATTAATTACTTCAATTATGTTTATAAATAACAAAATTTCCTTTGCAAATAATTTTAAAATTATTTAAAAAAAATCTAAAAATTATTGAGAAAAAATTGGGTTCGATATATGTATTTTATAAAAAAAAATCATTAAAAAAAATTATATTAACAAACAATTATATAAGTAAAATATATATATAATTATTTAAAAAAAGTAAAATTTTCACATAAATGTTTGAAAAAAAAATTAATTTATATAAATTTTTTAAAAAAAGAAAAAATTTGGCATCTAGACTGATAAACTCTGGATGAAGCTTGTTCAATCTTCATCGGGACTTATGTCCAGACGTCCGGACATAAGTCCGGATGAACATTAAACAATTTGTTCATCCGGACGCAAGTCCGGATGAAGCTTAAACCATTTGTTCATCAGGACTTATGTCCGGACGTCCGGATGTAGTCCGGATGAACGGATTGTTCAATGTTTATCCTGACTACATCCGGACTTCCAGACATAAGTCCGGATGAATAATTGTTCAAATAATTATCCATTCGGATGAAAATTTACGTCGCCAAATTTTTAAATTTTTTTTATAAAAATATAAATTAATTATATAAATATATTCTATTATATTTAATTTATTATTTTGCTATTTTTTCCCTTTATTTTTTTTTCATATATCCTTATAATTAGAATAATCCCTATTTATAGAAAACTTTTGAAAAAAATCTGCTATATTGATATATCAATCCTACAAAGAGAAATAAAATGATGCGAATGTTGTATGACCGAGGCTCCAACTCCTGGATCAAATTCGAATCTCCCACACAAGCTATAGGACCGTGTTGCTCTTACCAAGATAATCCACAACAAGAACACAAAATTGGATGGAACGAAATCAAAGGAAAAACGCTAGGAATTGAGTAAATCAAAACTTCACGTTTTATTACTAATGAACTTAATTTAACCTATGAAAATTCAATCAGTTAAACAAGTTAATTAGGCCTGCTCTTTAAATAAAGAACAATTGGTGTAATCTCCTATAGGTCACGCTAAAGGGTATTAACTACAATGAACAGTTAAATAACTCTTCAAGGCTTTGAACAACTCAAGGAGTTAATTCACGAATTTTAGCAAAGCTAAAAACTCAATTTTATTCACCAACTTCTTTTAAAAACGTTACAAGGCCTTTCCTTTATATAGGAAATACTTTGGCCAAAAACCTAGATCAATTCCAATGTGGGATTGATTGCTAACTTAACTAACAAACTAACCAGTACTATTCACGTGAATAGTGACGTGAATAGTAACCTATAATTTAGGGAACTACTTTCCTAAACGAATAACAATAACTACTTAACTTAAAAAGTAAATAAGCCCATTAATTAACATTCAATGGACTTTAGCTAACTAACTAATCCAAGTTGTAAACTAATCAACTTTCCAAATTGGAAAAGGAAACTACAACTAACTACCAAATCCTTGTCCAAAAAGGATTTGTTTTACTTGCCATTATCATACAAGATAATTGGGCCAAGTAATTTATTAAACTACCAATTAATTAAAGCCCACATTAAGTGTTTTGGACTTAATTAATTAACAACAAATAAATCCTAAAGATTAAACAATGGCGTGATCCATTAATGACAAAGCCCAAGCACGCCATCTTGGTCTTCAATGTAGTCCATGGAATTCGAGATGAAAACTCGGCCAGAATCCCGTCATCAACTTTGCAAGGCATTTTCAACGGTGATAACGTCAAAATCTTGAAAAACTTAAAACACGAAAGTTGTAGCTCTATCTCTTATCGTTCCAGGGCTTCTTGAATCATGCAATTTCGAGTTATATCGAAAGATTTATAGCAAGAATACCAAAACGTGACAGAAACTTTCAGGATGACAATTTGACTTTAACACCACGGACATGGACACGGGCTTATTCTCATCATTCCCTCCCTCCTCGAAAGGATTCGTCCTCGAATCTTGAATTTGAGTTCCTGGATCAAACACCAATATGATGAACTCAATGCAAACTCGAGCCAAATAAAATTGGGAAGATGCACATCTCGAGCAACAAGAATTGATATCCTTGTGGAATTGAAAAGAAATTAAGAACTGAGATAACTTACCAAACAAGTGTTGAACTATTAAATTACCTCGTTGATCTTGATAGCTTTGAATAAAGTCACGAACCAAAGAATCAAATTGAAGGTTATTCCAGCAATTATAATCAACACTTTTGTACACAAGGATTTTGGGCAGTTCGAAATTATAAAGATTAATCTCAAAATATAGTTCATGTATTAGAAAAGCAACATAACATGTGAAGAAACTATACATAAATCCATTCAATACAAAATAATGTGATTTCATAATTGAAGAATTATGTGAAAGAATTTGCTTTCCAAAACACAAACCATCGGATTTTAATGCACATGTTAAAGAATTTCGAACTAATGTTTCAAAGGTGTGTGAAAGACATTGAAATTGATTCAAAATAGAAATCAAACTTTGAAAATCAATAGCATTGACGTTAACAAAGTTCTTTACTTTAAAACCATTGAAATCAACCAATAAGCTTTCATACTTACCTAACTTACCTTGCTTACCTTGTGGAAAACAAGCTAAGGCAGATTGGATTCCTTTTATTCGATAATGAGTTGTTTCTAACTCCATTAGATGTCTAGGAACTCCAAAAACCTGCAAAACAAAGGAACTAGGCAGCAAACAATTCAAATGGTGATCACTATCATCAAGTAAGTACATTGATTGCCTATCTAGTATTCCCCTCTTAATCTCGCTAGAAGAAGTAAAATAACAAGGTTGCTTAACAACTAACTCTCGGCCTATGCTAGAAGAAGACAAAGAATCTTTATCTCGGCCTACACTATTACAGGTTGAGCTAGCTATTACATTACTTTTCCCTTGAACTTTCTTCTCTTTTGCTTCCATTTCACGGCAAGATTGCACAATCCTTGATTGATCTTCAAAAGCTTGGCTCGGACTCAAAGCCCTTAGATTGTACTTTCGGCCATGATAATCAAAAGAATAATAATTCTTCCTTGCATGATATGTAACATCTCGGTCAAATTGCCATGGACGACCAAGTAATATGTGACTAGCTTCCATTGGTACAACATTACAAACAATATCATCAACATACTTTCCAATGGACATAGAAAATTTAACTTGTTTAGTCACCTTACTCTCGGCAGTGTTATTAAGCCATTGAAGCTTATATGGATTTGGATGTTTCATGCAAGTCAAGTTAAGCTTCTTAACAATTAATGTGCTTGCCACATTGGTACAACTTCCACTATCAATAATCAAGCTACAAGTCTTACCTTGAACCATGCATCTAGCGTGAAAGATGTTTTCCCTTTGAGACAAATCATCTTCAACTCGTGGTTGTGCATTCAAGACTCGGCGAGTAACCAATGAGAAATCACCAACATTGTAAATAAGATCTTCACTATCTTCATCACTTTGGTACTTCTCTTCAAGTGGTGGCATGTCGGCACATTCTTCATCACTTTCAACCTCTCCACTATCACGAATTATCATCAACTTTTTGGTTGGGCAGTCACTTTGATAATGGCCATAACCTTGACACTTGTAACATCTAATGTCACTCAATCTTTCATTTGGTTTAGGCGTCACCTTAGTTGAAGATTCAGCAAGGTTGCGGACTGTTTTGGGAGCATTACTTGAAGTGTATGAAGGCTGATTTTGGTTGAAAACTTTCGGTTTTGGTGGAGGTGTAAAAGTCGGCTTTTGATCTCTCCTCCAAGGCGGCAATGGTTGTTGAAAATTTCGCCCTTTACCCTTCATATGCTTCTCAATTTTGATAGCTTTGTGAACAAGTTCATTAATATCAATGTAACTTTGAAGATCAACTTGATAAGCCAATTCGGGATTCATACCTCTAAGAAATCTCTCAATGGTTGTGTCGGGGTCTTCTTGAATATTGGCTTTAATCATCAAAGATTCCATCTGATGATAGTAATCTTCAACTGTTCGGCTACCTTGCACAAGAGTATGCAATTTTCGGTTGAGCTCTCTATTAAAGTGTGAAGGAACATACTTCTTTCTCATGATTGCCTTCATTTGATTCCAAGTCTTAACTGGCCTTTCACCATCTTGTCTCCTAGAACGAACAACTTGATCCCACCAAAGACTAGCATAGTCTTTAAGATGCATAAAAGCAATCCGATATTGCCTTTTCTCGGGGACATCATTACCTTCAAAATAGTGTTCCAAATCTCGAACCCAATCAAAGAAAGCTTCGGGATCTGATTTACCATGAAAAGTAGAGATGGTGAGTTTAACAGATTCAATGGAAACTTTAGACTTATCACCTTTAGAAGAGCTCGAGTATTCCTCCTCTTTTTCCTCACTAGATTCACTATCTTCTTGGGACTCTAGTTTTCGGGATTTCTTTGATTTTGGAGGTGGTGTTACCGACTCTAAGAATTGAAGGCGAAGGTTGATATCTTGCAAAATTTGGGCAAGTGACGGATCGGTCCTCTTTTGTTGTTGTTCGGTTTGGGACTTACTTTGTTCGTCCTCCATTTGTACCTGCAAGTTAGTGAAGAAAAAAGCGCAAGAATATGTATATGATCCTCACGGGTTCCTCACTTTGGGGTAGTAGGTACTCTCCTCTCTTTTTGGGTAGTGTTCTCTCTTGTTTAACCTAGCTACTACTCTCAATTAATGAATATGTGGGGTTATTAAGATTCACCAAAGTTCAATTACTTTAATAGCAAGATCTCAATCAGCAAGTTCCACACACAAATTTTCACAAATCAAATCAAGAGATGTAACAAGAAATCACGTCAAGAGTGTTTAGAACACGTGAAAGTTATAATTTGATTTACCACCAGAAACTAAGAAATTCAGAAACTAGATTTCAAAACAAAGAGATTGGTTTTTGAATCAACTAATTCCGAGTTGTATTGAAAAAGTTATGGCACTTTTAATCCAAGGTGGTTTTCAAGAAACAAGTTAAGAACAATGTGTTCTTTTCAAAAATAAATTAAATAATTAAATAACAGAAAATAATAACAATAAAATAAATTGAAGTCCGAATTTATATATTTTTTTGTTCTTTTCTCTTTTTTTTTTTTTTTTTTTTATTCGGTCACTTTTTTTTTTTTTTTTTTTTTTTTTTTTGTTCGGACAATATAAGACAAAATTACACTTTTAAGGTTTGAACATAAACCTTGGACCAATCAAAATACTAGGTTCGGACAAGAACCTTAAACACCACAAAAATTAAGGTTTGAAGACAACAACCTAGGATTTAGGTTTAAGAATGTTTTGTCTTCTTGTCTTAACAACCTTAAAAACTTCAAACTTTATTAACTCACCAAGGACAATGAATTCGGATGTGCCACTTTAACAAGAATATCAAGATTCAAGACAAAGATCAAGAATCCAACTCAAGAATTCAATTTTGACCACTTTGAGTTTTCAAGAAAATCAAGAAGTTCAAGAAAGTTATCAAGAACTTATCTTTTTCGAGTGGAGTAAAAGTTTGATCAAAACTCAATATATGGTGGACAAGATAAAGAATCAAACGCAAAAAAAAAATCAAGAAACGGATAAGAATCAAGAAAGTTATGAAAACTTGACCTAGAAACCCTAGTTATGAAACCCTAGTTTGACACACGAAACCCTAACAATGTTATGACGTGAAAACAGCAAAGAAAACTTCAAGAATCCTACACTATGATTATGACAAAAGAGTGCAGAATTTAGACACGAAGAACAGCAAGAAAACGCAACAAGAAACAACACAAAAAGATCACAAAAACACAAAACGCAAGAGACACAATTTCGGGCAGATTTGAGTATGCAATGTTCATGCGATTTTGACGAAATTTAGAGACTAGATAATGACGACCTAGGACAGCAAGAAGGACACCAAATAACAGCAAGAAAGATGGACGAAAAACTGCAGAAAATAGACGCAAAAATACGGGCAGAAAAGACACGAACAAAACAGAATTTTCGCGGAAAGATTAGAACGGATTAACCTGAATTTTCTTGGGCAACAACTTGTTCTCTGATACCAATTGATGCGAATGTTGTATGACCGAGGCTCCAACTCCTGGATCAAATTCGAATCTCCCACACAAGCTATAGGACCGTGTTGCTCTTACCAAGATAATCCACAACAAGAACACAAAATTGGATGGAACGAAATCAAAGGAAAAACGCTAGGAATTGAGTAAATCAAAACTTCACGTTTTATTACTAATGAACTTAATTTAACCTATGAAAATTCAATCAGTTAAACAAGTTAATTAGGCCTGCTCTTTAAATAAAGAACAATTGGTGTAATCTCCTATAGGTCACGCTAAAGGGGATTAACTACAATGAACAGTTAAATAACTCTTCAAGGCTTTGAACAACTCAAGGAGTTAATTCACGAATTTTAGCAAAGCTAAAAACTCAATTTTATTCACCAACTTCTTTTAAAAACGTTACAAGGCCTTTCCTTTATATAGGAAATACTTTGGCCAAAAACCTAGATCAATTCCAATGTGGGATTGATTGCTAACTTAACTAACAAACTAACCAGTACTATTCACGTGAATAGTGACGTGAATAGTAACCTATAATTTAGGGAACTACTTTCCTAAACGATTAACAATAACTACTTAACTTAAAAAGTAAATAAGCCCATTAATTAACATTCAATGGACTTTAGCTAACTAACTAATCCAAGTTGTAAACTAATCAACTTTCCAAATTGGAAAAGGAAACTACAACTAACTACCAAATCCTTGTCCAAAAAGGATTTGTTTTACTTGCCATTATCATACAAGATAATTGGGCCAAGTAATTTATTAAACTACCAATTAATTAAAGCCCACATTAAGTGTTTTGGACTTAATTAATTAACAACAAATAAATCCTAAAGATTAAACAATGGCGTGATCCATTAATGACAAAGCCCAAGCACGCCATCTTGGTCTTCAATGTAGTCCATGGAATTCGAGATGAAAACTCGGCCAGAATCCCGTCATCAACTTTGCAAGGCATTTTCAACGGTGATAACGTCAAAATCTTGAAAAACTTAAAACACGAAAGTTGTAGCTCTATCTCTTATCGTTCCAGGGCTTCTTGAATCATGCAATTTCGAGTTATATCGAAAGATTTATAGCAAGAATACCAAAACGTGACAGAAACTTTCAGGATGACAATTTGACTTTAACACCACGGACATGGACACGGGCTTATTCTCATCATAAAACTAAATATTTTTTAAATTATTAAAAATCGAAAAGTAAATCTTTTGAAATATTAATAGTTATGTCAGATGATTCATTCATTAATAGTTAGATTAGATGATTCATTCATTAATTGTTATGTCAGAAAGATGATCGATTCATTTTGCTATATCTGCCGTCAATTTTAATTAACTCTGACATCAAATTTTGTATTCAACAAAGTTTTATTATTATGACCAAAATTGCCCTTTAGAGAAGTATCAATTCTTTTACTCTGGTGAAAATAGTATAGTTACAATAGTGTAATTTTCTTTAATTCTCTGCACATGTATTATGTGTACATGTATTAAATGCATTATCTGTATACATATTAAATGCATTCTCTGTACATGTATTAAATGCATTCCCTTTATATCATTTCAATCATCTATCAGAAGTTTACAAATGGTAATTTTTTAATTTTTCATACAAATCTTGACCATACATATCAATATTTGCCTTTTATATTTTATACCAATCTTGACTATATATATCATTCTGTTATGCATAACAAGTAAGGTAAAACGACCACAATTGTGCATCCGGACCTTATGTCCGAACGTCCGGATGAACACTTACAGCCGTCCGGATATCAATTTTTTAAATAAATTCCAATATTTTTTTCCAAACAATTATTTTAATAAATTCGAATATTTTTTTTAAACACATCCGGATATGTTTTTTTGTTTTTTTTATGAATTCGCATTTGCTGAACAAAAAAATTATATTTTTATTTTATTATTATGATTACAGTATTATTTTATTTTGTTAAAAAAAATTATAATACCGAGACTCATATCCTGTAAAAAACCCTTTTTAGACTAATTATTTTAGGAAAAATTTTAATCGCACTTATACAAAAATATTTAAAATAATTACATATAAAACATAAATAAAATTCTTTTATATGAAATTTACAAATTAAAAAACTCGCAATGGAACATATATGAAAGACATAACGTATATAATTATGTTTAGATTAATTATATATATTTATGTTAAATATATACTTACATTAATTTTTTAAAATATTTATATGTTTTAGCAAGTATTTATTTTCAATATAAACTTATATATATATTATATGTATGTGTGTGTATATATATATGTGTGTGTGTGTGTTTATTTCGGTTATATTTTCTAAAAAAAGTTAATTATAATAATTAATATTCAAATTTTCAATTCAAATTATCCCAAAAAAAAAATTACAAAAAATCCTATTCTAAAAAACTAAGCCCTGGACTGTCTCGCGCGCGCGCACACACACACACACACACACACATATATATATATATATATTCTCAGAAGATTTAAAAAAAAACATTACCTATTTCGGTTATATTTTTTAAAAATAATTAATTATGTTAAAAATTTACTTTTCTAAATTATTTTATATATAATTTACTTAGTTTAGATTTTTCAAATTTGTTTAAATTACTTTAAATATTTTTTATATGTGTGAACTCAAATTTTTCCTAACAACATAGTCATATAATTACTACTAATCATGTTTATAAATTACAAAATTTCCTTCCAAATAATTTTATACTTATTTAGAAAAAAATTTAAAATTATTCAGAAATAATTAGGATTCATTTATGGATTTTATAAAAAAAACATAAATAATTACTATTAAGGAATATTTAAAATAATTATATAAGTAAAAACATAACATATATGACTATGTTTAGATTAATTATACATATTTATGTTAAATATTTATATGTTATTATATAATTTTATTATATTTAATTTATTATTTTAGTATTTTTTTTATGTATCCTTATAATTACAGTACAGTATTCCCTATTCATAGAAAAGTTTTGAAAAACAGTCCTATTTTCATAAATCAATTCTACGAAGAGAGATAAAACTAAGTATCTTTTAAATTATTAAAAATAAAAAAGTAAATCTTTTGAAACATTAATAGTTATGTCAGAAAAATTATTGATTCATTAATTAATTGTTATGTCAGAAAGATGATAAGATTTGTTTTCTATAGCCGTCAATTTTAATTAACCTTGACATAAAATTTTTAATTCAACAAAGTTTTATTATTATGACCAAAACTACCCTTTGAAAAAATATCAATTCTTTTACTTCATGAAAATAATATAGATACAATAGTGTAATTTTCTTAACACTATCTGTACATATATTAAATGCATTCTCTTTATATCATTTCAATCATCTATCACAAGTTTATATAAATTAATTATATATTTTTACAATAAATCTGAATATTTTTTTCATCCAGGCATCCGAATATCAATTTGAATTTTTTTTTTCAAACAATTTATTTAATAAATTCGAATTTTTTGTTTCAAACATTTATATTAAAAATTTACTTTTTCTATATAGTTTTATATATATTTTACTTATATACTTACTTTAAATATTTTTTAACATAATTATTTTGTTTTATTTAACAAGTTAGAATTTTTTTTTCAAACATTTATGTTAAAAATCTATTTCTTCTAAATAATTTTATATGTTATACCGAATATATATAAATATTATATGTGTATATATCTATATATGTGTTCTCCAACGCTTTCAAACCAAAAAAATATCCCAATAAAAAAATTAAAAAAATCCTATACTAAAAAAATAAGCCCCGGGCTACCGTGCGGTTTACCCTAAACTAGTATATTTAAAGCCCAAGTACTACTTTATTAAACGTGCCCATATGTTTTCATGAAAGAACAACGCCATATGTTTCTTAACTAATTAATTAATACTCATGACAACTTGCAAGACTAACGTATGAACTCTTAAATCGTAGTTATGTCTTGATGTCTAGGAACTTTATGACTACTTCTACTTTGAATCATCAAAATCTTGAGTTTGTGAAACTTTTCAACTAGAAAGTTTTAGTTTTATAATTTTGGAACTTTTTCCTAACATACTTTCTAAAAAATATTACTAAAATAACACAATTTTTAATTATATTCCCTTAATAACACTCTTTTTTTTTTTTTTATCTCTTTTCACAAATTATTCTCTCCCTTAATTTTCTCTTTCTACCTATCCCTTTGATCTTTCCTTATTTTTTTTTTCTTTTAAACTTTCTTCACAAATAATTTTTTCTCTCCACCTTTCTCTTTCTTTTTTTTTATTTTCTTCTTTTATTTTTTTTCTCTTATCAAAATTCACCTATTTTTTCCCTTATCAAAACTCAAGATCACGATGAATAAATTCTAAAACACTTTAAAATAATTTAAAGGGAAACGATACAAAGAAAACTAATTGTAAATGAAGGAATTCATTGAAAATAAAACTAAGTGTAAATAATTTTGAAGAAAATCTACTCATTCCCATTTAGAAATTATTCTACTAGTTAAAATTGAGAGAGAAAAATAATGCATACAATAAAGATCAATGAAGGTAAGAAAAACCTATCAATAATGATTTATAATTTTGAGCAATCACAAAAATTAAAATTGATGTATTACTAAAATTTATGTGTTTTGTTTAACAAATAATATTGATATGAATTTTCTTCTTGTGACCATTTATTAAAGTATTCTAATTAAAAATTATGTATTTAAAGAATTCTAATTA
Organism: Ophiorrhiza pumila; assembly: GCA_016586305.1. NCBI lineage: Eukaryota > Viridiplantae > Streptophyta > Magnoliopsida > Gentianales > Rubiaceae > Ophiorrhiza > Ophiorrhiza pumila. Next base: position 30,559,050 of record BLIW01000010.1, read on the forward strand.
AAAATTATGTATTTAAAGAATTCTAATTAAAAGTTATGTATTTTGTTTAACAAATATGACTTATCTTAAATTTGTTACCCTAATCATCTATTAAAGTTGTTTATTACAAAATTCTAATAGGTATTTTCATTTGTTACCCTAATCATCTTTAAAAGTTGTTTATTACAAAATTCTAATAGGTATTTTCATGTATTTTACTGAATGATTAAAAAAACACTCTTGTTTCTCAAAGACAAAGTAATAATTTTTTTATTAATTAATTGATAATTTCTGAAATTAAAAATTAAGATAGAGAAGATAACTTTGAATTAAGAGAGAGAAAATAAATAGAAGAAAATGATAGTTTTTCATTTATTAAAACTCTTTTTAAATTAAAAAATAAGTGAGAGAATATAATAATTTTTTCTTTCACGGTGGATAGTTGAATTATACATGTCTAAAAATATGTTACTTAAAAGAATATAAATTAAAAGTGTATTATTTTTGTAATATTTTTTAGAAAGTACGTTATTTTGAAAAAACACTCTATAATTATAATTTTGTTTATATACTTCCATTTGTTGTACTTGCCACTTGGCGCCAAGTGGGGATTTTGTAATATAAATCTCGCTCCTGAAAAACATGCGATTTTCTTTAAAGGATAAAAGGCATAAACATTAACAAAAGATATGATCTAACAATGGAGAATGTGTTGAGATTGACCATATCTATCCTACTCTTTATTTTCCCTATTAATTAATGCTGCTTAGTGCGCTTTTAGATATGGAATAAAATTGAAGTTGATGAGAAGCCAACTGCAGAAAAATATCAGAAAATTAAAGTTTGATGATTGAATAATCAGAAGTAAAGTTAAATTTAAGATGATGCTAATTAGCGTCATTTAGTGTAATGATAAAAAGTACAATAACTTATACGCAATTTGGGCTTATCATATCTCAATTAAGACTCTACATCATCATTCTTTGAGTTTTCAAATCGCGTAAAAATTATATAAGGGTCTATCATTACTTATAATCTTTTATATAGTCAAACTTTTAACATGGTTGGAACTTTGAAGGTGGAGGTGGCAAATGCACTAAAGAGCACATTGCTGTTTGCTGCATCTCTTTGTGGAAATAGATAAGACACCACTGGAACTGGAAGAACTGGAAGAACTGGAAGAACTGGAACTGGAAGCTATTCTCCACAACTATAATAAATGTCCAAGTTGTGATCATGTGTAGCCTACGCACTGATGATTTGTTCTTCTACAACTAGGGTTGAGAACTCAATGTACCCAAATTAATCAAGGCATTGATCATAAAAGGGGTATAAACTCAGTCAAGGAACCACTCATAAAGATCAAGCATTGGCCTGTGAGTTCAAAAAGACAGCTAAAAAGTACAAAATCCCATCTAGCTTGACCCTATCTTATTATTCCAGTGGCATTTATGGTATGGTCTAAGTTATATATGCCGACCTTATTCTGTTTAAAGGCAATACAAATGATGAGTGGCTGAATTTTTCAAAATAGATCTCTTTCTCTATGTACTTGTTTCTTTCTTCCACTGAGTCGTACGTTTTTCCAGGAAGCACATTCATTCATTCTTTTCCCAGGGCCCTTCTCTCCATTTTCTCTACTAAACCCTAAAACCCAAACTCTGCAAACTCTAAGGGGAGGCGGTAGCCGCCGCCTCCCCTGCCAAATAACCTCCCATGAATCCAAATTTCTTACCGTCCTTTTTGTCTCCTTTATTAGGAGTTATGTCTCCTCTAGTAGGAGTATCTTTCTCTCTTTTGAGAGCATTTGTCTCAATTTTTTGAGGTATTTTTTTTATGTTGCATAAATTAGAAAAAAGAAAAAATGGGGAGATCTACACCCATCTCCAGTAATCCACCGATGACGAATGTAGGTATAGATCCAGATAGATGTCTACAATCAATATTGGGTAGAACAAGCTTCATCTCCGTTTGAAATTTGGAAGAAACTTCCATTGTTGCTGATTTCCAACGAATGGGTGGCAAATTCATGTTTTCTCTACAAAGTTTTTGTTTCTAACTTTCTTGATTGTAAGTCAATTTTGCTTTCTGGATTGCTGGATTGTTTGGAGGAATAGTAATATCTGACTAAAGCAGACTGGGTATTTTGGGTTTATTTTCTAATATGTTGTTTCTAGTGTCTATTTTTCTAATTTTTCAGTGGTGGAAAATAGAAAATTTGAGGAATTTTTTCCAATATGCACAAAAGTGCAATGAAGGATTCAACTTTTTGAAATTGAAGGCCACACATCTTTTTCAGTTTTAGCCACTAGCTACTAGGGGAGAGACAATTTCTCTCTCAGTTTTAGTTAAAAGTTACTAAGAAAAAGATATGTACCTCAATTTCAGTTGATTACTTAGATTTTGAAAGTAATGTTTGAGAATTCCATTGTTATGGATTGTTAATTCTCTATTGGATATATGCCTACATTGCTCTTAATAGACTAACATCATGTGTCAGTGTATTTAGATTCTCAGCTAGTTAGCTGAATTGTATATATTGTAAGCCATTTTTGGCTATGATGTAAACGTTGATCATTATCAATGAAATATCACTTTTGTCTAAAAAAAAGAGTCGTACGTTTTTCCCTTTATTTTTCTTCTCATACTTATCTCAATCTGAAAATTTTTATGTTCATTGCACCACTTATTATTGGAATTGGACCCAAAAAAACATGTGAAAAGAAAGAAATTTGTGCTAATTAAGTTACGACTTCCACAATATTTTGAGGAAGCCATACAATTTCTCACATCCCAATTGGAGCCTAGATGGATAGTGGCATTCTAACTAACATAAAAGTTTCTAGCAAAACTCCAAGCCAATTTCTTCAAATCCGGACAATGCAACGCTCATGGTGTCAAATTGTTCTAGTGACTTTCGACTAAATTTTGTGCAATAATGCGCTAAATATGAACTTTGATTTATACTCTTACGTAATGTCAATCTAAATCTGATTATTGAAATCTACAAGTTACTTGTTTATAAGATTTTTTCAATTTTAAGATAGAAAAGTCATAGTGGTCACAAGAGATAGTGTCGCCTCCATCATTCAAGATGTTCATTGCATTCTCAGAACAGGTAGTGCAATGATAAATGGAGAAGGAAAGCAATGGTGAAGATGGTCCCCCAACACTTATATATATATGAATGAAAGAAGATAAGGATAGTCTTCCAATTTTAAGTTCTTGCAAACTTTTTCCTTTATGGGTGGAGGAAGGTGATTGAGGGGTACTTTGATTGATGGTTCACTTGCTTTTATTTTAGACAATGCTACTACTACTGCATAAAGAAGTGTGTTGCAATTTCTCCCACTAAAACTGTTGATTCCCAATGGCTGAATGAATGCAGCTATCTTATGACCCATACCAATTAAATTCCATGTGAATGGCCTACTTGTTCACAGGGGGATTACAACATTTTCCTACATGATTAGTGCAAACATCCCAGTTAATTGATTAAATCACCTTGATTCTTGCTTCCTAAATCATGATATATTATGAATTGTACCAAAACTTTGCATGTAATTTGACTTCACAATATGTTATATTACTAACTATGACTCTGCAAATCATCAACATTTTATTTGTTTGTTTGAATCCTAAACCTTGTTCCAAAGTTTGAGACTTGATTATGGACTTTAGTTTGGACTTTGGACTCAGCCTGAGATTACTAGGGTTGTACTTTAATTTCAAAGTTGAATGAAGCAAAAAAGATAATTAATTAAAAAAATTTGGCCAGTGTGGAAGAGGTATATGATAGAGTCAATAGGGATATAATGTGGAGGTCATTATAAAAAAGAGGGGTAAGAGTATCAGAATTATAAAATACATGTATAAAAATATAATAATTTGTGCAAGGACACCCGTTAGAATATTCGATGATTTGTAATATGATCCATTTAGTCGACCCTACATAATAGGATAAAGGCTTAGTTATTGTTCTAATATACTGATATAATATCTATATAAGGAACACTTACTCTTTAGGCTATGATTCCCACATTTTGGCACATAAACCATAAGTTTTGAATTCTGGACTTACATCATATGCAAACTTCAAGTTTTAAACTCCATACTTGTATGACACTACATTTATACAAAACTTCTACCTTGAGTGTATGCAATGAAACCCTAAGTTTTGAATTTTAAACTTACATCGCGTGCAAACTCTAAGTTTTGAACTCCATACTTACATGACAGTACATATATACAAAACTTCTATCCGAATATATGCAATGGAACCATAAAGAGTCAAGTGAAATCCAATTTATAAACAATTAGGGGAGAATTAAGTGATCTCTCCCTAATTAATCAACATCGTTATAACAACAAAATGTTGCCACTCAAAATTTAGGTGGTAAATCTAGTCTAGGATACATTTATATATGCAAAGATCGAAACCTTAGGCATGGATATGACAAAAGAATATATTGCACTCGCGAAAGTAACTTTAAGAACTAAATAGTTTCCATTGAATATTGACAACGACTAAAACGACAAAGTAAAAGTTGAAAGATCAAATCGAATCTGTCAAAAAGATTTTAGGGACTTTTATGGTCGTGAATGCCTCCCTTCAAGTGGTGTGCTTGCATTGTACTTTATCTAAAAATCTTGATTTTTTGGATATTGATGATTTACCTTAGGTTGGAAGTTGGATACTTTCACGGACATTTAATATATATATATATATATATATATATATATTGACAACGAATAAAATGACAAAGTAAAAGTTGAAAGATCAAATCGAATCTGTCAAAAAGATTTTATGGACTTTTATGGTCGTGAATGCCTCCCTTCAAGTGGTGTGCTTGCATTGTACTTTATCTAAAAATCTTGATTTTTTGGATATTGATGATTTACCTTAGGTTGGAAGTTGGATACTTTCACGGACATTTAATATATATATATATATATATATATATATACATATATATACATATTTTCCTTTGTTGCATTGCTCGCAGGAAGACAAGATAGTGGATCGATATTGCACATTTACTCAGTTAATAATTTCATTTCTTTCGTGCAATATTCTTACATATTCAAAGATTTCAATGTCAAAGCATGCTAATTAAAGAATATAAGTCAATATGAACAAAGCATCAAATTGTTCTCAAAATCTCTTGTTTTGTGTTGTGATGTATAAACATATATATCCTCCCATTATTTCAATAGATTCATGAATGAAAGGGATATGCATCCCATGTTGGTTTTGTACAAAAGTCAATTTAATTCTAAGATTATTATTTATATTTATTGCCAAGTGATTAGGAACCTAAAGGGTCACACACAATATAATTACTTCTTGGGTTAAAATGATTTACATAATTATATGATAATTATGGCATCTATTATACTCTTGCTCACTTTTGAAAAGTGATTAGAGTTTGGTAATAATTCGTTTCTTGTTTGACAAGACAACCTTTTTGGAAGGTTGTATTATTATATATAGATGCTTAATGTTAGGTCAAAGACAACACAACTCTCTCCATAAGAAATCACGTAAATAAGAAAAATGGTTTTTCTTATTAGATTTCTAAGGTGTTGTTTAGAGGGATCTAGCTTATTAACCTAACGTTAAAATCAATCCTTTGAGGATCCCGAAAGTAGTTCGTGTGGATTACCGTTAGAGGCCGGACACTTGTGCGGCTTGTTGATCGATTAAACCTCGTTCAAGGATTTCGCTAGCATCTCTCGAGGTATATTTTGTATAGATTATCAATAAAGGTCCTATGGAAATCAATTATAATATAATTGTTATATTTTCCGCTGCGTTGTTACTATGTTGATTTCCTTACAGTGGTATCAGAGCCTAATTTGATTTATCTATACAAAATATATCATGTCATGAATGATAAATTGTTTATGTATGTATATTGGATTTAATTGATGGATTTGAGACGTATATATGTTTAAAAATTCGTTTTTAAATATTATGGGTTAAATATGTGATTTTTGTTTTTATTTAAAACTGAGTTATAAATTTTTCAAAAAAAAAAAAAAGGGCCCTTCAAACTTTGACGTTCTGGTCACTTGACCGGAACGAGAACAGATCAGTTGGAGTAAGTTCGGCGCCCACACTCCGAGTTCGACTTCGGACTCGTCGCAGACTCATCTCACCGGCGTGTGACGCCGCAAGAAGGAGGCACGACTCGATCTTGTTGTCGCCGGATTGAAGTTGATTTCAGCCGTGTTATGGCTGAAGTTCGACGGCGTGAGACGTCACCGAACGATCTGCTTCTGTGCATCAAGCGATTTGGCCTGAACAATTGCCAGATTCTTTTGACTGATTGAGCTATTGGCAACAAAGTTGATCAGTAGAACGAAAAGAAAAAAAAAAAAGAAGCAAAGTTTTTCTTTCATATTTTCGTCTGGAGAAGAAGCTGATGATGCCATCAATGACGTCATCATCTGATCACTTTAAAAAAAAAAAGGAAAAAGAAGTTTTTGTTTTTTTATGAAAGCGTGATCTTGAACCAAAATCTGGAGTTTTAAGAAAAGAGTTTTCTTAATTAAATGATAACCCCAGATGTTTATTCTTCTTCTAATCAGTTGGCCCAATAGTTTTGGAAACTATATTTTAACCCATAAAAGTTTTAAAAATTCAATTAAATGATTTCTAATATAATTAGAAATAATATACATATAGATTCATGACAGAAAAATTATATATTCATTTAATGTGATTATTTGAATAATATGACACATGTAATTTATATTTGATATAAATCTATTTTATATTCATTTAATGTGATTATTTGAATAAGACGACATGTAATTCATATTTGATATGAATCTATCATTTAATATGATTATTTGGATAACATGTGTCATATATATTTATATGTGATATAAATTTATTATATATTCATTTAATATGATTATTTGAATAACATGTGTCATATGTGATTTATATTTGATATAAATATATTAAATATTCATTTAATGTAATTATTTGAATAACATGTCATATGTGATTTGTATTTGATAAAATAATATATTTATTTGATTGCATATTGTATGTTCAATTGATCAAATAATTGTCACATGTGACATGTATGTATGATGAGACCATAAATTAATCCCTTAATTAAATATTAAATCATATTTAGTTGCCTTCCATTATTATAGTTTAAACAAATTTTTATTAGAGCAATTTGTTGAGCTACCTCAAGGTTGTTTTACTTTAAATACGTTTATGCTATGAGATTAGATCTCTGAATAATGGGCTTGATTTAACAAAAACTTTTGGCTTGTTGAGCTACCTCAAGGTCAAAATGTTTTTGAGGCAAAGAGTTAGGGGACATATGAGATATGTGTATCAAGAGTTGATGGCCTAACTATCTAAGAGTTACAATTTGTTGTAATTGGTATATGTTACCTACTTTTTGAGATTATTTTGACTTGTTGAGCTACCTCAAGGTTAAAAATAATTAAAATGAGATCTTAGCCACTAAGAATTTTGTGAAATTCTCGAATCAATTTAAGGGATATTGATTTGAATAAAATAGTGGGAGCAAAACCAAAAATTTTCATAAGTCCATATTTGTTTTATTTTGGCTTTGCTTATTGCATAAATATAAAATATTTTATATCTTTATTTTCTGTTGTAGAAAATTATCTATAATATATTGTTTGACAATATATTAATTGCTCAAATTTTATGGATTGAATTTTACAACCTAAAAATTGTTTTTAGGTATGAGAAGTTGATTTATGTCCTTAAAACCTTTTTTTCTTGATGATGATTTTGATCAAGTAATCAAAGATACATGCCAAAAACATAAAGATGATTTTGATAATGTATATTGTCTTATACTAAAAAGCATTCATGAATCCTAATTGCAATAGTTGTATGTGAACATGTATGCTTTTACAATATTTCATTAGATGAAATGATTGTATGATATAAGAGTTAAAATTGAGATATATGATATTTCTCTTACGAACTCATTTAAAGCAAAATGGCAAATAATCTTTAGTATCATCTAATGTACTAAAGGTGATTAGTCTCATTAAAAAAATTAGATTTTTTAATTTTGTTATGAACAAAGTTGAGATCTAAATATTTGCTTGAATTGCTTAATAAGACAACAAAGGATTCAATCAAGAAGAAAAAGGAAATTGTGTTAATACTTGAGTTTTTCAAGAAAGTGAAGTTGGACCCTGATTTTAAGAAAATCAATAAAAGGGGGCTCAAACTTAACACAAAATAATAAGGACAAAAGTTTAAATGGTATTAAATTCTATTATGGTCTATTAAGATAGACACTTGAATTAGAATTAAAAAGTTCATTGAGATTTTGAAGCAGAAGAAACTTGGTGAAGTTTCTACTTCAAATATGTCTATGATTGAAATAAATGTTTCTACTTATAAATAAAATCTTGGGTATTGGCTACCAGATTTGGATCTTATATTTACATAAATATGCAAGATTTAAGGATAAGTAGAAAGTTGGGTAAAGAAAATGTATTCTTATATGTGGTAATTGAATGCGACAAAAGTTGTTACATTAACCATAGGAATATAGAGTTTTCTTTATTCAGAAGATTAATTCTTAATATAAATGATTGCTATTATCAGTACTTACTAAAATATTATTTCTATGTCATATTTGACATGAATAGATTTACAATAATTCAAAAGAATAAATGTTGTTCTTTTTATTGTGGTAATATTTTAAGGTGCTGGTTAATTAGATAACAAACTTTATATATTTGATTTGGATAATCTTCTTTTCAAACATAAACACAAAGAAACAAAAATTGATAATTTTATCTCTAACACTGTAGATATGGTTATATAAATGAGAAAACGCATAGCCAAATTACACAAAGATGTTTATTTGGAATCACTTGATTATGAATCATTTGATAAATGTGAATCTTATTTATTAGAAAGTAACCAATTTACCTTTTACTTAAAAAGGTGAAAGATCTACTGAATTACTAAGTCTAATACATATTGATGTATGAAGACCTATGTTAATTCTAATTAGAGAAAGTTTTTCATACTTCAAATGATTATATTAAATATAGTCATATATGTACTTATTGAAGTATATAACTAAATTCTTTGAAGAGTTCAAAAGAATATAAAATTGAAGTTGAAAAACAACTTGATAAAAGTATTAAAATATTTTGATTAGATCGAAATAGAGAATACTTGAGTCAAGAATTTATAATTATCTTAATAAAAATGAACTTGTTTCTTTATTAAAGTAATAATCGAATTTTATAAGATATTATTCGATTAATGATGAGCTATATAATTATCTCAAAATTGTTTTGGGAATATACCATAAATATTGCATTTGATCTTTTAAAGTATATTCCATTTAAACCTATCAGTTTTACCTCATATGAGATATGGTATAGGAAATAACCAAAATATTTGGGAGTATCCTATATTTTATAAAAGGTAAAATATGATAAGTTTGATACAAAATTTTCATATATTCTATTTTGTGAAAGGTCCAAAAGAAAGTTTTGGATATTATTTCTATGATCCCAATGAGCACAAAATGTTTGTCTCAAAATATATCATATTTCTAGAAGAATAGTTTATTCTAGAAAAGGCAAGTGGGAGCATATAGAACTTGATGAAGTTCTTAAACCATAACTTAGTATTGAAAAGAAGATGGAATTAGAGCTTGTACCTCATGGTGATGCGGTAGGATATGAAGCTCTCAATACACAAGTAAATTGTATGTTTAGTAGGATAAATCATCCACATGAGGTGATGTATTTATCATTAAGAATGATAAACCTACTATCTACAAAGAAGTCTTATTTGATAAGAAATCTAAAAGTGGTTTTGAACCATAAAATCTAAAATGGATTCCATGTATGACAACGAGGTATAGACCTTAGTCAATGCATCTAAAGTGATAAAACTCTTAAGGTGCAAGTGGGTTTTCAAAAGAAGACAAACATGGATGATAATATTGTTACCCATAAAGCATGAATATTGGTCACTAAAGGTTACACAAAATCATAGTATTGACTATGATGAAACCTTTTCACCAGTTAACGTGTTAAAATCCATTAAGATTTTACTTGCTGTAATTTGCAAAGGGATTAGTATATGATACAATCTAAGGGTTTTTATTCAAAAATCCTAGCAAAGTATGCAAATTATAAAAGTTCATTCATGGACTAAAGCAAGCTTTTAAGAGTTCAAATATTTGTTTTGATGAGATAATCAAAAAGTTTGATTTAATAAAAAAAAAACAAATATGAATCTTGTGTATACAAAAGATTATTGGCAATATTATTGTATTTCTCATATTATATGTAGATGACATATTAATAATGAGAATTTACATAACTACTCTTAATTAGTTAAGGTGTAGTTGTTCAAAAACCTTCTCAATAAAAGATTTTTGGAGAAACAACTTATGCATTGGGAAAAAGTCTATAGAGATAGATTTGATAAGTTGTTTGGTCATATACAGTCAATATATATAACTCTATATATATTGATAAAATGTTAAAGACGTTTAACATGCATAGATCAGTTTAAAAGGTTTACATTCCTATATTTGATAGGACTTACTTTAGGACATGTGTCCAAAGACTGATATTATGCAAAATGTTCTTAGAAGTAAGATCATTTATTTATATTATATAAGACCAAATGTCTCCTGCGCTATAAGTGTTATGAGCATATTTCAATCTAATTCTAGTGAGAGTCACTAGAAGTGGTCAAGAATTTTCTTAAATACTTAAGAAGAATTAAGAACCTATTCTTGAATGTTGAGCTAAATATATGTAGATTCATAGATACTAGTTTTCAATCTTATAAACATGATTGCAAGTATCAAGATGGACATGTATTATCCTAAATATAAATGTTGTTATTTAGAAATGTTCCAAAAAGATTATAACAACATATTCTACAATAGAGATTAAGTATATAGTTGCTTGAGAAGTAGCTACAAGATTGTTTGGATGGAAATAGTTTCTTCAATAGTTGAGGAACTAAGGTCTCATCAATGATCCAAACATGTACTAAAATTTTATCACCAGATTAGAGTAATCACTGATAGAATTTAAGTGAAGAAGATACAAGAGATTCCTACAAAGGATAATATAATTATTCATTGACTAAACCATTATCCCAAAAGAAACATGATGGTCATGTTTATTCATTTGGTTTGAAGTACTGAATGATTGGTTTGAGTCATAATGGAAGAATGATTATGTAATTTTATGCAATAAAGATATGGCATATTTATCATTTTGTAACATATATATGTCGATATATATACAATATGATAAAGTCTTTAGAATAATATTTATTATTCTTAAATTTCCCTGGTCATAGTATTAACAATAATAAGGACGTTGTTAATGCGGATAGACTAGTATATATAGTGATATATAGGTGAATCATTAGAGAATGTGTTCACTGGAATGATCCGCTTAGAGATTTCCATATCGTTAACTATTTGAGTGCCAATGGTATAATCTCTACGTGACAGTAGTGTAAGCGATCCTTTGACTTGAGATCATAAGAGTATCTTTAGTGTGGATGTTATGTTTTGACTCTATTTGTCCATAACCGTAACTGGATATGCGAGCGGTAGACGTTGGATATAACAAGAAGCACGGATTGATCGTTTATGATCGATATAGGATTCATCACTCCTAATAGTGGGAGAGTATATTCCTTTCTGGCGCCACTTGTTGAAGTTGAACTCAAAGTGCACATATTTAGTAAGTAAATTTGAAAAAGTTCTAAATTTATTTACAAGGAGTTGAATTTCGGTACAAGAAAGAAATATAATTAGTACAATAAAGAGTTGACACTTAGACTTTACTCTTGTACTAATTGGAATATAGGATGGTGAAAGGATGATAATTACATGGTACCTGGTTCATGGATAGGTGAAGTCGATCAATTGACTTTTCCTAACTCTTGGGTGGTCATGATGTCTTGGCTAGAGGCCGCTCTTGATCTATGAATATAAATGAATTAATTGTTGAATTAATAATAAATTAAAGTTGTTTAATTTATCCTATCTTAGAAGCTCCGTGACTAAATTGTCTTTAGTCCAAGTGGGAGTTTGTTGGTTTTGTACAAAAGCCAATTTAATTCTAAGATTATTATTTATATTTATTGCCAAGTGATTAGGAACCTAAAGGGTCACACACAATAGAATTACTTTTTGGGTTAAAATGATTTACATAATTATATGATAATTATGGCATCTATTATACTCTTGCTCACTTTTGGAAAGTGATTAGAGTTTGGTAATAATTCGTTTCTTGTTTGACAAGACAACCTTTTTGGAAGGTTGTATTATTATATATAGATGCTTAATGTTAGGTCAAAGACAACACAACTCTCTCCATAAGAAATCATGTAAATAAGAAAAATGGTTTTTCTTATTAGATTTCTAAGGTGTTGTTTAGAGGGATCTAACTTATTAACCTAACGTTAAAATCAATCCTTTGAGAATCCCGAAAGTAGTTCGTGTGGATTACCGTTAGAGGCCGGACACTTGTGCGGCTTGTTGATCGATTAAACCTCGTTCAAGGATTTCGCTAGCATCTCTCGAGGTATATTTTGTATAGATTATCAATAAAGGTCCTATGGAAATCAATTATAATATAATTATTATATTTTCCGCTGCGTTGTTACTATGTTGATTTACTTACATCCCACTGATATGCATCCCACTAATCCAAATCCCACCTTCCACAAATAAAGAAAGCTTACATGGCTGCTTCAACCCTCACACTTCATACTCACTTTCCCTTTTTCTTCCTATTTTAAATATACTTAAATTTCTTAATTTATTAACAAAAAAATTAATAATAATAAAAACTCCACTTCAAAAGGGATCCATTGGACTAACTTTAATTGTAGCAGTTTTTGAATTGGACATGAACAACTTCATAGTACATAAAAGAAAAGAAAGCCAACTTAGATTGTCTAAACATCTTGGGACATTGACATATTTTTTATTTTAAAAAAATAAAATTACTCAACTTCTAAAAGAGGGCAATTTGAGTACTCTTGCATATGCTCAATCCATTGGCACTGACGCTGGATGATGTTGAATTGGATTCATTTTTGGTCTCCCTAGTTCATGAATTTTAGCAGTTTTTTAATAGCAAGATAAGGAAAACATTATGTTTTTTTACCACTATATAACTTATAAATAAATTATCTTAAGACATCGGATATCCTCATGAGATAACCAAGCGATATTTTATTCCCATTGGTTTCCTGTTCCAGTGTGATATGCCCTTTATATGCCCATTTATAAAAAAAAAAAACTGAGACATGTCATTTCAATTATATATCTAATTTTTAAAAATTAAAATAAAATCCTTTTAAATTATTAGTGAGAGAATTTTTAAAATTTAAACTAAAACTCTATTAAATTTTTAATGAAATCTAAAAGATCGATGAGTGATTGTACGTGTTAGTTTGTAATAAATAAAAACCCAAAACCTATTTTATCCTGTTTGGGAGATTAATTAAAAGTGGATGATGATGGATAGGATTCATTTTTGGTTTGTAGTTCAATGAACTAGGCCAATTATATATCCAACATAATCAATTTAAATAATGATCAATTAATTAGATTTAAATCATTTTAAAACATGGGATATCCAGTTTTGATAAGGAGTATCGATCCTATCATCATTTATTTCTATTGAGTGTTGATAAGATTTTATTTATATGCAATAATGTTCAATTGGCACAATATCATTATTCTTTTTAATAATAATAATAATAAGTTATCTATATTTAAAAGGAAAAAAAAATTGTAACCATCCTACATTATCTTAATAATATTTACCCATTTCTTATCAATTAACGGGATTCAAAGTATTTTGATTCAAAAATTTTAATTGTTTTTTTATACTATATATTTTATATAAATCACCCCTCAATCATCTCTGTGTTCATTTCTTTTGCTCTTCTTAATTTGTTCTCTCACTAATTTTCTTCATTGATTGGTCCTTCGTCACGTAGCTTGATCTACATATTGCATAGGTATGCTCACGGTTGCAGTATATTTATTTTGTTGTTCTGTTGATAGTTTTAGTTTAAATGATGTCTTTCTTTTTTCTTTTTTTTTTAAAATATGAGTTCACCAAATAGTTTGTTTACAACAATTGATTATTAAAGTCATTAAAAATTATACTAGTAACAACTGAATAGTTTGTTGTTTTATTTCTTGCTTATTTGAAGTTGGGATTGTGCTTAATTTGTACACATTCCTGTCATTTGGAATTATGTGTATAAATGGATAATAGTCCTACTTAATTTAGTAAAATATGAAATTATGTTCAAGAAACATTTTGGTATTAGAGCACACTAAAGAGAAAAAATCACTCTAATTTTAGCTCTCATTTTCTTTCCTTGACTTGTTTTTGGTTTTGATGTTTGTACAATTCAAATTTGTATGACTTTAAATCATTTGAAATGCATTGCATTTATAAGTTTAAACAACTTAAAACAGCGTACTTATTCAACAAATGAAATTACAAAAACCCTTTTGTTATGTTTATATTTGATGATTGATATCTAACTAAGAAATCATCATTACAAAAACTATATGAATATTTCATTTCCTTGAGTTATAATCGGTTTTGATGCATCGATCTACATATCAAACACGTATGATCTTATATCATTTGCTTATTTGTAATACACTGAATTTATAAGTTTAAATAGCGTAAGACAATGTATTTATTTTCAATTAGTTAGATGTCTTCTTTTATTATAGTTTATAAAAGCACAAAATTGAAATGTTCAACAAATGAGAAATTGCACAAATTCTTTTTGTATGTTTTTTATTTGATGATTGATATCTAACTATAAGAAATCATCCTTACAATTAAGAAGAATACTTGTTCTTCTCAATTTTTAAACTCACTCATTCATTGACAGTTGACAGACAAACTTCATGGGCCTAAATCTACGGTCCAAATATGGACTCACACCGTCAATGCGTCAACGATAGAGTCTTCACTGGACCACTTTTAGGGGAGACTTTTTAGAATCCGCCAACCATATTATATTTGGCATTAAAAGCCAACCATTACTTTTACAAAAATTCACCGTCAAAGACAGTTTGCATGAATGCGACCGTCATTACGTTCACATTCAAAGAAATAGAAAAAAAAACGTACATCGTTGACTCGAAGACCGACCCCCAAGTCCAAACGGTGTCGTCTTTTCGATTCTCATTTGACTTTTCACACCTTTTTTTGTGTGTGTGTGGCTGAACATCACGTGGGGCTCAATATAGTAGACATTACTAGTACAAATTTGCCTCTTTCATCATACATGAATTTAGGCCAATGATTGTAATGAATTTAGTCATGTTTTCGTAGGATTATACATAATAATAATAATAATTAAGGAAATTTGTCAGCCATTCATAGGATCAAATGTGTGGCGTTGTTGAGTTCGCCAGTTTTAAAGATTCTTTAGTTTTACAATTTCAGCCCGATAAAGAAAAGCCTTCTGACATTTCAGAAAGAAATACAAAAACTGCGTGGGAATTTCATTGTATTTCTCCAGAACCCGAAATCTCAAAAGTTTTAACACTAACATAAGCAAACCCTTTTGTTATCATGATGTTTTGGAATTAGAAATTCGTTTGTTTTGGGAAAGAAAACCTCGTAAAGGGAACTGGTGAATTGATCTTGTTCATTGAACTTGGACGTTTTTTCGTTCAATTCTTGATTTTCGATTTCGTTTTTCTTCTTAATTCTGGGTTTTAGAATATTTGTACAATATCCCACAAGTACGAGGACCATCAGTTGTGGGAAAGAAAAGGCATGGTGGTTATTGCTTTCGAATGTCACTTGGCTTTCATTTAATATCTTATTATTCGACCTTTTTGAAATTTTTCATTATTTCGATTTTGCAGATTTTGTGATAAAAGAAAGTGCCAGCGGAACAACTTTTCTCACGTTGCCCCATTGTGATCTCTCCACTATCAGTGGCATTAAGTAAGTCAAGTTTTCGGTTTATTTATATTTTTTTGTGTGGTGTCTTTATTCTTTGAACAGAACATAAAGAACATATTTGTTGTACCAGAAAAGTTGAGGTTTTCTTGGCAGTCTTTTATGTTTATGAATCAGGTTGTTTCAATTTTAAGACATGCATGTACGTAAAAAATGACCTTAAGAATGTTTGTATCGTTGGTTTAGTTCCCATGTTAACTTGAAGTCATCCCAGTAACAGTTTCTCCCCTTTTGCTTATGATGACTTCTTAACTGCTGATTTTGATCAGTAATAGTGGCAGTTACTTCATCTAATTTGGGATTTTGCAATTTGGGGCAGAATTAAAATTTACTATGCCTAGATTTTGAAGATACATTTTGAATTACACTTGTTAAACAGTAATGTTGTCTCCCGCCCCCTTGTAGTTTGATGCAACCAGAAGGAACCAAGAAATAGGCAAAAAACACAGCCTTGGCATGTTTAACTAAGCATACTAGTGAAAAACACACATATACAGTCCTTTTTCTGATCAAGTTCCAAGATGACCCGTTTCTGCTGCTAATATTATACAATATAACTCATTTGGTTATGAGGTGTGCTTCAGTTTTGATTACTACACATCTGGAAATCAGCCATTTCAGGATTTGTTTGCTGTCAAGGGTCTTCATCAATGGCTGTTACAAACTTGGGAGTTATATTCGTAATGTCACACGTTCATCAATGGCTGTTACAAACTTGGGAGTTATATTCGTAATGTCACACGTTTGATAGGAAGTAATCATCAGAAGCTGAAAGTATCAATGAATTGTGTCTACGAACTTGGGAGTTATATTCGTAATGTCATACGTCTGATAGGAATTAATCATCAGAAGCTGAAAGTATCAATTGAATTGTGTCTTTTCATGAGCAGGAATTACCTTCATTTTTCACGTTAGTAATGAACTTTGTTATGAACGCGTTCCATTTTAAAATGGGAATACATTTTAGTGACTTACAATTCCTGTTGCAAGGAAGACACCCTTTTCATAGTCAAATGTATCCAAAAGCCACATAGGAAAGTGTTATGGATCCAGGTCTAAAAGTGATTATTAGGAAGAATTGAGTTGCTTCAAAGTGTTTGATATCATTAAAATAATCAGCGGTTGGTAAGCTATCCATTTGTCAATGAGTCGAAATGTTTGAACTTTCTAGTCTTCGTTCCATTTCTTAAAATGCATCTGAATAGAAACCGATCCAAGTGCACGGCTTACTGCTTTTGTTGATCTGCTATTGTTGCTTGGAAGGTTTGACCTGCAATTTAAACTAATAAAAGCTAGAACTTCTTCAGCTCCAGCCATGTTGAAGAAGGTTTGGGATTTGAACTTCTTAGTTATATTGCTCAGCTGCATCGTGTTTTTATCCATTTTTCCCAAAGATAGATTGATTTGGAAAACTTTCTTGGTGGTTACATTTTATCCCTCAATGTTATTTAAATGCATGCAGTAAGTTTTACAATGCCACCTATTTTCTTGCTTAAGTTAAATGTCAATCGTTCTTGTCCTACAATAGAACAAAACTTATGCCAAAGAACAAAAAAAGAAGAAGAAATCCTGGGTTGTGTAAAGGAATACCTTAACAGGATTTTGAACTTTTGATTTTGGTGAATTTTTTTTTCCTGTTGCTGATGATTCATTCAAACTTATTTTCGTCTGTGTTACAGGTGAATTAGTTTTCCTGAGTGTGTTGCCAAGAAATAATAAAGCACTGCTTGTCTGTAATGGGTCAGTTTAGCAACGACGGAAGTGAAACTAAAGAGATGGATATCAGAAGTTTGTCGTCCTCTCATCGTCAGAGTTTACCATACATTCACAAGGTTGGTGTACCGCCAAAACAAAACCTCATTAAGGAAATCAGATCCACTGTGAAGGAAACATTTTTTGCAGATGATCCTTTTAGACCATTTAAGGATCAGCCAAGGTCACGGAAAGTGATCCTTGGTGTGCAGGCCATCTTCCCAATTCTAGAATGGGGCAGGAGTTATAATCTTGCAAAATTTAAAAATGACCTCGTTGCTGGACTAACCATTGCAAGCCTCTGCATCCCTCAGGTATTATAGAAACATTATTTTTGATAGGATCAAATAACTAACTCAAAATCTTGATACTTTATGGGTTGTAATGAATCTTTAATTTATTATACAGGATATCGGTTACTCAAAGCTTGCGAATTTGGCACCTCAGTATGGGCTATGTAAGTATTTGTACGGATTGATTCATTAATACAATTATGGAATTTGCACTCTGACAAGTTGTAAACATCCACCAGACTCCAGTTTCGTCCCGCCTTTGGTTTATGCCTTCATGGGTAGCTCACGAGATATCGCGATTGGACCAGTAGCTGTAGTTTCTCTCTTGCTAGGGACCTTACTGCAAAATGAAATTGATCCCACTAAAAATGCAGTCGATTACCGGAGCCTGGCATTCACAGCTACCTTTTTTGCTGGGATCACTCAAGCTACACTTGGTATTTGCAGGTACTTGATCACTCACTTTGTGGAAGTAGTACAAACTTAAAGCTAGAGTTTGATTCATTCCTCAAACCCAGCTTTTTAATATGTTAGTACTTCTTGATTCGCGGTTTAAGGCATGTTGGTGTAATTCCAAGATTGTGTGAAAATCTTGTTTACATTCTTTTTCAGGCTGGGATTTTTAATCGATTTCCTATCTCATGCCGCTATTGTTGGTTTTATGGCTGGTGCTGCCATAACAATTGCCCTCCAACAACTTAAGGGTTTCTTAGGCATTAAAACTTTTACCAAAAAAACAGATATCATTTCTGTAATGCGATCTGTTTTCGTTTCAGCCCATCATGGAGTATGTACTCTCTCTCTCTCTCTCTCCCTCCTCTGGCAGGGCCATAACATCTTGAGTTTGATGAGAAATAGATATAGTGATTTTCTAACTAACATATTAAAAAGAACTCACTGATGTCATGTTACACCAATTTGCAGTGGAACTGGCAGACCATTGTCATTGGAGCAAGTTTTTTAGTTTTCCTTCTATTTGCAAAGCAAGTTGTGAGTGCCTAATCCTACGATACTCTTGATCACTTTGAAAAAATTAAGAAACGTTCTTCTCACCTTGACTGATATGTGAAACAGGGAAAGAAGAACAAGAAACTCTTTTGGATACCTGCAATTGCGCCATTGATTTCTGTTATCCTGTCCACCTTTTTTGTGTATATAACCCGTGCAGACAAGAAGGGAGTTCAAATTGTAAGATCTTGTTTAATCTAGTTTGATGAATGTTAGTGAAAACCATGATAAATTTTGTTAAACTATCTAACAATGTCCTGATTTTTTTCAGGTGAATCACATCAAGAAAGGAATCAATCCATCTTCTGTGGATGAAATATTTTTTACTGGTGATAATCTTCTTAAAGGAATAAAGATTGGAGTTGTGGCAGGAGCAGTTGCATTGACAGTAAGCATATTACTTGAAAGATATACCACCAAAAAAATTTGATCTATTTTACTGATTTGAAAATCTCAACGCTGGTTATTGGCATGAATTGGATAGGAAGCTGTTGCAATTGGAAGAACATTTGCTGCCATGAAGGATTATCAACTGGATGGTAATAAAGAAATGGTGGCACTTGGAACAATGAATATTGTTGGATCAATGACATCCTGCTACGTTGCAACAGGTGAAAAGAAAGTAGTAATGAAGATTGTGATCAGATCTTATAATTTAGTTTCAGAACCATTTGAGAGGAACTGCCATACAGAATATTTCTTTATAATAAATGGGAATTCTAGCATTCTGGCAAAATGTGATCCATATAGATTAGTGGGATAAAGGCTTTGTTGTTGTTAGTAAAATTCTTCCTAGTCAAATAGAATGATGAAGAAAAATGCTTTGCAGATGCATGTCATTCCCCCTACATGAACATCCTGAGACTAAGAAAAATGCTTTGCAGATGCATGTCATTCCCACTATATGAACATCCTGAGACTTAGAAAAATGCTTAGCAGATGCATGTCATTCCCCCTATATGACCATCCTGAGACTTGTTTATCAACTGACACATTCTAATTGTTTCACAGGTTCCTTCTCGCGATCTGCAGTTAATTATATGGCTGGATGCCAAACTGCAGTCTCCAACATCGTTATGTCCATTGTTGTGTTCCTAACATTGATGTTCATAACACCTCTTTTTCAGTACACTCCAAATGCCATCCTTGCTTCCATCATTATCTCTGCTGTCATTGGCTTAATAGATTATGAAGCAATGATTTTGATTTGGAAGATCGATAAATTTGATTTTGTTGCTTGCATGGGAGCTTTTTTCGGGGTGGTTTTTGTCTCTGTTGAGATAGGTCTTTTAGTTGCGGTAAGAATGGACATTCTTTGTTCTCTAAGTATCAGTCTGAGTCAAATTCATAACCTGAGAGTCATTATGCTGCTCATTGTGATGATAGGTCTCAATATCATTTGCTAAAATTCTCCTACAAGTGACAAGGCCGCGAACAGCCATTCTCGGAAAGATTCCTAGGACCAATGTTTACCGGAATATGCAACAATATCCAGAAGCTATAAAAGTTCCAGGTCTCCTGATTGTGAGGGTTGATTCTGCAATTTACTTCTCAAACTCCAACTATATTAGGGAGAGGTAAGACATTCATTCATTCTTTCTTTCTTCCTCAAGTTATTCTTTATTCAATGAAGATAAAACTCTAGCCGTAAAAAATCATAGCACACATTAGAAGCTGGGAAAAGTTTAAATTCAGAAGTCTATGAAATCTTGGATGCAGGATATTAAGATGGTTGACTGACGAGGAAGAGGGACTAAAAGAATCAGGGCTTCCTAGAATTGAGTTTCTCATAGTTGAAATGTCGCGTAAGTCTTTGATAACTTAAAAAAGCTTATTAATTCTTCATATCCCTGTGGAAACTTAAATTACTGTTGGGGTTGTTCTGCAGCTGTTACAGACATTGACACCAGTGGAATCCATGCCTTGGAAGAATTGCATGGCAGTCTCAAAAAGAGAGAAATTCAGGTAATCATATGAAACCATTGTTTTCCCTCAATTTGGACTTCACAGCATACACAAAGTGAAAGTATAAAAGTTTGGAAATCTAACCTGCGAACATTTTCTTGGTCTTTGAAACAGCTTATCCTGGCGAACCCTGGACAGGTCGTACTTGACAAACTCCATGCTTCCAATATTGCAAATTTAATTGGACAAGACAAGATCTTCCTCACAGTGGCTGATGCAGTTCTCACTTGTTCACCAAAACTAGCTGAACAAGTCTAAGTTTACAGTGGAAAATAGAAGGGAGAAATCAGTATATGAATGCGAGGACAGCTATATAAGTATTGGGAATTTGCATGTGTTCCTTTTTATCAAAGTAGTAGTGGCCTGTGGGATCCCTGGAAAAGTTGCTTTTTGTGCAGTGGAGTGGCAATCCTTATCTCAAGACAGAAAATTTTGAAGATGGACAAAAATCAAAATGCGTTTGCGTCAGCCCTTTTGAGCTAATCATGGGATTGCCATTTGCCAACCAACAGAACACCCTAGATTGTTCTTCATCTAAAATTCTTGTTTTTCTATCAAGTTTTTATCAGACCTAGTATTTATATAAGCAGGAAAAATGTAGGTTATATTGTAAAATAACTTGTAGATGTAATGGATAGTCATGATTGTCATTGTCAATAATGACTGCATGATTAATTTACCTTTGTATAAAAGAAATGTAGGTAAGTTATTGCTCTTGTGGCACTGGTACATTTGTTTCCTTTTTGCTGTTGGCTCTTATGGCTCCTTTTACATTTTTTTTTATATTATTTTTTTGTGTTTTCCTGAAGGAAAACTCATAAATAAAGCTGATAACATAAGTAACAATGGCTGAAAAAATCCGGTCTCAAACCCGAAGAAAGAATAAGAGTTGTATTAAGTTGGCAATCAACGTACAACTTTCACTCTAATGATACAGATTATAAAAAAGGAAGAAAACCGATTGAAAGTTAGTCCTTCATGAAGTGTGCATGGTGCAATCAAATATAAGCAATAAGGATTAACAACATAAGAAATTAGTGAGTGGATATTCCCAACAAGAGTATGATATTCAAACAGCAATATTAGTGAGTGGATCACCATTAGAAACACAAAGCTTTGGTTTTTGGCTCAAAAGGGCAGAAGTTTGGATAGGTTTTTAATTCAATAAATTCAGGAGTGAGACATGCATTGCATGGACGAGTATCTAGCAAAAACAAAACAATATAAGCTGCAGATGCATGCCCTAGAGCACCACAATTGACTTACTTTTCCAAAATGGTAGAAATGCCCAAAAAATCACAAGTATTAGAATTAAGAATGTTTTATTTTTTTTTCGAATCATAATGCACTTTTAAATGAAGTTAAAATCACAAACGAAAGTGTTGCTAAAACTGGTAAAGGAAAATATTTATGTTTTAAACACTGTTTTATTTAGAGTGGGCTAAAAAAAACTCAAAAAAGTGTCAAAGAGATTTTTTTTTTTTTTTGTATTAAATTTTGAGCAATGATAGGGGGAGTGAAATTCTGGAGTGAAATCCTGGAGTGAATGATGTGGCAGTGATAAAAAGACAAACTAATACCCTAACCAAATGATGAGTGAACGCTAATGGATAAGGGATAAGTTTGTCTTTTTATCACTGCCACATCATTCACTCGAGGATTTCACTCCAGAATTTCACTCCCCCTATCATTTCTCTTAATTTTTTTAACTCTCTCATGTGAAGTAGATTTATATATGCAACCGTGAGTTAATCGCGATTTCAAAGTATGATAAAAATTGTAAGAAATTATAATTACGATTTCAACGGGGATTAATTGTTCACTTTATGTATGAATCAGACTTTATATATATGAATGGTTTCATATGAGTTTTTGTGAAAACTCTTTTAGAAAACCTTCTTCTATATGCTAAGTTGTATAATGTTCTAGAATAACGTAATGTGGAATTGATAAATTTAAATACTTATAAAAGTAATCCTAACCATTCAATCAAATTAATTTACACCATCCGTTAAGGTTGGGACTAGTATAAATAAGGTGGTGGAATCATTTGTAGCGGTATTCCAAAACATACCTGGTTTATCCTTAATCCAATCACTTATTTTTTACTAGAGTTCTTTATCTTTTTATTTAGGGTTAATATCAATTTGCTAACATGAAAGATCACTTCTGATCACTTTGTCCCATAAATAATTTTTATTATAAGTTTACACTATTGACTTTTAGTCAAAAATACCACATACTAACACCGTTAAATAAATTTATTGCACACACATATTTATCCTCAAATTATATTTGTGTAGATTATATATTACTCTTATCATAAATTGACATTTCAATTATATCTTCCATGAAAGTATTGCGTACCTAATTGGTGATGTTCACATCTTTATCTTATCTTCTTGAATTCTAATTTTTTGAGAAAAAAAAAAAGCAACTAAATCTTATTTCATCTTATCCATCCCACTCTATTTAATTGTTGATTGGAAGAACTGTTGAAAAAGAAAAGCTCAATTGACTTAATTATATCTTAATGGTGTCATGAAATATTTTTTTCTACATAATAAAGATATAAATTTATAATTAGATTATATACATATATTTTCATATAATTAATACAAAATGAATACATAAGATTTTTAAAAAAAAATCAACGAGGATTATCACGTTACTTATTATAAGTAGTAGTATTTTACTTTTTGAGAGTTTTGTTAAATATATACTATTTACCTAATTTATTTCCTACTTTATAGAAATGATTTTCTTTTAAATATCTACTACTAAAAATATAAAACAATGCCACAAGATTTGTCTTTCTTAGAAAACAAAAGCAAAAGGCTCTAAATTTGATATTTGTCTTACTTAGAAAACAAAGGTAAAAGCTTCTATGTTTGATATTAGCTTTAACAAAGAAGTCATTTAAGTCAATTTTTTTTTTATATAATTAACTAGATGACTTACTTATTTGTGGAAGAAAAATAAAATTGCATTAATTTATTTTTCTTTTAGTAATATCTTTGTAATAACCCATGCTTGATGGCTTGAAGATAGTATTTTAATAAAATTAGAATTATATTAAGGGTAAACTTGTTAATATATATATATATATATATATATATAATTTTAAAAAAGTTTGCCGAATCAGTTTTTAATCGTTAAATTCATTAACGGAATATGCTCAATGGTGTAAAGTTATAATAAAAATGATTCGTAGGGCAAAGTGATCAAAGTTAACCTTTCATGGGGGTAAATTGATATTAACCCTTTTATTTATTTATTCTTTTTCTCATTTTATTTATTTTTTCTTTGTCTTCAATGGATTAAGAAATGATTAGTTGATTGAACAAAGAGCAAACAATAATTAGTGTGTATATTTAGAATAAAATAGATTGATTTATAATTTTTATAACATCTACCATATGAATAGTAAGGGTTGATAGCATCAACCTCAAATCCAAATGTTTCAAATATTATGGAAGTGTAAGATAATATATATTGATCCGCTCATAAACGGTTCCACTTTTTCTCTGGTTATATTTTATTGTTCAATAGTTTATAACATAGAATTTGTAGAAGAGTATATTTTTGAGTGAAATAATTTACATAGAATTTGTCGAAGAGTATATTTTTTAGTGAAATAATTTACTTGACAGTATTTTGAAAACTATAATGACAATTCTAAAATTAATTCATATTTTCACATCTTTAAATATTTAAAATTATTTCATTTTTTAGTTAAAGAATTATTTGTATCCTTAACCATGGCCGATCTGTTAATGTGATGTAATGTAATCTATAATAGTATGTTTCTTTTAGAAATTGTAAAATCATGTATACATCATATTGCTTGATTTTTTGAAATCAGAACATAATTTAATTGACCATTTTACTAAAATTTTTGGCTAAAATATTTATTCAAATTTCAATTTTGGGATAATATAAAATAATTAACGATTTTTTTGTTAATTAAATAAATTATCACCTAATACATGTCCATTAGTGATCAACAAGCTACCACTTTTTTAATAAAAAAACAAAAGTATTATTTTTAAACAATAAAAAAAAATCATCACTTTTACGCTAATTTTCAAGAGAGTGGATTAATCCACCATTGCAAGATTTTATTATTAATTTTTTTTTTGTATAAAAAATAAAATTCTGTTAATTTAGTAGATAAAATATTAGGAGTTTGACAATTGACAAATATGTGATAGATAACTGATAACTTCTATCAATCAACAAAACAAAAAGGATGAGGTCAAATTAAAATTTTGAAATTGATGGTAGTACAAAATCATTAGACACCAAATTTACCAATATTTAAAATTTTGAGGACAAATTTTATATATATATATAAGAGGAATGATCATAGTTATGATGTCAACATTATAAATTATAATGGTAAATTGATCAATCAAAAAAACGTTTAGGGAACAAAATATATAAATAAACCCTTAAAATATTTGGATAATTTGGAAGCATTTATTTTGGAAAAATAAAAGTAATGAATGCAATTTCGAAAATCGTTGAAATCGGTTAAGAAAGAGGAGAGGAATCAGAATGGCTCTGCTTCCAGCATTCCGCAACCTCCTCACGCACTTACACCCGATTTCTTCAACCACCAAGTTAGCCTCTTCCTTCTTCTTTCCCAAACTCTCAATCCCACTTGCCAAAAGGTTGTCTTTTTTCTTCTCTCCCTACTCTACAGTCTCTCCTACTCTCCGTGCGGCTCAAAAAGGTAATCTCAGATGAAAAAGAAATGGAACACCATCACTGTATTCAGTTTTATTCATAATTTTGACGTGTGGGTTCTAAAGTTTTGATCTTTTTATTGCAGAGACCACCTTGTTTTTGAATAATGATGAGAGGTTGTTGGGGGATGGGTTTGGAGTGGTGGGCTCTAATGAACAGCCAATTGGGAATTCGAGCACCATTGCTGCCATTGTTACTTCATTGGGTGGTCCTCCTGCTGCTGTGGGAATTGTTAGATTATCTGGGCCGTTTTCTGTTTCTATTGTTGGACGTTTGTTTCGTCCAACTTCAAAAAGGAAGAGTAAGAGTTCAATGTGGAGGCCTAAGAGCCATTTTGTGGAGTATGGCGAAGTCTTGGACCTTCAAGGAAATGTAATTGATGAGGTATATTTTTTTACTTTTACGTTTTGTTCACTTTTATGGTTTTAATTTATGCTCTTTGGTGGATGTGGTTTTTTTGGAAAGACTTGGAAATGATCACTGATCTTTCTACCAATTTGGGAGTAGCTACATTCATGTTTGTTTCCTAAGTTTCTTGTATGAATTTTGTTTGTCTTTTTGGAAAGTTTGAGTCTTTCTGTAATTTCACTTGTGTTATTCTTGAGTAATTGCTTTCATGTGGTTATGATTTATTGATTGAGTAGAAAGTAGTATTAATAGGCTGTTTGGAGTTGCATATATAAAATTACCTTCCTTGTTCATTTGGGGAAAAAAAGAGAAATTGTAACTGAAAGATGTCCTAGGGCAATTTGTTTAAATCGTTCTGGTGTTGATGCTTTTGTCTGGCTTTGTTTTAATTAGAAAGGAGCATGTTTACAGTTACTGAAATGGGTGTTTTTGAGTTGTTATAGGTTTTAGTGCTTCCAATGCTGGCCCCAAAATCATATACTCGAGAAGATGTGGTTGAGCTTCAGTGTCATGGAAGTGAAGTTTGTCTACGTCGTGTGTTAAGGGCCTGTCTCGAAGCTGGTGCGAAGCTTGCAGAACCAGGTTTGCTTCTCACTAGTACCTAATGGCCCGAGTTAATTGTTTCACACAACTAGTCTTGGTTGTATAATGAGGGAAATAGGAACTGCTAAGAAACTTAACCTCTAGGAAGGATGTAACTTCTGGGTGAAACTACATACTGGGGGCAACTGCACTGGTACTCTTAATTTTCTTATTCGAGTTACTTTTACATAATGCACCTGCTGTAACTACAATTAAAACTGTAGGATTTTCATACTTCTCATTGTTCTAAGTTTACTTGGCTAATGAATCTCATCTGGTGTCTTTATACAATAAACGTTTAACATCAGTAGTTGCCTTTGTTACATAGTATGATAATGTTTCTCTAAGTAAATTGTCATTCTATCATCTTATTTAGACAGTTGCTTCAAATCCATTACCTTGATGCCTACAGCGACTAAGGCTTTGTTCAAGTTGAAGTAATAAATTTTCAACTCTGGCGTGTATGATCTTTAGAGTGCTATGCATGAATTTTAGTTCATGATCTGACCTGTCATATACCTTTTAGTTTGGCCTTTTTGGTGCTTCTAAGGGTGGCATAACATTGATATTTTTCTCCTTGAAGTATGGATGTCCATTGCAGTGAAACTGAAAATACTTTATAGCCCGTCTGAGTGCAAATTAACTTTGTACTTGAACTCTTTTGGTAAATTTGTGCAAATTCAGTTCTTCCATGCAACTTTAAACAAGATGAGCATCTGCAGTCATCCAGATAGACTGATGACATGATTAATTGTTCTTTTGTCAGGGGAGTTCACACTCCGAGCTTTTTTAAATGGTCGATTAGATCTTTCTCAAGCCGAAAATGTGGGTAAACTTATATCTGCCAAATCAGGGGCGGCTGCAGATTCCGCGCTGGCTGGAATCCAAGTAACTGCTTATTTCTGATTCAAATGCACTTTTTTAAGAATATTTTTGTGGTAAAAAATGCAGCTTTGTTTAATAGTCTGTTTGTTGAGCACGCTTTAAAATATATGCATGATAAATGCTAATGAGTTACATGTTTTCTATCACAGGGAGGTTTCTCTTCTTTGGTTAGAACATTAAGAACACATTGCATTGAGTTGCTCACAGATATTGAAGCTCGTTTAGATTTTGAGGATGAGATGCCACCGCTAGACATAAAGTCTATCATAAACAACATACATGTGATGCTGCACGACGTGGAGAATGCATTGGAAACCGCTAATTATGACAAACTTCTGCAATCTGGACTACAGGTATTGCAAAAATATGGGAGCTTCTAAGAAATTTTTCTCGTTTGGGGAGTGCTACTGATGGAGAAAGAAATCTTTTCCTGTAGTTTACTATGAAATATATCAGCCTTTGCATTCCTCAAGAAAATCTTGTTTGGATTCTTTATCCTATCCTATCCCTTTTTTTTCTTTGGACGATGAGCAATCCTTTGTCCTTTCTACTTTATCCTTTTTTTTTTTTCAAGAAAAATGCAATTGCTGTGGTTTTATTGCTCAAACATTTGAAAGTGTCGCTTCCACTACTTGCAAGAGGGCTAACTCTAATTTCTCAATCCATACTGGAAGAAAGAAATCTTTGATGTGTTCAAAATTTAGCCTCTCTTTGCACAATTCTGCAACACCTTCACACATTAACTTTTATCTGTTTCCTATAAATGTTTTTGCAGATAGCAATTATTGGTCGGCCAAATGTTGGAAAATCAAGCCTTCTTAATACTTGGAGCAGAGTACGTGGCAATGTTCTGTTATTCATTTTGAAATTGGTGGACTTCTGTTATTAATGGTTGACAGTTGATTGAGGGCTTTTGTTCAATCACTACAGTATGATTTATGTGAGAGAAATGGCCTTAAGTGGAAAAAAAAATACATTGGTCCCTTAACTCATGCCTCAACTTTCCATTTCTTCTGTTCAGTCATCATCTTTTTAGTATTGCTATGGTTAAAATATATTTTTGACTATTCATAAATTGGTTTTTGCATTGCCCTCAAAAGCTTAATTGGGTATTTTAAGAAGTAAAGATAGTTTAATCAGTTTGGGGAGGGAGTGGAATTTGGGTTGCTGTATGAAGTTGATTTGTTATCTCATTCTGGTTTTTTGGTACTTGGCTGTTTTATGGATATAGTTACCGCTAATGATCCACCTTCTTTACCTTTTAGCATGCAGAGTGAGAGAGCTATAGTTACAGATATAGCTGGCACAACACGAGATGTTGTAGAAGCTAGTATATCAGTTCGTGGTATTCCCATCACTCTTCTTGATACCGCTGGTATTAGGGAAACTGATGATGTTGTAGAGAAAATTGGTAAAGCATTTGTCTTGCTGGAATTTTAAATAATCACTGTTCATCAAATATTTTCATATCATTTTCATTTACATTTCGTTGGTTAGACCCTTTTTCCATCCATGAGCATTTGATTCATTGAGCAAATATTCCTTTATGCAGAGTTGCATTTTTTTGCAGGTCTGAATTTTATCCAAAGATTTTATTAAATTATATTGGTGTAATAACAGTAACTATATCAAAATTAAAGGAAACAGTAAACTTGTGTTTTTGGGTTGACTTGACTTTCAAATGTACTCTAAGATCATAACATGAGCTTCAAGTGATTTATCCCCAAAAAAATTAAACCTCATTGCGCTCTAATATTTAGCTAGTTTTGTTCAATCTTGAGAGAATACCAAAAATCAAAACCTCAGTCGTGATAAGAAGTTAGGCTAATTCAAAGCTGCGACCTGTATATATTTAACTTGTTGTGTTCCTCGTATATAAAATAATTTCTTCTTAAGCTTTTTGATTGCTGGTATTCTTCTCTCTTTTAGGACAAAAAGAATATTTGAGAGAATTTTCTACTCATATATGCTTATTCAATGGATCTTGTGTTTTACCATGTATGTCAAAGGTGTGGAAAGATCAGAAGCAGTTGCTGTAAGTGCTGATGTGATTATTATGACAGTAAGTGCGGCAGATGGGTGGACTACAGAGGATAACAGACTTCTTGAAAGGCTTCTAAGTAACAAGGTATAATTTCCTTCGTAGTGACAGACCTGCTGTTATCTAAATTCAAAAAGTTTCTGCTCTGATTCTTTGCAATTACTCTCTCATTCGAGTTTACAGAGCGCATCCGGATCTACCTCCCCAATCATTTTGGTAATCAACAAAATTGATTGTGCCGAATCTGCCTTCCACAAATGGGATACTAAATGTGCCAACACTTTCAATAAGCTAGTTTTTACCTGTGCTGTCACTGGCCAAGGGATTCCGGATCTAGAGGCTGCGATTTTGGAAATTGTTGGCCTCAACACAATTCCTTCCGGGGGTTGCAAATGGGCTGTGAACCAGGTTATGCCCTTAAATTTTATTTGCAAGTATTGTCCTTTCTTTTGTATGTCCAACACAACTCTCATCTTGGTTCAGAATGTTGGTGTCTTATCTAGCTATTTATGCTGTTGATTTATTCACTTTTCCTCATGATGGTCTAGAGCTAAGGCAAAATGCATTGAAATTTCTTGTGCATTTCCTAAAAGATTTTTCCTTAATGTTCCTGAACAGAGGCAATGTGAGCAGCTTGTTAGGACAAGGGATGCTCTTGTGAGATTGAAGACATCAATAGAGGAAGAAATGCCACTTGATTTCTGGACAATAGATTTAAGGGAAGTTGCTTTAGCACTTGGGCAAATTAGTGGTGAAGATATATCTGAAGAAGTTCTGACTAACATATTTGGAAAATTCTGCATTGGAAAATAGTGTACAATTTTAAGTAATTAGAGTTTTATACAATGTCATGTTTGTCTTGTATTGTTAGCATAATTGGATTTGTAGGTTGATTTTAGTGGCTGAGGCTAAAATACTATGAAAAAGTTTTTTTTTTGTTTTCAATTTTTTTTTTTTGGGTTAATGAAAATTTTGATACAATTTTTATTTGATATGATTTTAGTGGTGTTGGTTTTAGGTTTTAGTCTTTCAAATGGTTTTATGTTTTAGTGCTTCCCTAGCTATTTCAATTAAATTAGAGTATATTGTAAGAATTTTTGTAAACCACTATTTGATTGAATTAAAAAGGAAAGCAAGCTAGTTAATTTTAAAAAAAATAAGTCAGAAATTTTCATTTAATTATATATTAAAGAAAGAAAGAAAGTTAGCTAATTTAATTAAGTTAAGGGTAAGTTAATTTCCTATTCAATATACAAATCAAAGCGCAACATCAAAATCTGAATTTATATTAATTGCTCTATTTCTTACAGTTAGATAAATTCAGTAAGAACTTTCATAAATTAATTGGTGTAATTTTACTTTTGTAATTAGATACGAAGATTTTTGTTCAACCAATATTTTTTCTTAAATCCATCGAAATTAGATAATAATATATTTATAAATAATTAAAACACTAATAAACTCAATATATGAATTTCATTAAGACATCAAACTCTAAGAAAATTAATACACTTCAAATCTTAAAACAATTTATAAGATTTCGTCAACTTAGACAATACTACAACAACACGACTAAGTTTTTATCTAGCCATCTTTTTTGTTCACTCGAAGAGAAAATATCTAATTTCATGGTACAAAATAAAAAATGAGTGTCAATCTGACTCTTCTATTTAGTCAATTGGATTGACTAAGTTTCAGTTGGTAATAATAGAGAGACTCAATTTAACAGAAATCTTGATTTTCTTCAATTTTTTTTAATTTTTTTTTTGTTAAATAATTTTTTTAATAAAATGATACAAAGAATTTCCTTTTTTTTCTCCACCTAGTCCAATTAACTATATTTTGTAATTGAACTTAAACAATATAAATTAATCAAACAATAAAATGGAATGGAATAAATTTCAGGAATAAATGTATCGAGCCCTCATTCTGCATCCCCAGCTTCCATCTTGTTCCACTCTTCGATCTTGAGATCTTCTATTCAGTTCATGGAGCTGAGTTTCCCACTTACTTCTTGAAATCCTTTCTGGGCTTTGCTTCTCTTCAATGCTTGCAAATTTGTAATGATTTTCTGAAACTTTTTGATCAACCAAACTTCTGTAAGCTTCTTGCAATTCCACAAACATCTTGGTCGATTCTTCTTTCATGAAAGACTCACAAACGTCAGGATGATATTTAAGTGCCATTTTCCTATACGCTTTCTTAATCTCTCCAACACTAACATTATTTGTAGAAAGCATCTTATGAAAGTCTATCGATGATGGCCTTTCTCCAGATTCCATGGTTTTTCCTCTGCATGAAACTACCTTAAACTTTTGATGATGCCTAGAACAGCTGACGATGTTGTTGCCATTGATTAATGTTGTGTTCAGGGAAGCATTCATTGAAAAATTGGCTTGTTCCAAGAAAATAACTTTGTCTAAAGAATAAATATTATGAGCATATATAGACTTTCTCCTACAATTACACTTTGGTGTGTATATATATACATCCAAAATGCACTGTAATTTCTGCCCTCTTTCCAAGTTCACGGATTCTCCTAAGCTACTATTGTCAATAAAATTAATCAATTTTTTTTTTCTCTTCAATTTTACTCGGAATTGCCGCATTGCATACCAATATTTAAATAGTTAAAAACGTTATTGAAGTGAGCCATTGATGTGTGTACAAACCAAAGTCGACAAATGGAACGTTGAGGCACGGATATACATTTGTTTATTTCTTGAAGACGGTTGTATTAACCCTATTCATTGAGGACTGTATATGCATCATTTGACTCACACACTTTAGGATTAAAATTTCGTGTCATATTCAGATATATATTATTTATAACAATAGGCAGTCGCATAGATAATAAGCACATAAGCGATCACGAAAAGTTTTGTATTCATTCAAGATCATGAAGAAATGACACTTGAAAAATACAGTACAATAAAGTCATTAATTCCCACAAAATTAATACAGCTTGGGAACATAATCAAATTCTTGCAAGAACTTGATTTTATGTTCTTTTATTCATACTTTTCAGTAAATAAAAATGAACCCATAATTTTTTTCCCTTCAAACTTATTTGGTTGGCAAAGTTATTCAAACTTAATTCTAAAACAAGCTGCTTATGTGATGAAGAGGTATAATAAGGTTTTGTTCGTGCCAAAATAATGTTGCTCAGCTCTAATAAAACTGCTCAATTGTCTCCTTAATTTTATTTTATTTTTTAACACACACTCTGACATGCATCATCGAGAAATCAAATTCTAAACATTGAATCGGGATGCTAACTCCCTAACTATTGAGCTAGTACGAATGGTTTGAAGATTATCTCCATTGTCTCCTTAATTGATTAGGAAGGCTACTTGTACAATGCCTTGAAGATCCTTTATAGTTTCTTTTTCTTCATAAATATGTTATGTTCAATAGATGCTAATTAGGACTTATTAAGTAGTAAATTTTTGTTCACTTTGATTTTATGGTCTGGTCTGGTCAAACTTTGCACGGTGCTTCGTTCTTTTTGTTGGTTATATACTTATATATGCACGGAATCGTGTCGCTAGCTAGAGAAATATAATGTTTGTTCCATAGCTACTTAGAAAATTAACGAGGAGCACAGCAATATTTCTTGCTCACATTTTGATTTATGAGGTTAACAAAAGCCGGCAACTTGGAAGTTAACTCAGCACTTGGAGTTGTTCATTAGCACGCCAGTTGGCCTGTGTTCTTTCGGACGCACGTACGCCTCAAAAAAAATTTGCATGCATCCAAAAATGAAAATGGCGGTACGCTGGTTGTTGCTGCCACTTGAGATATGCGATTTCAGAATCAGACAAGTAAAAAAAAAAAGAGTAACCATCATATAAAATACAACAGGGTTATTGATTTTTTCAATTGCTGTTTTATGGTTGGTAAACAGTTTTTCTTTCTTTCTTTATTTATTTTTTTACTTTTCCCTTTGAATTAGAATCTAAATTTACATTAATACTATAGTTGTATGATGTACCAATGGATTTGCTCAATTTTCATAATCCCACATTTTTAGTTTGAAACTTTAATTTGATTTCCAAAGATAAAATTTAATCATTGCAAGAAATAAAAAAAATCCAAACATACAAGACACTATCATCTGAAGATTCTGAAATACTGACTGCGTAGAATGATTGGCCAAACAAAGACTAAAGGTCTGTTTGATAAAATTGAAAACTGACTTAATTTAAAGTTTGAAGTCTGAATATTGTAATAAGTCGTTGACTTATTTTTACATTTGAAAATATAGTATGTGAACATATGTGGTAGACAAAAATTTATAGAGTAGTGTGTGTGTATATACGGTGTGTAAATATATACATGTATGTGATATTGTGTATAGTATGTGTATAGTGTAAAAATATGTATAATATATATAAATATGTGGAGTGTAAAAATGTGTGTGCTATGTGTAATGTGTGAAAATGTGTAGTGTGTGAAAATGCATGTAGAAGGTGTAATATGCATATATAATATATGAAAATGTGTGTAGTGCATATAATTATGTGTGAAAAGAAAAATATTTAAATCATGTTAATTATATCATATTAAAAATATTTGGGATAATTTGTATTAAGGGCGCGTCTCATGCTCTTATTATTAAATGGGGTATAACTTTAATGTATTTATTATTAAGGGTGTCAAAATAATTTTATTATATTATATAATTAATAAAAGTCTTTAGTACCCTTCTTATCAATTATAAGAAAGATTACGTTAAATACCTAACTTTCAATCTTTTACTATCCAATCTTTTATTAGTTATTTTTAATAATTTCTAGTGGATAAAATTTGATAAATTTTTTGTAATGTCTCAAATAACAAAATATAATCATAGTCAAAATCTTTGGAAACGTAAATTTTTCTTGTCATGACTATATTTATTATTAGATTATCTTAAATCATAAATATTTTTTCATGAATATATTTAAAATTAAAAAAAACGATTAAATACCACAACATCGAAAATTAAAAAAAAACGATCAAATACCACAACATCAAAAAATACAACAACTTTAAAATTAAAAATTAATAATAAATAATTGTACGTGCTTACGTGTTTATCAAATAATTAAGTTCATTAAAAATATACCAAAAAACTTAAATTTCATTAAAATTAATTATGATTTGTGATATTATTTTGACAATTCTTGTGTATTTTTTAAAACTTAATTTTACAGTATAACATAGTTTAATAATAATTAAAATTTACATGAAAGTTTATGGATAACAATTAAGTAAAATTAATATTAAAAGTTATTGATAACACTTATGAAACAGTAAATGATAAAATAGTTTATGATTAGATTAATGTGTTTTAGTAATAAAAGAATAAAAGAAGTAACTTAATATGAAATTTATTGATAACAATTATAAAACAGTAAATGATAAGGAGTTTTAAGATATAGTTAATGATTTGATCGATATATTTTAGTAATAAAAACATAAAGAAAATAAGCGTTTTGATCATGATGAATTGTTTAATTGATGAAAAGGACAATAAAGTCATTGATTAATTATTTAAACTAATATAGATATTTTAACGCCTTTAATAATAAATATATTAAATTTGGGGCCTATTCAATAATAAAGGTATGAGGCGCGCCTTTAATACAAATTCTCCCAAAATATTTTAAAAGTCTATATTTGACTATACCCCCAAATTAAGCAAATTACGCCAAATTTTATAGATTAAAATTCTATCATAATTTTGCTTGTGTTTTTAGATATTTTTAATCCATTAAAATGTAGAATTTGTGATTATCAAACAAACTTAATTAATTCAAGTCTAAATCAATTAATTTTCAATTTTAAGTAAGGAATACAAATGTGTAAAGGAAAATCTTCACAAATATTGTTTTAAAAATTTAAGACTAAATTTGTACTCCAAACTAATCAAAACGGAAAGAAGGCTTCCTTCATTGTCATAAAAAAAATGGCGTGCCTGCCAGTCCATTTGGAAGCAAAACTCACCATCTTAGTTTGAACTTTCCAGCCCATATTTCATATTTGCCAGGCCACCAAAAACAATTTTGAAGAATTAATTGTGAGAAAAAAAAAGAAGAAAGAAAGTGTTAAGGGGACTAAAAAAAAAAAGAACAGAAAGAAAATTCAAAAGAAATTTTGAGATATTTGGACATCATTGCTGAATCTTAATTAGTACCCAAATGCTCCCAATTCTTGCTGATCATTACATGCTGAAAGGTTGAAGTTATGAAATAAAGAATCAATTTTCGTCCACCTATGACAACTTCATTAATTAATTTGCCTGATCGAACAGCAATTGGCAGCATTCACTAATGCAGGATATATAATCAACAATCATATATCCTAATTCCAAACAGTATTGTTGTATTTGCATTGGTTATGCTTGTCGTGAAGAAGAATGGAAGAAAATTCTAAAGCGTCCCATTTTTTATGGCGTGGAAACATTCCAAGAAAGAAGAAGAATTCATTGAATGCATGCAACAGAATACAAGAAGACAAATGGCTGAATATAAGGTGTAGGACGGCAGCAAATTAGCAATGAACATTGCATATTAGAGTCGGCAGAATCACATGCAGCAATTTTGTTTTCACATGCAGCTATATTAGTGTACGTACATAGAGATGGAGCAAAACATTTTGTTCGAAGTTTTTGATCTTAGCAAGAGGGTAGAATTCGGAGAGAGAAAGGATGTGTTTCAACGTGAAAAAACAGCTCACGAAAGAAGAAATGGAGGAAATGAAGAAGAAGCAGAAGCAGAAGAAAAAAGAGAAAGAAAAGAAAGAAGAGGAGAGGAAAACAAAGGAAAAGGAGAAGATGAAAAGAGAAGAAGCTGAGAGAAAGGAAGAGGAGAGGAAGGAAAAGGAGAAAAGGAAAAGAGAAGAAACTGAGAAGAAGGAAAAGGAAGAGAAGAAAAGGAAGGAAGGAAAAGAAAAAGAAAAAGAGAAGAAGAAATTGGCTGAGGAAAAAATGAAGAAGAAGCTTGAAGAACAGAAAAGGAAGGAAAAAGAAAAGAAAGGAAAGAAGCAAAATAATAAGAAGAAATAAATGTTTGTAATTTTCATCTAAACTTTCACTTTGTAAAATTTGTATTTTTTTACCATTTCATTGCATTTTGCCTGTAAAAAATTGTAATAACTTCCTCTATGAAATTCGTAGAGGAAAAATTTTAATAGGGAAAATCCCTTTATAATTTCCCTTTTCGAACGAGGATGAAATTGTTATTTCCAATTTTCTTTTAATCTCTTTTTCTGAAAAGAGTCTTTGCATCTTGTGTAAGTTGTTCCTTTTGTATCTCTGCCTAGAAGATTGACAAAATTAATTAAAAATATCTATATAATATATTTAAATATAAATAAAAAAAATGTGTGTAAATGAAAGACCAAGCCAAACTAGGATACTCGTTATTGCTGTTTGAGAAAATATTGTTAAGATAGAGCTAAACTTTTTTTACGGGAGAGTCAAAACTATAGGATATTGGTCTATTGAAAATGAGGGTTTTTTTTATTCGTCAAAAGTAATATTTTATTGATATTTCAAATCAGTTTACGAGTAAGCTAACTAGTTATGAATCATCATCCACTATTCTGATTTATGAGTAGGTAATCTCCTTCCAACATCCGTGATATGGTTCTTTCAATCAATAGATAGATGATAATGGACAAT
The DNA here is from genome assembly GCA_016586305.1 of Ophiorrhiza pumila. Taxonomy (NCBI): domain Eukaryota; kingdom Viridiplantae; phylum Streptophyta; class Magnoliopsida; order Gentianales; family Rubiaceae; genus Ophiorrhiza; species Ophiorrhiza pumila. The sequence continues at coordinate 30,596,428 of BLIW01000010.1, forward strand.
GGGGGCAAATTGCCCCAACTGAACTCCACCAAATTAGTAAATGATTTGTATTAAAATTTAAAAAAAAAATGTTTGTTTTCTTAATTTGTCCTCATAATTATCTTAAATTAAATCTCTTATATATAGAAAATATTTATACAATTTTTTTAAAAATAGTAATTATTTTGACTTTGTCATACAAATTTTAAGCAATTAATTAGTGCTAAATTATTTATTACTACTCTTATCTAATGTTTATTTAAGATATATATTTTTATGATTTGAATATATAATAACATTATATTATTTTAACTATTTCATATAATTTATATATAATTTATATTTAAAATATGCATTCTTATGCCTTGCATATTTATAATATTGCCTTAATTTTACTAATTTGTAAAATTCAATAATTTTTATTGATTGAGATAACTCGTAAAATTAAAAAGAATTAAAATAAAATTTTACTATTTTATTAATTAAATTTACGATAGCAAAGTAAGTGGCATGAAATAGTATAATAAAACAAAAGTACAGTGATGTTTTCTAATAGTTATATAAAACTTTTGGAATTTGATTCCTATTTTTACATGGTAGTTTATAAATTATACTTGTGACTTTTAGAAATACCTATAAAATTATAAAAATATTAGATGTAAATATTTCATACTAACCTACAAATCTACAATACACATGTTTGTATTTGAAAATTGGCAAAAAAATATTTAGTAGCTTACAAGTCATTCATGTATATTAATTATTAAAAATATTTTAGAATTAAATAAAATAAAAAACTTTAAAAAATATTTAAAATATTATATAAAACAATCAAAATAATATATTATTTGATTATACTATAATCAATTTTGCCCCCCTAACTAAAATTTCTAGCTTCACCATAATAGAGTAAAAGTAGGTTAAAATATAGGGCTAATAGAAAAAAAAAGTTATGAATCACCATGCATTAGGGCTTTAATTTACACTTCAGTGTGGGAAACAAGTATCTTAAACTTGTGAATATAGTCATCACATGCATATCTAAGTGTACAACTTGCTCTATTGAACTTCTTGTTAATACACTAAAAGTTACAAAAGGCAAAACAATTGTTGGAATAGTAAGTTGTATTAAAATATAGCCTTAGAACCAACAGTGGGGCCAGGGTCTTTATTTATGTTGTTAATATCATATTCTTGTCATTTAAGGGAACCAATCTAATTATATCAGTTCTGCTGCCACAAGAGAATTAATTTTCTCCCCAGCATTCTACATAGTTAGTTAGTTAACAACTTGCGAGATAAATAATGTAAAATGCATTGCAATGTGAGCTGCTTGTTAGGACACAAATTATAAAATAAAAGTTTTGAAAAAAATCCAATTTTCATGAGGTATATGTTTAGGTTTTTGTAGATAATTCCTTTTTTTTTTTTTCCATTCAGATAAACGAAACATGAGCATTTAAATTATCAAAAATAGATTAATTAATAAGAGTTTTAATAGATTAAAACCCTAAAACATTAACACGACTCATGCTTTTATAACAAAAATAGATTAATTAATAAGAGGTTTAATAGAATTTAAATACTAAAACATTAAAACAAGTCATACTTTTATATTATTATGATTATTATTATTTAGATAAAAACAACTAGAGAAAAATAATAACAATAGAGAATTTTTCGGAAAACAAGTTAGTGAAAAATAATATCAACAGCTTTGTTTATTGGTATCAATTCTCAACGTATTTATATTTGATCATAAGATTGTCGGGATTTGATTTGATGGTTGGGATTCGATCACCGCATAAAGATTTTGCTCGTATTATATAACACCCACCATGAATTATTCTCTTCAGGCATTTAATTCAAACTATAAACATTCATCTTAAACCATGTCAAAGTTAGCTCTGTTTTTGGCCATTCTTATGTTCACAACTTAAACCGTTAGGGGTGAAGTGGAATGTAAATTGGTTTATCGATTAGTTACTTGCCTCCCCTACATTCAGAAATCCGTACCGATGCCTAGTAAAGCCTGTTGCAGTGGTGTAATTACTAGCCTGTTGCAGTGGTGTAATGGCTATGGCTATCATAGCATCTACTCACCAAAAAGTAATATATGTTTGTAATTGCGTAAAAGCAATTATGCCAAAGTTAGGGGAAACTTATTCGTGTAGGATTGCTCAACTTCCCCGCAAAGCCACATTTCCTCTTCGCCTTTAACGAGATTCGAATTGCCCTCGCCCATTCATCGTAGTTCTCACCAAGTAATTGAATCGAGGTAATGAGGTTTCCCGGACCATCACTCGATCCAAGATGATACGTCATATCTACCCTTTTATCACCATCTCCTTTCTTTCCTCCCTCACTATCTCTTTTCTTTTATCCCTCCCCGCCAGCCATGATCTCTCGTGGAGGCTAAAGTACTGTAAAAAATTGTGTGTCTTAGAATCTCCCTATGCTCTGATACCATGACAAATTCTCCACTCCTCTACAATTCACAATAAAGGTGTATATATATTACAGCTTCCTAATCACAAAGATATATTTACCTAAAATACAAAGGCTAAATTAAGGAAACATATTCTCGAAAAATATTCCTTAAAAAGATATGCACAATAACCTCCTATTTTAGACACAATAATATCGTAATACGATATAGTATTTACAGTAAATAACGTTAAAATCCCAGTGATTAACCGAGCATATATTCTTATCTCATAATCGATCTGTTGAATTTTCTCCCATAAAAATAGGAAAAATCGTACCAAATTCAACTATAAAAACCCCATTCGTAATATCATTTATCCATCATTTTTACACACTAGCATAGGGGTGGTAAACGAACGACCTACTTGCGAGTAGCTAGCGAGTAGCTCGGTCAACTACTCGATTCGAACTCGGTTTGACCGAATTTGAGTCGAGCTCGAGCGGCTCGAGTTCGATCTCGAGCTCGAGCTCAGATTGCATATACTCGAGTAGCTCGCGAGCTACTCGAGTATATATATATATATATTTTATTTTTAATATTTTTATTTATGTTTTAGTTCTTGTAGTTTAATAAATTATAATTTAATCTATTTATAATTATGTTTTAGTCCTTAATTTATAGTAAATTATAATTTGACCTCATTAAATTTAAAAAAATTACAAATACATCCTATAATTTTTAAAAAAAAAATTAAAAAAAATAAAATAAAATAAAATAATCGAGCTCGAGCTCGAGTTCGAGCTCAAATTTTGGAGCTCGATCGAGTTTGAGCTCGAGTAGCACCCTTAATGAGCTACTCGAGCTCGATTAGGGGTGTACTCGAGTTCGACTCGACTCGACTCGATTACACCCCTAGACTAGCACCAAGTAATCCTTGTTTCACTTTTTACCAAGTTTAATATTTATTCACAATGGCAATCACAAGGTTGTTCCTCCCATTATTAGCTATTTTGGCAATAATGAGTAGTGCCATAGCCGCTTCCCCTCCCTTCTGCAATCTTATTTACAGCGAGTTAAAACCTTGCGTGTCCTATATAAAGAACATTGAATCCAAACCAACTAATCTTTGCTGCAAAGGATGAGCTATCTTTGCTACGGCTCCGTTTGGATGAGCTATTTTTGGATTATATCATGAAATTTTTTTCTTGAGATTTGTTATGAGAAAATAATATTTTGGGAGAGTTTGGAATGAATGATTTTATTTTGTTGGGATTTGTATTGAAGATTTTTTTATTAATAAAAGTTTGAAATTTAAATTTGAATTAGTATTTTATTAGTTTATTTTGATGGGAATTGTGTTAGGAAGAATTGTTTATTATTAAAATTTAAAATTTAAAATTCAAATTCAAATTCAATATTTTATTTATAAAAATTACTGTAGCAAAAATAATTACTGTAGCATTGTTTTATATTTTAAAAATTTTGATGAAAAAGTTGAACAAAACAAACACCTCATTTTGCAATTGTGAAATAAATCACAAATTTTGGTCCATCCAAACAGACTAGGGTAAAAAATTTGATAGCTGTTTGCGTATGTGTAAAAGCAGACTTATCAAATATTGGAAAAACAAATCTCAGTCGCATTGCTGATCTTCCACATTGAATTGAGAGATCTTTTCCTCCAGTTGATGCAGGATATAATTGCCAGCAGTAAGTATTTAGTATATATTGGCAATTTCTTTTTCTTTTCTGCATCAAATTGACCATTTCTTTTCCTTTTCTGCATGGATACAAGTAGGGATGAGAACGAACACGAATGTTCACGAACAAACTCGGGCTCGACTCGATAAAAGCTCGACTCGAGCTCGTTCATTTAATAAATAAACGAACACGAACAAGATTTTAGGCTCGATTAATAAATGAACAATAAATAAACACATGTGTGAAAGCTCGTTTACGTTCATGAACAGCTCGTTAAAAAGCTCGTTCATAACTCGGTTAAAGCTCGTTAAAAGCTCGGTTAAAATATTAATTATATAATATATATTGAACTTATGCACGAAATAAAACTATTAATCAATAGAAATATATAATTGGGTTTATATATATATATTTATTGACACATAAATCACACTATACGGTGGTGAGAACGAACATAAACCTTTATGAACAAGACCGAGATCGGCTCGGTTAAAGTTCCACTGAATCTCGTCTACTTAATAAACAAGTGAACACAAACAAAACTTTACGTTGGGTTAATAAATGAATAATAAATCAACAAACAAGTGAAAGATTCGTTTAGGTTGGTCAACAACTTGTTAAGAATTTAGTTAAAGTATAAATTATACAATATAAATAATATATACCCTAAGTAAAACTCTTAAATAATAGAACAAATCGATTTTTTATACATATAAGCACACAAATCATTATATATGAGTTTGAATTAAATTTGTAGATTTATGTAAAGAGACAAAATATATTAATTTAACTAAATTATGCATTTTTATTCAAGTCGGGAAGTGTTCACGAACAAAGCTCAAGCTCGTCTCGGTTCGCGTAAAGCTCGGCTCGAGCTCGTTCATTTAATAAATAAACGAACAGGAACAGATTTTTAGGCTCGATTAATAAACGAGCCGGGCCTGAACACCCCAAAGCTCGGGCTCGGTTCGATATCACCCCTAGATACAGGATGCCCGAGTGATGCTTCGATGGCTGCAGCTTCTTCTCCCTTTTAGGGGCATGAAATAAAATTATGTATCCCACTATTTTAGTGGTATGAAATAAAATTAAGAAATTGTTCTGGTTCTTATTTTATCTTCTTTAATTATTAGTTATTGCTCAGTTCGAAAATAAGTGTAAACTTTCCATTCGGGAACATACATCATAGAATAAGTTAACCAAATTAATTGAAATCACTTTGATTTAGTGATGAACATTTAACAAATGGACACATGCATTGGATTATGAGACGAATGAATTGGCTATCCTTTCTTGATTAAAGCCAGATTTCATTACCATTGTACACCAGAGAAAGGCAAACCTTATTTCTTTTGATTTTCCTATGCAAGAGAGTCTAAAGGAACAAATGGACACACGCAATCAAATAGTTTTTCCGAGTAGTTTTGGTAAAAACAGACTCAACATTTTCAAACACACCAGATGGCCACTTAGAGAACTCATTTCCAGTACGTAGTCTTCCCTTCATTCTTGTAGAATTGGGATCGAGTGCCGTGTGCCTAAAAATCTTCAAGTAGCAATCTATCTTGTTTATGGCAATAACAAGAACATGCTGATGGTTCTGACAAAATTTTGGGACTCTGATCAAAACTTAAATTAGGCGAGTGCCTCAAAAACATTAATGGGCTTAATCGGTAACAAAAACATGTACATACAAAGGGTTTAAGTATGTATCCAGATAGAAATTCCACATATTATATAATATCATTAAGATATTCTAACCAAATTGTTATAGCTTTTAGAATCAATCAGTTTTTTCCTCTACCGGACAACAACTGGTGGAGAACCATTTGGTAAAAAAATGTAAGCACCACAACTCTGAATAAGAGCATAAACTTCGGGGTGGTTAACTCATCTGCTCAAGAAGTTATCAAGAGAAGGAAGGAACCAAAAAAAAAAATAATAATAATAAGAGATAGAAATTTGGGAAGATTTAATGAGGATAATTAATGAGAATGAAGAAAAAAAATAGAGAAACTTAGAAAGGATTAATGAAAAAAAAAAAAAAAGGAAAACTTGAAAATGATTAATGAGGGTAATTATTGACAATGATATTAAAAAACACTTGGAGAGATTTAATGAGAGTAATCAATAAGAATGAGGGGAAAAAACACAGAAATTTGAGAAGATTTAATGAGTACAATTAGTTAGGGTAGTTTCGGGTAATTGTTTATGCACCTTTATACATGGTTAGTTTCAACATTTTGTGAGTTTGAACATAATGATTTAAAATTTTGTGGGTTTGGATGTGGTATATTGCTCCTAGACAACCGACGCATAATTTTGCCAATTCTAATTTTAGTTCATGATTTAGTAAACATTTGTAGTTGGATATAAATATTTTTTTAAATTATATTAATATATTTATAATTTAAATTTATTTATCACATCATAATGACTTTATCCGATTTTTTTTTTTTCTCATTTGATCCGACCAATTTTATCCCATGACCCAACTCCTTGAGTCGTCTGGTTCATACTTCGATTTGATTTTTAAAATATTAGTAACTGTGCTTATGTCTATATAAGATCTAGCAACAACGAATTAGCTAGAAGGATTGAAATTGCGGTGTAAATAAATTTTTACTTCTAATAAATTATGATTTGATTTGTAATAATATAGGACTTAAAAAAAATGACAGAAAACACAACCTCTTAAAGAATGGGACAAGAGTAAAACGAAATCCAAATTGAATTGATGAATGATTGAAATAATTTACCCTAATTTTATTATAAAATAGTTTGTAGTTGAACAAATTTAAGAAAAGAATTTGACAAAAGAATGTGCTAGCATCCTCATTTGTAAAGAGAATATAAATTTGGGATCTTTATTTGTAAACTTTCATATTCGATCAAATATAGGTTAATCAAGAAGTTAGAAAAAAATTCATATATTTTGAAATCCCAAACTTCCTATTCCCTAATTCCTCCCAATAAAGAGATCCGCAGCCATGTCCTTCAAAGTCAAAATCCACACAATCCCACATTGTAAGAAGTATCTGAACTTGACTGGATTTTCTACAATGTTATTGACAGGAAAAATGAAAACCAATATTAATTCTTGGTTTATTTATTATAAGATAGCCAGAAATCAAGAAATTGATCAAAGAGAAGCCATGTTATTCTATTTAAAAATACAAACTACTGTAACTTAACTATGGTTCCGAAAAGAAAAATTGAAATCAATTGAGTACATTGTACAAGAAAAAACACACACTTGCATGAAACTAGTCAATGAACCAGCCAAATTCTGGTAATATTTCTACTCCAAGAGTGGAGCACTACTACATCTACATTGCTCTTCATTTCATATTTACACTTCTCATGTATGGAAATCATTTTCAATTCCTTTTAAAAAGGAAGTTTCTCATTCATTATTCTATTTATTACTCCCATCATTTCTTGCAAATCAATCAATCATGCAGTTGCTTGAATCGATACAACGACACATACAATTAGTAACTTATCTTAGGAGCAAAATGAGCTCTACTTTTGTGTACAAACTCGCCTTTATATGTACAACTGGATTAATTCAGAACCGCTCGAAGTTCACCAACCAATTGTTCTCTAGTAGATGGCTCCACCTGCATTGCATTCCGAAAAATCAAACTCTAGTCGGAACTTAAAAGGAAATGAAAGGAAGATATTTAAGTAATCAGGCAAAACACTGCAATTTTTACCTTCTGTAAGAGGGCAAGAAGACCCTGAGGTAGAGCCCTAAGGTCCATTGTTGAATCACCAATCTTTGATAATTGAAGTAACACTTTCTGCACACGCAACTCCTGTAATTTTTCATCATAATTTCTGAAATCATCCTTCCATGAGAAGAATGCCTCATCATCCATCCAAGCATCTTGTTTTCCTCCCGAAAATTTGAAATCCATAAACCATTTCTTTATCAGATCCATTGCAGATCTATAGGTAAGCTGGTCGCCAGCAGCATCTCTAATAGTCTTTATCAGTGAATCCTCAACAACTCTCCGGTGCAATCTTTTATAGAAGAAAGAACGGGAATCTGTCCAATCTACAACTTTTTTTACCACCCCTTTTGCAGCCATTCTGAATGATGTATCATGTAGTTCTGCAAATTTTGTAGCAATCTGAGTGTACACAGGCAAAAGCTGCTTTTCGCGAGCTTTTATCTGCTGATACAAGGAATCAATAGTTGCATGGACCCCTGCACTCTTGGCTTCCTGAAGTTTTGCCTTTAAATTGATCAACTGCTGATCGAGCCTACCCATGCATTCTAGCAGCTCTCTTGAGCGGAACTTGATCTCAATAAGACCTTCTGGCTCAAGAACATTTCCTTTAGCAGTTCGTTCTGCATACATTTCAATGTGCTCTGGATTGATTTTACTGTCCACAACCACCCAGGCTCCACCACGGAGCTCCCCCATCATTGGTATGTATACAAAAACTGGTTGTTTATAAGTCCTAAGATTCTCGACAATATTAGATCCGGCCTGGAGGATGCCTTCAAACAGGTCCCTCTGTCCACCTGAAAACCCTCTCCAGTTTGCAAGAATGAAAAGTGGCAGCTCTTCTCTATTGAAATCAATTAATGCTTGAGCTGTTTTAGAGGCAGAATCAGGGAACCACACTTGACCTGCTTGAGGGACAACCCTTTCATGGGAATCGAGCTGCCCAGGGTCTGCAGGGATGACTTGCATCATAGTTTGAGTCTCAACAGCAACTATTCCCACTGGAATTCCTCCAAGTTTAGCCCTTCCAGTTACCACAGTTCTTGCCCAGCCTTCGAGTGTTTCAACAAAGCTATCCCTGTCAAAAATACCCCCCAGCCAGTTTCCACTGCCATCTGAAGCACCACAGATAGCAGCACGGGGATCGCATGTGTTTTCAGGGAGATATTCAACAGGTCTCTCTGGAGGATCCAGGGGGCTCAATAGGGGAAGTGGACCCCCTGAGTAAGGAGGAACAAAGCTCAACCACTTCAAAACAGCTGATACCCCTTCAAGATCATCTGACACTGTCAGATGAACAACACCATTGGTTGCCATAATTTTTGGTCCACCAAGTTGCATGTGGGAGCTATACACTTCCCGACCTAGAAGCTTGTTTAATGCTGAGAAACCAGTCAGGATAATAGGCTGATCTAGCCTCTGTATGCACCGCATACCTAAACGAGCAAGATAAGCACCTATCCCGACAGTTCTGCCAGTCACATATGTCAGTGTGAAGGTTTCCTTGTATGCCCTTGAGTATGCACTTGCAATGGCTCCACTGCCACTCAAGTTCTCGACCCCTAAACCCTCCTCTTTTCCCACAATGGAATCTATTATCCATCGGATTTCTCCATTTGGCAGTATCAATTCATGTGCTATTACGGATGATCCAATCCGTGCATAACCTTCAGGAGTTAAATACACATACTGGAAACCACGCTCAGGGCTTGACTCGTCAGACCACCCCACTTTAAAGCAAGACTTTAGTTCTTCTGCCACGCCAATACGAGCACCAGAATTGGCTGCTAGATATATTAAAGGCAGTTTTCGGCTGCAAGCTATGTCAGTCACTGCCTGGAAGAATGCATCTTCTCTTGGGCCAAAAGATCCATTTCTAAAGGTCACATCATTTGCTATAACGAGAATTGTCCTTCCAGATGGAAACTCAGGTGTAGACATTTCCATACTCCAGGCTACCATACCAACATCATTCAGCCCAGGCTGCCGCTCCAAAGCAACAAGAGGAGTACCCCAATTACCTAATGAGTCAGCAAAAATGAATTCTGTCACAGTGAGAAGAACTTTATACTTGGGCCTTTCATTATCTAGATACTGGGATATCCAAGCCTTCTCCAAGGCTGCTTTGAATGCCTGTTCCAAAAAATGTCGTTCATAAATTAATAATGAATTGAGTATCTTTTAAACTTCGTCGATATGGATTAGAATGTTTACCAATGGGAAATCATAGCAGTAAGTTGTGTTGCTTTTTCGGGCCAAAAGGCGCTTCCGATCCAATACTCCCAAAGGCTGATAAGAAGCATTCACAGGCACACCATGCAAGGGCCCCCTACCCAATATTGCATGGTAGATAACTTTGTGTTCATTAGAATCTTCCACCTCACGGTATATCTGAGCATTAGAAAAGTGCTATTACGACTTTGATCTCTTTTATAGACTCCCCATATCTTCTACCAAATATGCAGCACTATTTGCCAATTTCAGAAGTACACAATTAAATACTGTAAAGCACAGAAAAAATAATGATCACATGCGTGCATATTATGATATGCATGCACAAAGATGTATTAACTGCTCACAACTCTGCACCCATTATTTTCTGTAAAAAGAAAAAAAAAACTAGCTGAGTTACATGCTTAAAGTCACCACCATACACCAAACTCATCAAATTCAGATATTCCATTTGAAACTAGACTTTTAGATGTTTCAAATCTTTCCTGTTGGCCATCCTAACTGTCCTTACAATGTAGGGAAAAAAAATTGAATCTCAAGACAAAATTGCAGGTCAAAAGAACAGTTTCTTTAAATGATTCTAAATGGCAAACATTAGATAACTTACATGCACAATACAAGTGTGACCGGTCACATTTGCAACCACAATCCTCCATGCACCATTTGCTTCTCCTTCAGATGATATCCAAAGCTTCACTTCCCACTCACAAACACCTAAACGATGCATTCTCACACCAACAGATGCATTAATTTCACATGCCAGCTCTTCCAAGATTTTCTCAACTGTGGCTTCCTCGTGCCCTTCATTTATGTCTACCCTCCTACAAACAATGCCTTGAACTGAGATACGCTCCAAACATAGAGTTTAGGTTGTAAGAAGAAAATCGAGAAAGAAATATTCCTACTTGTTGTAAGGCAACAGATCATCTATCTGTTGCTCCTGTATGATATGAAGGTACATATGAGCATGATCAGATCTGACAGTAGTATTGTGGACGTGAAGTTCCAATTCTTCCATTGCAGACACCAGCGATCTCAAAATGCTCTTTGATGTAAAAGACAAGGCCCATAGGGTTTGAGTAATTCCCTCATTCAAACCTTGATAAACTGTTAAACCATCAGTTGAAGTAGGCTGTCTCACAAGCGTTCTGAGATACATTCTCTGAATGAGTGTGGGCTTCTCTACAACAGTGTACAGATGCCACTGACGATCACGTGATGGTGTATACTGTATTTTGTCATAGCCCTTGAGTTTGTCCTGTTTGGTTGCAACTTAAATAAGCTCAACAGCAAACAATTAAAATTTTTTGATGGTCTCATCAAATCTTCAAATGAAAAAGAGAAAAGTTGAGATAAGCAAGATGACAAACCAACTCAAGATAGGTGGATAGAGGAGGCTCCAGGTTACGCAATAGAGGCTCTTCCTCATAGTACCGCTTTTCTGCTGACCAATGAAAAGAGTGCCTCATAGGGCCCCGCCCTTCATCCCTTTGGATAATACAGCTGATTACTCCTACACCTGCACTTCTAAGACTGAAGCTGACTTCTTGTTCTCTTAATTTTTTGGCCAGTTTATAGATTCTTTCTTGAGCCTGATCCTCATCACCACTGCAGATGAACAGAGGAACAGTACAAATCATTGACCATAGCATGCACAAAGAAGCAAGATCTCGTTCAAACCAGAAGTAAGCACTCCTTTAGATGTGTCATGTGCAGATGAATGAGCTATCCGACAACTACTTTAGGTGAAAATAGGAATTAGTGCAACAGTTGCATATTTTGCATTCATCAGTATGAAGTCTTGTTTGGTGAATGGCTGCAAATGTGTGTCATAGATCTTAAAATTCTCATAATTTGTATTCTCTATTTTAGGGTCAATCTATTAGAAATAGGGCTCTAGGTCAACGCCCTTTTCTGCATGTGGAGTGTGCCTTTAAACTATAAAAATGATAAACTATTTACTCATGCATGTAAAGACCCAAAATTGAGGTTGTCAATCACCTAAACCACCTTTTGAGAAATTTATATAGCTGAATCAAACTTGCTTACATTTTATGCTAGTGGGTAGATCGTCTATCGTTAAGAGGACATGCAAGTTCTCCATTGCAATTGTGCTTTGATCGTTAAAAGATTATCAATCTTACAAGTTATTCTTTCATAAGCATACCCCAGTTAGGAAGGAGTTTGGGGCAGTAAATGTTCTAAGTACCTGTCTTGAAGCATACTCATCTGGTTGTTAATGCCCACCAATGCTAAGTGCATCATGTTACCATGGCTATCTGGCATAATAGATCCATCTTTTATTATGGTCTGTAAATTATGAGTCGCTTCCGGTAGTGCAGCAGTTAAAACTGTCGGCAGTAAATGGAGAGACTTGATGATAACCATAGCTCCCCATTTTTTCTCAGTGTGCTTTTCAACTAGTGGTTTCTCTAGTGTTTGTTCATCAGGTGGATACTTTCTCTCTACATGCTCTTCCAAGAATTCCCATGAAGCAATAAGTCCAGATCTGTGCCACTGCATCCTGACACTACCTTTGACAAGATAGGGCTGAAAAAAATATTAAAGGTTAGAAACAGAAAGGCAGAAGGCTTAATTAGACAGACAGCAAGGATTGGACTCAAGTACCTGGTACAATCTACGAACATAAGTTTCTACAACCCTCCTCTGAAGTGTGTGATCACTATGATCAAAAAGACCGACAAGAGCATCTTCAACTGCTAAAGGAGCACTTACAAGTGCCTCCATCCTTTCATTTATGGCACTTTTTCTCTTAGGCGTATCCATGCTTTCACCATCTTCAGTAAACATTTCTAACTCAGAAAGACTTCTGGCAATGTTAGAACGAAGTTCACTCAGCTTTGTTTGCTCGAGCAATTGACTTGCCTTTAGAGCCAACTGCAGAAAGAAATTAAAGCTCAGACTCATCCATTTGAATTTCTGTCAGCCACTTAACAATGGCAGAGCACAATTGAAAAAGAGGTGAGGGGTGAATGATAACACCACGGACTAATTCTTAAGATTCAAGCAAAAATGATAACCTCGGAGTAATTGGTATGGTTGAGTGCAGAGAAACGGATTAGTTTATCCCTGTATGCAGCAGGATTAGGGTATACCAGATGTTCCATTAGCCGTAGTATCAGCTTGTTCTTGCTCTTGATACCCTGCAAAATTAGATGGTGTATGTCTAATCTTTCATTGTGACAGAGAACTAGAAGGAAGAAAACTAAAACAGTTATGCATTTGAATATACCTGATGGGAAAGAACAATGTCCACAACTTTCAAGAGATCTTTCTTATGTTGAAGTCGGAGTCTTTCAATTACATCAGCCTGATGGGAAAAAGTTTGAAACTTAATATTGGATCCCTAACAACTGCAAGAATGGTACTTCGAAGTAAATTTCTATTCCACGAGAACCAACCTGAATGTTGTCACTAAATAGTTCTTCAACTGATAGATATTCTTCAAACAGAGATTGAACTATAATACGGGCATGACTTTCTCTTCCACCATCATAAGATTTTACAAGATTCATTAAAGGTTCAACTAGTCTCTCCTGAGCAGCTTTCTCTTTGTCGGGGCAGGAACTAAGATGAGCCTACAGTGAAAGGATAAATGAACTTCTCACTATAATGGCAGATAAGCTTCAAAGAATGTCGAATTTTCTGCATAAAAGACCAACCTCGATAACACCTCGCAGAATTTTCGCAGGGAAGTCAACATTTTGCAAGTTTGATATCCCTTCATACTCTTTGTATTTTGCTTCCAACTGAAAAGAAAAAGTAATTTCCAGGCAAATAAGATCCAGATACAAGCAGGTAGAAACTAAAATTGGGAGAAATCTGACTATAAAAGCCTAAGGTGCAATTACTTCATGTCTAAGGTCCTTGGGAAGTCGGTTTGCCAGAACAGCAAAGCATTCTTGCCATTGAAGGAAAGGGAGCTCAGGATTGTCCAAGCAACTTAACAAATTCTGAACGACCTGTAATGTCCATCAAATATGTTTAGTAGAATATTTATCTCCTTAAACATGAAATGAAATTTTGTCTTTTCCGCATACGGTAAAAGGTTAATGGCTAGATGAAGTTCTTTGCAAAACTTCTCTGCAATAGAACTAAAGTTTTCCTCGGCCATGAGTCAGAAGAGTTCTTACTTCATCAATGTTATGCTCATATCCTGCAAGAATCATCCTAGCTGCATTCAAATTTGCAGCACATCTTTGGTGAACTTTTCCAGAAATGGCAGTTGGAGGTCCCAGAACCGGAAAACTCCCATGAAATGGTTCGGCTTTTCTTACAGCAGAAGGATCATCCAGATCAAGTTTTGCTATGAGTTCACCAGCCTAACCATCAAGTGAGCTTTAGTAGCAGGAGGAAGTAAATGAAAGCAATTTCTATGGTGTACTTCATTACCTGCATAGCTTGACCATCAGACATCTTGAGATAGATAATTCCAGATGCAGGCGAAAGAAGGGGCATACACATTTTCATAACCTCAACCTCTGCATAAGGTGTGTCAGCATCAACATGGCTGCCATCCACGACCAAATACCTTAGCAGCTTGCACGGTGTCTCCGCCACTAACTTCGATGGATCGTGATCATTCTAGTTGAAAAAAGAAGCAAATAAAAATTTCAAGCTATAAGAACCACAATATTCCATCAGAAAGTAGAGATGAAATGCAGGTACATGAAGCAAGCAAGTCCTTCCATCAATGAGAAGGCGAGTTCCAGCTGCTTCCTCCTCTGCATAGATAACGTGACTGTTCCCGTCCAGCTGTGACAATTAAAAAATCACAGTTTTCACCAAAGGCAGAACACTATCATAGCCAGTATCATGTTGTAGAAACTGTTTGCAATGCCTAACCCATATCTCTATACATTGTTGAAATAGTATATAGTGACATGGTAGAGTTGCTCATACAAGGAGTATATCAAAGCACCAAGTAGAGAAATGCTTTACCTGCATTAATAAACCTCCGTCCCGTAAAGTATGTATTTCTGCTTCAATTTCTGACTCATTCATTTTCAATCTGTAGCTTCCTGGTCCACCCCTTACCATACTTATCTGTGGAAATGAAAGCAGATTACAAGCTGAAAGAAAAACACTATTCAACCCAAATTAAAGGGAACAAACTGGCACGAACAACAGAATATTTATTTCTGCCCTTAACTGTAGGAGAAAGATCAAGTGTGCGCCCACCCTACCCTTTGTGCATCACTTCCATCCCATGAACCAAGGTCCACAGGTAACAACCTACACAATCTAGTTAGTCAGTTACTCAATACGCACCGTATACTTGCTTCCTTCAATGTTCAATGAGACTTGCGAGTTGACAAGTGAAATATGCTGCAAGAAAGGAAACAGAATTGATGCGTGAATTAGGAAAACACGCACACACACACAAAAGATCCAATTTAAACCCGAGGATAACAAACAGGTACCTTTGGAGGAATCTGTCCTTTTTCAAGATAACCAATATATTCTGAAACCATGGCTGCACTACTAGCTGAAGCTTTCTGAGTTTCAAAATGATCAAAATGCAGAGAATGAATGCCTTGTTGTTTCTCAAAGTATATTTGCAAAATAAAAGCTTCACAATCTTTGAACCACAAATGAAATGCAGCAAATATCACACTTACATAAAGAGCGCCTCCAACCACAGAGAGATACCAAGGTGGCCTTTCTGCTCTAACCCTCATTGCAATTCTACTGTCCAACCAGCCAGTATGTATTCTATTCTCTCTATAGTCCAAAACCTATAGAAACATTAAAAGGCTCACCACTATCCATTCAACTGACATAAATGACGGAATCTGATTCCATTTGGAAGAAACTTACATGTAAGAGATCAATGGTATAATCAACATTTGAACGAATCTCTCCTCTAATTTGAATTTCCTTCAATCCAAGAACCATGTTTGCAATGGCCAGGGCTCTTGACTCTCCAAATGCAAAAACATGTCCTGGAAGAGGATGCAACAACTTATTTCTACTGAAAGTGTAAATGTGAAATCTGCAAAGCTATTTCTCTAAAATACAAGAACATGTCCAGAAGGACAGGAGGCATCTACAAGAAAGCAAACAGAAAGAAATAGAACCCAGAATGTGCACTGCTGATGTGGGATTTGCTAGATGTTTGCAGAAAACATATCATGTTGAAAACCTACTAAGCACTTGCAAAGGAATGAATATCATAGACATAATAAACAGAAACACCAGCCTATAGAAAATATAAGGGCTGCATAGAACAGTTGACAACCAATTAATAATTTTTGCTGAAGGCATCTCAAACATCATAAACAGAAATAACAACCTCCAGAAAATGTTTAAAGTCCATATTTGAGTTTTCTATTCATGTATATGGACTGACAACTCAGACAATACCAGACTGAATATTTAATTCAGGTTAGCTAGAAAAACCCCAGACAAAAATCCATATTTTCCTCTTCCCTTTACAAAAATTACCCAGCTTGAAAATCATTTTTCCAATCTTTTCAAAAGTTTAGAGATCATCCGTACTCATGTTGTTACTACGTAGTTGTAGAGTAGTTATCAGAAGAAACCCTCAGAAAAAAGCCGAGACACTAAGCCCAACTAAGTAAATATGAGAAGCCAGTTTGAATCTAGAAAGGGGAACTGCATCATATACCAGAAATACTAAAAGACAAAACATAATCAACTAGAATTAGGAAACTAACATAAAAAATTTAATCATCCAGTAAAGTCTTCCACAGGAATCATGCTTACAGTTCAGTAAGAGTTTTATCTTTTTCAAAACAATAAAGTGTGCAAAATTTGGATAGCTTCTTAGAGAGTTACAATTTTTTACACCACTGATACCAGGCTAATCAATTTGAAGAACTTCAAATTCCTACGAAGGCAAAAAGATGCAGCTCATAAAATGCAATCAGATTTCTCTTAGACTAAACTGCCTCAGAAGGATTTGACTTACCAAATTGAGAATCAGAAAATTCATGAATACCTCCTCCAGACTGCAATGATAACAAATTTTCTCAATCAATTTTTGATAAAAAAAATAAAGTTCAGCATATTGAATAGCCGTAAGTACCTTGACTGAAAAGTATGCCCAAACATTTGGCTTGCTTTTAAAACTTAGCTCCTGCAGGGAAACCAATCAACTACATAATTGTTAGATGAGTAAGTCATCAGAATATAAAAGAAAAATTACTGAAGATTAGGAATGTCCAACCTGTACTTTGCCACTGGTAGGCTTAAAGCCATCATCAGGATCCTCACTTGTGACACGGACAGCAACACAGTGACCTTTTGGCCTTGTAGATTCTGCCTTGTCAAAATCAAATGGAGTAGCAACAACTGATGTTCTCCTCCAAGCATCATATCCACCACCATGTTCCACCCCATAAAATCGCATTATTTCTGGTAAAGTCAGGGTAAAAGATTATGAATAAGAAAGTGAATGACATAAAGACATTGTATATACTGAGCAGGTCTCGCACATAAACCTGGAATTTGCCACAGAGGAATACCCATCCCAACAGCAACTTGGGCTGCTGGAAGATTGATTTCAGCTATCCACTCAGTGACAGGGTGCTCCACCTACATGGCAGCAGAACTTCTAAGAACTAGATTATTCAGGGATGCCAAGTGCCAAAGTTCCAGTATGCTACTCTTATCAGAAGTCATGTGTTACATCTAACATTTACTAAAAAACATAACCCTTGGACTGAAACTCTGGAAATTATGTAAAATTAAAATTTGTGAAACCTGCAACCGTGGATTGAGCTCCAAGAAATAGTACTCCCCAGTGTCCATACTGTACAGATACTCAACAGTGGCAGCTCCAACATAATTTACACATTTAGCTAATCTTCTCGCAGCCTGTTCAAGTTTTTTCACAGTCTCTACAGGAGCTACAGTTATTGGCCCTTCTTCAATAATCTAACAAGAGCAAAAAGAAACAGTTAGTGTTAGCAAAGCAAAACAACTCTCAATTTGACAATCAAGGATGCATTTCCAATATGTTTTTATCATGTCAAGAGCAGACAGAAGCTACTTTTATTGGTTTTTACAGTGTACCTGTGAGAACAAATATAAGAAAGCTGGGATACAAATATCGCTATTGATCTCTCAAAGGAATAACCTTGATGCTATTATGCTGCTTATTACACATTACTTCCATTATTGTAAATAAAAAGCTACATATTCCAATTAACTTGAAAATATACTAGTGGACATTTCTCTAAGTTAGGAGGCCAAATCATAAATTGCAAAGAGATCAAGCTCAGAAGTTCAATAAAATTAAAGCAAACCTTTTGGTGTCGCCTTTGAACACTACAATCACGGCTGTGCAAAGCTGCAACATTGCCATGCTGATCACAGAGCAACTGGACCTCTAAATGCCGGCTCTAACAACATGAAACAGCATCTTGTATAAGAAATGACTCTCTAACTTCTAAACATCAAAACCATAGCGTATACATCAGGTTGTATAGGCAATATTACCTGGGAAGCAACCTTCATAATAAATATTGGGGATCCTGGAACTTCACCCTGAACTTGTTTGAACAACGCCTTAACTTCGTCATCATTATGAACCTGTAAGTCAAATGGCGGCAAATGAGATGGCAGGCAAGTATCACGTGTTGATTTTGCAGAAATTAATTCTACAATCTTTCATCGCTATATCAAAACCACTCAAGATAAAATTATACTTTTCACCAAAATTAGATACTCAGAAAAATTATAGAAGATTTTAAATCAAACAACAGATAATGCATCAATTGTACATCATGGTACAAACCTTTCTAATGCCTTTACCACCACCACCCCAAGATGCCTTTATCATTGCAGGGTAACCCACAACTTGACAACTAGCAATTGCCTCTTCTGTGGTATGAACACATGCTTTACTATACATATCATCTGGGATAGACACCAAGCAGCTTTCTGGAGGGATTTTCACCTAAAAACCAGATTCCAGTCTATTATTCACAAGTTGAGGTCAGTACTAAAATGAAGAGCTTATAAACCAAAGTAGAAAACTTTACATGAGAGCCACTCCATGGAAGGGTAGGCACTTCAGCAGCTTGCGCAATCAACGATGAACCAATTTTATCTCCCAGAGCACCCATTGATGCAGCAGGTGGCCCAAGAAATATTATGCCTTTTGAAATTAAAGCATCCGGCAGTTCTGGATTTTCGGATGCATGACCCCATCCAGGCCAAACTGCATCCACGCGTGTAATCTCTGCCATCTAGAAACCAAAAAATTAAATTGTACATGAGAATTGTAGATATTCTGGAATGAATTCTTTTATACTAGAAGAAATCTCGATGATCCTTCTTTGTATTAATTTAAACCCTCATTTTCTCTGTGAGAACCTAAAATTCAGAAGCAAGCAGAGACGAAGACTAGAAAATCATCATTTGCAAACTGATTGGGTATCACTATCCCCAATTTAGCTAACTGGCCAACAATTCTCAATTAATAAATTCAAGTAATTTCAAGTATTGTCAGATGCTCGCATCCTGTGGAGGTATTATTCAGCTAAGAAAGGAACTATAGCAACAAACCTCAACTATAAGTTGCACATTTGCGTAATTATTGTTGTTAGTCCCACCAGGAACTTCTACAAATTGATCAGCTATCCGAATATGCTCGGCATTTATTCTCATATCCTCAGGTGTAGCCATTGCCACCAACAAAATTGCCTTCTCTGTGCCAAATGTCTCATAAGCCCATGTTCTGATACTGCGTATAAACTTAACAGCAGCCATTCCATTGTTTGCAATTAAGATACTATGGATTGGCCTCTTTCCCTTTAGGGCATAACAGAATTCATCAACTTTAGACACAGTACTGGGAGACCTAAACTGTATTGAGCCATTGATGTACCCATTACTATGACTATCACCAATTGCCAATGGCTGCCTTTGGGATTCAGACATGTTGCACCGCCTGAAATAGAGCAATCAAAAGTTTGAAAAATTGTATATTACTAAAGGGCAAAATAGCCTCAATCAGCTTCGTTGGGATCATCATGGAAATCACAATATGATGTGGAAAATAAGACTAATAGTAAAAAACATGTAGCACCATGAAACCATCCCTACTTGATCAACTTACAAAATAAGATCTAAAATCATGAAATCCATACAATATAGTAAACATATTTAAGTAAAAAAACAAGTTGTAATTCAATTGCTAGAAATACCATTGTGAAAAAAAAAAACAAAAAAGCAAACATTAAAGGGAGCGAGTTTAGCTTGTTCAAATGCAGCATACCTATGGAACCACCACAAGAGGTTGACTCAAAAGCAGCTTTATGTAGGACCACAAACTGTCAAGCAAATTAATTTTACAAATTTCCTAAGTTAAGTTGTAAAGGTAAACTCATTGCAAAAGATGCAGAGCATGCAGTATCACACAATCATGATCCATTGGAGAAAGACCAGAAAATGAAAATAAACAAGATATTAACAGCACATAGAGCTAATTGGGCATCCATATCATGGAAAACAAATACACAGTGCAATTACCACAGCTGAAATGCGATACAGCCAAAAAGATTCAAACTTTCAATAGCTCCTTAACAGACAACACTCTGAACTCAATTTCCAGTAAAAACAAAAACCCAAATCAAAAAAGACATTCTTGCATCCATAGTTTGCAGAGTAATCGAACTGCCAGTTAAAAAATGCAACAAAAGAAACATGAACACTTCCAATGAAAGATTGAATTGAGGTGACTGACCTACAAAAAGGGTTCAAAAAGCTCCCGACTTTGAGGCAAATTATTCAATCTGATTGGCTTTTGGGTCGCATATCTCCAAGAATTGAACTTGAAATCATTAAAAACACTCCCGCCGACACCAAAATATGTTAAAGTACAAATCTGGGAAACAATACAGAGTTGTTTTGTCAGAATTTTTATTTCTAAAGCTTCTAGAGAGAAAACATACAGATGGGAGGGTGACAGATTGTTGTTAATGCCATTAAGCTCTAGCTCTGGGTTTGGTTTAGATTGGTTGAGTGTCATAAATACTCACCCTTTCTCTCTCTCGATATATATATTAAAAAACAATAAAACCGGCCTCTATTCAAAGAAAAAACTCAAACCCTCTTGCACGTGGTACCTTGCTACCTGCCTCAGCCTGAACAACAGGCGTTACCCCTTCCTCCCCTCACCACCATGGAATAGCTCCCATCTACCCCCCATCACTTCCCTCTCTTTTCAATTTTGTACTTGCTGTTAAATGCCAATATTGTTAGGAACATACATGTTCCCATCCCCTATCGCTCCCCCGTCTTTGAATTTTGCGTGGGCTTGCTTGTCAAATCCCAATAAGATTAATGAATATGCATGTTCATTAGTTCATAATATGACCCTTTTATTTTGCCATATTATGCTAAGCTGTTAGCTATGTTTTATGTTTGATTCTTTTTGCATTTGAAAAGTCAAAATCTTTTTAATCCCATTTCATTATTTGTTATGGCCATATGCCCCTAAAAGCAAAACTCAAGAGACCAAGAAAAAAAAAATCAGAAACTTTGATTATTATTATTTTATTTTGTTTTGGGACAAATTCTTGAAAAAAGTAAAATATCGGATTATGTAAAGCCAGAAAGGGTGGGTGTTTTCTTCAAAGAGGTTGGATTGTTAGGTTTATTTGTGGAGAGTTGGGTGGTGTTGTCCACCAACCCTTCTCAAAAACCTATTATAATTTTTTTCTTGTTGAATTATGGATATTAGTTGAGCCAAAAAAAATATATATGCTAGTCA
This sequence comes from Ophiorrhiza pumila, assembly GCA_016586305.1. NCBI lineage: Eukaryota > Viridiplantae > Streptophyta > Magnoliopsida > Gentianales > Rubiaceae > Ophiorrhiza > Ophiorrhiza pumila. The sequence continues at coordinate 30,618,275 of BLIW01000010.1, forward strand.
ATGTCGTTTATTTCATAGGTTTTACTTCAACTAATAAGTCTAATGATATTTTAAAATTGTATTAAAATAATTATAAGAAGTAAAACTTTTTCTACATGACCTGATTAATAAATAAATACTTTCTTATTCCTTATTTGTCACATCATTATTCATACTACTATTATTAGTGTTTAAGGTGGAGTTTTAGTTCTATTGATGATGATTATAAAAGATAAGGGAGTGAGTTACTGTAAAAATGTAAATTTGAACATTTTGGATGATTGATCATTGAAGTGTGTAGGTGGCTAACTGTGAGTGTGTGATGATTTGTAATTAGAAAATGAGTGGTAGTGTTATTAAATTTGCATGGATGTTCAGTTATAGTTGGAGGTTAGGTATAGCCATGCATTTCTCACCTCTTGCATCACTCTTATTAATTTTCTTTTTTTCCCCTTAGATTAAACTACTATTTCAATATTCAAAGTCATGAATACTTGGTGGTGTCACATGTCATAATGCAACCCTCTCAGGTTTCATGCATGATCATGAAATTTTCTTTCACTCAAACATTTACTTACTAAGTAATAGCCTATGATAATTATATTGAACTTTTCTTTTTAATTAGATTTAGTTTGGGAAGAAGGAAATTAAAGGGCTGCTCAAGTTCAAAAAATACACTAAAATGGACATATTTCTGAACAGGGTATAGGAAGTATAATTTGGTAAGAAGAAATTAACATCAACAACTCATCAAGTATGTATGGATGTAAAGGCTTTTCTCATAGATATGTATGCGTGTGTGTGTGTGTGTGTGTGTGTGTGTGTATGGAAAGTGAAGTATTATGTGTGTGAAAGTTCTTCAGTTATTTAACTAAAGAAACTATTGAATATTTGGTGGCACATGCCTGCCTATCTTTATAAAATGGTCCAATCTCCAATCAGTGTAAGTTTCTTGCATGAAGCTGTTGAAGTAGTAATAATTAAAACTCTTTTTTCCCTTTTCTTTTGGGTGAATGTGAATCTAATAGGGTATGAGCTGAATGACAAGAACTTAATTAGGAGCACAACTTCAAGGAATGAAGCACTTGTGTATTGATACTTAATAGTCAATATTAATGTCTAGGGTTATTCATCAATAACCCTTTTTTATCTTAAGGGCTTCACCCATAATCTGTTGGAAGATTTAAAATTTTACTTTCTGGGAAATGTCAATCATAACAGTCCCTTATATAATCTTACTTACTACCTTGATACGAATGGTCTTGGATTGAAGTCCTCAACCACACGAATTCCACAACCTTTGGACCGTTGCTGCACCAAAATTCACGAACAAGACAACACACAAACTTGGCGGAAAGGAATTCAAAGGGAAAAACGCAAAAGATGAAGTAAATCAACCCCACGTTTTTAATACAAATGGACTCGACTCAACTCATGAAAATTCATGCAATTGAACTTTGTCAATTTTGGCGAGTTCTCGAAATCAAGAACAATGGTGAAGTCACCTAAAGGTCCACGCTAAAGGCTTTTTCGTACAATAAGAATTAACTATTCTAAAGGCTTTGTCAACTCAAAGAGGTTAAACACAATTTAGCAAAGCTAAAATTTCATTCATCAAAATCTCTTAAAAACGTTACAAGGCAGCTCTCTATTTATAGAGATGAGTTCGGCTCTTGCTTGAAGAATAAGGAAGGAAAACCCTAACTTAATCCTATTACAACTTAGTTTCCAAGTTGGAAAAGGAAACCAATAACAAACTACTTTCCTAAACGAATAACAATAACTACTTAACGTAAATAAGCCCATTAATTAACATCCAATGGACTTAATTTATTTAAAGCAAAATAAATCCTAAATAACTTAAAAGTGGCGTGATCCATATCAAGCCCAAGCACGCCATCTTGGTCTTCAATATAGTCCATGAAATTCGAGATGGAAATCTGCCAGAATCCCGTCACTCATTTTGGCAGCCATATTCCACGATGATACCATCAGAATCTTGGAAAACATAAAACATGAAAGTTGTAGCTTTATCTCTTATCGTTCCAGGGCTTCTTGAATCACCAAATTCCGAGTTATATCGAAAGAGATATGTCCAGAATACCAGAATGTGGCAGAATCTTTCAGCTTTCATATTTGACTTTGGCACCATGGACATGGATTCGGCTCATTCTCATCATACCTTGTTAACAAAATGTTTTTGCTGAATTTTTAATGATTGAATAACAGCGTACCAAACAAGTTTGTTGTTCTGTAAAAGCTTTTGAGAACAGAATACCCTAAGGGGAGGCGATAGTACTAATGGCCATTGTTGATCTCACCGATTTATCTTTTGTAAATTAAAATTTTCTATTTAATCTCTCTTGTTTCACTTAATGGGAGTTTTCTCTTATCTTTTGAAAGAATTTGTTACTTTCTTCTCTAAATCTTGTGTTTGATAAGTGGAGAATCATTGATTTTGAACTTTGGTGGAAAAGTTACAAAGTCAAAGAAGATATGATAGATTAGCAAAAATTGTAGATACCATACATTAGTTTTGCTGTATTAATGCTCTTGATATGACATAGTTGTGAAATCACTATAAAGGAAATAAAGAAGAAATTCAACTTTTTCATTACTTTTGTCAAGTCAAAATTTTGATAATTAAAAGTAAAAATGCAGATAAAATTAAGAATTGCATTTCTGATTTCTATGACCTTGAAATAAGCCTTTCAATTATTACTGTGGGAAATTGGGAATATAGGTCTGACTATGATATTAAAAATATGTAATATGAAAATCCTCCAAATTCTAAGCAATAATGTGTTGACATGGTTAAATAAGATAAAGTTTGAAATAAAATAATAGGAAAATCATCTTAAAAGAAATATTGAGTGATGGATATGCTAAAAAAGAGGCAATAGAATTTAACCATAAAAAAATGAGTTCAATGGATATATATGAATAAAAACATAGCAAATTAAACCAAAAAATGGCAACGGTAATAATCAATATTATTCGATTTTCTTGGCAGATTCGGATACAATTTCAGCCGTGATCTTTGCAATTTTAAGCAAAGACCAAATCAAAAAATCACTTTGATATCACAACAATCAATCCTAACTTCACTACAAAGATATTTTATTTTTTCTAAATTATATTCATTTACTCATGCTATTTTTTGTTTTGTTTTTTTTTATATATCTAACCCTTTTTAAATTTATTTTTAAATAATTGAATTAAACCTAAGAGGTGAAGAAATAAAACTCTACCTCAAATATTAAAAAAAAAATGCATTACTACTACAAGAAATCATATTTGTAATGGTTTTTTTTTTTCAAGCAAGCTAGCCCCGATGTGCGGCAAGATTATTTCATATTTTGCCCATTTTTGTCAGCGTTGATCAAATTCCACAAGTCAAACTCATAGCCAGGATTAGAGGTGTAATCGAGCCGAGTCGAGCTCGAGTACACCCCTAATCGAGTAGCTCGTTTAAAAAATTTTCCTACTCGAGCTCGAGCTCGAGCTCGATCGAGCTTCAATAATCGAGCTCGAACTCGAGGCTCGACTAGAGCATTGAGGCTCGCGAGGTAGCTCGATCGAGCTCGACTCGAGCTCTGAGCTTCGAGTATTTCTCTTTTTTTTTTTATTTTTTTTATTTTTTTTATTTTTTTATAAAACTATAGGATGTATGTTGCAATTTTTTAAAATTTAATGCGGTTAATTATAATTACTATAAATTAAGGACTAAAATATATTATAAATAGATTAAATTATAATTTATTAAACTACAGGGACTAAAACATAAATATAAATATTAAAAATAAAAAAATATATATATATACTCGAGTAGCTCGCGAGCTACTCGAGTATATGTAATCCGAGCTCGAGCTCGACTCGAGGTCGAGCTTGAGCTCAACTCGAGCTCGGTCAAACCGAGCTCGAGTCGAGTAGTTGACCGAGCTGCTCGCGAGCTACTCACGAGCAGCTCGCTCGTTTTACACCCCTAGCCAGGATGGATATACATACTCTTTTTTTTCCTAATATTTTTTTGTTTTACCAGAGTAAATCTGCAAAACTCAGAAAAACTTGTAACAACCTAACCATCATTTTCCAAGAAATCCGTTGTTAGCTAGTTTGCTTGACGAGATACGTGTGAAATTGATACCAGATACGTACTCGCAACCTTTTTATCCTGACATGTAATCACAACCACTATATAAACCCCCATACACTATAATCATGGTGCAACATTTTTAAATTTTCTGCCTTAGGAATATTATTCTTTCGCATAAGTTCATGGCAAAGTTGATCTTCCAATTCCTCTTAACAATTTTGCAAAGTTGATCTCAGTGTTATTAAACTCGGACCGGAGTGCGAACCGGTCGACCTACTGGGTTAGGGGCCAATTGGTCGGACCGGTCGGACCGGTATTACGAACCGGATAACGTCATAAATAATATAAAAATATTTTAACCTTCTAGATGTTTTCTTTTTTCTTTCGTTCAAGGAGAAAATTACCACCTCAGCTGGATTTCAAATTCATCCTACACAATTTGACATTGTACCTTCTAAATACTTAAAAGTTTACCCTCACAAGTCCCTCCCCATTTATCTCTGTGTATGTGCATCTTTTTTTCATAGTATTTTACATTCAGAAGAACTTAGAAAATATATGAACTAAAAAGAAGCTAGGGACTTGGTAAAGGTTGTTGCGGCACCTGTCAGTCTTTGCCACTTCCATTTAACAAGGAATTTTCACAATCTCACCCACACATCTTGAACTTGAATCTGATGCCATCATCATACACATAATTCTGAGCAAGGGGTGTACATGACAATTTTGATTGATTCCAAATTAATAAACACTATAGACATTAAATATGTGCACCTCAAGAAATCTCTAACTAATTGGAAAAAAAAAGAAAATCTTTAACAAATTCAAGATTCATAAAACACTTTTAGCATGATGATCACTGCTGCAACACCCTCCCTCTAGAAAAACTGAGTACATGATCTTGATATGACTATATCAATAACACCATTATTCAACATAACAAACCACTAGTAAACAAGTTCATAAGACATTAGTTTTATCAAGAAAATAACAATCAAATTCAAATTTACGAATTTCAAACCATAAGCTCATGAAAACAGAGAGGGTTCTGGAATATTCAGAAAAATTAAGCATGGATAGCAGAATCTGAAGAAAGTTACCATTTTGCAATAATTTCAGTCACACCAAACTACCACAACACCTGCCCAGAAAACCTCAATGAAACAACCTTCAGGCTGATAAATGAAAGAAAGCCCAGAACTTGAATTCTTGTTTCCTTTAACTTTCTCAAACCCTTTTTCACTTCCCCTATATTTCTTTCATTTCAATCCAAACCAAACAAAACAAGAAGAGCAGAGCAGAGTGATGATCGACAGCAAAAGAGAAAAGAATAAAAGTTATGGGAATTTAGAGAAGCCAATAAGACCCTCCCCAAATCCCACTACCCATTAATCCATTCTCCAAGCTTCCAAACATGGCAAAGACAAATTCTTCTCTGTTAACAATCGAGTAAAAAAAAAATACAACATACTTATGATAGAAACGAAAATACATGAAATAACACAACGGATCTGAAATTGAAATTCGAAGATGTGAGAATTGATGAACTAGAAGATTGGGATGAACTGATGAAGTTGATTGAAGATTTGAAGGAAAGATGGACACTGGGCAGTCGGCGTTAGAGAGAACTCTGAGGAGGAAAGAATGTGTTTTAGATTTTAGGGCTGAAAATGAAAACAGTGAAAATACAAAAAAACGTATTAAAAAGAACAAAATTAAAAAACCCGGTTTTCACCGGTTTAGCGGTTTTCCGGTCGAACCCGATTTTTGACCGGGTTTGACCGGTTTTTAAACACCCTGTTTTTTAATACTAACCGGACCGGACAGGCTTACGGTTCCCGGTCGAACCGGTCGAACCTGCCAGTCTGATCCGGGTTTAATAACACGGGTTGATCTTCCAATTCCTCTTAACAATTTTATTAGTTATGGTATTCAAAACTCCGCATGGCATTTTTGTCAACAGTGCACCATCTTGTCAAGTAATTTACAATAAACTCCGACCTTGTGTATCTTATATACACAAATCATTGCCAAATCCAACCAATGCTTGTTGCACTGGTGTCAAAGAAGTTAACAGTTTAACACCTAGTAAAGAAGATTTAATTGCTGTATGCAACTGCATTAAAGCTGATCTGCCCAAATTAGGACAAGTGAATTCTTCTCGGATTGCAGGGCTTCCTCGTAAATGTGGAATTGATAGGAATTTTCCTCCTGTTAGCTCCAACTACGATTGTAATAAGTAAGTTTGTTCCATCCTCTTTATTCTTCTCGTTTATGTCGAATGCAATTGATTTTTTTTTTTTTAATGGATGCAGGATTCTGTACTAGTTGGAAGAGCAAGTGGAAGTGGAATAAAGTCAGGTTCCCACGATGGGATTGCTCATCTTTACAGTTTTTGGCTTTTATGTTTTGGTGATTCATCTAATGCCAGTTTATGGCTTTAGTGGAAGTGGGATAAAGTCAAGTTCCCCATCTTTATAGTTTTTAGTTTTTATGCCAGTTTATGGCTTTTTTTTTGTTAATTCGAATAAAGGTCATTTTCATAGTTTTTTTAAAGGCCAGCTGATTAATTTCTCAGTTTTGATCGGATTTAGTCTTTTCATTTTAATGTTATTCTTGTTATTAAAAGAAAAAAAACATGTTTTTTTGACAAAAGCATACATGCCAATTTTTATTATCAGTAAAGCAGAGCAAGAAAACATAAAAAAATTCAATTCAACAGCAGCTCTCATTTGTACATAATAAACTGATCCCGTAAGAAGTTCAACAAAACTTCAACAAAATGAAAGAAACTAAAATACGATTTGTTGAGCTCCATAAAATCATAAAATTTCAACCGAAAAATGGAAGTCTCATTTTCCAGTAAGAAATTCACCTAAACTTCAATAAAATGAAAGAAACTAAAATAAGTTTTGATTGGGTTCCATAAAATCATAAAAAATTCAGCCGATAAAATGGAATTCATTTTATTGGAAATTAAGCTACGAGAAAATTCATATATATAATCTATGTCCTAATACATGCTGCAAAACTCATTCTAACGTTAACCAGAAATAATGTTGCCTTTCTTCCCAAGGAAGGTTGAAAAAAAAAAAAACAAAAAACAAAACTGTAAAATTGAGTTGCCTCCTCAATACAACACAAGCCAGTCTCTTGGATTACTGATGGCAGGGATATACAAAATTATTTTGAATTTTTATATTTAATTATGAACGCTATGACATCATTTCTCTTGAGAATGAGCCTTACAAACAAATAGAAATCTCAAGAAAGATGTAATAATAATTCCTAATGATTAAGATTTATCTTAATTGAGCTTGTATTAATTGGATTTACCTACTAATAGTAAAGTTTCACAAACTTCACGAGAGGCAAAAACTTAGGAGAATTTTTAATATGGTCAGTGAAAGTTAAAGAGGATGAAACTTTTATTAAATTATTAATAAGGGTATAGGTATGTTTTGTACCAAATAATTATAGACATATATAGAGAAAAAGAATTATTTGCCACCAAGATTGGTTAGATAATTAATTTTAAAGTTATTGCTTATATATTTATCACTTATTTTACATTAACCTCAAAAAATTAAATATTTTTATTTTTTGATTTCTTAATTATATATAGTGACAAAAAATAATTTAATTTTTTTTTTCCTGTTGTAATCTAACATTGTAATTTATGGAAAAATGTATTTTAAAAAAAATTAAAAAACTAAGCATTTATGTGAATAAGTAAATTATACTATTTTATTGCACATATAATTTTTTGGGTATTAGGGTACGAAAATAAGTATTTATAATTTCATATATAGATATTTTACATTTAAAATTTTTGAACTATTGAAATTTGAGATTAGACGTCTCAACAACATATATTATATACTTCTAAAGTTAATTAAATATCTAGTATTAAAGAAAAATTTTAAAATAAAATGATACTATAACACTTATGTCTAATCTCAAATTTCAAAAATTCAATAAATTTAAACGTTAAATATCTAATTTTACAATTACAGATATTAAATTTCATAATCAAGTACTCCAACAAAAAGTATTCTGAAATTTATTAGTTTTTGCTGTTTCATTACATAACTTCTCTTTTAGTTTCTCAATTTTAAAAAAGTTTTACTTCTTTTACATAAATTCTCATATACATTACAGCACTAAAAAAATAGATTTTTGAATAATATATAATTAAGTAACGTTAAGTTTTTTAGGTTAATATTAACTAAGCAATATGTATTTATTTTTTTATAAATATTTAAACTTTAAAATTAAGTACTTTAATATTTTCATGTGAAAAAATTATTTAAAAAATATATAACCATTTGGTAGGAAACTTTTCATTGCCTTTATTAATAATTTATGAAAAATTATACTCTCTTTATTAATTTTATAAATTCCACTGCCCTTATTAAAAATTTTCCTAAAATCTTATCTGTCCTGCACTTAGACCATATGAATGTTTCATTATCGAATTTGTTTGTTTCTTTGAGTCTGTCATTGCACAAATTCTGAGTCAACCCCACAAAATATTTTGGTTCTTTCTTCTACGTTTCAGCAAAAGGAAGTTTATAAATGTTTATTCTAACCGTAATCAATCAAAGAATCGCGCCAAATTTAAAAAAATAAATAAAAATGTTCTCACCAAAAAAAAAATGTAGATAGAAACAAGAAGAGATCGCAATACCTTGTCACTCAGCTCTAAAACGATAATTAATTAAAGTTTCTTGCACTGATAGAAAAACTAAAAGAAGTCTCACAGCTAAGGTTGCAGCAGGTTACTTAAAGAATAAAAATTATAAAATTGCCAGTGCTGATTTAGTAGCTAGGTAATTGTCTTCTTTTCGTTCAAACAAAAAGAAAATTATTATGTGCACTTTTTTTATCCTCTTAGAGTCTTAGGCATAAATGGTTTCATAATTCATGTTTACAAATCATAATAAAATCAAAAAGCAGCCAACAGAGAAAGAAAATTAGTTCTTTGACTTACTTTTTTGAGAAAACTGTAATTTTGATCCCCAAAATTTAGTAATGTGTATCACTTTTAGTCCCAAATGATTCCAGAGTATTCAATATCATCCCCAATGTTTCAATTATGATCAATATAGGACAATTGGCGAATTTTCTCCTAATCTAGTTGCATTTTTTCATAACTGAAAATTCAGTTCTTGAGCTATCTCAATCAGTTGGGAGCAAAGTGCCAATTTGGTCACCAAACTGTACCGAATTAGTACTTTTAGTCACTGAACTTTTTTTTTAGCCGAATCAGTCACTAAACTATTAAATTTTGGCAGAACAAGTCCTTCTGTCAATTCAAACCGTTAAATTCATAACGGCACGAATTTGAAAGGACAAAAATGTAAAACTAAAGGACAAAAAATCTAACACCCCTCACCCAATAAGATATTATTAGGGCAGATCTCATCGTCTTCTTCACCAACTCTTTTTTTTTTTAAATTTCTTCGCTGAGTTTTCCAATTTCTGACGACTCATCATCTTATTTGCAACTTTTTTTTTTATTTCTTTGTTTCTTTTTCTAATTTCTGGCTACTCATCATGAGACAATATCATAATTATTTAGTTGATTAGATTTGATACGAACTGCAAACCATTGTACTCTAGCCAAATCAAGAAACCCAATTTCTTCCGTTTTAATCTGATTTGTGAGGTGTCAGCACCAGTGCTCCGTTATTTGGCGTTTCTCCAAGTAGCAGACTTACATTCTCTCTCATTCTCTGTCCTTCCTTCAGTCCCTATAGTTCCTTCATTGGATTTGTTTCCACGCAATGATTTTCAGAAGGTGAAAGAAGATTGCGTCCGACTCGCCTCTGGACATTCTGATGTGCAGCTTCCTATCTTTTTTTGCATTTGTTTTCTCTATGGTCGTAGTTGCAACAGTACGGGCAGAACGTTGGTACCTTATGATAGAAGAGTGACTGCAAGAAACCACCATGTTTCGATTGAATCCAGATTTTCTCTGGCAGAGGCTTCTGGAGGTCAACTTCAATCGCAATTTGCACCATTTTAGGTCTCGTGAACTTTGCCATTGAAGAATCCAAAGAAATTGGGATTCCAATTTTGTTAGCAACAGAAAATAAGAAATCCTTGCTGAACAAGTGGTAAGGAAGATCCGGCAATGAGAGCAAGATCGATGCAGTTGACGAGGTATTTTTCGGATTAAATTGAGGAGTCCACTTTGACACTCTGATTCTTGATCCTCGAGTTATCCAGTACCCTTTAGTCCAGCATTTGGTCAGATCTGCTTCAGAAGAGAATTAGATAAGGACATATCGATTACTAAGAATCCCTATACTAACTTCACTCTTTAGACAGAACTGTGACATAGACTGCCGGAGATCCTCCATTGATGGGCGGCCATTGAAGGTCCTCTTGACTAGTGACAGTTTTAGTGGATCTATGAGCACAACCTCTTAGTCCTTATTTATGAAAATGGCAAGAAGTTCTTGGATTTATCCCTTTCGAAATTCCATGGTATTTCCCCTAAATACCTAGCTCCCGTTGTTCCTAATGAAATGCGGGATTGGTGAGGAAGATGGCAGGCCTTGTGGCGGTTTGAGATTGTAATTGTTCTAATGGGAGTGAATAGGGGGTGATGATGGTGTAGTGTTGGGTTTCTTCTTCTTGTTTGACTGGACTGGATTAGAAGTATTTGCAGAAATTTAAAAAAAAATGAGTTTGTGAAGAAGACGATGAGATCTGCCCTAATAATATCTTATTGGGTGAGGGGTTAGATTTTTTATCCTTTGATTTTACATTTTTGTCCCTTCAAATTCGTGCCGTTATGAATTTAACGGTTTGAATTGACAGAAGGACTTGTTCTGCCAAAATTTAATAGTTTAGTGACTGATTCGGCTGAAAAAAAAGTTCAGTGACTAAAAGTACTAATTCGGTACAGTTTGGTGACCAAATTGGCACTTTGCTCATCAGTTGAATGCTTTAATTGTATATTTTTTTCTTATTCAACTGAATGAAAGTTATCGCTTTGGACTAACAAAAATATGAATTATTAGAGATTAAACTTTTAGAGATCAAAAGAGATGGGATTTTCTAACTAAGATTATCTTGTCTTATTATGTCCAATATTAAAACTACTTCATAGAGTTCACTCATTTCTTGGTTAGGGTCTGTGAAGACCTAGGGTCTTAATCTTACTTATTTTGATATTTAACAAATAATTATGTTTATGCTAATGGTTCAAAAAGTGTTCATTGTGATAGACATTCAAAAGAAGCCAAGCATGGAGCTTTATTGCATGAAGAAAGAATTGGAAGTGCAAAAAATATGAAAGTTGGTAAATTAAGTCATTTCCCAACCCTAAACCCTAATTGTGTAAATAGCTCAAGAAATTGTTTTACTCATTTAAGGCTCAAGTAAAAATGATTTCAAAATGTTAGTAGTCTTCAAATACATTTCAAAAATTGAGAAACATACTTGCACAAAGTCACACATAGTTGTACAAATGATTTGGAAAACGAAAATTGAAAACAAGTTTGAGAAAAATAGGTTCGGACGCTGAGGGCTGAGTTTCGGCTGTCCGAAAGATAGGTTCGGACGCCCCACTTTGGTCAGTTGACCGTCCGAAACTTTGGTGAAAAATGAACTCTCAGAAGTTTAGGTTCGGACGGCGCAGGGGAGTTTCGGCCGTCCGAAACTTAGGTTCGGACTCCCCCTTGAGGTTTCGGCCGTCCGAAAGTGTCGCGATAGGATTTTTTATGCTTTCAGATAAATAGGTTCGGACGACCCCCAGGGTCCGAAATAGCGTCCGAAACTTGATTTTTCAACGTAACGGCTAGTTTTTGAAATGTCAACATATACGTTTCTTTGTCATCTTTTGAAATAGTTTAAATACTACCAAAAGCATAAACGTTTGGGTAGACACAACACTTGATTCCCTAAACTCTCAATCTGAAAAACACTCTCTACACTCTTGCACTTTACTTTGATTTTCCAAAAAACAAAAGATTAAAAGTTCATGAGCCTTTCTTGAGTATTTTATCTTTATTCTTGAGCTATATAGTTTGAGTTGTAATTTTTATTGTAGAAATCATACTGTGAGCTTCACTTCATTTTATCCACCCTAATTGAGGGCTGTTGCTTCTTTTCTAAACAAACATTGTAAGGATTTATAAAAGGTTTCTCAAGTGAGAGTAAAAACCTAGAACTCATAGCTTGGGATAGCTAGTGAGAAGGTTGTACCTTGTTTGGTTGTAAAAGTGGCTCTTTTGATCTCACCACTGAAAGGAGATCATATCATAGTGAAAAGGTTTGAAATCCTAAGTTGGGAAACTTAGGTAGTGGATGTAGAGCACTCCAAGGGGGAGTCTTGAACCACTCTAAATTGATTGTGTCTTCTCTCTTTACAGTTTTCATTTTTGCCATTATCATATATTGTTTATGCTTTGAATTGGTGCAATTGTATTGGATTATTGACTCATTGTATTTCTGGATAATTTTTGTTTAATATTACATTTGTTGCAATTCATACAACTCACTCATTGTTGTTGAATTTGATTTGATTAGTGTACTAAATTTTTAGAAACCTAATTCACCCCCCCCCCTCTTAGGTTGCCTTAGAGCTTACAGGGTCTAATAATTCTAAAGTGATTTTAGTATTATTTATGCTTTTAGTCTCTAATTTTAGTTAAACTACATCGTTTTGAACATTAGAGGGAATAAGATAGAATAAACTTGGACAGAATATCCGATCTCAGATCAAAAGTGCCATAACCTAAAACTTTGTAGAACAAAAATTGTATTTTTTTAATTATCAATAATGCAATGCACAAAACAACTACCACCAAACCCAAGCGTATTTACATCAATTTTAATCTCTTGATCTCTTAGTTCATTGCATTAATTATTTTTTCTCAATAAAGTTGGAATAACGACCTTCGATTTTTTACACATTTTTGAATTATACCATATAAAAAAATATACATACTCTACTTATCTTGAGTAGTATGCAAGTGAAAGATTCAATTGATATATGAAATTTTTTTTACTAGCCATTTTTAACATGCAAAAAAATTCCTCTGAGTTTATTATCCTTTCAATTTGTCATCAACTTTGCTCTTCTATCACAAGTATAATTGGTATTTGAATTCATAATCCAAAATAAAAATAATTTTGAGTTTAGAAATTCAATGTCAAAAATTAGCGTTGAAAAATTAGGAATTTTTTCACAACTCTAAATGTGAGGGTTTACAATTTGTGATAAAAGAGATAAAACGAACATGTCTATTATATAATACAGTATGATCAACATGTTTATGTTATTCAAATTATTCAGCTAACTATGATTAGCGTCCCATTATACTTTTTTTATGAGTGAATTTTCATGTATTTAAGTAAATGTTAGTGATTATCTTATATAGGTAACACAATTTATTGTAATAGAGGATATTTGCAATTAATTGTATTGTCTATAATGAAAATAATTTTCATATTATTTTGATTTTTAAAAAAGCGACAGTAGATTTTTGAAAATGATAGTTAAAAATATGCATTTATAATCTTTGAAAATATTTCAATTTTTACCAAAAAAAAAATTCAATTTTGCTATCCAAAGTTTTGGGTTGTGACACTTTCGGTCCTAGTGGTTTGACCATTAATAGACATGAACAATTTCCGTTAATAAAGGGAAAAAAATCAATCAATTGTCAATTTGCCATATATTGGTCACAAATTAAAATATCAGGGATTAGATTGCATAGTCAGACCAAAATTGCATTTTTTTTCTCTACTTTTTATATTCGAGTCATTCTGTAGTTCAGAGTGATTTTTAAAACCTTTTCTACATCTATAACAATTTTTTTTTATCATATTTCTAGATATAGAGTGTTTGCATTTGTGAAATGTGAAACTCACTTTTATTTATTTATCTTTAGCTACAGAGTTCGTATTTGGAGAGAATGCTAATTCATTAAAATAATAAATTTTAAATATTATTTTAGGAAGTTTGCAGTTAAAAATTGTAAATTCACTTTTTAAAATTAAAATAATATTTATTTCTTATTCTACTGAGTTCAAAACATTTTGCAAATAGAAACTCATTTTTTTTAATTATAGAGTTTGCATTCACAATTTTGAATTCGCATTGCAAAAATGTAAATAGTTTTTATTATTTTAATGATCTTTTACCAAATGCATAAAAACTTTATTATTATTATTATTATTATAATTGATTTCACATTTCTAGAATACAAATACTTCCCATTTTATTTAAAAATTTATCTCAAGGAGCTCTTAGGTATATTTTCATACTATTTAATTTTTTTAATAATGAATGAAAATTTAATAAAAAAATTAAATGTCAAAATATATATTGAAATAATTCTTTTAATAAATCTTATTTTAATTGAGAATTTTTCACTTTTTATATAATCTTTTGATTTAAAAAAGAATTTGTTTTAAGTTTTTCTTTGAAAAAAAATCCGTGAATAACTCGTTATTAGTGAATGAAACATTGAAAAATTCAAAATTTGTTAATAACTTGTAAAAATATGAAAAACAAAATTATTAGTACTTAGCTTACTTTAGATGGTAAGTTTTTTCTTTTCTTAAACTTGAGAGCTTTTTATGGTAATGTTTTATTTTCTTAAACTTTTTGTAAAGCTCAACTGATTAATAAATCAACCTATCTTTTATCAATAAATCAACTCATTAATAAATCAATTAATCAATTAAAAACATCCGAACATATTAATCTGTTATTGTAATTAACTATATAACATTTAACCTTAAGATGTAAAAATTTGGATGAAAACTTGCATCCAATTTGCATAATCATTTTTTCAAAAAAGTTAGAGGCTCTATCAACTTTTCACTAGAACTAGAATTGTCTTTATTGTCAAACAGATAGGGAAGATGGTGTCCTAATGAGTATTGAAATGGTTTGAATTTTTTTGAATACATTAGAAGGATAATGATAATTATTGTGAATATTTTAGGGAGAGAGTTAATTAGGTTGAATATTAATGGTAGTGGAGGAATGAAGGCTTGAGTAAATTTTGTTTATATATATATATAATTATTAAAGAGTTCTCATTTGCAAAATGCAAACAAACCATTTATAGAAAAAAGTTAAAAACAGTAACATTTGAAGATAGAAGCTAAAAATAATCACAAAAATGGAAAAAAAAAAAACTCTATATTGGGTTGAGATAAAATCAGAATAGTCGAGAGGGATTATGCTTTGATTTGGGGCTGGGGGGATGGATTTCCTTTGCTTGTAAAAGAATTTTTGGTCAACTTTCCCACATTTAATTATAAGAACATTTAGGCAATAAAATTTAATATAGGTCAAGAGAATTAGGATGGATGAATTAAAACTGACAGAAAAATGAATGGCATTTGAGGAAATTAGCAGGCAGAATTAAACTTCAATATCGTCGGTTAAAAGATTTTTTTTTACCAAGGTAAAAGATTTTTGTTGTATGCAACCTGTATTTGCCAATATATCTGCGGTTGGTTTGCTTCACGAAATATGTGTTAAATTGATACCACATACACGCAGCCTTCTATCTTTTCGTTAGAATATAATTAGTCAATTCCTAGAAACAAATCAACATCAAAATTTGATTTAGTAACACAACAGAATTCGGTGAATACTGAAATGTAAAATATATCACAACTACAAAGCTACTATATAAACCCTTTACACTATAATCATATGGCATCGTTTTTCAATTATCAACCATATATATATAGATTATTCTTTCGCACAAAATCATGGCAAAATTGTTCTTCCAATTTAACAATTTTACTAGTCATGGTGTCCTGGCAAGGCATTTTGGTTACTAGTGTGCCATCTTGTTCAGCTATTCACCACGAACTCCAACCGTGTGTATCTTATACACACAAATCCCTGCCAAATCCAACAATTACTCGTTGCATTGGTGTGAAAGAAGTTAGCAATTTAGCACCTACTAAAGCTGACCTAATAACGGTATGCAACTGCGTGAAAGTTGATTTGCCTAAATTAGGGCAAGTTGACTCTTCACGAATTGCAGACTTCCTCGCAAATATGGAATTAACAGGAATTTTCCTCCTCTTAATTCGAATTACGACTGCAATAAGTAAGTGGTCACCATCCTCTTTATTCCTCTCATTTGTTCTTCTGGTTTGTGGGAAATGACAATTCATTTTTTTTAATGAATGCAGGATTAACTAGTAGGAGGAGGCAGTAAATAAAGTGAGAGAGTCTTAATTCTGGAGATGTGACTCCTTTAGGTTTTATGTGAGGTTGGATTTTTCTTGTGTTGCTTCAAGCCAGATTCATGGTTTACAATTAATAAACAATAATTTATAACTTTCTCAGTTTTGATCGGATTTGGTCTTTTCATTTTAATGTATTTTTGTTATTAAAAGGAATAAAACTTTTTTTTTTTCATGCCAATTTTTTATCAATAAAGCAGAGCAAGAAAACATTAAAAAGTTCAATTCAACAACAGCTCTCATTTGCGCATAATAAACTGATATTATTGGAAAACGTAACAAGAAAAATTATGAAATATGAAAAAAGAAAAATCGAATGACTGTCAATTATAGTACATGTTCCAAAAATAATAATAATAATAGTAATAAAATGCTCAATTGAAGTGAAACAAATAATGAAGTGATAGAAATTTCAAGGTAACAAGAAACAGCCATCTATTTAAAAAAAAAAATACAATAAATCAATCTAATACATATAATACAATTAGATTTTAATTATAATATATACATATATCTAGCCTTAGCTATGAGGACTAAATTTGAGGCTGGCATCCTCCCATGAATACATATAATTCCAAATATCTTAATACGATTAGATTTTAACTATAACTCGTTTGATGCATTTAGAATTTCGCTTAAACACATAAATAATGTCTTAATACAATTAATTAGAGTTAATAGTGTGATGTAGAATTTAGGTTAAACACGTACAAAATAATGTCTTAATACAATTAGAGTTTTAACTCTAAGTCGTTTGATGCATTTAGCTTAAACACATTAATACAAATCTAGTGAGGATGCCTTAATATACATATCTCAAATTAATAGTTTGATATATTATAACAAAATTTTGAATAAATGTTATTCTGATTAATATAACAAACATTTTTTTAGTATTAATTTGGCTATCCTCATCACACATCTCTTTGTGACATACGATAAGATTGGAACCATATATAGAATATTAGCACGGCTTTGCGCAAGTATGACACTTACAAATCGAGAAATGATCTCTATTCGTAATAAGTAAATTAATATAAATAAGAACCGTTTTTTAGTATCAATTTTGTTATCCTCATCACACATATCTCTCCATAATAACTAAATTTATATAGAAATAATGTGTTTTCTTGTACGTCAGATAAAATTGAAACCATACTTAAAAAGATTATCATGGCCTGAACAAGGATAAGTAGTTGAATAAGTAAATCAAAATAAGAAACTTTTTTTTTTCATCCTTGTAACGAAAATGTCTCCATAATAACTAATCATGCGCACAGATCTCTCCATAATAACTAACTTAAAATATACATAAGTAATAACTAAATCTAAATATGTCAATAAATAAAGCTCTATGTATAAAATCATATATATCCCACAAATTTAGCCACAAAAATACTATTAATTGCCATAATTTTTGTGGTTTGGTTTGTTTCATTTTCAGTAAGAAGTTCAACAAAACTTCAATAAAATGAAAGAAACTAAAATAAGATTTGATTGGGTTCCATAAAATCATAAAAATTCAACTGAAAAATGGTAGTCTCATTTTCCAGTAAGAAATTCACCTAAACTTGAATAAAATGAAAGAAACTAAAACAAGATTTGACTGGGTTCCATAAATTCATAAAAATTCAACTAAAAAATGGAAGTCTCATTTTCCACTAAGAAATTCACCTGAACTTCAATAAAATGAAAGAAACTAAAATAAGATTTGATTGGGTTCTATAAAATCATAAAAAAATTCAGCCAAAAAATGGAATTCATTTTATTGGTAAGGTACAAGAAATTCATAATTGCACTTTCCATTAGATATATAGGTGAGAGCTTCCAGATAAGTTAAACCCTTGAGCAATTAATGGTCTTGATTTGACTTCAAAGTCTCCTGATTTTGAGAAGTGCCAAATGATTTTATCTCTTACTACTTCATAGCTAACTCGAATCTTCAAAATTTCTTCAATTTCGTGGCTCCAAAACATGTGTCTTATATATATATATAATCTATGGTCTAATACATGCTGCAAACACATTCTAACGTTAACCAAAAACGATGTTGCCTTTCTTCTCAAGGATAAGGTTGCCAAAAAAAAAACTGTAAAATGGTGTCCTAATGAGTATTGAAATGGTTTGAATTTTTTTGAATACATTACAAGGAAAATGAGAATTATTGGGAATATTTTAAGGAGAGAGTGAATTAGGTTTAATATTAATGGTAGAGTACTCATTTGAAGATAGAAATTAAAAATGGTGTCCTAGTGAAGGAATGAAGGCTTGAGTAAATTTTGTTTTATATATATATATATATATATATATATATATATATATATATTAAAGAGTTCTCATGCAAACAACCTATTTATAGAAACAAGTTAAAAACAGTAACATTTGAAGATAGAAATTAAAAATAATCAAAAAAATTGGGGAAAAAAACTCGGCTATATATATTGGGTTGAGATAAAATCAGAATAGTCGATAGGGATTATGCTTGATTTGGATTTTGGGGGAATGGATTTCCTTTGTTTGTTGCAGAATCTTTGGTCAACTTTACCATATTTAATTATAAGAACATTTCAACGTTTCAAAGAGGTAAATATCTGTTTTTTTCACACCACTACAGGAGTTTCAATCTATGTCAAATAATCCAAACATTTATTTTTTTTTAATCGGCTAACCTCTATTGCGAGGTGGGTCGCCACTTCCAAATATATTGGATTCGGTTTTGGGTGATGGACTTACCCTAAAATCACCCTTACATTTTTGTTTCTTTTGATTCCCTTCCCATTTACATGCCATAGGCTTAATGGGAGGGGCTTCAAGAGGCTCTTGCATATCTGTAAATGTGGAGGACTTCCTCCATTTACACCATGTACTACTATTACAAAATGTCCTAACAGTCTTATATATAATGCATTTACAAAAACACCCGTCCAAGGGTCTAATTATAACATTGTGAAGTTCCTTTAAACAAAACTCCTTAGTAAAGGAGAGGGAACCACCGCCTTTAGCACGTATTGCTATTACAACCACACAGTTTGTCCAAATAAAACACAATAGGAAGTTGGCCTAACACAGCAACCAACGCCCTTCAGCCTCGAATTTGTACTGACTTATCGTGAGAAATAATGGGAACCTGGCCTAACGCGGCAACCAGGGCCCTTAAAATTCTGTTTCCAAGCCAAGATTTTGTTCAATTTGTTTACCTGCATTATGCGCTTGTGGGGTTGAAGGCTCTCAGTCAGCAACACTTTCATGCCTTCTATTCTGGAGATCAGTTCTGGTGTGATCATTCTGTAGCCTAATCCTTCTGATTGTAGGAATACCATACTTGTCTCTTCTCATCGCTTTCTGTATCCTTTCTTCTGCAGCTTGATCGTTCCCAAATCCTTTTTGAGCTATTGAGATAGCAGTTTGGTTTTCTTCCGCGAGGCATTTTGTGAACCTGCAGTTATTCTGAATTATATCTACCTTCCACCACTCGTTTGCCATGATCCAGCAGTCTTCTTTTGGGCCTTGGGTTGCCTTATAGAATCCTTGATGATTGGTTTCCAAGTCGACTTTATCGCATCCACTATCCTTGCAGTAGCTAATACATTGGATAGCAATATCCACCAATGCTTTATAAATGGCTATACCTACAGGGTTAGAGCAATTAAGACTATTCAAAAAAGTTTTATAACTGATACCTTCATTGTTTCTGATGATCCCTACTGCTATCACTCCATTATTGTGCTCCTTGTGTGCTATATTAATCTTTAGCCAGCCAGTTGCAGGAGGTTGCCACTTGCATATCATGATCTTGTGTCTGATCCTGTAGTCCCTGACTGTTGTCCAGAAGTTGTCCCAGTCCTTTCGACTCCAATCTGTATGTGGAAACTTTAGGCTCACTATCTGGTTGGCTGTCTGCAGTATTTGTGAGATCATCTGGGTTGCATCTGTCCTTTGGTCTTCGAATACGGCAGCATTTCTGATTTTCCATATCTCCCAGCATATAATGCATGGTAGTCCTATCAATAAGAAACCATGTGTGGCATTCATGGATTAAGTTTCCCACCATTTTCTGCATGTCAGTTTGATTGAGTTTGAATGGTCTAATACCCTCATTTCAGCAGCAAAAGTTCTCCACACCTATTTGATAACTGGGCAGCTCGCGAAGGAATGATTAAAGCTCTTTTCTCCTTGCATACAAAATTGACAAATAGTAGGGCCAGTAAAGTTGATTCTGTGTAGGGCTGTTCCTAACGGGATTCTTTGCAAGAGCATAGAGTACATGAAGAATGATATCTTTAGTGGTACCGGGGACTTCCATATCTTCATCCATCCTGCATTGGGCTATTTCTTCTTCTGATTTGTTCAAAGGCAAAGCTGAGGGAAAACTCTCCATTTTCGTGCAGCATCCATTTCATTTGATCCTTGCCCTCCTCAAGCTGGGGTGGGGAACTCTGTATCCTCATTCTCAGAGAAGGATCCAGGTTGTCCATCTTGGACCTGTCCCAGTTTCCATTACGTATGAATTCTCTCAGTGTTGACGCTTCAGGGATGTTAGGTTCCAACTTTCCACTGCCCATCCAATTGTCTGCCCACATATGGCAGTTTCCTTCTTTGACCTGGACAGTCATGAATTTCTCTGTTATCTCTGCTACTTCCAGCATCCTCTTCCATGTGTGTGAGTCTCTTCTATAGAGGCAGATTTGAGAGGGGTGCAGGGGACCAACGTACTTGTGATGAAGGAATTCAGCCCATAACGTATCCCGCTTTCGGAATCTCTACCGAAGTTTCATGCTTTGAGCTGTGATAATGTCTTTAAATGATCTAAATCCTATGCCCCCTTCTCCTTCTGGGTAGCATAGCCTCTCCCATTTGATCCAGTGATAACTCCTCTGATCCTTTGTTTTGTTCCATAGAAAATTAGCACAAATTTTTTCAATCTGGTTCAACACACATTTTGGGGGAGAAGCAGCAATGGTAGTGTATATAGGCATGGTTGAGAGTACACTCTTGATTAGAGTTATTCTACCTCTTTTGGAAAGAAAGCTCATATTCCATGCACCTATTTTTTCCTTTACCTTTTGGACAAGTTGTTGAAAGTGGTGGCTTTAAGTTTCCCGTAATGAAGGGGAATCCCTAGATAGTTGACAGGCCAAGCCCCGCGCTGAAACTTGGTTACTCTACCTACAAGAGTCTTTTTGTTCCCTGGAAGTTTGTGGTGGCAGAGGTAGCAGCTCTTTTCTATATTAATTTTCTGTCCTGTTGCAGCCTGATAGTGCTCCAAATCTTCCATTACTCTAGTCAATGCGTTCAGCGAAGCAGCTGAGAAGATGATGATGTCGTCCGCATAGGATAAATGTGAAATTTTCGGGCAGTTCCTTGGGACAGAGAACGTTGGGGCGTGCTCCATGGCGATGTTCAGCAATCTTGCCAGGTAGTCTGATCCGAGTACAAACAGTAATGGGGAGAGAGGATCCCCTTGTCTAAGACCTCTTGTCGTGTTGAACCATCATTGGGGGGATCCGTTAATAAGAATAGAGATCCAAACATTCGATATCAGCCTCCATATTGTATCTATAAACCTTTTCCCAAATCCAAAATTTCTCATTATTTGCAATAAAGATGGCCAGTAAACTCTATCATATGCTTTCTCCATGTCCAATTTGATAGCAATGTTCCTATGTTTGTTCTTGCTACCCATCGAAGTCATCAATTCACTTGCTAGTAGATAATTGTCTAAGATTTGTCTCCCAGCTACAAAACCACTTTGGTTTGCACATATTACATGAGTCAGGATCCTATTGAGTCTGGAGGCTACAAGCTTTGATAGGATCTTGTTTATGTAGTTGCATAGGCTGATTAGTCTGAAGTTCGTGAAGGTTGAAGGGTTAGGTATTTTGGGTATTAAGACAATCCAGGTAGCTGATACAGCTGCTGGAACTATTTCTCCATTTAGAAAACTTTTTGCAGCAGCTAATACATCGTGCTTGATGATATCCCAAGTATTTCAAAAAAAATGTCCATTGAATCCATCCGGTCCTGGAGTACTGTCCTCTCCCAACGAAAATACACCCTCCCTAACTTCTTCCATATCAGGATCTTTCATCAGTCCTTCGTTCCATTCCTGAGATATTACTCTTGGGATTAAGCCTGGCCTTATTTGTTCTGTTATTGATTCAGTAGTGTACAACTTAGTGAAATGGACTATAGCCTCTTCACCAATCTTCTTGTCCCCCTCTACCCAGCTGCCTTCGCTCCCCTTATCCTGTGTATGTAATTCCTGGCCTGCCTTTGTTTCACCATGGCATGAAAGAATGAGGTGTTTCTATCCCCTTTGGCCATCCACTTTATGTTTGCCTTCTGTGCCCAAAATCTCTCATCTCTTATTGTGGCCAATTTCAGTTTGGCTGCAGCTTCATTAATCATTTCCCTAGGTAGTGAGTTTATAGCATCTTCTTTTTCCACTTCCTCCATGTGTTGTTCAGCCAGTTGGACTGCAGTTAGGATGTTCCCAAAAGTTGACTTGTTCCATTGTTTTAGTGCAGCTTTTGTGGCCTTGAGTTTCTCAGATAGTACTCTAAGAGGACTTCCCCTTTGGGGCTCTATCCAAGCTGTCTCCACCACCTTCATCATATCAGGATGTTGTATCCAGAAATTTTGAAACCTGAAGGATTTTGGACCATTTGCCTTCCTTTCTCCCATCTGGATAATCAGAGGGGCATGGTTTGAGGGGGTCCTGATTGCATGCTGAACACTCATCTGTGCCTTGAGTTTCATGAATTCTGAATTGACTAGGCACCTGTCCAATCTTTTCCAAACCCTTGCAGCCCCTTTTCTGTTGTTACACCATGTGTATGGTGATCCTGAGAACTGTGGTTCAACAAGTTCTATACTGTCCACGAACTCAGTAAGTTCATTCGTATCCTGTATCCCACATAGCTTTCCTCTCTTCTTCTCTGAGGCTTGCATTATGCAGTTCCAGTCTCCCTGCAGTACCCATGGTTTCTTCAGCTGTTTAAACTTAGCCAGAGATGTCCACAGAGGATCCCTTCCGCTAATCGTAGATTTAGCGTAGATAGTTGACACGATCACCTCTTCTTCCAATTCCGGATGTCTCACCTCACAAGTGATATGTTGCTCAGTATTTTCTAGGACTTTACAAACAAAAGGCTTCCTCACAAACACCCATATCTAGCAGACATCATTAGAGACGCAAGTGTCAAAATTAATTTTTCTTCTCACTTTTTCCATTGAATTCTGTCCTGCAAAAGGTTCTGCAATGCTTACAAAGTTTACCTGGTGCTTTCTCACAATTTTTTTGAGTCTATGCAACTTTCCTTTACCCACTACTCCTCTTATATTCCAGAATATTGTCTTAATCATTGAAAGGTCTGTTTGGTACCAATTCTAGTAGCCTTGTGTCGAAGCTTCATACTGTTTTCTCCTCTTGTTTTCGTTTTGGTGCTGGCTAAAGGAACTTTCTTTCCTACCTTGAGGATCGTTGGAGTTAACTTCTCCTTTGTATCCTTGTCTTCTGTCATTCTATGATCTTTTAATTCTATTTCCTCTGCCCCCTCTCCTTCTGATTCCAACATCATTCCCTGTAAATTAGATTTGGATGGACTTTTGTGTAGCAAATTTCTCTCAGTCTTTTGGGTGAACACATTAAGGTCAATATTCTTGTGAGTTGTTTCCTGTTCCGGTGTTGCGGTCCCTCGATCAGGGAGTTCTTGTACAACTGATCCTTTAGCATCTACCTCCTTAGTCGTTGGCCCTGGCAGACTCAGATCAGCAGCGCCATTCAGTTCTACATATAGAGTCCTTAATGCTAGGGAAGTTTCAGTCCCTACATCCTTTTCCATTGTTTCACCCTTCAGAGTAAGTCCAGCTTCTTCCTCCCCCTGAGTCGTCTCTTTTGTGAACATTGGTGTACCCTGGTCCAGCGGTATCTCTGCATCCTTGCTTGATACTTCTACTATTATTGGTACCCGGGGGGGCGTATTGTTCTTTTCCATTACTGGAGTTATGACGGCATCCATTTTTTCCCCCTGATTATTCATTGATGTCTCCGTTGGAGCACCTACTTGCTTGGAGCTCTCTGCAGTCTCATTTGTTGATCGCTGGTGGAAAACTTCCACTTCTCTGCAAATTTCTGGAATGCTTCCTGGTATCACCTCTTTTCCCTTTGAGGTTCTCTCTCTCTCCTCCATCTGATCGTTCTTGTTTATGCTATCTTGTTCCCCATCCCTTTCACGAATTTGCAGGCCTGATCCTTTTCCTCTGGACACTAAGGTCCATTCCTGATGGGAGTTCTTTTTTGCTGTTGTCATTGCCTTGGTGTTTCTCAACTGTTGTTCCTTAAAATTCCTCACCTGTGGTTGGCACGTTTCCGATTTATGACCCAATTTCTTGCATTTCAAACAGTAGGCCGGTCTATCTTCGATTTCAATTTTTTGCCATTTTTCCCTTTCCTTCGTTCCCACCCAGATTCGTTTCGGTATGTTTTTCTGTACGTCCATTTCTACACATACACGAGCTTCGCTCGGCCGGGACATGTGTTTTGCTGCTGCCGTCGCCGCATCCAGTTTCAGTGGTTTTCCAGCCACCAACGCTAACGTGTGCAACTTTTCCGGCTGAAAAAAATGGATTGGTAACAGTGGAAATCTAATCCAGACCGGGGTGATAGACGACTCCACCTCCGGGCTGAATTCTTTCGTCCATCGGAACAGACGAGCTTGGAATCCAGCGAAATGCCAGACCTTGCGTAGCCACATTCTCTGAAAGTCTGCCTCTTTATCGAATTTGAATAAGATATGCCTATTATCTAACAGTCCCACATGCACTTCTCCAAGGAATGCAGCGGTGAGGACCTCCTTCCTTAGGACTGTCATCGTGGGTCTTCCCCAAGAGAACTTGCCGACGAGCGTGAATTGGTACTCCGCAGCCAAAAGATCTTCTTCTTCATCCATTACGAGGAGTGCAGGTTCGCCCTTAAAAGTGGAAATTGGGACTTTTTTTACTTCGGCAAATGATATTGGAGTTTCTGCGCTAGTTTTCGTGCCCAGGTTAAGAGCATCTTTGTACTGTTTTGTAGGGATTGGATCCGGAGCTTCCTCCGGCCGCCCTTCCATGGTTGTGCGAAGGGCCGAGTGTCACTTGTTTATTACCGTTGGGACAGATCCAACGGTACAGATGAAGTTATTTTAAGTTAACGGTTATAAGTCTTGCTAACTCAACAATTTGGTTTCTAGAGAGAATTTAAATAATCCAAACATTAAGGCAATAAAATTTAATATAGGTCAAGAGAATTAGGATGGATGAATTAAAACTGTCAGAAAAATAACTATGGGATTTGAGGAAATTTTGTAAGCAGGCAGAATTAAACTTCAATATATATCTCACTGAATTTTCTTGTCGAAAGCAAGTAAATTAAAGGTGTGATACAAATGTACTACATTAATTTTTCATCTGTGGTCATATTTTATCTTCAATGTCATTTAAGTTTTATTTTAATATATAAAATTGAGACTGAAAAAAAAATAAAAATGTTGAAACAATTGATGGAATTTTGATTTCTTTACATTGGGGTAGCAAATTAGTATTCCACTTGTTTATTGCACTTCTTTTATTGTTAAATTTACACAAATATCAAGGTATACCTTGCATCATTTATGCCTGAAGTTTATTTTGTACAAACAAAAAGATTTAAAACAAATTTAAATGACTTTATAAATTCAAAGTTATTCTTTTTTTTTTCATAAACTAATTTTTTTATTAATTAAAATTCAAACATTACCATTTGAGTTCAACGTAGCTTTCCAAGCCTGTGAGAAACAAAAGGCACAAATACAATCAAAACAGGGACAAAAGAAAACTAAATAAGGATACTACTGTACTACTTATAATAAGTAACTCTCACTAGTACAAAAAGGGGCTTTTACACCGGTTAAATCTTACTAATTTACACCGGTTATTATAAAAATAAACCGATGTATATACAGGTGGGGTAAAAAGTACATATTTATTACACCTGTTTTATAAACCGATGTAAAAATGTGGATTTTACACCGGTTATTGAACCGGTGTAAAATTAAATTATTTTTATTGGCTTATTCTCATTTGCTCCCTATTGGTTTTTGTGTTCTTCTTTTCTTTCATGGTTGTTTTGCTCAATTAGAGCGAGCCCAACAAAGAATATGGCAGGAACTTCAGGAGGGACAACAACATATGCTAAGGGCGAAAAACTCAGTGCAATATTAGAGGCTTAATGCACAACAAACCCGAGCATCAAAATCCAGTCAGAGGCTGGTGTCCATGAATTTTGGGAATTCTAATAACAGTCCTGAATTTGAGTGCGCCGGTGTGGAACTTGAGCGCATAGTTATCAACTCTCGTGGCCTTTTGCAGCCTCACTACTCCAAAGCTCGTCTATATATCAACTCTCGGGTTTCTATATCGAACTCATCATTAAATATTTAGCTCAAATAGTGGAGTTATTTGACAAGCAATATATTTGTAATAAGATAATTAAAACCCAAACAAGAACGAGTCCCTGCTCAAAGAAAAAACCTGCATTTCAGAAAACAATGAATGAAAGGGAAGAAAAAAAAAATAGAAACTCCCCACCATTGACGAGTATAGAGGATGGCAGTTATAGAAGGGCGTATTTCATCTGATGATTGATAGACTTACCTAATTCTCAAACCTTGAAAACTTCTCCACGCTCAGTGGTATCGTCATTTGATCTATTCTTGGGTTTGAACTTTGAGAGCGCGGGGATGAAGAAGAGTTTTTGGTAGGATCCTAGGGGGCTTTTAAAAACATTTGAAACTTAACTTTTTACACCGGTTATAAGATAACCGGTGTAAGAAAGTAAAGTAAGATCGCGTGCTTTTAAAAACATTTGAAACTTAACTTGTTACACCGGTTATTTTATGACCGGTGGTAAAAAGTGTACTATTTACACCGGTTATAAGATAACCGGTGTAAAAGAAGTTGAGTTTCAACTTCTTACACCGGTTATTATTTAACCGGTGTAACAAAACTTCTTTCACCTCAAAAACATTTATAGTCTCACACTACATGAAATTTTATTATCAATCGTGATATTATCTATTCATTCCAAATATATGATTAATTTTTAAAAAAAATGAGATAATGCATGTATAGAGTAGGATA
Source organism: Ophiorrhiza pumila (assembly GCA_016586305.1). NCBI lineage: Eukaryota > Viridiplantae > Streptophyta > Magnoliopsida > Gentianales > Rubiaceae > Ophiorrhiza > Ophiorrhiza pumila. The sequence continues at coordinate 30,645,750 of BLIW01000010.1, forward strand.
ATGCTTAAATTCTAAATTGGATGATTTTTAATGTGACTAAAGGATAAGATGGACATCGAGATGTGGGTGGGTCTCGCCTTGTAACGACAGTTTAAAACCCCATTAAAGCTCTGCGTTAGTGGGAACAGTCTTTCAAAAAAAACATAAAAGTAATCAAAACAAAATGTTCATTGAGATATTAATTTTAGGAAGAATAACGACGGTGATATGTATATTTGTACACATAAAAGTATATTGTTTAATTAAACAACATTTATTTATTACTCGACTGAGAAAATATTTGTTGTGATAATATAAAGTATAGTTACGTAAAAAAATGAGATAATGCATGTATAGAGTGGGATAATGCTTAAATTCTAAATTGGATGATTTTTAATGTGACTAAAGGATAAGATGGACATCTAGATGTGGGTGGGTCTCGCCTTGTAACCACAGTTTTACAACTTCTTACACCGGTTATTATTTAACCAGTGTAAAAAGTATACTATTTACACCGGTTATTATAAAACCGGTGTAAATAGTATACTTTTTACACCGGTTTTTTTATAACCGGTGTAAAAAATTACACTATTTACACCGGTTATATAATAACCGGTATAAATAGTTCTCATGTCACTTTAATATTACGATAATGCCACCGCGTTTTTATAAATTACACCGATTTTTGTTTAACCGCTTTAAAAAGGGCGGTTTAAATTCGCAATTTTGTAGTAGTGTCTCAAAACTCTCGTTGATTTTTTTTTTATTTTATGTATTCATTTTGTATTAATTATATGAAAAGAGATATGTATATAATTTAATTATAAATTTATATCTTTATTATGTAGAAAAAAATATTTCATAACACCATTAAGATATAATTAAGCGGTCATTTGAGCTTTTCTTTCCCAATAGTTCTTCCAACATCAATTAAATGGAGCGGGATAGATAAGATGAAATAAGATTTAGTTGAAAAATAGAATTCGTTGAAGAATATAAGATAAAGATGCGAATAATTGAAATGTCAATTTATGATAAAATGTGATCTTTATGATCTTTCATAGGGGTAAATGGTGTAAATGGGTGTTAATTTTTGACTGAAAATCAATGGTGTAAACTTATAATAAAAATTATTCATGCGGGTAAAGTGATCAAATGTAAATGTGATATTTTTGACTGAAAGTCAATGGTGTAAAATTATAATATTTGACTGAAAGTCAATGGTGTAAACTTATAATAAAAATTATTCATGCGGGTAAAGTGATCAAATGTGATATAACATATCATAACAGAATATCCATTGATAGATTTAGCTTAAAGAAAAAGAACTAAAGTTAGCGTTTATGAAGCATGATCTTAATACAAATTTCTTTAAACGGTTTCATAATTCATGATTAGAAATCAAAATGGAAGCAGAATGTATGAGTATGAGCGGCTGCTGAAATACGTTGTGGATCACATATTATTTGATAAATGCTAAATGCATGGTCAAGGTAATAATATTTTATTTTAATTCCGCAGAGCAAAACTATAACAATAAAATAAAATTAGAACAAAGAAGTCTTTAAAAAAAAATTATACAAATATCTCATGCACCCTAACACGATACAAATTATTGTACTGAAAGGAAAATAAATTCTAAGAATTCGAAAAGAAAATCAATACTAAAATTACCCTAAATTACACTTAGAATGAAACAAGAACCATTATTGCAGAAACTAGCATGAGCAAGAAAGGCACATTGGAAATTCTTCTAGAGCTGTTAGAGGTATCGGAAGAAGATGGTGCAGTTGCCGAAGAATTGCTCGATGGTGGCATTGTGGGAACTATCGGAGTACTCGGTGGTGTTGCAGGTGTCGGAGTACTCGGTGCTGGTGTTGCAGGTGTCGGAGTAATCGGTGCTGGTGTTGCAGGTGTCGGAGTAATTGGTGCTGGTGCCGGTGGAGAGCTCGATGGAGGAGGATTAGCTGCAGGAGGTGGTATAGAACAAAAAAAAAAACATCATTTACAATTTTCCAATATTCCAAAAAAAAACATCAAAATGAACACAAACCTGCATATATAATTGATGATACAATATATGCATGACATGCAGCTACAAAAGCTATACTGTGACTCTGTGAGGGAAGTGCAACATCGATCCATGAATCATGATCCAACCAAATTTTAAAAATGAAAATCCCTAGTCACTAGTTATAACATTGTGAAACATATTACCAGGGAGAGGGCCACAGGGCACTTGGGCGTAAGGCAGAGGAAGCCATTGGGAACGGACAAACACAAAATATATTGTGGCAATTAAGATTTGATGAATATATATAAAGTGATTCAAGAAAAACAATCTTTTTTTATTAGAGAGTAATGCATGATGACTCACAGTTACATTGGCCTTCAGGTGGAAGTTTTGTTACGCCACAAGCTCCTGGCAATTCCATGGCCCTGGTGTAATTGATTTTGAAACCAAAGGAGGGAGCCGCTTCCAAGCCTATACATAGGCAGGATGCATTAACGGATAAGACATGTTCAAGTTGTGGGCAGCACGTTGGTGCAGGCTCTTTTTCTTTAGAGCCAATCGTAAAAAAGCTTAAACAAGGCAACACATCCGATACGAGAGTATCGCAGGTTTCTTTTGCTGGTGTTGCTGCTGAGGTGTGTGCATTTTGTATTGAAATCCTTGCCCCATTCACACCCAACAATAGAGCAAATAAGTAAAGAATAGATAAAGTTTTCATCATACTCATACCCATCAAGAAAATCGATCAATACTATACTAATATTTCTGTATGTTTTGAGATGAGAGTGTGGGGTTATATATTTAAATTGAGTAGTAGTTGAGATACACAGAGGATATATATGAATCAGAAAGTTGCTGAAATCTCTGAGAATTTTGTTAAGATTCTAAATATAATACATGTTTATATACCTGCGGTTATAAGGTTATCACTGTAGACATGGCCATCGTAACTAGCCCGAAACCAAAACAGGCCCTTGCAGACCCCAAATCGTAAATCTAAACTGGTTTGAACGGACCACGGGTTATATTTTACCCTTTAAAAAAATTCGTAAACCGGCATTTCGGGATCATCAATTTTTAAATAAAATAAAATAAAAATAAACAGATCTAACGGCTAGAATTTTCTAGTTCGTTGGACAATCACCGCCAACTCAAAAAAAATAAAAATGTCCATCTAAGCCAATGGTTTTTTCTTTTCTATTTTATTTTCTTCTCTGAATACTCAAACCTTCCAAATTAATTTTTCACACAATTCACTCAATTCTTTCTTAATCTTAATTTCTCAATTCTCATTTATATTATTTATTTACTTTTATTATCATTAACTTATTTTTACTTATTTATTTCATTATATTCAAAATTTAATTAGTTACTTTAATTTATTCAATTTTTTCTAATTATTTTTTAAAATTATTTATTATCGAATTTTCATTATTATTTTTTATTATTTAAATTATTTTTATTTATTTAAATACTTATATTATAGACTTATAGTTCTATTTATCTAATTCTTTATTTTTTATTCAATTATTTTATTTTAATTTTCTATAGAATGGATAATTTCATATGGTTGGTAGCTCATAATTAATTTTATATGTGAGCAAATTTTTAGTGGTGGGGAAATCGAAAGCTTCAATATTAAAGAAATGTTAAAATTAGATATGTTAAAGAAATACTATACAAAAATATTAGATTTCAATTTCCAACTATGAACCAATCAAGGAGAAATACAATTATTGTTCCAAAAACAAATTATATGATTTCAAGAAATTCGGGGTATGGAACTTTGTCCCAATAATTGAAGGAAAAACATTCACAAAAAATCGGCATTGCTACAAGTCAATTGCAATTATCCAAATTTACTTTGCCTCTGCTGCTTCTCTTTTTAAATATTCGAATGAAAACAATATAAATAAATTAGCTAGAATGATTAGTCATAAAACATTTATATTTAGTTTTGCTGAAAAAAAAATATGATTACTCATTATTGTCAAAATGCATTAAATCCACAAACTAAAAGAATGTCTAGAACAACAACAACAGGAGAATTGAAAAAAAATATTATAAAAGTGAAAACAAAATTTTATTGAAATTTTTTCAAAATTAAATGGTTGTGTTTATATATGTTTCGATATTTGAAGTGATTTATGGCAAATGTATTCTTATATGGGAGTAACTTGTCATTGGATTGATAATGATTGGAGTATACCGAAAAAAATTTATTGCTTTGCATCATATTGAATCGAGACACACAGCAAATAATACATTTAATATGGTGAATGTTATTTTATATAAATATGATGTATGTAAAAAAAGTTTTTTTTCAATTGGTTTTGACAATGTTTCAATACTTCCATTAGTAGATTAATAATATTTTGTCAATCAATAATAGATAAATTATTTTTTCAATATTAGATGTGCATGCCATATATTAAATTTAGCAATTAATACCATTATGAGATCTTTTTGATTATTTGATAAATTATTCACTTCTTTCATGCCCTTACAACAATGGTTGCTTGTAAGGTTGGTAAATGAGCGAGCTTCTTGCGAGTAGCTCGGAAACTTGAGTCAAGCTCAAGCTCAAATTTCATAAGTTCGAATAGCTGCGAGCTACTCGAGTAATTTAATTATATATATTTTTTATTTTTTATATTTATGTTTTAGTCTTAATATTTTAATAAATTACAGTATAACCTACCAATATTTATATTTTAGTCCTTAATTTTATTGTAAATTATTATTTAACCTTACTAAATTTGAAAATATTACAAATAAATCCTTGATTTTTTTTAAAATAATATATTTTTTTAAAATAATAAAATAATCAATACTCGAAGTCGAGTTTGAACTCAAAAATAGATACTCGATCGAGCTCGAGATTAAGTTCAAGTCACCCCTAATGAGGTCGAATAGCACAATTAAGCTTGTACTTGAATTCGTCTCGACTGGATTATACTCCTACCTGTTTGGGTTAGATACAAAGTCTTGTATGTAAGGTCTACAAAACAGAAGCTGATAGTAAAAAACTTTGCAAGAAGGTGCACCATTAATCATACTGGCTTGCCAACTTGTCGATACCTACTAATACTGTAATCAGTACTCGAACAAATAATTTTGCCATTGTCTCAAATCTATGTAATTCGTTAGAATTTGAAAAAGGAAAAGGATGGTATGTCTATTGGAATTGTGAGAAAGGACGCACATGATTATAGTCGGGGTTTATATAACTAGTTTGGGAGATTATATTCACGGTATAAAATTTTTCTATCATATTTAAATATAATGTTCACTAAAATTATGGACTAAAAGTATAACTATTACTAAATTTAAATTTATAATTTTTAGACTTTAACTTAGATATTAGTGAATCCTATAACGTGGTTTTAATTATAATTTAATAAAATAATATCATTTTAATTACTGGACATAATAAAATAAGATAATTTAAAATGAATATCATATCTCCTAATTTGGCATGTTGTGGTTCCATTTCATTTTATTTACTGAAATTATGCTCAGATACTTAGTAAAATTGTTAAGATTTTGATTTTGATTTGTTTGGAAATTGACTATATATTTTATATTCTAACAAAAGTGGCATTGTAAGATGAAAAGATCCATTCAATGCTGCATTGTCCTGTAATGACATCCCAATTAATCAGTAGTAGGAGAGATGGAATGTTATGTTCAAAATTATTTCGTCATATCATGTCTTAAATTAAAATACGTTGTAAGGTTTACTTATCTCTTGGTTAGTGTCTAATAATTGTTAAAGTAATTTTAGTGATATTTATGCTTTTAATCCATAGTTTTAGTGAAAGTACGTTGTTTTGAATATTAAACAGTATAAAACATGATAATATTAAATAGAGGATATGGTATCCTAATATGGATATTAGTCTTCACTGACATATTGTAAATTCGATTTCTTGTAATATATTTATCTTAATTAAATTTTAACAGGTGTAGTAGTGCATTTTTTTTTAATATATGAGGTGGAGTTTATAAAAAAATATATATATATAAGGTGGAGTTTTCTCCCTTTACCTCGTTCATTTAACTCGATTCTGATTAATTAAGTACAATGTCACTTTTAGCCCTAAAATGCAAATTAATTAACGTTTCTTGCATTTGATAGAAAAACTAAAAGAAGACACAGTTGCAGGCTTGCAGCAGGTTACTTAGGCTATGTTTGGATTGAGGGAAAGGGGGGGAAAGGAAAGGAAAGGAAAAGAAAGTAGAGTAGAGGAAACCGATTTCCTTCCAACCTGTTTGCATAAATTGGGAAAGAAAGGAAAGGATATACTAAAAACATTATGTGAAAAATCTAAAACTATTATTTATGGATATCTTTGATGATGTTTTATATTTATGTTGGATGATGGTTGTAAACTTAGATAAAATAATTTTTCTATTACAGTTAAATTATTTTAGAGTTTGGATTTCTTTTGGTAGTCTTGGTCTATCATTTGTTAAGTAAATGTAATTTAATTTAGTCTGTATTTTCTTTTATAAAGGTATAAGAATGGAGATATATTTCTTTAGCATTATCAATCACAAATATAATTTAGGAAAAAAAGAAAATCATATAATCAATAAAATAAAAATATATAGACACAACAATCTAATAAAAAATTTATTAATTTGAGATAAACTTGTTATTTTTGTGTGAAAAATTTAAAACTATTATTTACGCATAGCTTTGATAATGTTTTATAGTATAATATTGTATATCTATATCTTTATGTTGGATGATGATTAAAACCTAGATAAAATAAATTTTCTATTATAGCTAAATTATTTTAGAGTTTTGATATTCTTGTAGCATAAATTTGGTAGTTAAAAGTTTATTAAATTAAAAATTATCAAAATTAGTAAAATTTTGTAAATTAAATCAAATTTAAATAGAGTAGAACTCTATTATTATTTTATGGGTGGCTAGAATTTGTAATATATTGAAACTCTAGTTTATTATGAAATAATAATTTTATAATCTTGCAACCAATTAGAAGTTAATAAAGTTTTAGACATCAAATAAAATTCTAATAAATGTTGGTAGTAATATCAATTGTACTAGGATTGAAAGATTGCCTCCAAGTTTGTCCTATAAGTTATAAATGATAATTTACGTAGTAATTTTTAAATTAAAATTTACGTTAGAAGGATAAATTTAGAATAATAAATTATTAATTATAAAAGAATTATCGTTTCCCTTGTGGACGGAAAGAAATATGGACTAAACTAGTTATATCTAATCCCTCAATTTCCCTCCCTTTCCTTTCCTTTCCCTCCCTAAAAAAATAAACAAACGCAAAAATTCTAATCCATCCTTTTCCTTTCCTTTCCTTTCCCACCCTTTCCCTCCCTTTCCCTCAATCCAAACATAGCCTTAATTAATGAATTTGCTTTCTCTTGAATAAAAATTATAAAATTGCCAGTGTTGATTTTAGTAGGTACTTAAATGTCGTCATTTCAATCAAAACAAAAAGAATTCTATTATGTACACTTTTTTATCCTTTTAGGTATAAATTGTTTCGTAATTCATAACAATTAAAAAAAAAGCAACCAAAAAGCAAGAGAGAAGGAAAAAATAGATCTTAGACTTACATATTTTATGGAACTGGCTATATTACTATATATATTGGGCTGAAGATAAGATGAACAGTCAATTTATCTCCAAAAATTAAAGATTTATATCTTCTTGATTTGGGGGAATGGAAATCATATGCTTGTAACAGAATTTTTTTTGGTTAACTTTACTACATTTAATTATAAGACCAAAAAAAGGAGAAAATACAAGGTAAATATCTGTTATTTCACACTAGTAGAGGTTCAATCTATGTCAAATAATCCAAACATTTAGGCAATAAAATATAATATATGTCAAGAGAAGGATGAATGAATTAAAACTGACAGAAAAATAAATGGGATTTGATGAAAATGTAAGCAGGCAGAATATTTAAACGTTAATATCCCACTGAATTTTCTTGTGGAAAGTAAGTAAATTAAGGGTGTAATTAGGGATGTAATCGAATTAAGTCGAACTCAAATACAATTAAATATTTTATCTTTAATTTGTATTTGATTAAGATTGGGTCGGTGGAAAAACAAAAAGTTACACCAAATGTTGATCTGCTGAAACTATTGGTGGAATTTAGTAGTGATTTCTTTACATTAATTGGGGTAGCAAATTAATTAGTAGTCCACTATTCCACTTATTGTTTATTTCACTTATTTCATTGTTAAATTTACACAAATATCAAAGAAACTTTCCATCATCTATCTCTGAGTGTTTTTTTTTTTTTTGGTACAAACAAAATGATTTAAAAAACAAATTTAAATAACTTTTATAAATTCAAATTTATGCTTAAAAATTAAAATTTATTTGAACCGATCCTAGTTTTATGAATACCTGCAAACTCCAGAAAGGAAATCAAACTAAAATAAATACACAACGATATCAAATTATTGTACCGAAATAAAACATATAAAAGTATTCCAAAAAAAAAAAAATTATACAAATATCTCATCTACCCCTTAACAAGATACAAATTATTGTACCGAAAGAAAACCTAAGTCTCATAATTCTGAAAGAAAATCAACACTGAAATTCCCCTAAACTACACTAAGGAATGAAACAAGAACCATTATTGCAGAAACTAGGAAGAGAGGCACATTGGAAATTCTTCTAGAGCTGTTAGAGGTCTTGGAAGCAGACGGTGCAGCTGCCGAAGAATCGCTCGTTGGTGGCATTGTGGGAACTACCGGAGTACTTGGTGCTGGTGTTGGAGGTGTCGGGGTAATTGGTGTTACCGGTGGAGTCGCAGGTGGTGTAGCTGGTGGAGGAGGATTAGTTGCAGGCGGTAGGAAAAAAAAACATCATCAAAGTTAACTCAAAATGAACACCAAACATGCATATATAATTGATGAGACAATATTCCAATTTTCATAAACAGGAATGTTTAACAAAAATAACAATTAAATCCTTCCTTCCTCAAGGCATTATTTTTTTTTTCCTTTGAAAAAGTTTAATGTTAATCATTTGTGCTGACAAAGATTATTTGTGATGGGATGTAAATATTAATTTGATTCTAATTAGTTATCTTATTCATAATTGCAAATCTTATTTATAGTATATCTTCAAATTAATTAAACAAACGTTTTGAATGATCCATTTATGCAATTAACGAGCATATTTTTTTTAATTCAAATCCATCTTAATTTCCAAAGATTATCGAAATTCAAAGACTTTTATCTCAATATATAGTAGAAATTGTGTAATACTGTAATGGAAGTGCAACATTCATGATCCAGCCAAATTTTAAAAATGAAAATCAGTATAACATTTTGGAATTAACATAATACCAGGAGCACTGGGCGAGGGCGAGGGCGAGGGCACGGGCAAGGATCTGTGGTAACTGCAAACAACAAAATATATGTAAATTAAATTGACGAATATATAGTGAACCCAAAATCATCCAAGAAAAACAATCTTTGAGAGTCATAACTCACAGTTGCATTGGCCTCCAGGTGGAAGTTTTTCTACGCCACAAAGTCCAGGCACTTCCATGGCCCTGGTGTAATTGACATCGATACCAACGGAGGGAGCCGCTTTCAAGCCTATGCATATGCATGATGCATTAACGGATAAGACATGTTTAAATTGTGGGCAGCAGGCTGGGTCAAGCTTTGTATCTGTAGAACCAACAGTAAAATATCCTACACAAGAGGCCACATCATCTATGAGCTCACTACAGGTTTCCTTTGCTGCTGGTGTTGGTGGTGTTGCAGGTGTCGGCGGAGTAATTGGTGCTACCGGTGGTACTGGAGATGGAGGAGGAGGAGTAGCTGCAGGGGCGGGTATAGAACAAAACTACGGGATCAAAATAAAACAAATTATGTGTGATGCACATTTGCATACTGATAAGTGTAAAAGTAAAGATTTAAATAATGGTAAAATTGATCGCTAAAACCACATTTATTTTGCAAAGTAAAACAAACTCTCCAAACGCATCAGAGGGAGTATAAAATTTTAAAACATATTACCAGGAGGGTTTGGCGAAGGCAGAGGAGCATTGGGAACTGCAAACAACAAAATATATGTCAATTGAATTGATGAATATATATAAAGTGATTCAGGAAAAACAATCTTTTTTTTTTTTATTAGAGAGTGATGCATGATGACTCACAGTTACATTGGCCTCCAGGAGGAAGTTTTTTTACGCCACAAGCTCCTGGCAATTCCATGGCCCTGGTAAAATTGATTTTGAAACCCATGGAGGGAGCCGCTTCCAAACCTATACATAGGCAGGATGCATTAACGGATAAGACATGTTCAAGTTGTGGGCAGCACGTTGGTGCAGGCTCTTTATCTTTAGAGCCAATCATAAAAAAGTTTAAACAAGGGAACACATCCGATATGAGAGCTTCGCAGGTTTCTTTTGCTGGTGTTGCTGCTGAAGTGTGTGCATTTTGTGTTGAAATCCTTGCACCATTCACACACAACAATAGAGCAAACAAGTAAAGAATTGATAAAGTTTTCATCATACTCATACTACCCATTAAGAAAATCGAACGATACTAAACTAATTCGATCTAATTCTGTATATGTTTGAGATCATGAGAGTATGGGATTATATATATAAATTGAGTAGCAGTTGAGATACACAGAGGATATATATGAATCAGAAAGTTGCTGAAATCTCTGAGATATTTGTTAAGATTATTCTGTTTGGATATAATACTATGTTTTCTTTATACGTATGACTGGCCGTGCAGTTATTAGTGTTGAGATAGTTGTGCTTACACGATTTGTTTTTGATTTTCCTTAGCTTATTGTTTCTCTTTCGTTGTTTGTTTTTTCTGTTACCCATAAAATCTGCATGGATTGAATGATTGATCAGTTGCGTGTGTGGGAAAAAGAGGATTTTGCTGTTTCTTTGCTTATCAAAGGAAGCTTAAGAAAAACTAAAACAAGTCACAGGTAACTTCAGTGGCGGCTGTGGAGGCAAAATATATAGGAATAAATTAAATGAAATAGTTTTCAAAATAAATTAATAAAAATAGTAAAAACATAAAAAAAATATATAATATTTATTTGAATTAATTATAAAAAAATTGATATTCAAATATAGTTAAATTTGAATCTTTTAAGTTTTACTAATAATTTTAATCTATCACTTAAAATTATAATCACACTCAAAAATAACAATTTAAACATTTTTTACAACTTAAACAATTAATATAAAAATTTAATTATATAAAATGTCCATTAAAAAATTATACATAATACTTATTGAGTTTTTCAATAAATATTCAATTCACTGACAATAACAAATATTCTCAACTTTATTTCCTTTATTTGTTTTTCCAAAAAACATTCAAAATTAATTTTTTATTTTTTATTCGCATTTTTGAACTTCTCCAAAATTCATAATAAGTATTCTCAATTCTCTATTCGAAGTTTTTCATATCTGCTCTAAAATTTCTAACAAGTTTTTTTCTATTTATCAAAGGAAAAAAGAAATAATTTCTATAGAGACAAGTGAAATAAGAAGAGGATGAGGAGCTTAAAAAAGGATGATATATAAAAAGATAAATAGGAATTTTTTTTTATTTCAAATAAAACTGTTAGAGCCCAATAGTCATTGTGGGATTTTTTTTTTTTAATTTGGACTTTACTCTTTATAGTAAAAAGAAATATCTATTTTTTATAATTGAGATTTTTTGCTATAAATAATGGCTATAAGCATTGTGGGCCTTAAATTAATAGAAAGGGTAGATCTATTAAATGCTTTTATTTTCTTTTAATGGGAGTAAATAATTTGAAATTTATAATTTTAATATAATTTAAAGGAGATTGTGGTGGAGTGAGTGTGGCAATTGCCCAGTAATGGATGTTTTATATCACGTTTATGTATCATTTCCTATATCACTCTATAAGATTTTGATACGTTTATTTAATACTTATTCCTTAGGTTCACTAACCTCTCGAGGGGTTTTAGTATTATCTAAAAATACACGTGTCACATTTATAGGAAGTCATACGAGTAATACACTACAAAAGATCCAAAGTCCAATTGCAAGAGACCGGATCCTCTATCCGATATTATCTTATCTTATTGTATCTAATGTTCAAAAGGACGTGGTTTCACTAAAATTAGGGACTAAAAGCATAAATATCACTAAAATTACTTTACAATTATTAAACCTTAACCGAGATAAGTGAATCCGAGAATCCCATCTTGCCCCCACCCTATCCTTGCCACTACATGTAAGGTTTGGAACATGTTACTTAATGAATTTGATTTCTCTTAAATAAAATTGGAGTGTTGATTTTAGTAGGTACTTAAATGTTTTTATTTCAATCAAAACAAAAAGGAAATTCTTATGTACACTTTTTTATCCTTTTAGGTATAAATAGTTTCATAATTCATGCTTACAAATCATAATAATAAGAATAATAAAAAAAAGAATTAATTACATTTATCACCCCTAAAGTTTGATGAAAGTATCAAATGAACACTATATTTTTTCTAAAAATTACGGTCATTCCCAAAATTGTGCTGATTTTACCAAAAAATATGTGTGCATTGCCTAATATACTCTTAAAACTTTATCTATAATCATTATATTGTCTTAATTAACTAAAATACATATATTAAATATTAAAATAAAATCAAAGATTTTTTACACAAAGAAAAAAATTCAAAAAGAAAATCTGCTTTCTTAATTAATCGAGCTAGTTATTTTCCTTTTCAAAATCAAATATTTTCCTTCCAAATTTTAAAATTTAGATAGAGAATAATTTCTTGATTAAAGTTTGATTAATTCGATAAACTCATTTGTAATAAAAAATATGAGATTGATAATTTATAACAAAAATTAAAAAGTGAAAACAAGTATATATATATATTGTTATTTTATATTTACTCATTTTTTTTTTGACAAAAGAAGTGATGATTTTTAGTCTTTTCATCAATTTTGGTAGTAAACTTTAATCGTAGAAGGTGATGGTAAAACCATAATTGGTACATATAAATACTACATTTTCATCTCTGGTCATTTTATGATACATGTTTTATAGCAATTAATGATTATTGAAAATCGTGATTCTAATATCATATAACTTGTATTTTGAAATTGTGATTAATTCATTCACGTTTCATACATATGAATTCGCTTCATATGGGATCACCTCTAATTGCATTAACGATTTGTGTTGCACTTTTTTGGACATATAGTCAAAATTTCATGGGGATGGGAGGCCATACTTTGTCACTGTCAGGCTTGAGCCCTAGAATGCTAGTTAATAATAAATTTCTTGCACCGATAGAAAAACTAAAAGAAGTCACAGCTAAAGTTGCAACAAGGTTACTGTGAATAAATTATAAAATTGCCAGTGTTGATTTTAGTAGGTAAGTGTCTTCATTTTAATCAAAACAAAAAAAAAATTCTTAAAAAAAAAAAAACAAAAAGCAAGAGAGAAAAAAAAATCTTAGACGTGTTTTGTTTTTATGGAACTGCATGGCCATACATATTAATTGGGTTGGAGATAAAATCAGAACAGTCAATTTAGTTATCTTCAGAAATTAAAGAATTATATCATGATTGTGGATAGGGATTATATCTGCTTGATTTAGGGGAATGGATTTCCTTTGCTTGTAACAGAATTTCTTTTTTCATTGTTTGTAACTTGTCATTTCAGTGAGTTATCCAATTTTTAAAAATTAAATTAAAATAATATTAAGTGTAATTTTTAAAAATTAAATTAAAACCCTATAAAATGAAACCCTGAGCAGAAGAGACAAAAATAGGGGAAAATACAACATTTTTCAATGAGGTATATATATATATATATATATATATATATATATACACTCCCTCTATGATGAGAGAGAGAGTTTTAATTGGTCTAAACCTATTTTAACAAAAGTTTGTTACTCTTCTTTAATAATAATCAACTTTAATGAGGGATATTTTAGTCATTTTAGAGTATATACATATTGGCACTACTACAGGTTCAATCTATGTCAAAATAATCCAAAATTTTCAATCTATGTCAAAATAATCCAAAAATTCAGGCACTAAAATTTAATATAGTTCAAGAGAAGAATGAATTAAAACTGCCAGAAAAATGGTATTTTGATGAAAATGTAAGCATGCATAAACTTCAATATCTAATTGAATTTTCTTGTTGAATTTGTTAGGTTGTTCATTAATTATTCCATAAGTAAATACTTTTTCTCTTGAAAACCATATTCTATTTATATAATTAATACGACATTTTCATGTATGGTCATTTTATCATCTAATTTATAGGTAAAAATTGGAATGGTGCAAAAACGGACTTTTTATCAAAATAATGTCATTTTAAATAAAATTTAAAAAAATATTATTAATTTTATTTTGATTCCAAATATAGATAAAGTGGACTTGCCAAACTCGACTTTAAAGTTGAGGTTGCCATTCTCGACTTTAAAGTCGAGTTTGGCAACTCAAGTTCAAAGTTAATTACTATTTTTTTTTTCTAAAGAAAAAATCACATAAACTCTAATTTCTATCCTTTTTGTAATCATTAAAAAGATATATTATATTAAGAAAAAGTTAAATTAGCAAGGTAATTTTTTAATTTTTATTTGATTATAAAATCTCTTATACTAAATTGTTAAAATTTCACTTATCATAAAACTCTTAAGCTCTGTTTTGTTGTTTATAAATAGAATTGTATTAGAATTAAAATATTATAGAAAACTAATTCTATGAATTAAAACTCTAAAATGTATGGATTTCTTTGTTTGGAAAAAAAATATTATTAATATAGTATTGAACTATAACTCTAAATTCTTTGTTTGGAAGGTTAAAAAAAACATGAATTATATTTCACTTTTAATTAGAATTGGTAAAATAATTATTTTTTTAATATTATTTTTTATAATAATATTTACTTTTGAAAATTTAAAATAAGATGCAAATTATAATTTATATAGCCTATGCAAAGTTTGATCTATATAGCCGACACCACATATTGGGATAAAAACTTAGTTGTTGTTGTATTAACTTTTTAAAATTATTTTCTATTTTCTAGAATTATTTTAAATAAATTAATTAATAAATTATTTTCTATTTTGATATATCTCCAAAAATTCCAACCTTATAGAGCTTTAATTTTTTTCTTTTTCTTTTTGCTAGGTTAACAACTATATTTGATTTCATAAGCAAAATTGGGATGATAAAGTTTACCAAATTTTATTCCCACTACAGCAAATTTTAAACGAAAGTCAGACGATAATAAAAAAATAAAAAAAATCATACATTTTAGATTTCTAATTCATAGAATTAGCTTTCTATAATATTTTAATTCTAATCACTTTTATTTCTATACAACCAAACGAAGTGTTATGCTCAATGAAACTTTAATAATTTAGTATAAAAGATTCATGGTTAAATAAAAATTTAAAAGTTACCTACGATGGCTCAATTTGTTACAAAACTTTTTCTTAATGTAGTATAATTTTAAACATCTTTAATGCTGATGAAAAAAAATGAGATAAAAAGAGATTACATGGCTTTTCCTGTAGAAAATGAAAAATAAAAAAAATGGTGAAAAACTTTTCCTTAATGTAGTATAATTTTAAAAATCTTTAATGTTGATGAAAAAAAGGAGAAAAAAAGAGATTATATGGCTTTTACTATAGAAAATGTCAAATGCAGGTACGACGTCAAGTTTGCCAACTCCACTTAAGCCATTTTTGGAATCAAAATAAAAATAATAATATTTTTATAAATTTTATTAAAAATTACATTATTTTGGCAAAAAGTTGCAGCAAAATGTTTGAACTGTTTGAAACAATTAATGGAATTTATTGATTTACATTAGTGTAGCAATTCTTAGAGGATCTTATGTTAAATTCCTTGTTTTAATCCTATATTTCACTCTTATATTCCATCCTATGTTTCAATATTATGAAACAAGAATTGCAACAAGGAATGAAAACAAAATATTAGGAGTGGTACTAATAGCTTGCTTTAAGTTTTTTCATGTCACTAAACTCTAATTAAAAAACTAATTTGATATAAATCAGGCTAATCAAACTAAAATAAATACACAACGAATAAATATACAAATATCTCATGTACCCTAACACAATACAAATTATTGTCTTGAAATAAAAAATAAAAATAAAACCTCAGAATTCTAAAAGAAAATCAATACTGAAATTATCCTAAACTACACTAAGGAATGAACCAACAACCATTATTGCAGAAATTAGGAAGAGAGGCCCAGTAGTTCTAGGGCTGCTAGACGGTGCAGGTGCAGTTGCAGTTGCCGAAGAATTGCTCGTTGGTGCCACTGTGGGAACTATCGGAGCACTCGGTGTACTTGGTGCTGGTGTTGCAGGCGTACTCGGTGGTGGTGTTGCAGGTGTCGGTTTAATTGGTGTTGCTGCTGCTGGTGGTGGAGTCGCCGGTGGAATTGGAGGAGCTGCAGGTGTTGGTATAAGAAAAAAATACATCATCTACGTGATCAATGTATACTAAAAATGAACACATGCACATATATATATATATATATAATTGATGATAAAATATTCCAATTTTGATAAACAAGAATTGAATCCATTCAATTGAATCCATTCAATTAACTAGAATATTTTTTTAATTCAAATCCATCTTAATTCCCAAAGATTTTATCCAAGATGAAACAAAATAAAAAAAAAACGTTAATTATCTGAATAGAAGAAATTTTTCTATACGGAATACTTCAATTTTAAAAATGAAAATCAGTATATAAAAATTTGAAACATATACCAGGAGAGGGCACAGAAGCGCCTGGCGGGGGATTAGGACGATTAATCTCGGTAACTGCAAACAACAAAATATGTGTAAATTAAATTGATGAATATATAGTAAACCCAACCAACCGGCCAAGATCGATCATTCATTTCAAGAAAGAAAACAAATTTTTATATATTAGAGAGTGATAACAAACCGTTGCATTGGGCTGCAGGTGGAAGGTTTTTTATGGCAATGCCGCAAAGTTCTGGCACTGTCAAGGCCCTGGTGAAATTGACTCCTCCTAACAAGTCGTGAGCATCCTTCAAGCCTACACATATGCATGTTGCATTAACGGATAAGGTACGCTTAAATCCTTTGCAGCAACTTGGTGTCGGAATTGTTTGGTTAGAACCAAGCATAAAATAGTTCACACAAGGCATCAGCACATTCTCTGAATCTGAACAGGGGTTTTCTACTGGTGGTGGTGTTGATGATGATGCTGAAGTGCGTGCATTTTGTATTGAAATCCTTGCACCATTTACACACAACAATAGAGCAAATAAGTAAAGAATTGATAATGTTTTCATCATACTCATACTACCCATCAAGAAAATATCAATCGATGCTGAACTAATAGTTCTGTATGTTTGAAGTGAGAGTACGAGGTTTAGCTATGGTGTGTGTATATATGTATATATATATTGACTAGTATGATAACTGGATATGAATAAGATGTTTTGTTGAAAACATTTGAATGCTAACACTCTATTGGATATACACGTTTATACAACTGCAGTTGATGATCATCTCTATCCCTTTTTTTTTTATATGTGGATTAGTCCAGCAGGAACTGAATTAGTGAGTAAATAAAGGCGACAGGCAAAGCTTTTGATTAATTGAGATGATTATCATTCACCCTTGTAGTATTTCGGCTCATGTTCACATTTATAGATAGAATTGTTACCCCAAATGATATAGAAAAACTAAGGATCCGTTTGAATAGGTGTTTTGTTTTGAAACTTGAGAAAAACGAGGCATCCACCGGCCATGTGTCACGTTTGAATAGGATATACACGTTTGAATAGGTGTCACTTTCCGGCTAGGTGGCCGGAATCCACCTGCGGTCAACGGCGTTGACCGGCAGAGGTCCGATGTTGACCACTGTCGGTTAACAACCACATATTTTTTTTATTCAATTTTTTAAAAAAAATAAAAAAGACCAAAATGCCCTCATATTGTGTTTGAAAAAGTTAGAAAATTTTTGTTTGAGAATTGGTGCAAAACAAAAACAACATTTTGAGAAAGATGAGAAATGGGAAAAGTGGCTAACCACACAAAGCCTAAAATAACACGTGTCACATTTATAAACAGTATTGTTACACCAAATTATATAAGCTTTTGATTAATTGAGATGATTATCACTCACCTTTGTAGTAACGTTCACTAATCACTTAACGGAATTTTAGTTTAATTTTTAAAAATTAGGTAACTAATTAAAATAATACGTATCACATTTATAGATATTATGTTACTCCAAATGGTACAGAAAAACTAAAATAACACGTGTCACATTTATAAACAATAGGGTTAATTCCACTATACCCATTGTGGTTTGGGAAATTTTGAAATTCATTTAAGCCAATTGAACATTCTCAAACTGTTTCTTTTTAAGAACCAAAAAGATTTGTGCCGGTTTTATAATATCTATAAATGTGAGAGGAGATCAGTAGAGAAAATATGGTGTTTGAGATAAAGATGAGAGAAAAGATGATGTTGGAGATATAGAGGAGAGAGAGAGACAAAGATCAGGTAAAAAAAACGTGATTGTAAAAAGGAAAAAAAAGGAGAAAATAGAAAGATAAAGTAAGAGAGAATAAAAAATAATTAAATAGTAGCTTGTTCTTTTACTTTTATTTAAGGGTTATGTAGTAATTTTATGCACTTATGCGATTGTTTTTGCTCATTTTTCACTTCAGAAAGCACAAGGGGTTGTATAGATATTAGTACCCATTCCGTGCACATCTCGCGGTTTACATGCTCAACTGGCTAGGGGACGGTTGGTTTGAGGCCCAGAATTAGTCTGACTCAACAACAGTGAAGTGGCTGAAGACATAGAGTTGTAGAGTTAGAAACCTAAGACCTAAGACATAAAAAATAAAAAATAAAAAAAGTGGAATTAACCCTAAACAATATTGTTACACCAAATTATATATAGTATTCAAAGTCGGTTCTCTCACTTCATCTCTCTTGACCCAATTCCCGCCTTCACGTAAATAAATTAGCAATATGTTAGAATGTATACTTATTGAGAAAATAAAAACACAATAAAAACGAAAGGCTGGATTAGTTAAGTTGATTGCTAGTTCGTTTGTTAAACAAAAATTAATTTCACGTTCTAGGTTTGTAGGACAGCCGACAATGTACCTTTGCAAGTTTTATCCATTCTCAAAACAGGTTTTTATAGCTTTATTTATTTATTTATAGAGTATATACAAGAAAAACGAAAGCTCCTCATTTTTCAAAATAGTTTAGCTTAATTTTTTTATGATAAAAAAAGGTTGAGTTTAACTAACTTGGCTTGTTTAATTTGACCACCAATAGGGAGTCATTTACTGTAACACTTTTGATGTAACATTATTGTTGATTATCATTGTGTCATGTATTTTTAAATTAATTATTTAATTTTTAAAAATTAAACAAAAACCTATCAAAATTAATAAATCTCAATGATAAGTAATTGTACTTGTTTCAAAATTTAAAAAGTGTTTCAATAGATCCATCAGTTATCGAGGTTCGAAATTCAAACATGCTGGATTCGTTAAATTCATTTTAATTTATAAATTCAAATGGATCTTAGTGATTCTTTAATAAAAAATAAAAATAAATTGGAGTTTATAAGCCCAACCCCCAATCAGTAAAAAAGGATATCTCTTGGACTCGATAGTTTTGCATTGGGTCAATCCCATTTCTATTGGACCTCAAAGGCTCAAACAACAGAGTTCTGACTTAATGGAAATGTAGAAAATACCTGCGATTGGAGTTTCTGCAACTATTTGTATTTTCTTATAAAATTTCACTAAATGGATTCTTCGTGCGAACCCATTTGAATTCGTTCATAAAATTTCACTGAGAGGTATATGTTTATGAACTTTCAACATATCAAAACATTGTTGTATGTTTTTGAACTTTATTGATTGATTTTCAGAGATACATCTTCATGTTCTGCTAAGTATATTTAAACAAAATTCTGGACAGATTTGGGTTGTACATGTACCACTACTGTCTATCTTGATCGAAACAATATATATACAGTAATAAGCTTAAGAAATCATCCTAAAACTATCCTTAATATTTTTTTTAAACTAAGTTTTCATTGATGAAATGATTACAAAGTGTTTTCCAATAAAATCTCATAGAATACGTAAACTAAGCAAAATTACTTTTATCAAATATAGTAGATCAAACAGTACTAAATTCATATCCTAAACACATATGTAAGCAACAATTAATACTTTATCCCATTACGAGGTTGGATCGTAGTTCGCCATCGTATTTTATCTATACACATGTTTTTCTTTATATTTATTTAATAGTTTTTATATAATTTCTAATATTATTCATGCTATTTGAGTTGCAAAACGTCGGTTATCAAACTTATGCAACACTCCTCCTTTTCGAGATCAGATCATCGATCTAAAATTATTCTTTTTTATCCTAACAAATGTTCAAAACACCGCCATTTCACTAAAACTAAATATTAAAAGAATAAATATCACTAAAATTAAATTTACGATTATTATATCCTAACCCAAGCATATATAACTGAACCCTATTTATACTTTTAGTTATGTGATTTTAGTGTAATACTTCGTTTTGAACATTAGTCAGGATAATACCGAAAAATTTGAAAAGAATATCTCATCTCCTCTTTTTCTCGATCTTGGGGCTGACTACTTATTGGTAGGGAAGCTACTCATAAGATATTCTAAACATATGTGTATTAAAACTAATTTTTCAACTTAACCTCATTCATTGTGAAATTCTTTTATATAATGCAATACCAAATTGTAATTCTATCAGGATATATGAACTTGGATTCTCTATCCAAGATTATTCTATCCTATTATATACAATGTTTAAAACGATGTAGTTTAATTAAATTTAGGAACTTAAAACATAAATATCAATAAATTAATTTACAATTATTAAACTCTAATCAAGAAATGAATGAACTCTATAACACACTTTTAATCTTTGACATTATAATAGAGGATATTATTGTACAGTGGATCCATCTCGAATATATAGCCTCCACTACCATGAAAACAACTACATGCCCTTAAATTTTAGTTTGTGCAAGAAACAAGCAGTGCCATATCTTGGGAAGTATATATGATATGACCTGAATGATGGGAGGAGTAGTATAGCCAGTTATTGCTTCACTAATTATTTGGTAATTAATGTCACACATGGCTAATGATATGAGTGACCCCTTCCATGTTCCTGGCCATTGAGAGAAGAATCCATGCAGCATTATAATGTGGGAGGTATAGTAGTGGACATTGGTATTCTCTTTCAAACAGTAATTTTACATTTCTGCAATAATTAAGGAGTGGAAGGAGAGCTTCATAAATCATATCAAAAGTCATTTTTTGTCTCTTAAAAAAAGTACAATCTGAGTGGATGCAGATAATCAAGCACTATATATACATATTCTTACATTCCTTATGGTCCCTTTGTCATTTGTCAATGTAAATTAAGAGAGATATTTTGAAAGCCAAATTATTTGACTGTAGCTGTGTGTTTGAATATAATGTGGACCTGTTTTGTAAGTCTATCTTGACATATCAGCAAACAAAAAACTAAAGATAGGAATTGAAGAAAGTGTTTGTTTTTCCCTAACTAGTCATAATAATTGAGGAAAATGAAAAATCTATACAAACAAAAATGCAAACAAAACAATTGAAGGTGTTGATCATGGATGGATGGATGGATGTTGGGAATCACAGAGGAGAAACTCTTTCAAATTGGAAAGGTCACCAAAAATGGCCAAAATAGGTGGGCCGTTAATGTATCCCAAACGAGTAGGAAAGGAGCACAGCATGGTAATAAAAACCAGTGGTTGACATTGATGGCTAACCATGCAATTGAGGTGGTGCTTAGGTGTAAAGACTGAAACAGTTGTGAGTTTCTGTGACATGAGAGGCTCCAAATGACCCTACCCATTTCTCTGTGTCCTTGTCCAATCAATTTTTTTTTTTTCTGTGAGAAAGAACAGTTGAAAAACAATTGTGGTGGAAGGAGAAGAAGAACTTCTTGAAGAATAGATGTTGCTCACCATCATTTATAGAATGAGGCCACCAAACTATGATTCTACCAATTCTAGCCTATGGCTTAATTAGTAATTTATGCGTAAAAGTGTCTGTCAAGCTTGTGCATTCTGCAATATTTATGCTGTGGATGATCGATTTAAGCAATTCTATATATGTGACACGACAATATGACTAACAAACTCGAGATTGGGAGGTTCAAACTAAACAAATTTTGTCAAGAGAGTTGGCTAAATTAGTATGATTCGAATTTGATAAGCAGCCCTGATCTTGAAATGGAATAATCAACCTTCCCCTCCTGGTCCTCCACAACTTTAAAAGTGCATCAGTATTTGTTAAGATTATACAGAAAGAAAGTTACAATTCCGGGCCTTCGGACGTCTGAGATTGAGAGGGTAATGGCAATACACATGCACGAACTATCATACTGGACAAAGGCATCTGGAAACTAAAGATCATGGCAGACTGATTCAAAGCATTAGATTAGCAGTTCAATCAATTCATCCATGGTTCGAAATTGTTTAAACCATTTTTGTTTTGGCTTCATGCATGGCTTATAATTATAAGATCAATTAACTGCATGGATGTGCATATATAACACTAGTGCTAATATTAAGTAATTAGCTAGTTAGAACTATATATCATAATTAAAATGGCGAAGAAACAAATAAAAATAATGGTTTTTTTTTTTTTTTACACTCACACACACTCATATGCATCCCTCAAAAATCGAACACTAAATCTGAAGGTCGGAGTGGTAATGAAAATAATGGTTGGGTCGTCCAAAAATCTTCTTCTTGTATAATTCTTTTTGCCTTTGTTTACTCTTCTTTTTTCATCACAAAATTTCTTGATTTTAAGATCATTCTTGTTAAATTGTCAAATAATTATCAGGGCTGGTCCTTTTTTTCCTAAAGAAAGAATTGGACACTTATCATTTTCTCTAGTATTTTGTCGTGACAGGATATACTTCCCATCTTCAATCATCTTTGTTTCATATATGTTGGGTATGGGCAATGCATATTCAACAGAGTATGCTATGCATATGCATGAGATCTTGATTCCATGAACTTCTCGATCAGTTTTCAACTTTTCATTAAACCTCACTATTCTCTGCCATGCATCATTGTGATATGACTTTGTAACTTCTCCATATTTTCCTGTCACCTTTAGATTTAAAGCAGAAAAGTTCATTAAATTACCATAAATATATAAGACAAGAAACAAAGGAAAAAGAAATTAAAACCTTTCAAACAATTGAATTTAATTACTTTATAATTTTGGATATTCTGAATTATTTAGTGTATCACTCCTATCACTTCCTATAAATGTAATATATGTACTTTTAAATAATACTAAAATTCTATCAAGTGATTAGTAAAATCTAAATAATAAGTGTTAAATACATGTGTCAGAATTTTATATAAAGTAATACACTTTGTCCATACAAACATATCTCTTGATAAAACGAAAGAACAACCTCCTTATGAGTTCTTATAAGTTTATCTATAAACTCAGATTTCGATCTGCATGCATGTCAATCAAACAGTTGAATTTGAATGAATTTGAATGAATTTGAATGAATTTGAAGCAATTAATATACAGTTGAAGTGAAGATAAATTATGTACAACAAAAATTCGTTTGTATGTGTGAGAAAATAGTGCATGGAGCTGTTGACATAATAATAATGAGAATGATTATTGATGTGGCACTATTAAACATTCCATGTCAGCGTAGAAGGAGTCAGATGTGATCCAAACTAATTACCGAGAATCAAGGAGTGAAAAAGGGAAGTAGTTGAACGGTAATATTCTATATAATTCATATATACAAATTTTTGGATATTATTATGAATGGAATTTTACTAACTTTAGCATCGGAGTAGAATCCCCGGGGACCACCTCGGGACTTTGCTCTAACGCTATTCTGTTTTACAGATAAAGTTCGTGATTATTGTTTGGAGCTCGATATTTCCAGGTCGGTACATTCACGAATTCCCGACGTGCAGATTTGGGCTTCATCAATTGGCGCCGTCTGTGGGAACCGTGCAAAAGGTTCTCACCGTAAGATTGCATTTCGAATGGCAAACACAAGATCAAAGGGGGTTGCTCCTCAAACTAGCAGGCGAGAGGAAGGAAGACAGTCGTCGCCCTCTCATCAGAAAGCTCCTGAGAAGTCACCACAAGAAGGGAGCCGCATTACTCCTGAGATGATGAAAATATTTACTGAACATTACGATAAAATGGAGGCCATGGTAAAAGAAGTTCGGAAGAAAAATCAGGATCAGCAGAAAGACCCGGGGAAAAAACCCCTGGTGATCCAAAGTGAATCTGGCGGAGAAAACGACGGGAGGTCTGAGACTCAGCCTTTTCTTCAGACTAGAGGGGCAGAAAATGTTAATCGAGATGTGGATAATAATCCAGGGAAGAGGAGGCCTCGTAGGGACAGCCCTCTATCCCAGGAGATTACTGATTTTCCATTACCGCCCCGGTTCAAGTTACCACAACTGCAAGCTTATACTGGAGATTCAGATCCTAATGATCATATCCACAGATTTGAATCTACGATGGATTTTTTAAATGCACCGGAAGAAACAAAGTGCCAAGCTTTCCCTACTACTCTGGAAGGAAAAGCCCGTCTCTGGTACGAGGGTTTAAGACCCAGGAGCGTGGATTCTTTTTCTCAACTTTGTGATCTCTTCTTAACCGTTTCTTACAACGAAAGAAGTTTGACAAATCCACAGCAGAATTATTAAATCTTCGTCAGGGAGATAATGAATCCCTGTGGGGTTATATGGGGAGATTTAATGATGAAAGTTTACAAGTAAAAAATTGTTCAGAGGACGTTTTAGTAGGAGCGTTCCTCAATGGTTTACGACCCGGGAGTTTTTACACCAAAATGACTACTGAACCACCAGGTGATATGAAAGAATTGATGGATCGAGTTGAGAAATATGCTAAGGGAGAAGAGGCTGACCAGAAGAAGAAAGACAATGATAAGCGGGGTGTGAGAACTCGTGAAGAAGGAAAGAAGGGTTTAGCACCAGACAGGCGTTTAAAGGTATTTGATCGCCTCAACCCCCCACGTCGTGTCACCGAGCCAACCATAAGGGACAGAATAACAACTCCCCCCAACCGAACTCGATCAGAAATTTTAGCCATTGTTGGTAGACAGGGTATCTTGAAGTCCCCTGCAAAGATGAATGCCCCAAATCATAAAAGAAACAGAGATCTCTTCTGTAATTTCCATCAGCAGCACGGACACGACACAGAGGATTGCACCGGCCTGAAGAAAGAAATTGAGGATTGTGTTCGTGAAGGATACCTGCAGGATTTTGTTAAAACAATATATAAGGTATCCCGGAGAGGTCGATCTGTTGAAAGGCGCTCACCTTACCGACCTCAAGTGGGAAGGAATGCTGCTAGAAATGTGGATAAGCGTCAGCGCCCTAATAACTATCCTCCAGCTCGGGATGTCACAGGTGAAGTTCATACAATTCTCGGAGGATTAGAAGGGGGAGAAAGTAATTCCGTGCGTAAAAGCAGGTGTAGAAAAATTTCCGAGCAGGAGCCAGTAGGAAAGAGGTTTAAATCTTCAGAAACCCGAGCTCAGAAGCTCAGGAAGGGAAATAATTCACTTTGCAAATTCTGGGAAATAATTTATAAGAAAAGCGAATCTCATAAAATCCCGAGCCCAGAAGCTCAGGAAGGGAAATAATTTACTTTGCAAATTTCAGGAAAAGAACTTCCAGAAAGAGCAATGCATGCAAAATTCCAAGATTAATAATCTAAGGAAAAAGCAAAATAAATTGTATAAAAGCCCAAAAATGAAATTCTGGGTAAACAAAATAATCATCTTCAGGGATAAAATCTCCCAGAGTGAATTATCCAAGGGAATAGGGAATAAAGACCCAAAAATATTCAACAACATCGTTATTACAAACAGAAAGAAGAAACAAAGAAATTCTGGAGACATATAAACTTCAAGGCTGAGTGCCTCCTTCGCCCTTGTCCAGCTCGGTAGTGCCGCATTTGTCTTTGTCCAGCTCGGTAAGATCCACCTCCTGAGTCTCAGAAATGGGAGTGGAAGGAACAAACTGGTTCATGGAGAATCCGAGCTCCCCACCAGTTATTTTTTTGAAAACAGCATTGACTTTTTCTCCCGCGTTAACTTCAAAACCCAACTCTTCCAAGCTCTTGTTTGGAAGATGTGCATACTGGAGAGCTTTGATCGCCTCGTTATACCTGAGTTGAGCTACTGGAATGTTCATTTTGGCAGACATATCAGCAAATTCTTGTGATTTCAAGGTTTATTCCTTCCTCCTTGTGGAATTTATACTTACGCTCCATACTATGGAAATGCCTTTCCCAAACCAGGATAGAGGAACTGAGCTTTTCGTTTTTAGAATGGAGGTCAGCAGATTTCTTTTGTTCAGTGTCCAAGCTGGAGGTGAGTTTCTGAACCACAGACTGAAGCTCTTTGGATTTCCCTTGCTCATTTTCTAACTTCAAGTTAAGTTCTTGAATTTGAGATTGGAAGCCTTCAGTTTTTTGCTCTTCGATTTCCAAGTGCGATTTAACTGTGGACAATTCTTGTCTAGCCTGAGATTCCATATTTTCTAGCTGCCGTCCTTTTTCTTCCAGAGCCAAGATTTTGTCCTCGAGTTCAACTACCTCTTTCTTCTTTTCTTCTAGTTCAGCACGAAGGGTAGATGAACCCTCAGAAGAGCGAATGACCTCGATGGCTCTAGTAGATATGACCGCACTCTATGAATAAGGATAAAGATGGAGTAAGTATAAGTTAGATAAAAGAGGATGAAGTAAAGAGAAGGGCACTTAGAGATATACCTGAGCAGCATATAGAGCCATGACATTGGTCAGGTTCTCCTCGTCCAGTTGCCTCAATGAATTCAAATCCCGAGGCAGAACTCCTTCACCCAGCCACTGATGAGCTAATGCTGGGGTGAGTACTCGGGAATTTCGATTGAAGCCCCAACTCGGACAAAATTGGTCCCCAGGGAGCGTAACTGGAACGTAAGAGATGGGCAATCTGCTGGGATTGATCTGAGATAAGAATCCAAATTCGGAATCCTGAGAAAAGTTAAAAGGTACAGCAGAA
Source organism: Ophiorrhiza pumila (assembly GCA_016586305.1). Lineage (NCBI taxonomy): Eukaryota > Viridiplantae > Streptophyta > Magnoliopsida > Gentianales > Rubiaceae > Ophiorrhiza > Ophiorrhiza pumila. The sequence continues at coordinate 30,672,973 of BLIW01000010.1, forward strand.
AAGGTAGGAGTTGGAATAGATGCTGTTGTTTCAAGTGGTATGTCTTGGCCTGCATCCTGTGGTATTGAAGTCGGTGCAGCTGGAGTAGTAGTCTTCTTGCTCGGTGGAGTGTCTTGTTTGGCTGAGGCCGGTAAGATTCTCTTGGAACCTCTTGTTTTCTTCTCCTTCTCTTTGGGTAGTGTACGTAAACCCGAAATGTCAACTTTAGGAGGAACAGGAGGTGGAATAGAAGCCTTTAAAGGTGAAGCAGCATCGGCAGCAGAATCTGCTGGTGTAGTGGAAGCACCCGGACTGGAGGTGCCCGAGGTGGAAACAGTTGTAACAGTTTTACCCAGGCCCGACTTGATCAGCTGTGCAATGTCCATTACTATAATAAGGAAAGGGTGTCAGAGAAATGAAATATCAGAGTAACGTTCAAGAAGTTTTGAAATGAAGGGAAAAATACTTACATTCAACTCCGAACTTATTCTTGGAGCCTTTATGTTTAGAATCAAGTACGACAGGACTCAATTTACCTTGAATTAAAATTTTCTCAGATAGCCAAGATACATCTAAGATAGCTCCTAAAGTTTCTAGCGTTTGTTCTCCACTAGCACTAGAAGATTTTTTGGGTTGCCTATCAGCTATACTACTGACAATTTTCCAGGGATGGTTCTGGGTGAGAAATTCTGAATGAATAAAGAAGAATCGTCTCTTCCAATGGTGAATAGAACTAGGAAAATTTTGCAAAAGGGGAACTGTGTTAGGACATCGATTAAAGTTAAACCATCCTAACTCATTGGGGACTGTTTTTAAAGAGAAAAAACGCCTAAACAGAGTAAGGTTGTAAATTACTTTACAGTGCACACAGAGCAACTCAAAACATATAACTGTCCTGATGGAATTTGGGGTGAGCTGACTTAGATTTATTTTGTAATGATCTAAGATATTTGAAAGCAAGTTAGAAATAGGGATCCTAAGTCCAGCCTGTAATTGGTGTTCATAAAGGGCTATGAAACCCTGAGGAGGATGCATGGCTCGGTCATCTCTAGATGGAGCTCTAACAGGCAAATTATCAGGGATGAAATATTTGCTTAATATTAGGTCAATGTTCTTCCTACTTAAAACAGATGAAATAGAATTCACAAGAACTCCCTCAGTAACGTCCTCTAAGTCTTCGTCGTTTGACTTGGGATTTTCTACTTCTCTGTCCTGTTCAGGCACAGTGTTTTCCGTCTTAATAGGCTTAGCTATAAGAATATTCGAAGGAGGGGCCTTGGAAGATTGCCTGAGTGACCTTCTAACAGGAGTTGTTAATTCTGAAGAAAGTGAAGGTTTTTTGCTGACTGGAGGTGGAGCACTTTGAACAGAAGGTGATTGATTTTTCTCGCCTATTGATTCTATACTGATGTTTATAGATGGGGTATGGGAAGTAGAAGGTTCAACATAAGATGCAGAATTAATGGGTTCGGAGGAATTAGAATGATCTTCAGAAGACATACCTGGTAATGAGTATGAACTTAGGGAAAATTCTGGAGATGGAGAGGAAAAACCCGGAGTGTTCAGGGCAATTTGTGCAAAAGCGAGTGAGGAAATTGTTGCTTTTGATTACTTGACCGCCTGAAACCCAGCCGTGTTCGGAAAAAGGAAAACGTGAAATTAGGGATTAGGGCAAGTTTGAATTAGAAGAGGAGAAGTTTTGAATGAGTTGACAGTTAATTCAGATAACGTATACGTTATCAGGATAATGATTGCTTTTGAATGAAATCACGTGCACATTTATGATTAAAGATTAAAGGTTTGGATTTTCAAAGTCAAGGCGTTGGTTCATGAATTGTAATTCAAAATCGTCTTTGCTGGAATCGAAGCATCAGTGCTTGTTTAAAAGTCCAAGAGAACCAGCTCGGGAATATTTGTATGCAATCATCAAGTCAGGATAAAGATGTTTATACCGACTTGATGAGGTATTGATGTGGCACTATTAAATATTCCATGTCAGCATAGAAGGAGTCAGATGTGATCCAAACTAATTACCGAGAATCAAGGAGTGAAAAAGGGAAGTAGCTGAACGGTAATATTCTATATAATTCATATATACAAATTTTTGGATATTATTATGAATGGAATTTTACTGACTTTAGCATCGGAGTAGAATCCCCGGGGACCACCTCGGGACTTTGCTCTAACGCTATTCTGTTTTACAGATAAAGTTCGTGATTATTGTTTGGAGCTCGATATTTCCAGGTCGGTACATTCACGAATTCCCGACGTGCATATTTGGGCTTCATCAATTATGGTATTGAGCAAAATGCCAATTTGGTCACCAAACTATACCAAACTAGTACTTTTAGTCATCGAACTATTTTTTCAGCCGAAAAGGTCACTCAAGTAAATTTTTTGGCTAAAAAAGTCCTTCCGTCCATTCTAATCGTTAAAACTATGACGGAAATATATTTGAAGGACAAAAATATCAATTCACTCCTCGAGAGTTTAAAACTACATTGCATCTTCTTCTACAACGCAGCAAACCCCACAAATAATCCTTCAACATCTACAAGTTCAATTTCAACATATCGTCCGATTCACCACCCTTGTCCCCAGATTTCATTGCTCTTGATTTGGTTTTTCTTCACAAATTCAATGACTTGCTTTTCGGCTTCTTGTTCAGTAATTGTACTAGCGAGCACCTTCTCTGTCAACCCACTTGCTCCATGATGTTCTTGACACCATTCTCCCATTCTATCCAGGCACTCCTCCTTTTGATGAATGACCAAATCAGGACCTTCAATTGATTTTGTCAAACTACCATCTGTAATTACACAAGCAATCTCCAATATTCTATCGATTTCAACATTCAAACCAGTCATTTCTAGATCAATCCACACAAGCGGCAGCTTGTACTCCCCAGAAGCCACTTTTGAGCTCTGTCGACCCTTTTATGATTCCCCGAAGTGGCTGCACCACCTGATTTTTCATGTTTCCTCTCCCCATCAACCTCAGCAGCAACCAATGTTGTTTGTTCCCTATCATCGGCTGCATCCAGCTCCAGCAAAGAAAAAACATTTGAGAGTTGATCCATTCCAATACTTTAATGGTACACTTCGGGAACGGCAGTGGGCAGAAATGAATCGACGGAGCTGCGAATTAGAAGCATCAATCGAAACAAAATATCAACATTCATACCTTAGGGCTCTTGAGATACAATTCGGATTTTAAGCAATTTGAGTGTGCAAACTGTGAAATGAATCGGTGAAAATTCTCATAGAGTGCTCAAATGTTTGTGGGTGATGGTGGTGGACCGGTGGTGAAGGTGGCTGCAGCCTAAGTTGTTGGTGGAAGTCCGTGTTTTAAAACTCGGACCGGAGTGCGAACCGGTAGATCTACTGGGTTAGGGGTCAATTGGTCGGACCAGTCGAACCGGTGTCAAGAACCGGATGACGTCATAAATATATTTACTATAAATATATTAATTAAATATTAACATATCTCACATTTTATGTCAAAATAAAATGACCAAATTATAAAAAAATAATATTCAATTAAATTCTTAGTTTTTCATCCATAAAAAAAAATCATAGATCGTATTATTTAATAATGCTAATAATTATTTTATTTATAATTTAATAAAATTTTATTAAAATACATGAGATATAATAAAGTATTAATTAATTTAATATCAAATCGATTATATTAAAATAAGTTAGAAAATATAGTTTTCAATACACAATTTATTTATTTCAAAACTTAAACTTGTGAATTAAAAAAATTAATGGCATATCATACTTTGAATTTAATTTTTTGTTCTATAAAATAATAATTAAATAAAAAATAATAAATATTATATGATAAAATTTAAATTTCATATTTATTTAAATTGTATGAATGTGATTGATTGAAAATATTGATAAAAACATAATTTCTATATTAATTCAAAATATTGTAATATGTTAAATTGGAAGTATTTATGATAATTAGAATTTATTAAAAATCTTAAAATATGGTAAATTTGAAGTATTTATGATAATTGAAAGATATTAAAAATCTTGAATATGGTAAATTAAAGTATTTATGACAATTGAATGTATTCAAATTTTAAAATATTGAAATATAGTAAATTGGAATTTTTTTTTAAAGGAAACAATTATGTATATAAATATAAATCAATTACAACGGAATATAATTTTGTGGCTTTAGATAAGTGATAACCCCAAGAGAAAATTAAGCATAATCTTACAGAAAACGAATTTGAACCAATCAATTAAATATAATTTAAAGGGTTATCTTCAATTTACTCCCATGGAAGATGATCTTTAATCACTTTGCCCCCATCAAAGATTTTTATTAGTACTTTGCACCGATAAGAATATTCTATTACTATATTTAAATAAAAAATTTTAATTTTGCCTTAAAAAAATTACTTTTTTTAATATTTTAGACTATTTTACCCTTAAATTTAATTTTGAAAATCTTATCCTACTATATCATCATTTTATTTCTTTTTTCTTTATATATACTTTAACAAATTAAATTTCTTATTATTATTTTAAATAATAGAATAATATATATAATCTTACTAAAAAAATTAGATTTTGGATACGGTTTACTATTTTTTATAATTTATTAACTATTTTTAATGTACTTGGTCAATAAAAACCTCATATGAATTATTTAATTTCCGGGAATGTAATAAAATAATACATACTTTGTCCAATTTTTTATTTCTTTAATAAAAAATTAATGAAACATTTTATTTTACCACTCTGATATCTATGGATTTTTAATTTAGAGTGAATGAATTTTTAATTAAATAAGTATAAAAGATATCTCTATTAGAAAAATATATATTTATCATAAATATAGACCTTACAACTAATAAGCAAATAATTATGTTATTTATTTTGTCATTATATAATTTTATTATGTTGATTAGATTACTTTAATATATATATATATAATAATATAATAAAAAAATTAAGATATTAAATCAACGTTTTAAATTGTCAATAATACAAATAAGATAAACAATCATATTATAAAGACACAACAAACTAAAATGAGTAAAAAAAATCATAAATTACAAGAAACTTGACATATTTTTTTATATAAAAGAAGATGAAATAAAAGAAAAAGAAAAAAAATGAACAAAATAAAAAGTATCTTATTTTGTTAAAAAAATTGATCAAGTATTTTATGCCTCAAACTAATAATATTTAAGTATTAATACAAAATTATGGAGTGTATAAATTGAAGTTAATGTTTAAATATAAGAGGGACAAATATAATTTAATTTATTTTTTATTAATGGATAAAATTGTCATTTAAAATTAATAATTAATGATGTTATCCGTTAGCATCTTTAATTGATAGTCAACGGTGCAAAGTGTTAATAAAAATCTTTTATGGGGGCAAAGTGATTAAAAGCCATCTTTCATGGGGGTAAATTGAAGATAACCCTAATTTAAACACATTAACAACAAAAGCCAGCAAAGAGAGCATAGGAATTCATGGCCAGTTTTGCTTCTGTAATACTATCATCACAGCAATACAAGTCCAGAAATGAATCTAGACTTCGAAAGTTGGAATGGCTGAAATGGTGAAGCCCACTTGCTCCTATCATCACCATCTTGAACTTTTCCTCCATTATTATTGCCGCCTTCCAAAAAACCATAATATCTCAGCACAAATGCCAAAACAAGAATCAACCATTCCAAGCAAAAGATCACAATAGACAACCCTCCACCCATTTTCAGAATCAGAGCTGCATCATCTTCTCTAACGTAAGATTTCAGAGCTCCCAAGAAGTGATGCGAATGTTGTATGGCCGAGGCTCCAACTCCTGGACCAAATTCGAATCTCCCACACAAGCTATAGGACCGTGTTGCTCTTACCAAGATAATCCACAACAAGAACACAAAATTGGATGGAACGAAATCAAAGGAAAAACGCTAGGAATTGAGTAAATCAAAACTTCACGTTTTATTACTAATGAACTTAATTTAACCTATGAAAATTCAATCAGTTAAACAAGTTAATTAGGCCTGCTCTTTAAATAAAGAACAATTGGTGTAATCTCCTATAGGTCACGCTAAAGGGGATTAACTACAATGAACAGTTAAATAACTCTTCAAGGCTTTGAACAACTCAAGGAGTTAATTCACGAATTTTAGCAAAGCTAAAAACTCAATTTTATTCACCAACTTATTGTGTAAAAACGTTACATGCATCTCCTTTTTATAGGGGATGAGTTTCGGCCATGCCAAGAAGGAAAAGGAAATAAACCCTAGTAGTTGCAAAGTACAACTTGACTTCTTAACAAACTAGCTAACTAACTAATCCAAGTTGTAAAAGGATTAGGTTAGACAGTTTTTAATGAAGAAGCAAAACGTGTTTTGGCTTCTTGTTTCCTAAACTAATCAACTTTCCAAATTGGAAAAGGAAACTACAACTAACTACCAAATCCTTGTCCAAAAAGGATTTGCTTTTCTTGCCATTATCATGCAAGATAATTGGATCAAGTAATTACTTAGCCCATAATTAAAAACACAAAGACTTAAGCCCATAATTAAATGTTTAATGGACTTAATTATTACAACTAAAAAATAAACCCAATTGAAACATTAAAAGTGGCGTGAACAATTAATGAAGCCCAATACGCCATTACTTGGTCTTCAATGTAGTCCATGGATTCGCACGACGATAATCTGCCAGAATCACGTCACTCATCTTGGTAGGCACTTTTGACAATGCTAACGTCCGAATCTCGAAAAATGTAAAACATAAACGTTGTAGCCCTATCTCTTATCGTTCCAGGGCTTCTTGAATCACGTAATTTGGAGTTATATCGAAAGCGATATGTCAAGAATACCAAACAGTGGCAGAATCTTTCAGCACATAGAATTTGTCTTTGACACCATGGACATGGACACGGTTCATTTGCATCATTCCCTCTCTCCTCGGAAAGGATTCGTCCTCGAATCTTGAATTTGAGTTCCTGGATCAAACACCAATATGATGAACTCAATGCAAACTCGAGCCAAATAAAATTGGGAAGATGCACATCTCGAGCAACAAGAAATTATATCCTGCCAAAACAAGACAAATGTATAAGGTAAAAGAAAGCACAATAATCTAAAACAATACTTAGAATAATTTCCTTTCACCAAAAGAATAGAACGGGCAGAATATGTATGCAAAATCGAAATACATATAACATGATTAGTCTTAACCAATTTTGCATGAGTCATAATGTTGAAGTTAATGAATTCAAAACAATGATGCAAATAACTATCATGTAGTTTATGTAAATCAGAAAATCGAATGTTTTGAATTGGAGAACTAATCAAAACGAATTCACTATCACCATTCATTAACACATTATTTACGTTATGAACATATAATGTAAGCAAAGGACGTAAAAATATATGAATAGAATCATAAGTACAAGAATATTCATAACAAGAAAACATATATGCATCCTTGACAAAGTGCAAATCACAATAACGTATGAATACCTTTAAAACCATTCGAAAGTTATCAAATATGAGAGTGTAATTCCAAAGATTAGAATGTAAACAATCTATTGAATAGTTGTAAAAAGAAAATTTTACTTCTTGGAATTCAAAAGAAATTTGGAACGGAGATAACTTACCATACAAGTGTTGAACTACATGATTACCTCTTGGAACTTTATGAAATTGGCTATGGAGCGGATTGACAACAATATGTGCAAACTCTCGATCCCAATATTCAAAGGAAAAGTCATTCCAACAAGTATATCCAATATAATTAACACTTTTATACACAAGAATTTGAGTATGGTTGAATTTATTAACATAAAATTCAGAATTTAACTCATGTAATAAATAAGCAACATAACACACTAACAAACTAAACATAGATTCATTCAATTCAAAGTACCTTGAAGTAACCATTGAAGAATTATGTAAATTAATTTGCTTATTAAAACACAATATGTTAGACTCTAAAACACACTTAACAAAATTCCAAACCATTTGTGTTAAAGTATAGGGAAGCTTTTGAAATTGATTAAAAACAGTTTGAAAACTTTGAAACTCAACCGAATTGATAATAACAAAGTTCTTAACATTTTTAAGATCAAAATCAAGTGAAAACTTACCTAACTTACCTTGCTTACCTTGTGGAAAACAAGCTAAGGCAGATTGGACTCCGTCCAATTGATAATGAGCTGTTTGCAACTCCATTAGATGTCTAGGAACTCCATAATCCTGCAAAACAAAAGAACTAGGCAGCAAACAATGTAAATTGTGATCACTAGAATTCATAAGTACAAGATATTGTTGTTTGTCTTTCAATGAACTCTCATTCTCACACTTTCCATTACACTTATTTTGCTCATGGCCTATACTAACTAAATCACTCTTTTGATTTTCTTTTTCAGCTTTTTCTATCTTTTGCTTTTCTAACTCACTCTTTTCTTTCTCTTTTTCATCCCTCAATTTAGCACAAGATTGTGCAATTCTTGTGAGATCTTCAGAAATTTCACAAGGTGCTGAAGCTCGGAGATTAAACTTTTTACCATCCTTCATGAGTGAATAACAATTTTTGAGATCATTATAAGCACCCTTGCAATCAAGCTGCCACGGTTTTCCCAATAAAATATGGGCTGTTTGCATAGGAAATATATCACATAGTACCTCATCTTTGTACTTTCCAATTGAGAATGCAACCTTGACTTGCATTGACACCCATACTTTATCACAATTATCACTCCATTGCAGCAAGTAAGGATTTGGATGTGGATTGGTTTGCATATTCAACCTTTCTACCATTAGCTCACTTGCAAAGTTAGAGCTTTTCCCGCTATCAATCACTATAGCACACACTTTATCGTGGACATTGCACCTTGTATGAAACTCTTGTGGAGTGGTTGTCGACTCCTTGATTTCATCATGAGGGTATATCATCTTTCGGAGTTTTTCCATCAATTCATCAATCTCCAACTTAAGAGTATTTGTACTTTTTTTCACCATTTTTCCTGCAATATTAGTAAAGAAAAACGCAAGAAAATATATAGATTCCTCACGGGTTCCTCACTATTGGATAGTAGGTACTCTCCTCTCTTTTTGGGTAGTGTTCTCTCTTGTTTAACCTAGCTACTACTCTCAATTAATGAATATGTGGGGTTATTAAGATTCACCAAAGTTCAATTACTTTAATAGCAAGATCTCAATCAGCAAGTTCCACACACAAATTTTCACAAATCAAATCAAGAGATGTAACAAGAAATCACGTCAAGAGTGTTTAGAACACGTGAAAGTTATAATTTGATTTACCACCAGAAACTAAGAAATTCAGAAACTAGATTTCAAAAAAAAGAGATTGGTTTTTGAATCAACTAATTCCGAGTTGTATTGAAAAAGTTATGGCACTTTTAATCCAAGGTGGTTTTCAAGAAACAAGTTAAGAACAATGTGTTCTTTTCAAAAAATAAATTAAATAATTAAATAACAGAAAATAATAACAATAAATAAAGTCCGACTATTTTTTTTTTTTTTTTTTTTTTTTTTTTTTTTGATTCGGTCACTCTTTTTTTTTTTTTTTACCGTGAGTTTTTTTTTTTTTTTTAACTTCGGACAACAAAGGACAAAATTACACTTTTAAGGTTTGAACATAAACCTTGGACCAATCAAAATACTAGGTTCGGACAAGAACCTTAAACACCACAAAAATTAAGGTTTGAAGACAACAACCTAGGATTTAGGTTTAAGAATGTTTTGTCTTCTTGTCTTAACAACCTTAAAAACTTCAAACTTTATTAACTCACCAAGGACAATGAATTCGGATGTGCCACTTTAACAAGAATATCAAGATTCAAGACAAAGATCAAGAATCCAACTCAAGAATTCAATTTTGACCACTTTGAGTTTTCAAGAAAATCAAGAAGTTCAAGAAAGTTATCAAGAACTTATCTTTTTCGAGTGGAGTAAAAGTTTGATCAAAACTCAATATATGGTGGACAAGATAAAGAATCAAACGCAAAAAGAAAATCAAGAAACGGATAAGAATCAAGAAAGTTATGAAAACTTGACCTAGAAACCCTAGTTATGAAACCCTAGTTTGACACACGAAACCCTAACAATGTTATGACGTGAAAACAGCAAAGAAAACTTCAAGAATCCTACACTATGATTATGACAAAAGAGTGCAGAATTTAACACCAAAAGACAGCAAGAAGACGCAACAAGAAACAGCAAGAAACAACACAAAAATCGCAAAAGAAGATAGACTCAATTTAGACGATTTCGGGCAGAATGTATTGACTCAATGTTCATGCGATTTTGGACAGAATTAAGGACTGAATTAAGCACGAATTAAGACAGCAATTAAGACACAAAAAAAATGGCAGAAAAGAATGAGCAAAAATTATGGCAGAAACGACGTCAAAAAGAGCAGAATTCAGACGACACAACAATGAACAAATTCGGGCAGATTGTGAATGATTTGTTGCATGCGATTTTGGTGATTTTAATGGGTGAATATGTATCGACTTTGGACAGCAAGAAGAACACCAAATAACAGCAAGAAAGATGCCAGCAAAACTGCAGAAAATTGACACAAAAACGGCAGAATTGACGCAAACCAAGAACAGAAATTTTGCGGAAGAATTGAAAAACGGATAACCTGAATTTTCTTGGGCAACAACTGTGTTCTCTGATACCAATTGATGCGAATGTTGTATGGCCGAGGCTCCAACTCCTTGGACCAAATTCGAATCTCCCACACAAGCTATAGGAACCGTGTTGGCTCTTGACCAGATAATCCACAACAAGAACACAAAATTGGCTGGAACGAAATCAAAGGAAAAACGCTAGGAATTGAGTAAATACAAACTTCACGTTTTATTACTAATGAACTTAATTTAAACCTATGAAAATTCAATCAGTTAAACAAGGTTAATTAAGGCACTGCTCTAAATAAAGAACAATTGGGTGTAATCCCTCCTATAGGTCAACTGCTAAAGGGATTAACTACAAGAACAGTGAAATAACTCTTCAAGGCTTTGAACAACTCAAGGAGTTAATTCACGAAATTTTTAGCAAAGCTAAAAACTCCAATTTTATTCACCCAACTTATTGTGTAAAACGTTACATGCATCTCCTTTTATAGGGGATGAGTTTCGGCCATGCCAAGAAGGAAAAGGAAATAAACCCTAGTAGTTGCAAAGTACAACTTGACTTCTTAACAAACTAGCTAACTAACTAATCCAAGTTGTAAAAGGATTAGGTTAGACAGTTTTTAATGAAGAAGCAAAAACGTGTTTTGGCTTCTTGTTTCCTAAACTAATCAACTTTCCAAATTGGAAAAGGAAACTACAACTAACTACCAAATCCTTGTCCAAAAAGGATTTTCTTTTCTTGCCATTATCATGCAAGATAATTGGATCAAGTAATTACTTAGCCCATAATTAAAAACACAAAGACTTAAGCCCATAATTAAATGTTTAATGGACTTAATTATTACAACTAAAAAATAAACCCAATTGAAACATTAAAAGTGGCTGTGAACAATTAATGAAGCCCAATACGCCATTACTTGGTCTTCAATGTAGTCCCATGGATTCGCACGACGATAATCTGCCAGAATCACGTCACTCATCTGGTAGGCACTTTTGACAATGCTAACGTCCGAATCTCGAAAAATGTAAAACATAAACGTTGTAGCCCTATCTCTTATCGTTCCAGGGCTTCTTGAATCACGTAATTTGGAGTTATATCGAAAGCGATATGTCAAGAATACCAAACTGTGGCAGAATCTTTCAGCACATAGAATTTGTCTTTGACACCATGGACATGGACACGGTTCATTTGCATCAAGAAGTTGGAAGTTGTGGTGAAGATGAGCACTGAAACAGAGCCTTGAAAGATTGCAGTCACGGTGGCCACCATTGATGGAAAAGCTTAAATGTAAAAAAAAAAAAAAAGCAGGAAAAATTGAAAATCGGGTTCTAACCGGTTTCCGATTTTCCCGGTTGAACCCGATTTTTGACCGGGTTTGACCGGTTTTTTGACCACCGGTTTTTTTACGTAACTCAGACCGGACCCCTTGCCGGTTCCCGATCCAACCGGTCGAACCGACCGGTCCGGTCCGAATTTAATAACACTGGTGGAAGTGGGTTGAAATTTTGGAAAGAGAAAGGAAAAAAATGGAAAGAGAGAAAATAGAACATAAATAAATGGAAAAAAAACCTTGAACAGAAAGGAAAGAAACAGAGAAAAAGGAAAGAAAAAAAGAAAAAAACATTCCACTTATGCTTGATTTTGATTAAATAAATTGAAAGGAAAGGAAAAAATTAAATAAAGAGAAAGAATCTTGGGTGGAGTGTTTTTCTATTTATTGGACAATTATAATCTTGAAAATAAGCATGTGCACTGCATGTGATAGTATTTCCGTTTGCTCTAACAGGCTAAATGGCCGGAATGATCTTTTTCGCAAAAAAATAATAGTTAAATGACCTTTTTAAATAAAAAAAATAGTTCGATGACTAAAATTACTAGTTTGATACAGTTTGGTGACCAAATTTACATTTTGCTCTTATGTTATTTGGCATTTGACACCTTACAAGCCCTGAAAAGGTCCCCTCAACTTCACTTCATGGACTACATCATTGCTCTGATAACAGTATTGCTGGTATTTTTTTTTAATAGTAAGAGTATGATTTTTGCATTGAAGATCCATCACATCCAATTAATATTAAAGTAAACAACTGTAGGGTTTGAATAATAAAATGTGTAACCCTCAATTACACAACTAAACAAAGGTTTCTGATTGGCCAAGAAGCAGAAACAGTACTCCAACTGCCTCCATAACATTGAGAGAGACACAATGGTGTGGGACAATAAATATTCATTCTGAGTCAGGTTTAAATGCATACATTACATGATTTTTTTTCCAATTTTTATTCTGTATGAAATAAATTATTATTTTATTGGTTCAATAATTCAATATAATTTGGTTAATTACCACAAATGAAATGTAAATGGATTGATCAAATTAATTCATTGGTCACCGTAATATTATAGGAAGAATTTGCATAGTAAATTTCAACAATTGCTTTTGTCTTGATCTAATCGTTTAGGTGATCAAATAAAATAATGTCAGTTTTGTGTAACAGTAGGCTCAAAACTTTTGTTTATGGCAATAAATCAAGTGAGCTCATTTGTGTGGACATAAGGAAAGACCATCATACTAATAATTAGTTGGAACGTAAATTTTGTTTTACTATCTTATACTATTATAAGTAATCTTAGTATTTGCGCTAAATTATTAATAATTGGCGCTGATTGAAATCATTGTAAGTGAAATGAAACAATACGAAATTTCAATATTGTGATCTTTAACGTGTAGAACTGATTGAAACTGGTTTAATTAAAGGCATGAACTTGTTAGGAGAGTTCGAACTCTAACCTTGAAATGTTTTACATTGAAATGATCACCAACCCAACATGTATGATATTTCCTTTACTACAAGAAGGTCTACATTAATTAATTAATTAATTAAATCTCATGAGTTAGAGATTAGAGCAATATTGACTCAGATGATAACGTTAGAAACAGAAGCATGCCTAGTTGCACAAGTGGGTTTAACCCATTTGCAAATTTTAACCTAAGAAATTGATGAAGAAAGTAGCAATAACCAAAAGTACGAGGGATTTGTGATGCAGCACTAGTATCCATGAAAGCACAACTTTTGTCATTATTTTATTCAACATTTCTTTTTCTTCATCCATGGTCCTAGATAATGTGCAACTTGCTTACTTCCTAAACCAGTCAGGCCTCGTAAGCAAATGAGAAGAAAAAAAATTTCCCCCAAAGTCTTTGTGTTCTCTTTTTCTTGTTTGCGTCAAAATCATGATCTTATTCAATTCCGAAAGTAAGCTATCAATTTATACACTCTTTTATGATCTCATCAATTATACAAAAATGTTCGCGTATGTTTGGATATGAATTTTTTAGTTCATTTCTCATCTCATTCAAAACAATATATTTGTTTATATTCAATTTTCAAAATAAAATTTTAACTTCTCTAACCACAAAAGAGAATATTTTATTCTTTTCAACATTTTTTAATTTTTTTAAAATTTTTATTTGTTTGACTTGACTGGTAATGGTCAAAGGTTAACTGTTGTCGGTTAATTGTCGTTGACCACTGTCGGTTACCACCATCGACTGTTAATGGGGGTTGATCGGCTGCCGTCAACCTTTTAATCGTCACTGTGAATTCAAACAATTTAATAAAAAAACTATTATTTTAAACTTTATTTAATAAAATAATTCTTCTACACAAAATTAATAAAAACAAAACTTATCAATCCAAATGCTCAATTTTCAAAATCAAAATATTTCTTTTGTAAAACGTAACCTAAGACCTCGTTTTACCCAATTTTCAAAACAAAACGCAATCAAGCTAAGCCTTAAATCTCACTTTTTTTTGACAATATTTACAATCGATGTGAGAGTAAAAATCATCACAAAAAAGTCAAAATCAATGTGTTTTTGAATTTTATCATTTTTGACTAAAATATATGTATTATAGCCCATGAAAAATGAAAATTTGGTGAAAAATCAAAATTTCACTTTTTTACACTATTCATCAGAATTCATGTTCATAATTGAGGCGTGTGTAAAAAACAGTAGGGAAAAAAAAATCAAAATCAACATATTGTTTTACTTTGCCATTTTTTACCAAAATATGTGTGTTATAACCCATGAAAAATGAAGGTCTGGTAAAAAATTTAATTTTCATCTTTTTGGACAATATTCACTAAAATCCATATAATTAGAGTGGGTGCAAAAACCAGTACAATAAAAGTCAAAATCAATGCGTTTTTAGATTTTGCCATTTTTGGCTAAAATACGTGCGTTATAACCCATGAAAATGAAAATTTGGTAAAAAAAAATCTAAATTTCACTTTTTTACACCGTTCACAATGATACATGTTCACAATTGAGGTGGGTGAAAAAAATAGTATAAAAAAAACAAAATCAATAACGTTTTTTGATTTTACCATTTTTTTACTAAAATACGCGTGTTATAATCCATGAAAAATAAAGCTTTAGTGAAAATTTTAGGGTTTGTCTGGATAGAGTTTTTTATCCCATTTCTCATCTCATTTCAAAACAAAATGTTTGTTTATATTCAATTCTCAAAACAAAAATTTTCAACTTTTCTAGCCACAAAATAAGAGTATTTTAGTCTTTTCAACATCTTTTAGTTTTTAAAAATCTTTTATTTGTTTGAGTTGATCGATGGTGATGGTTGACTGCTGCCGGACATCATTACCAGCCGATCGAATTCTAGCCATTTGATAGGAATCCGACCAACCGATGGTTGCCTTGACTGCCAATGGCGGTTGATTAACTGCAATCAACCTTTGACCATCAGTGTCAACCCAAACAATTTAATAGAAAAATATTGTTATTTTCAATTTTATTTAATAAAATAATTTTTCTACACAAAAACCAATAAAAACAAAATTTATCAATCCAAACACTCATGGGGCGTTTGATAAGGGGGAATAGAAGGGATCAATGATAATCAACAAAAGTGATTGCTATTGTTAATGTTTGAAAATGGGTAATGAGAATAATTATTCATTAATGATTACCTTAAATGAGTCAATGGATGATTCCTTAGTCTCCCCTATTAATCATCCATTACCCTATATTGGGTAATCGATTTTACCCACATCTACCAAATAACTCCATACTCCAATATATACTTTAATAATATTATTATTATTAATTAAAATAATAATAGTAATAGTAATATTGAAATATAAAGGTTTGCTGAAAATTTTAAAGTTTGTTTAAATAGGGTTTTTTATCCTATTTCTCATCTCATTCCAAAATAATATGTTTATTTATATTCAATTCCCAAAACAAAATTTTCAACTTTTTTAATCACAAAATAACAGCATTTTTCAACTTCCACAAATGAAAATTTTCTATTCTCTCTCCTATAAGTTGATCTCACAATTAACATTCAATTCATTTTGCTGAATTGATGAATCCATTTCGCTTGAGAAAAATAGTACTTATTACATAGGTACATAACAACTATACATGAAAATAGAACTCATGGCAGGTAAGATAACATTCTCCTTGGAGCCTTTCTATTGTGATACTGTCTCAAGAAATATATATAAATTTCACTTTAGCGTATAAAGTGTTAAAAATTAATATAGATAGTGTCAAAAACTAGCGTATAAAGTATTAAAAATTAGCGTATTAGCATATGAAGTATCAAATATTAGCGTATAATGTATAAAAAATTAACGTATTAACGTATAAAGTATAATTTATAGATCACGTCTCATATATGAAATCATCTCACAAGAGTTTTTTGCGTTCTCTTTGCGAAAATTTTCAATATAATGATGTATCCTTGAGAACATGAGTTTTTATTTTAGGTGATTAAATATTCCATTTAGATGCTGTTTAATTTTTCTATATATATAACCAATCGTTTGCACGTGAATTGCTGCACAAAAACTTTTAAATTTTAGTGACTGAAAAGAAGTTTTTAATTCTCCTTGTGCTGGTGGATAAATTTAATTTCACATTCTTGATCTAGTGCTTGCATTCATTTTTTTTTTTGTTGGCAAATGTGATTTTTTTTTAAATGAGATAAAAAATTTGATTAAAAACAAAATTCATATCACACATAAGTATAGTCAAAATTCAAAACACTCAATATAAGAACATTATCATTTAATTTTAGTGTAAAACACACTAAACCCCCTTATACTATTGGTTTGTTCCACTTTTATTCCCTATAGTTTTAATTACAACAATTAACTTTCTTAACTTTTCAAGTTAAAGAAAATCAATAACAACGTTAAATATAGTCAATGAAAACATAATTTTAGTCCAACTAAAACTCTTTAATACATACGACAACCAATTATTTTATGAAAAAAATGAATAGAGCCAATGTAAATATAATTTTAACCTTATTAGAATTGTTCAATACCTACATCACTAATTGTATTCCTATCAGAATTGTTCAATATTCAAAACACCCAATTAAACTTTAAAAAATATAATAAATTTACATAGAACTAACAAGCAATAAAAGAGATTTTTCAAAGACTTTTTCAAGATATATCCTACCATGTATATCATGATTTCTTCCTTAGAAAGGCATAAAAGGATTCATTTTTATTCTTTTGTTAGAATTTTAGATTTTCACTTATTGATTACTTTTATTAAATAATTCTTTGTTTTGAAGTTAATCTTGTAATTTTACTATCGTATAATAAAGTCATGTGTTCAATTTCATTTAATTTTTTAAGTACAATTAATATATTAGATTAATTATTCTAAAATTATAAAATTAAGGGGGTTAAATATTTCAATTAAAACTATAAGGGGTGATTGTGAAACGAAGCAATAGTATAAGAAAATTTAAGTGTATTTTACCCTTAATTTTACTAAACTCATTTTAACTTGCATGAAGCGTAAATATGCGTTCGTCCAATTTGTTTTCAAGCATTAACTCCCAAGTTTTTTAGTTTTTAAACATCATTCTAAGATAATAATGCATCAGACGATCAGCTAGCTAGCTATATGTACCATATGTTACAACACTAATTAAGGTGAACTCGAAACTATTTCCAACAATTAAAATGCAGTTTGTCAAAATAAAATCAAATATGAAATGTTGATTCCCATTTAATCTAAGCTAATTTGTGAAAAATTGAACAGATTAAAAAGAGGTTGTAACATCAAATCACAAATCATGACATGTATGGCAAAATTTAACAAGCACAACAAGCTGATGATCATCGATCTTAGCCCTTCTCGATCAGCATCATATATGCATACGTCTTTGCTAGCTTTTTTGTTGGCCACATTCTTGAAAATTTCACTTTACTTAGTGGGGTAAATTTTAGCTGGGAAAATATGAGACAGCCATTACACCACCACCACTCGCGGTGGCCACCGGAACCGCCCAAAGTGGAATCACTGATGATATGTATATATGTGTCTGTGGCTGCATATTGGGCACTAATGAACAAAAAAAAAGTATGTGGCCCCTCCAAGTGACAAAATTGTGGGGACAACCGAATTTATTTTGGTAGGACCAATATCACCAAATGCACTTTTCACCAATTACAATATTTTTCTTGAAGAAAAATTAGAAATTCCAAGTCCCATTCAATGGCCATTTGGCCAACAGGTTGTTGACACGGAAAGAGAGATTAATTGCTAATAATGAATGAATGAATGCATGCAATTTTAGTGTTCAAATCACAAAAAATGATTTTATTAGAACCTCAAGCTTTTTTTGGTGTAGAAAGGATAATTTAAATCTCTCTTGACCTCGATTCTGGCGATCAAGATTTGAGATTTGCTTAAGATAGTGTAAGTTTTCAAGTCTCGACAATTATATAAATAGTTTGATAAGAACTGCACAACCTCTATGTAAATTATTTGATACTACAATATGCTTGTGGGGTTGTTTTAAGGATTGAGTAAAAATGAATTGAATTGTTGGGAATATGTACTTCAATTTAGGGAATGAATTCTGATTCTTCTACCTATAAAGTTGTTAGTGGGAATCTTTGATAAAGTCCCAACTTAGAAGATCAAATTAATGCATCCTCATCAAGCTTTAGTACATTGGAGAATTTCATGTATATATAGATGACTTTTGATTAATTTCATCTCTTGTTGTTATGGAAAGTTTAAAAGTTAGAAAAAAGATGAGCTAAAAGTTTGACATGAATAACTATAGGTAATGCATGCAATAATTATCTCTTAAATTGCTCTTTGTTCCTCTCAAACCATGGAGTACGTACATCCCTAGAACATAGTAGAATGCTTTTATAGATTATAAGAGGAAATAGAGAAGAAAAAATAAACTAAACTAAATGAACCATGTGGGATCACATTTGAAAAATTAATTCGATTATGTTTAATTAGATCATTATTAAATTTTTTCTTATGTTAAATTTGTGGACTCAAGAGTTTCTTTTCTGATAATTCAAGAAGATAGGAATGCTTGCTACAAATTAAAGTTCAATTGTTGTTTGTGAGAAATCAATCTACAGATTTTTTTTTTGGGGGGGGGGGGGGGGGGGGGGGGGTCTAATTTGTACAGTAGTTTACAATTATTGAACCTCTCCCTGTTGCCAGAATACCAAACCATTACGATGAGTACAGTTGTGATTCTAGCATGACAAGCCATGAAAAGGAAATTGAATGCTACTTAATTATAAATTTATTGGTTTTTTTTTTTTGATGAATTATTTTTTTCTTCATTTTCCCACTTCCTATCTTCTGGTGTATGTCTTATATATGTTGTCATGCATGAGCAAGGAGACAAAGGGATTGGCAACATGACGATAGGAATATCACAGAAAACGTAGCCATCATCCGCACTCAGAGGTTGAAGCAGAGAAAATATACAAATAATAATAATAATAACAATAATAATAATTTGAGAATGGCAGAATTGCAGTTTTAAGTCTCTTTCTCAACAGCTTGTTTTTGTGTGTGTGTGTATGTTTTTCCAAATTTCATTTTGTTCTTTGTGTTTTGATTGTTTGCGATTTTAGTGCCAGCCATGAGAAACGGAAAGTAACATGAGATCAATATTACATAATGGATCAAAAGTGTATGATTTAATTTGAACCATTAGCTAGGGATAAACAAAAAATTTGCAATGTACATAAGGAATCAAGATTGATATTCACTCTTTTCACAGAAGAAAGGAAAATAAAGAAAAAAATAAAAAATAAAAAATCATGGAAAGATGATGCCATTCAACAACAACAATAAACTAAACCTTTACCTCACATAATGGGATCGCGCATATTTTTTTGCCGTTTACTATTTTTTACATATTAATTCATCTAGAGGTTTTCTATACCATTCGAGTAAAAAAATTGCAATAACTAGGCCAATCCAACAAAGATGAGCTAACATAAATTGCCTACAAAATTGTTTTTGGTGAAATATAATGGCATTTTCTTCTATTCATGATCCCCATCTCATTGCAGCCAATTGGAACAATAAGAGCAATCAATAACTAAGATTTAGGTAGTAAAAATACAACAAAATGATGAGGGATTTCATCAAGTTGTACATGCTGGAAGTTGGATCCACATGAAATCATACAACAAAACTTTGGCCACCAGCATATTATATAGAGTACATATAATGAGTAGTACTACAGCCCCACATGTACATGTATACTATACATGTTGAGACATAGAGATACGAAAGATTTATGTATAAGTAGATCATGATATAAATATATATATGCTAGTGGGCATAGATGCAGGAATTAATGATCAATAAGTGGCCTAATTCCACTCTATACGGCAGCCACAGTTTCTCCTTTGCTGGAGACTTCGGATCCTGAGGCTATGCTTGAACCTTCTTTCTTGGATGCCACCAATGAGCACTTCTCTTTTCTTTCATCTTGATTCATTTGCTGTTGTCTACACTCCAGACTGCAAAAAGCACTATCGCCCCTGAAGAAAAAGAAAAAAAAAAATTCCATCAATAAAACAATCTTGAAAAAAAATGCTCAACTACTAAAAGTTGTAGTACTAGTGTGTTTCTAACTAGGGGAATAAAACAAACAAGTTCTAAAAATTAAAAACTGTGGTGAGATATAATCTGTTTATGTCAAAAATATATTAATTAAAGAAAAACAAGAAATGTGAAAATAAAAATTTATGGGATTAATTAAGGTTGAATTTCATGAAGATACAGTAAACAATGATTGAGATTGTTAGACAACAAATCTATTTGCAGGTGATGCTTTTGTAACTATTAATCTGACAAAATAGAATTGAGCAAAAAATGAAAATCTGACAAAATAGAATTCACAAGTTGATGGAATATTATCATTGCAATCCCTTTTTCTCATTCTCTTCCTTTTTAGATAAAAATGTTCAGTTGATGGATGAATTTTTACTTGTTTTGCCAGAGGCCACTCAAAAAACATGCCACTAAACTGGAATAATCTTTAACTTTGCCTTGAAACATTCTTAAAAGAATTGATCTAGCATCATAACAAAGTTTTCTTATATAATTTTGAGAAAAACAAAAGTGAAAAACTTGATATATCTTGCATACAGCATGAAACAAGAGATCACTGGCACAACCCTTCATACATTCTCCAATTCTTATCGACTAAGGACGAAAAGATTTGCAGGAAAAATCTTTCAAGAAGATTCAAAGAACTCCATGAGGGTAAAAAAAATACGAGAGCAGCATCAAAGGATGAATATGCACACCGAAAACACACAATCGCACAGCAGAGTTGGATAAAGTATATATATATATATATACCTATACATGTAGATATCACGACCAGCGATTAAACGGCGCTTGCAAAGGGCACAAGACCTCAAGAAAGGAGCAGCATCAGTATTGAAGTCAGCTGAATTTCTACGAAGAGTAGTTCTAGGCCTTGGAGAAGGAGAGACAGCAGCAGCTGCCATGAACCTTTGATCTAATCCCTTACAAGGGTTTTTAGGATCAAAAAGTTGAGACTTCACAATATCATCATCACCACCATCCTCAGTTTTGTTACTAAGATCCAAACTAAATTCCGTCATACTAGTAGTCCTCTTTATTATTGGTGGACGTGGCCTTTTTCCTAACAACATTTTTTCTTTCCTCTTTATTGTTTACAAATACTTATGCAACTATTTATTCCTCTACAAAGGGTTGAGATTGATGATATAGAAATGAGAGAGAGGTTTGAGAGGAAGAAGAACTGGAGGAAGAAGGAGGAGGGCTGGAGGGGGAGTGAGAATGGGGGATTGTTGGGAAGATAAACTGAGAGCCAGAAATAGAGGAGAGGATCTGAACCATTGGATTTCATCTTGGTTGATTGCATTATTATTTTTTTCTTTATTTATTGGGAGGCCATGTCAGCTGTCACTTTTTTCTATGGTTTTTTAACATACCAAAACAGCTCAGTTTGATGAATTTTAATGTGGGATTCTTATTTGAAACTCTTAGTATAATTGTATTTCAATCAACCTTAAACATAACAGATACTCTACCGCTGTTCTTATGTGAGGTGGGTTCATGTATACAACAACGGATTTTTAATATGCGACAAAAGTGATAGTAAATTAGAATTATGATTTTAACAGCAATGAATTGTTTGTTTCATATATGAACCATAATTTATATATGAATCGATTTTAAATTTTTGTGTAAATCATAATATTTAATCATTCAATATTAATAATGGGGCCTGTCTTACTTAATTGATGACTTAGATTAAGCTTTGGTCTTCCATATCATTGGTTCTAACTCCCCATTTTTAATAGTAAGGCAACTTGTCAGTGTTGTCACTGTCCAAAATATGGTTCTATTATAGGGGGAGACAAAGAATTATTTACTCAAATTTGTGAATATTCTGCTGTTCATGTATTAATATATACACTTGACTCCTAAACATAAACATTATTTACCAATTTGGTTTTGGCAAAATAATTATGATTTTGTCTCTTGGGAGTTGAGAGGAGTTTTTGGTTTCAGTATTTTAATGTAGTAGTAGTATCATCATTTTTGCCATTCTGCATTCTTGGGATTTAATTTTTAGAACTCATGAAATTTTTTTAAATTGATTAGGTGCATCTTTCATTGCATTACTTATAATGAAAAACTCCCATTCCCATAAAGAGATCATATATAGTTCTTAAGCGTTTCAAATGATCATCAAGGACTTAGAAGAGAAAATATTGCAATGTACAAATAAACTTCATAAGGTCTATTATTTGATCAAAACTTCAAATCATCAACATTTGACATGCATATATGTACAAATTGATTTTGCAATTACTTAACTGAGAATTCATTAGTAATAAGTAGTAGTAAATTGGAATAGTGCACAGGAGAAATTGCATTTACACACTTAGTATACAAAAAAAGTTTGGTTCAAACTCATTAACAAATACTTTAATTAAACACTTTGATTTTTGATGCATGTAACGTAACTCGTTCATTAATTAGTTTATTCACAACTAATAATATTGAAGATGATGATGATCGATGATAAAACTTTATGTAAGTGATTTAAATTTTCGTATATACGATTCATTCGCCTATATACAATTAATATTGAAAATGACGATGATAAAACTTTCTGTGAGTTATTGAAATTTTGGTATGTACTCAATCTAAAGAACTTGTATAGAAATCTCAAATTTTTATGAAAAGTTGTTGAGAATCTCTCCAAAATGAAGTGTGAGAAACCTTAAATTAAATATTGATAATCTAACACTAATAATTGAAGTAAGTCCATAGATCTGTTCGTGTGGTAACTGGTAAGTATATGTATAGCTTGAGGAATCAGGACTTGGCTGACACTGCAGTCATCATTCAATGGGGCCGCAAGCCCAGTCACTGTCCCCCTCCACTTGTTTTATGTTGGCCCGTTGGGTGGAGCTGCCTGCCCTCCATTCACCCAATTTTATTTTTTTTTGTTCTTTTTCATTTTCTTTATTTGTCATGCCTTCAACTGTGTTCATTGATTGGTTGGTACTACATTACTATCATTTTTTTTTCCAATACAAGTATTTAAATCCCATCCATTTTTTTTTTAAAGAAAAAACTCAACGCCGTTGTTTCATTTAAATTGTCTAGTAAAAAGAATTTATATAGGAATAAAATTACTTACTCCAATAATTGATTTATTAATTCTTTTATTATGTAAAAAATTGTCAATATTTTTAATCTTGGAAGAAAAAGATAGATAAAATTGAAAGCAATTAATGCCAATGCTAACTAAAGGATCATTAATTAATTAGCTTCATAATTATAAGTAATTTTAACTTTTTTTATGAGAAAAAGAAGCAATGCGCGACACTTGTGGTTTCCCTTTTAGATGTTTAATCTAGTCAAAGCTTCAATTGTGGATTCCCTTTTGGTTGTTTAATATAGTCAAGCTTTTTTATGTTAATAAAGTAAGAGTTGAACAAGTAAAACTATTTTAACTTGAAAGCATACGTTGTTTAATTTCTTTGTATGTACGTACTAAAATAAAAAACTTAATATATTTATCAATTTTTGTTTCAAATGTTACAATTGAGTTGCTCTATGTTTACGTCACTAACTAGCTAGTTGTCTTTACTTGTTGAATTCCAAAGATACATATACTATAGAAAATTAATTTTAGAGTGCTATTTGCAAATTTGTTTGCAAGATTACATCCTTCAAAATCACTTCTTGTGCTATATGAATATTGCAGTTAAATCTTAAATTGGACTATGAATATTTATTAGATCTTTTAAGATGATCTTCATATAATAATTTTTATTGGTTCCAAAATTTTAGGCTTAAAGGATGAAAGAATACACTTAAACATTTGCACCAATGTAATAATGAAAGGCGTGCCACAAGCAATAAGTGGAGTACCAATTTGCAATCCTAGAGTGAATTGATCATTAGGCTCCGTTTGGACAATCAAATTTTGTATCTATATGTAAAACCAAAATAAAATGTGTTTGGCGCATGTTTCTCACTTGTTTGCAATTACGATTGTAAAATACGTTTTCAGTGGAAGCATTTAGCATATTATTAAAAAAATAAACAGTATTCTGTCACCATCAAACTCTGCGAAATGATGCATGTGCTGACAAATGACACGGTGATTATAGTGGGTCCCACACAATTTCATAATGTTTTTTTTGTTGACCAATGTTTTTTTTACTGGTTTTTTTACCGGTATTTTGAAGCAATAACACCACGTGGGTCCCACACAATTTCATAATGTTTTTTTTGTTAACCAATGATTTTTTTTACTGGTTTTTTTTACCGGTATTTTGAAGCAATAACACCACGTGGGTCCCACGTAATTAATTAATTAATTAATTATATAACAATATATAAAACTATTATTATTATTTTTTCTATACACAATCATCAATAACTTAACCAAATTTATCTATCCAAATACATCTAATCATTTTACAAATATTCATTTCTCATAACAAATCCCGATAAAATCATTTCATAAATAAAACCAAAAAATACCCCATCCAAGCGGACCTGAATTTCCATCTATTGATTAAATCCCTCATTTTTTACATTTGATTTCAACAAGAAAATTATGAGATATTTAAGTTAATGCCTAACCAGGAAAAAATGATTGGAAGACACATGTTCTTTACAAAAAGTGCAAAGAAACAGAAATTCAAAATTTTGAAATTGTATTGATAATTCTAAAGTCATAATAATAAAAATAAAGGTTTCAAAGAGCTTAAATAGTATTTAAAAACCTAATTGCATTTAGGAAAGAAAAAAAATAATTACAGAAAAAGTATAAAAACTTAAAAGGCTAAAAATGACTTAAACAAATGAATTTTGTTGAAAAACGGAGCACAACATGAGGTCTTATTAGATTTCCTCGAAAGTTTGAAAACAAAATGTATATAATAAAGCTAATTTTGATCCGAATCAAAAATTATACTAGTTTTAAAAAATGACTTAAATTCGTTTTTTCTTCTCCATGCCCTAATTCTGCAAAGCCTTGAAGTCATCCTCGGCGGTCTTGTATCAATGTCTGTTTACATTTACATCAACTATCATTTCTATCTCAATTTTGCATTTTTATAGCCTTAATTAAGGTTTGGGTTTGACTAGTACTATGTGATGAGGGTTGAATTTTACTACTAGTATAATACCTCAGAAATAGACTTTTAATACAACAAGTATTCCTTAGCTCATAGGAGTCTAACTTCTTTTCAGCAATTATTTCTATTCGTTATGAATGCTAAGAGTTACAATTCTATTACAACTCTTACATTATAGAAAACCCTTCTTCAAGGTATGTTATTAGAGTTTCACTACAACTCTAATTCAGGTATGTATTCTATAAATACCTCCCCTCCATCACTTTGGAGGGGGATTCGGTTCTAGTATTCTCAATTACTTATCGATATTTGCTTAAGGCTCGTTACTGACTTAGGCATCGGAGTTTTCTCCCTAGGACCAATCCCGGGGATCTTTGCAGGTATTCGTTGTGCTCGAGACGCTCGGGACGACCTGAAGACCTGCTAGACGACGTGAGACTTTTCGAGACTCATCAATTGGCGCCCACCGTGGGACTGAAAGCAATATGCGTACTACTCGTTTGCAGTCATCCAGACGTGACAAGCAACCAGGTGAAAATCCTCCTGATCCTGCTCATCAGGAGACGAACAATCCTCGTTCGCGAGACGAACTCGCGAATTCACCTACTAGGACCCCTCGTCAGAATGGACAAGGTTCTGATCTTCGGAACCAGGAAAGAAGTTCAATTCCCATTGTGAATTTGGATTCACCAGATGTGCTCAAATTCTTACTCGATAACGGACAGCGAATTCAAGCTATGATAGCAGGTCATGCTCCAGGTAATAATTTAGCTGAACAAGAAGCTCGCAATGCAAGACAGCGAGATCGGGAACAAGCAATTCGTGAAAGTTATTTAAATCGTGAACAAAATCTTCGACAGGAGCTACAGAAAGAACATGAGCTCAGATTGAGAGCTGAAGAGCGTACTAACAGGAATAGTCGAGATCAAAATCGAGATCAGAATCGGGAACATATTTCGGTTTCATCTCTTCGAAGAGATTCACGATCACCGAATAGAAATGAAATACGTACACATTATCGTCAGCGTACCAGAGCAGAAGATCATGTCGGTGATAATATGTATGTAAGGTACGACCAGCAAAGGAATCAAGATTTGCGATTCGGAGACATAGGTCCATCCGACCTACCGCTTAATCAGCAACAACGAAACGACGATGATTTGGACATTAAATCTCCCTTTGTGGATGATGTGGAGAATTACCCTCTTTCACAAAAATTCAAAATGCCCACTCTGTTATATTATACTGGTGAAGGAGATTCGGCAGAACATGTACATCATTACGTACAGAGCATGAGGATTTACAATTATCCAGATCAGGTCCTCTGCAAATGTTTTGGCATCACTATGATGGGAACTGCCAGATTGTGGTATGGCAATCTCCAGCCCAAGAGGTTTCGTAAATTTAGTGAGATCAAAACGGCTTTTACAAACAGATTCGTGCAGAGACAAAAATTTGTGAAATCAAGTGTTGAATTACTCAACATGAAACAAGGAGATTCTGAATCATTGACTCAGTATGTTGACAGATTCATAAACGAAAGTTTAGAAATCGGGCACAGGTAGGAAGAAGTGGTCATTGGAGCCTTTACCAATGGTTTACGACCTGGGAGATTGTACAAAGATTTTGTCATAGATCCTCCAGCTAATACTGAAGAAATGATGAAGCGAGCTCGTAAATTCGCAAAAGGTGAAGCTGCAGATAAGAAAAAACGAGACAATGACAGACCTGAAAAGAAGAATGAAGAAAAAAATAAATCATCTGGCAATGAAATTACAAACAAAAGTTTGATAAATTTGACAAAGTACAAAATAACTCTTTCACAGTTGGCGAGGATAGAAATTACACTTTGTTGAATAAAAGGCAAACCGATGTGCTCGCAATCTTGGAAAACAGAGGAAATGTGAGGTATCCGCAAAAAATGACAGCTTCCGACAACAAACGAAGTAAGAAGTTCTTTTGTAAGTTTCATAATCATAATGGTCATGACACTGAGCATTGTAAAGATCTCAGGAAGTATATTGAAGAACTGATTCAGAACGGCCATCTAAAGGAGTTTGTTTTGAGAAATACTTCAAACCGATCTGAAGACAAGAAAGACACAGATCTTCCAGATGAAAAGAGAAGGAGAGAGAATGGTGATGATAGGAATTCTGGAGTGAATAAGAATGTCACAGAAGTAATTCACACCATTATTGGGGGACCATATGATGGTGATTCTATGACCTCCAAGAAATCGAAGAGCAGGGGAATTCCAGAACAGGAACCAGTTCATAAACGGTTCAAATCGACAGACACCATCACCTTTTCTGAAGAAGATGCTGTGCCGACCAAATTTCCACATGCCGACGCATTGCTGATTAAAGTAATCATTGCCAATAAGGAAGTTCACAGAATATATGTAGATGACAGCAGTTTGACTGACATTCTCTATTATGAAACTTGCCAAAAGATGGGTATTGACAAAAAACAACTAAAATCTTGTCATTCACACCTCATCGGCTTTTCAGGAGAAACGTCAATGCCTATTGGCACGATAAACCTGCCAGTGACATTGGGAGAATATCCTAAGGAAAGACTCATATACATTGAGTTCACCGTTCTCAACGTCACGTCTCCATACAATGTTATTCTGGGACGACCTGCCATGGTGCAATTAAAGGCAATTTGGTCTCCATACCATCTGGTCATGAAATTTCCTACTGAAGCAGGAATTGCAACGATCCGAGGTGATCAAAAGTTAGCAAGAGAGTGTCACATGATTGTTTTGAAGGGAAGTAAAAAACAGCAGGTCGCGAATGTGAACTACGTAGAAACAGAAAACCGATCAGAAATAGTGATGTTAACAGAAGAGGTAGAAGCTGTGTGCTTAGATGAATCTCAGGCAGGAAAAACAGTTCTCATCGAATCATCATTACCGATAGAAACAAAAAAATCACTGGTAAATCTCTTGTCAGATGTTTTTGCTTGGAGTACAGATGACATGAAAGGGGTTTCACCCGACCTGATGGTTCATAAGCTGAATATAGATAGATCAGCTCAAGTAATCAAACAGAAGAAAAGGAAGTATGCACCAAATCGAAATAAGGCCATATCTGAAAAAGTCGACAAATTGTTGAAAGCAAAGATAATCAAAGAGGTGTTCTACCCGACCTGGCTTGCCAACCCTGTCATGGTTCCAATACTAGATACTTCACTTCGGATGTGTATAGATTATACTGATCTGAATAAGGCTTGCCCAAAAGATTGTTATCCATTGCCGATAATTGATCAAAAAGTGGATGCGACCTCCGGCTTTGAGGTCTTATGTTTTCTGGATGCCTATAAAGGTTATCATCAAATTCAAATGGATGAAGACGATGCGGAAAAAACAACATTCATAGCTGAAAAGGGTACATTCTGTTATACAAAAATGCCTTTTGGTTTGAAAAATATTGGTGCTACATACCAGCGATTGGTAGACAAGATTTTCTCTGATCAAATCGGACGGAACATGGAAATCTACGTTGACGATATGCTGATTAAGAGCAAAAGAATAACAACCTTTTTGGATGATGTGAAAGAAACTTTGACTAAATTGCGAGAAACAGGGTTAAAGTTGAATCCGAAGAAGTGCACATTTGGTGTTGGCTCAGGAAAATTTCTTGGTCATATGGTTTCAAACCAAGGAATTGCAGCAAACCCGAAAAAGATCAAGGCAATTTTGGATATGAAACCTCCACAAAATTTGAATGATGTTCAAAGGCTCACAGGTCATTTAGCTGCGTTGAATCGATTTTTGTCTAGATCGGCTGACCGCAATTTGCCGTTCTTTAAAGCATTCGTGAAAGCAAAAAACTTTGAGTGGGATGCGAACTGCAACAAGGCATTTGAAGAACTGAAAGAGTACCTAGCAAACGTACAAGTGTTATCAACCCTAGTTCATGGATAGGTTCTGTACATGTACTTGGCGGCGAGTGATGCAGCAATTAGTGCAGTCCTGATCAGGGATGATCAGGGAGTACAAAAACCAGTGTACTATACGAGCAGAGCTTTGCAAAGAGTCGAACAACGATATCCGACCATGGAGAAATTGGCATTAGCACTCATTAATGCTTCAAGAAGGCTGAAACTGTATTTCTAAGCACATGAAATTCATGTGTTAACTGATAAACCATTGAGGCAGGTCTTGCAAAAACCCGATTCTTCAGGAAGGCTCATGAAGTGGGCAATCGAGTTAGGAGAATTTGCAATCACCTTTTCACCTCGGACAGCAATAAAGGGTCAGGTGCTCGCAGATTTCATAGCAGAAGTTCCAATTTCTGAGGAAGACCTTGTGAAAAAAAACGACTAGCGAAACCCTTGGAAGAAAACGAAAGGTTTCTGGGTTTTATATGTGGATGGTGCATCAAGTGAAGATGGATCAGGTGCTGGGATAATATTAACTAACCCCAATAGACAAGAGTTCACGTATGCTTTGCGTTTTGAGTTCAAAGCTACAAATAACGAATCAGAGTATGAAGCGTTAATAACTGGAATGAAGTTAGCTTCTCAGATGGGAGTTAAAAATTTACAGGTTTATAGTGATTCGCAGCTCATAGTAAACCAAGTAACTGGAGGGTATGAGGCCCGAGATTTGAATATGAAAAAATATTTGGATAAAACTGAAGACTTGAAGAAGAATTTTCAGGAGTTCATGATAGAGCGAGTGCCCCGAGCTCAGAATAAAAAAGCAGACGCGCTCAATAAGTTGGCATCTTCTGCACATGTTCATCTCACCAAAAAAGTTCTGGTGGAAGTTTTGCCAACTAGAAGCATTGAAGAGCTGCAAGTCTTAGCGATAGAAGAGTTGGGAGATACTTGAATGACTCCAATTGTCAATTTTTTAACAAACGGAGAGTTACCGCAAGACAAAACTTCAGCTCAAAAATTGATTATGCGATCAGCCAGGTACGTTATCAGAAATGGAGTTCTATTTAAGAAAGGTTATTTGATGCCTTGGTTGCGATGTATAGGACCCGAACAGGCGCAGTATGTTCTGAAAGAGATCCATCTCGGATCATGTGGAAGTCTTGTCGGAGCACGCACATTGGCAAAGAAGCCAATGCGGTTGGGATATTACTGGCTTACTGATAACGATCTCACCACGCTCCTCACGTAGATTGATAGTTGTTGCGAAATATTGGTCACGATCTTTTCGAGAATCAATGTGAACAAGTCGAATCAACCTATCTCTGTAGGCTGACAGTATGCAAAATTAATTGGATGCTCCTCACATACAATTAACACGACAGTCGCATAAAGAAAGCTCTCTCCTCAGGAAAATTCTTCACAAAGTAAATCAAAATCCCTCCTCAGGAAATCAACTCACGTAAAAGAAACAACTCTGTGTTCTTATTTCAAAATTCAACTCTATCTATTACAACTGATAAAAAGGCCTATTTATAGGCTTATTACAAACCCTAAACGAAATAATACATAAAAGGAAACATTAAATAACTTAAACCTTAGTTTCTAAAAACAGAAAAATAATTAACGCATAAAATTCCAGCACGTAGCGACGTGGGGTAACCCAACATCGCGACGTCGGGGAACAAACCCTAAAAATAAAAATCACGTGGCTGCTGGACGTCGCAACGCGTGACGATGGACGACGTTCATTGACGTCGCGACGTCGGATGAGCTCCACGTCGCGACGTGTTTTTCTGTTTTGCTGTCCACGTCGAAATTCTCTTCTTTCTTCCTTTTAGGCCTCCAAACGCGAACCATTCTCCTTAAACACCCCTTGATTCGCTCCAATGACCCCCGAGGCTTTGGTTTGGACTTCAATTTGCTATCATTTCCTCCCCGGTTGGAAGGATTTGTCCTCAAATCTGATCCAACATGCCAAAAATCCTCAACACCAACTCTAGAATGCAGTACCACTGCACACAAGTCCTCGTAAACTCCAGCATCAACTCCCATTGACTGTAAAGCATTTAATATCTGACGTTGGTTTTTATATACCTCAGACGGATGCAATGATGTCAACAAAAACTTGTGACCTTGCCATTTAAATGCATAGGTATTGTCTCGCCCATGATGCACAATATCTCGATCAAACAACTATGGCCTCCCAAGAAGCACATGCCCAGCCGACATTGGCCCCACATCACAAAGTACTTGGTCCCGATATGTCCCAATTGCGAAGTCTAACTTGATTTGCCGAGTAACCTCCTCCGCAGTTCCCGCATTAACCCACTGAAGCTTGTAGGGCTTAGGATGAGCAACTGTAGTCAACCCCAACCTTTCACTGTCAATAACCACATTACACTGCTTACCACTGATAAGACATCGTGTATGAAATAATTGGTGGCGTTTATACTCGTCATCCGCCTTAGGTTGTGCTGCTAAAACTTGTCTTAACACTAATACCTCACCTATCACATCCTCAGGACGAATGATCTCTTCTTCAGGACCCTCCAGCTGTAGCATCCCGTCATATTCAGAATCTACCTCCATGATATCACCATTAGGTTTAATAAGCATAGCTCGAGGACTACCACACTGAGCAGCTACATGCCCATAACCATGACACTTGAAGCATTGAACTGTCTTCCCCTTTGAAGTCACATTGTCTGGCTTACTCTTGACCTCTTGACTAGATGATCCTTGTGTTGTTCCCTTAAAAAGGGACTTCCAAGACCTTGTACCATCAAACCTAGTTTGCTTCTCCATTTCAAGCCGTCGTTCCACTTCTTTAGCCTTGTGAAGCAAGTCCTCCAAATCAGTGTATAGATGTAAAGCAACATATTTAGCAATACCTTGATTTAGGCCACTGACAAATCGTGCAATACTCACCGCCTTTTCCTCGTGGACTCGTGCTCGACTCATGATAGTTTGCATCTCCTGGTAGTACTCCTCAACGATCTTATCTCCTTGAGATAAATTTTGAAGCCTCAACCACAAACCTTGAAAATAATGAGCTGGAACAAAGCGGGTTCTCATTAATTCCTTTATTTCATCCCAAGTACGGATTGGTCGTTCTCCTAGTCGGTCACGTTGAATAAGTACATCTTCCCACCACGTGCTAGCATACCCAGTGAATTCCATAACCGCCAAGCTAATCTTAGTTTCCTCAGAATAGTTGTAGAATTCAAAGATTTTGTTCACCTTTTTAATCCAATCCAGAAACACTTCCGGACTTTCCTTACCTAAAAACGGAGGAACGCGTATCTTGCCTTCTTTCTCGGTAAAACCTCCCTTTCGGCCTTGCCGGCGAACACTACCTTCGAAGTCAGCTACATCTTCTTCCAAACCCTCAAACCAAGGATTCTTAGGTGGAGTCCTCTTTGGAGTACCCGTTCTAGATCCCGACTCCAACTGTTCAAACCGCAGCTTAAACTGTTGATTCTCCTGTCTAATCTGTTGAGTCTCCTGTTTAATCTGTTGAGTCTCAGTTGATAACTGTCGTAACTGTTCATTCAGAGCAACCATCATACCTTCTAGACGTTGGTTAACAATAGTACCTTCTGCCGAGTTACTCATGTTAACAATTAACCAATTTCCCAAAAAGTATATTCTCGACAATTGCACAAATATCCAATATGTTCAAACCAACAATCAATACCAATTCAACCGGATCAATTCTCACAATACCAATTAAACAATAACAAAAGATATAATTGTTGTAACCTTCTCACAATAATCAAATCGTGCAAGGCTATGAATAACAACAATTTAGGGTTTCAATTTTAAGGAAAACTGAAAAACCTGATTTCGAAAATTCCTTGTCTCTGATACCACTTGATAACGATCTCACAACGCTCATCACGTAGATTGATAGTTGTTGCGGAATATTGGTCACAATCTTTTCGAGAATCAATGTGAACAAGTCGAATCAACCTATCTCTGTAGGCTGACAGTATGCACAATTAATTGGATGCTCCTCACATACAATTAACACGACAGTCACGTAAAGAAAGCTCCCTCCTCAGGAAAATTCTTCACAAAGTAAATCAAAATCCCTCCTCAGGAAATCAACTCCCGTAAAAGAAACAACTATGTGTTCTTATTTCAAAATTCAACTCTATCTATTACAACTGATAAAAAGGCCTATTTATAGGCTTATTACAAACCCTAAACGAAATAACACATAAAAGGAAACATTAAATAACTTAAAACCCTAGTTTTTAAAAATAGAAAAATAATTAACGCATAAAATTCCCGCACGTCGCGACGTGGGGGAGCCCGACGTCACGACGTCGGGAAACAAATCCTAAAAATAAAAATCACGTCGTTGCTGGACGTCGCGACGCGCGAAGATGGACATCGCGACGTTTATGGACGTCGCGACGTCGGATGAGCTCCACGTCGCGACGTATTTTTCTGTTTTGCTGTCTATGTCGAAATTCTCTTCTTTCTTCCTTTTAGGCCTCCAAACGCGAATCATTCTCCTTAAACACCCCTTGATTCGCTCCAATGACCCCCGAGGCTTTGGTTTGGACTTCAATTTGCTATCACTTACGATGAGCTCGGATTCACATGAATTGGTGCAGAAATGCCCCAAGTGTCAAATCCATGCCGTCGTCAGACATATCCCACAAACTGAGATGACCACAATCCAAAGTCCATGGCCATTTGCTCAATGGAGGATTGATATAGCTGGACCCTTCCCAGAAGCTCCTGGACGGCTTAAGCACTTGGTAGTGGCTATTGACTACTTCACAAAATGGGTAGAAGCCGAACCACTTGTGCGAATTTCTGGAACAAGTATGGTTAAGTTTGTCTGGAGACAAATCGTGTGCAGATTTGGAATACCGAATACGATTATTTCGGATAATGGTACCTAATTCGCCAACGACCCCTTCAGAAGTTGGTGCGAAGAGTTGAACATCAAGCAGCATTTCACTTCGGTAGCACATCCATAAACAAACGGACAGACCGAAGTTACAAATCAAATAATCGTTCAAGGTTTGAAGACGAGGTTGGAAAAAGCTAAAGGAGATTGGGTTGAAGAGCTGCCAAATGTTCTATGGGCGTACCGAACTACCCCAAGAACGGCGACCCGAGAAACTCCTTTTAGCTTAGTTTACAGGTCCAAAGCAGTGATACCTGCGGAAATCGGACTCCCAAGCCCAAGAACAATTCACTATGTCACCGAAGCAAATCCTGACAAACTGCGGCTAAGTTTGGATTTGTTAGAAGAAAAGCGGGAAAGGGCACATCTTGAAAAAGCTAAGTATAAATCTGATATGGCCCGATACTACGATCGGCGAGTCAGAAAAACTCAGCTTCAACCTGGAGATCTGGTCCTGCAGAAAAATGAGGCAAGCCGAGTTGAAGGTCTCAAGAAGCTTGATCCGAACTGGGAAGGACCTTACAAGGTAGCCCAGGTCGGAGGTGCCGGAAGTTACAAGTTGGAAACTTTAGATGGAAGGACTATCCCGAGGATGTGGAACATCACCAACTTGCGTAGATACTACCAGTAGCTCATAATTTTTCAATTCGTTTTTTATCAAAATAAGCACATTGATGCTTTAATAAGTGTAATTCAGCTTAAATGCTACATATAAATTAAACAACTCTTTATGAGTTTATTCTTATAACTTGAGTTTGTCTTCAGTTTTCCTATACGTCGTATTTACTTTGTCCCTAATCGGACTATACGATGTCATCGTAAAGATTTTCCGCCAAAAAGGAAAATTTCCAGATCTAATGCAAATCTTAAAAAGTTTGATCAAGTTCAAATTGACAGATTTCAGATCGAGTACTTGGATTTCCGCTAAAAAAGGAAAATATCCAAACTATAAGCAAATCGAAGTTTGATTCAGTTCGACTTAAACGATTTTGCGCCTTATTACTGTTTTCTAAAGGAAAACACCAATTTAGTTCATGACGCATTGTATAATTTCTATTCGTAATATTCCTTCAAAAGGAAGATTTGATTAAGTTATAAGCTTGTTTCAGCTCGAATTACTTGGCCATGAGAAATTTCCAAGTTCAAAATAGTTTGAATTACAATACCTGATATGAATTAGTTCATACGATAAAATGAAATTTTCAAAGAAATGAGAATTCAGGAATATTACTCAAAAAGACCAAAAACTGGTTAATATCTTTCATTACAAGAAACAACCTACAGCTATTACAAGATCATATGAGCTTGCAAGCTCAGCTCTTCTCTTCTCCGTTAGCTTCCGGAGAGGTTGGAGGAACATACGGGCGACCATCCATGCGTACCTGCTTCAACTGGAAAAAAGCTTGGTTCAGAGCTTCATTGGACTTGGGGTTATAGCCTTTTTCAGCAGTTACATCCAGCTCAGGACATTTCTCTTTCAGTGCAACCAAAGCCTTGTGATAGCCGAGATTGCGAGCTGGAGTGCATAGTCGAACCAGCAGTTTCCTTCCTTCCTCCGAGGACAGAAAGTTAGAGATTAATTGAGAAGAGCCCTCCCCTTCTAGGAAAGCAACCTGAGTTGTGAGATCTTCTTTGGCAGCTAGGGCGGCGTGGAGGTAGTCTTGAAGGGAATCATTCTCTTGTTCTAGTTTTTTGCATTTTTGCTCGAACTCAGAAGTTTTCTTCTGCTCAGCGTCAAGTAGAGAACGAAGAGAAGAAATCTTTGTTCGATCGACATCTTTTTGCACTGACAGCTCTTCCAGTTTCTCAGACGTCTCTTCACTTCGGCCCATAGCCTCTGCATCCAAGGACATCACCCGGGAGAAAGTTAAATGAGTACAGATGTTGCAAAAATAAAAATTGAAAGTCACAAACAATGATAGTTACCTGAGTTATGCCTAAAGCCAGGTGTTGATGGATAGAAGTGGTATATATTTTTCTCATCATCTTCCTATCCCGACGTGGGATCGCGTTAAAAACAAAGTCAGGTGCCGTCTCTACGGTAAACCTGTCGTTGATATCCATTCCTACATCAGGACGGAAAGAGGACAAGGGATAAGAGCTCTCACCCTCCAGAACTTTGGAAAAGGGGACGAAGACATCCCCAAGAAGTGAAGGGCCCGTCACCTCGGCCTCGTCCACCTCGAAATCTACAGTACGGGGTTTCTTTTGAGCCCCGCCTTTAGCAGAAACGGGTTTCCGCTTGCCCAGAACTTCCTTTGTCTTTTTTAAGCCCTTCCCCGTTCCGGGGGAAAGTTTTAGACTTCTCAATCAACGAGGAAGTCGGCTTTTCCAACTTGAGGTCCGATTTAACCTCGTCGGTGGGGGCTTCATCGACAGGAGCTTTACCTTTATCTCCAGGGACGCTTGAATTATCTGGAGCAGCTGAAGGTTCTGGCAGTTCCTCCATGAGATCGTCGATATCAATCACTAAAAAAAAAATCTATCAGAATCAGAACCATACGTTAGTTTTTATGAACAAACGATGTGAAGTAAAATTGGAAAGTATACCTTCTTTCTCGTCCACGACGTGCTCTGTGTGATTGGACGGAAGAACGGCTGGACTCATACCTGCAAACACTAACACCCTTTCAGGAAAAAAGTTGGTGTTAAGAACTCGTTTTTCTTTCCCTAATTTCTCAACGAGATCATTGGGAAGGGTTTTTATTGAAATAGGGTCAAATACACGACTAGCGTCCTTCCAGAACCACTCACATTTTAAGGAGCTCAAACTGAGAAAAAGAATTTATCTTTCCACTCGTGAATGGAACTGGGTTTTCCGCTCAAAAGTTGTTGCTTCTTAGATCGGCGGGTGAAATAATACCAACCCGGATCCTTACTAGGTGATTTTAGACAAAAGAAGTGTCTAAAGTATAGTACAGAACATTCATGATTTATGTGTTTGAAAAATAATTCAAACCCGACCAGAATTCTGATTGTGTTAGGAGTTAATTGGGTTAAGGTGATTGCATAATCAGCAAGGATATCTTTGAAAAATTGAGATAAAGGAAATCTCAATCCAGATCTCAGGTGTTCTAAGAAAACACTAACGAAACCTTCTGGAGGTCGGCTGGCTACTTCCTTTTCCGAAGGGATCCTAGTCTCGATTTCAGGATTAATATAGAAATCAGTAAGAATGCCCACTAGGGCCGAAGAAGTAATGGTAGACTTAGGGGTCTCTAATTTTGTTACAAGGGGTTTTTTGGTCGGGTTTGTTGCTGGAAGATTTTGAATACTTGGTTGGCTAGTTGAAGGTTTGTCTTCAGGAAATTCAATTGCTAATGGAATAGCATGGGTAATTGTTTGATCTAAACTGGTTTTAACGCCGTCCTTAACATGGTTAGCATTATTCAAGCTTGTAAGATCTGAAGAGTTCATTTTCTCTCGACTTAACCGAACTAAACTAAACTTGCGGTTTGTTTTTAAGTTTTTAGCCAATTTGGTTTGGCTATTCAGGCTGGAAGATGTATCAGATGAAAAATCTGAACTAGTATCTGAGATGTTCTCGGAGTCGTGTGTGGGTGAAGCAGAATTATTCAGGTTAGATTCAGAACGAATTTTCAGAAGAAGAATTAGAATGTTCTGTATCAGACATTACTTACTTGTGTGAAGATACGGAGAAAGAAGTCGTGGATAGCTGAGCTCGCGATGACAAACACTCTTGGCTACTGAAAGAAGGCTGCTGAAGTCCGAACTGAAAAACGAGGGCTCTGGAAGCTTAGATGGAGCAAATGAATTCTGAAACGCCCTATTTATAGTAGAAGGGTATGGGAATTCGAAAAGACGTGACAGCTGTGATAGGAGAACGTGCCGCCTATTACTTCTGACAGGAAAATCGTGGTCGAGGATGTGGAAGCGTGTTTCTCAGGCACGAAGCTCAAAGAGAGTGGGGTCGTGGATATGTTAGATTGGCATTGAATCTTAATATTATTCAGATCAGATTCATATATATATATATATAATCCGGTCTGAGGGGCTATTGATGAGAGTTGAATTTTACTACAAGTATAATACCTCAGAAATAGACTTTTAATACAACAAGTATTCCTCAGCTCATAGGAGTATAACTCATTTTCAGCAATTATTTCTATTCGTTATGTATGCTAAGAGTTACAATTCTATTACAACTCTTACATTATAGAAAACCCTTCTTCAAGGTATGTTATTAGAGTTTCACTACAACTCTAATTCAGGTATGTATTCTATAAATACCTCCTCTCCATCACTTTGGAGGGGGATTCGGTTCAAGTATTCTCAATTACTTATCGATATTTGCTTAAGGCTCGTTACTGACTTAGGCATCGGAGTTTTCTACCTGGGACCAATCCCGGGGATCTTTGCAGGTATTCGTTGTGCTCGAGACGCTCGGGACCACCTGAAATCCTGCTGGACGACGTGAGACTTTTCGAGACTCATCACTATGAAACTAGACATATTTGCAACTTGGAAATTAACGTTAATGTATTTTCTTCCTCTTGTGCTCTTATGTAGGTGGTGATCATTACCAGTTAAACAGTGAAGCTGACACTAAATCTGTTACAAGCAAAAGAAATTCATTCCTCCAAATCAAGCACCATCACTATAGATCCACAAACTTTTCCATGGACATGACCTAATCATCAGCCGTATTTTCATGGATTAATTCTAAGCTCTAGCTTTCTCTTCCTGATACATCAATGGATTTTCTGAACCCATTGATTACATTACGTACATATGTGCTGCATACACACATGCATAACCACACACGCATTCTACACAAATCTCTGGCCTCTGCATTCATTTTTATTTACTTTGTTATTTTGTGTTTAACAACAAAATGATCGATATCCAGAGGTTCAGTTTATGTCCCTTCTAGACTTCTAGTTGCTCGATTGAGTTATTAATAAAATTAGGGTTGACATCCGAGTACAACTTAGTACGGATTCTGCCATTAAAAAAAATGATCACATCCAGTTATTATGTTTCATATCTTTTACATTTCCTACTTTATAATTTCTCATGTATGAAATATTTTTTTTTTCTATTAATGTCGCTTGATGGAGTTTTCCAACAGTAAATTAGGACCTGTGTTTTTAACTGTCTCAAGCATATTTGGTCTGCAAAGTGCAAACTCTACTCGTATCATTTTAGTGGCTCGGATTTCTAGATGAAAAGATTCAAAGTTGAAAAAAAAATAGTTGGTTGCTCTTAATTTTTGTCAAATATAATTCTCGAACAAACGCTAGCTGCAACGCATACAAAATTGGCACTATAAAGGGGTTGTCCCCAATTATCCATAATATGTGATCCTAGTTTTTCAAGATTCAGAAAAGACATAATATTGTGATTCTAAGAATATTTTAAATCTTTGATTCCAACACACTATTGAAACATCAGTTTTGATAGAACAAATTATTTCTGTGTCCTATTATTTGTAAAAAAATGTTAAGGAGAGATTGCCCTTGCCATTTCCTTTAAGGGGTGAAAAAGTACTACATCGATCCAAATGATAATAAAAATGCTGTGTTTCTAACATGTTTATTCTCGTCACTTGAACTCCCTTTCTCCATTTCGTTCTTAATTAAGGAAAAATTAAGGAAAGATGGACAAGAACTTCGGTAAATATATAATACTCTAATTACTTCAGTTTTACACAAAGTATAATTTCTTCCCTTGACAAAACATAAAAGAAAAGAAAAGAAAAGTCCATGTATGTAATTGGAAAAGTTGCAAAAATCATCATTTACATTTGTTGGAAATTTATTTTTTTGCAATTTTGTTACTCATATTAAAAAATTTTACGAAATTTATCATTTCATCCAATTTTGTTTGATTTTTTAACAAAAACTATACATGCGTACAACATTCAAAAATGACACGTGTATATATTTTTTTGTTAAAAGAGTAAATAGAATTAGATAAAATAACCAATTTAGTGCTAATTTTTAGTATGTGTAACGAAATTATATAATTTTAAATGTGATTGATGAAAAAAGTTTTTCAATAAAATATAAAGAATGTTTTTTGCAATTTTTCCTAAGAAATTCTTGTAATATTTTAAATATGACAACCATACAAATTTTAAGATGCAAATTTTGAAAGAAATATGAGTAGTTGTCTGATTCAAGAGATGGAACAACAGTTGCTAGCTGAAGTTGTGGTTCAGAAAACATCAATAATTGGGAAAATTAATAAAGTTGGTTTAAACCATATGTATATAATGGGAGCATGATCATCTGTTAATTTCTACAGTAGTTATATAACGAAATGGAATTGCGTAAGCAATGAAAAGAAAGCATTCAGTCATAGTGTCTGTAAAATTGCAGAATAGCACTTCTAAAAGTTGATGGATTCTCTTTTCGTCATGGGTTTATGTTGCGAATGGAAGAACAGTGTATAACGTCATGACGCATTTTGCTTTTCCATCAAGTACTTTTATAAAGTTGCTGATCATGATAAGATGCTTATATATATATATATATATATATATATGTGTGTGTGTGTGTGAGAATGTAATTATTACATTTGGACTAAACAATTATTTACAGAAGACAGGAAATTAATCAGGAATGAAATTCAATTTCAGGCCTTGAAATTGGAATGAAAAAAAAAAAAAGAAAGCCAGTTCTCTCTACTTTTTTTTTTTCATTTTTTAGTTACACTAATGGAGTTGAAACTTCTCTAGCAAAAATGAACCGAATTTTACCATTTTTGGATAGATTAATTCTTGTGAGTGTGCTCTTGCTTAGATTAGTTTGAGTTTTCAATTGGATTGATGGGAAAAATGAAGAAGATGATCGACTCATTAGTGGTTTGGTTGTTCGAGATTTGATTTTTTTTTTTTTAATTTTCAATTAGGTAGAAGGTTGACATGAGGGTTGATTTTCGCCTTTATCTTTTTGGTGGAGTGATTTGATAGTTTCTATTTTTTTATTATAAGAATGAATTGGATTAAATAAAAGAGTTAGATTATTTATTTTAATGCCCTTGATGATAATCTATTAAAACTTGTGCCCTCACTGGCTCACTCTTTTCACAAAATTTTTCCTTTTC
The DNA here is from genome assembly GCA_016586305.1 of Ophiorrhiza pumila. Taxonomy (NCBI): domain Eukaryota; kingdom Viridiplantae; phylum Streptophyta; class Magnoliopsida; order Gentianales; family Rubiaceae; genus Ophiorrhiza; species Ophiorrhiza pumila. The sequence continues at coordinate 30,714,493 of BLIW01000010.1, forward strand.
AATTGAGAATACGTGCAATCTAGAGATGAGATCCTCTTTCAAAGGTTACTCTTTTTTATTCTGTTCAATATTCAAAACAACGTAGTTACACTAAAATCAGAGACTAAAAGTATAAATAATGTTCGTTCATACTTGGATGAGGACATAATAATTGAAAATTTAATTTTAGTGATATTTATACTTTTAGTCACTAATTTTAATAAAATGACATAGTTTTAACATTGTACATGATAACACGGAGGATTATTGGACAGAGGATTCTATGTCTACAATATAGTGAATGATGCGAAAAAAAATAAAATATAGACTTTTTAAAAAATTATCATTTATCGTGAATTATAAATCACGTGTTTTTCGTAAAAAATTATAACATGCAAAAACTAATCTACGAGAGCACCGATTTTTGTACATTCTGATTGGGAGCGTGCAATCCAGTTAATGGTATTAAAAAAAAAGAAGAAAAAGAGACATTACTTCCAAAAGGTCATCTAGTTAGGGTATTTGACTTGGATGTATCCTATCATACAAATTAATGGATCATTAATGCAATTGGTCATATTATTGGGTGGTCCATATTTGATTTTTGTACAACTCAGTTGAATGCGAAATTGCCGAAAGTCCATGGGCACTCCTTTTTCCAAAGAAAAAAAAAAAGAAAAAGAATAACAAGTTGAAGTAGTAGCTAATAATGGTGCAAGTAGCTGAAGAAAAAGTTGAAAATCGCCGTTTGCTTAGTAGTTACGAATGTTATATTTCCATAAAATGAAATTCAATCATTTGGAAATGGAAGTTCTTTCCAAAATAATTTAAGATTGTTTTTTCAAGCATCAGCCAAACTTTATATACAAAATTGCAGGAAGTCAAAGCTAGCAAGAATTGGAAAAGAACCCTAATACCAAAAAAAAAAAAAACTTGAGACATCCTCACTTATTCTCACTAACTTCTAGAGATCAAACGGGACATTGATGGAAAGAGCGTTAAAGTCATATTCTGGGGTTTCTTGATCAATCAATTATTGACTGTCTAGACACATTGATTAAGACATAATTATGATTGAAAAAAAGGCTGCACTCCTCCTCCTTTCCCTGGCTTCCATTGAGTTTAGTTGAGTTTCTTGAATCTCATTTTTGGGTAGAAAAGTTATGTAAATTTTAGTCTGAAAAATTAAAACTTAAGTTATGGAGCACACAGAACTGCAATGGTAGCGACCTGTTGAATGTGTTTATGGCCTACAAGCGTATATTTAGTCAGAGCCATATAATGATATAATGTATTCTTCTTTAAAAAATTGGAAGTGTAGAACCATCCACGGCCAACTGATTGTGATTGAAACTTTCTCTTTATACACAAATGATTTTAAAAACTTGGATGCATTGGTTTTAATGCGTGCGCATTGATTTAGGACAGGTGTATATATATATATGAAAAATATTGACTCGAAATTAGTTTGGAATGATTTGTTTATTATTGGAAAGTTACTCAAAGCAAATTCGAAACTTAATCATGATCTCAGAAATTGCAAATGTTGTTTGTGAATTAATTAGTGTTCTTCAGCTGTCATTCTTTAATCTTTGGAGGGCCTTTTTTTTTTTTTTTGGTTCTATTGAATGTTCTTGCAATTTAGAATTTTCCAACAATGAACCTTTGGCAAAGATATGAATGAATGTTGTCTTCATATTTCAAAACTTGTAAACTTTGTAGCTCCATTGCTCGATTGGTTCTGGACTTCTGGGATGGGTTGCATTGCATATCCTTTCGTTTACCGCAATTTGTATGACCAGGAAACCCGTCCAAATGCAGACATTCTTTACACATCGAGTTGGGCTTGAGCATGTCTCCTATATATAGACGTCCATGTCTTGATAATTCTTCGCCATTGCTGCTGTCCACTCCCCTACAAGTTTTATAGACAAAACAATCAATGACACAGTCCATTTCTTTGCCAACAGGGATTCATTCTTTTTAAAATCAAAACCAGCTGCAATAATTTCAAATGAATTTTTCTTCTTGAATGGATACAGATGGTAGGGCAATAATGTGTGGCACCTTCTGCATTCTTAACAAGAGAATAGAAAGTAAGATTTACCAATGTAAACTCACCAACAACGCCAGCTTAGAGGACGACCATTGCTTTGTTGATCAGTCACTCCCCGCAGTTGTACAGAAGTTTTTTTGAAACGAGAGAAATCGGCATGTTTTTTTGAAAGTGTGGTTTTCTAAAAAAAATACGTGTGTTATAACTCACAAAAAATAGAAGTTTTGTGATAAATATAAGTTTCACATTTTTTTGACATCATTTACTAGAATGCACTTTCACAATGATTCTATTGCTGAATTATCTTCCGTTTGGGCAAACAGAGGTTCTGGAACAGAATCCGAAAAAAACCCCTCAGTGTCTTTCTCTCGTCTATTTCCTTAATCTCCTCGCTGTCTTCTCGATCTCTGGATCATATAAGAGATTATGGTTAGACAAACGGGTCATACACCAAGAAACAAAAGAATTAACTAAAATGAAAAATATATTGCTCTTCCCAGGCAACGACGCCAAAATTTGGCTCGTCGTTTTAAAGCCAAATTAAAATACCTATTCCATATAATAAAATTAGTATAGTGAATAGGGTCGATCCCACGAGCAATGGAATACAATTCAATTTAATCAATTCAATCAAATAGTCACAAAGAATGGCTTTCTTGAGTTTTTAACAACAATTAAATTTAAGCAAAATTAACACAATATTTGAAATAATCTTAATAACAAAAATTCGGCAATTAACAAATTCACACTAATCAATTTTAGATCGATCATAGACTCACAAATTAATTAACTTGACTTAAACCAGTTGGTTATAGATTATCGAGAATCAACTCTGACATAATCCAATTTTTTCTTAATTAGTATAGGTAATTAACAAGAATTAGCTATAAATTAATTATCCCTAATTAAATCTTAATTTAGCTGGAATCAGCCAACACTAAATTTAAAGATTTAATTGCATGAATATTTAGAAAAATCCAACTTTAGTAAATTACAATCTTTTTTTTTTTTGGTTGGCTAATTATCCCATTTGTGGGGGGGCGCCACTCCCTGTTTTATTGATATTAAAATATAAAGATAATGGCGGAAATATCCACACCATTAGTACAATTTAAAAGCACGTTAAATAGGGAGGACTCCTCCCTTACATTCCAAGCATCTAAATAATTTTTTGAAAATAAACAAGGAGTACTTTCTCCTTTACAAATCCTAAGTACCTCCTTTACTGAGTTTCCATAGAAGTCTGTGAGCATCGAAAACATGAGAGATAAACCAAGGTTGATTAAAGAAATTGCTAAAACATGATACAGTGGCCTAACATCAGCAGCCAAAAAGGTTCTCAAACATAGACTAAATGGCCTAACTTCTGCAGCCATCGGTCTTAGTGCATGTAAATGCGAATAAAAGTATGAAAAGAGGGATTGCTTCATGAATTTTAGGATGATTGGACTTGAAATGATTGGAAGTATTTCCTTTTGACATATGGAAGACCAAGTCTTTCAGCTCTGATAATCGATTGGATTTTTTTATGCAACTGTTTTTCTTCACTATAGATTTTGCAATGTTGATTTGTTGTTGCTGTTGCAATCAGTTTGGCAACAATGTTTTCCTCACTTTGGCAGTTTATCCACACTGTTGAGGCGAGAATTTCACGAAGTTGAAGTGTTTGCGATTTCAATCTCCATGGGCAATTTTTGCTATCCTGCAACCACAAATGAAGGTTAGAGTTGGATTCAATGAAGATATGTTGAAAAATACCTTTTTGTTTGCATATGTTAACTCCTATCACAGCTGCCTCTGCTAGTATCTGCTCAGAAAAGAAAATGTTAGACAGGCTGGATTGAAAAGAAAAAGCAAAAATCATCTTACTTTGACTGTCTCTTAGAATACCTCCGCCTAAACCTATATGTGATTTGTTGATCATACCATGAATGTTTAGTTTGAGGAGGTCCTCATTAGGAGGGTGCCATTTAATATAAGACGTGCTGCACCTTTTAAAGCTGTAATGGATAGAATCCCAGAATAGATTCCATGAAAGCTCTACACATTTAAATTCTGGGAATCTGATGGGGACTACAGCTTTTAAGTTTTCGAATGTTGCATTTTTGAGCCTTTCAAAGTTCCAGAGATCATCTTCAAAGATGTATTTGTTTCTTGATTTCCACAAGTGCCAGCATATAATGGAGGGGATGATCATGATGATAAAACGATAGATTTCATTCTTACCTTTCTCCATCCACCAATTATTTAGGAAAGCATTCAATGATTGGAAATTTGATGGAATGTAAATACCTAGTTCACAACCAAAAACAGTCCACACATTTAAGGCTGATTCGCACTTTAGAAACATATGGTCTATTGAATCTAAATCAGCAGAACAATGTTGGCATATAAAAGGACCATGGATGCTAAATGTGTGAAGAGTAGAGCCTATTGGGAGACGTGATTTTAAAAGTCTAAGCATAAAAAAAGACTGTTTTAATGGGATAAAATGGCTCCAAATCTTTTCCCCAAAGTGCCAAGCAGAATGATTTCGGTTTATAATTTGTTTAAAGGCTGATCGGAAAGAAAAATTACCTGAATTTGTTAAAGACCAGATGATGGGGTTTTGATTTGCAGACCCTGGATGTGAAAGGGTGATATACTGTTCTACTTCAGCTTTGTTTTCAAGAAGTCTGTTCCAAGTGCTAGAGAAATTTTTTCTGGGTGAGCTTTGGGCATGATTATTTTGATATTTGTATCTTGCAGCTAAGAATTCTGCCCACAGAGACTCTTGTTCTCTAAATCTCCACCAAAGTTTAAAAGAAAATGCCTTGTGAATATCTTGAAGAGCTCTTAAACCAAGGCCTCCCTCATGCTGATGCAAACAAAGTTTTTTCCATGAGAACCAATGGTATTTGCTCTTTCCCTCATTTGTTCCCCACAAGAAATTTGAAAAGATGTTTTCTAATTTTTGTAAAACTCTTTTTGGGGGGTTTGAGCCTAGTAAATAATGTGTTGACATCGCTGAGAGTACCGATTTAATAAGGGTAATCCGACCTCCACTAGATAGAAGTTTTGAGTTCCAAGAGGAGATTTTCTGTTGTGTTTTTTGAATTAAAGGCTCATAATAACTGAATTTGTTCCTGCCATAGAATAAGGGTAAACCAAGATATTTGACAGGGAACTTCTCATGTTGAAATTTTGTAATTTTAGAAATTGTATGCTTTTTGGATCTGTCGCATTTGTGATGAATAGGGAAAGAGCTTTTGTGTGGATTTATCTTTTGACCTGAAGGATCCTCATAGAGCTTAAGAATGCTCATAATCTGCTTTAGTGATTTGTGATAGGCTGAGGTGAAGATAATAAGGTCATCGGCATATGCGAGGTGGGAAATAACTGGACAGTTTCTAGGAACATGAAAAGTTGGGCTGTGTGACACTGAAAAATTTAAAGCTCTTTAGATGAACTCCGCCCCTAATATGAAAAGATAGGGGGAAATAAGATCTCCTTGTCTTAACCCTCTAGAGGATTTGAAAAAACCTTTACCCATTAATTAAAATTTAAAAGCTGACATTTGAGATGAGTCGCCAAATAATGTCTATTACAATTTCACTAAAGCCGAACCTACGCAACACTTGGAGAAGAAAAATCCAGTCTACTCTATCATAAGCTTTCTCCATATCTAGCTTTAGTATTACATTGCCTGTTTTGTTCTTTTTTGGTAGCCACTGAACTAACTCATTTGCAAGTAAGAAGTTATCCATTAATTGTCTGCCCTTGACATAGCCACACTGATTTTTACTAATTATTTTTGGTAGTAAATGAGACAGCCTAGTCGCTATTAGTTTAGAAATGATTTTGTTTAGAAAATTACATAAGCTTATAGGCCTGAAATTAGAAAACTGATTTGGACTTAAGGTCTTTGGGATTAAAATAATAAAAGTAGCTGTTATAGCTTGAGGGATCGTACTTCCGTTGAAGAAATGCTGAACGGCTGCCAGAATGTCCTGTTTCACAATATTCCAGGTGGTTGTGAAGAAATTGGCATTAAAACCATCGGGTCCTGGGGCACTATTTGAATCCATTGAGAACACACATTCTTTGATTTCCTCTAAATTAGGAATAGATTCTAACTTGCAATTATCATCTACTGATAGTAACTTAGGAATGTGACAGTTTTGAGGAAATGGAATAGTAGTGGTTTTGGAAAAAGCATTTTGAAAGAATTTAACCGCTTCCTCACCAATTAACTCAACATCATCAACGATGTTGCCATTTTCATCTTCTATAGAGTGAATATGAGCTTTTCTCCTTTTTTGGTTGACATGGGAGTGGAAAAATTTAGAATTTTTATCACCATCTCTCACCCATTTAAGGTTAGCTTTTTGGGCCCAGTAATCCTCGATGTTCGCTGTAATTTTCCTTAGTTTCGCTCTTGCTAGGTTTAACTCTTCTCTAGAAACTCCATTATCAGTTGTTTCATCTATAATTTCTAAATTTAGCAGATTATTTTCCGCTTCCTTAAGAGCATCAAAAAGATTACCAAATTGCTGCTTATTCCATTTTTTAAGAGTTTCTTTTGTGTGTTGAAGTTTTAAAACTAGTCTTCTAAAAGGATTACCTTCAACATTAATATTCCAAGCATCTTGTACTATCTTGAGAAAGCATTTGTGTTTTGTCCAGAAGTTTTGAAATCTGAATCCTGTTTTCTATTTATTGTGAGTTTTAGAAATGTTTATTAGTAAAGGGGCATGATCTGACGGATCTCTAGGTAAGTGTTTGACTACATATTGCAGTCTTATGTCAAAAACATGCCTATTAACTAGTAAACGATCTAGTCTTTTTCATATTCTTTGTTTACCCTTTCTATTATTGCACCATGTGAATTTTGACCCAACAAAATTTATGTCTTCTAGACCTTTGGTATTTGTAAATTCAGTGAGTTCTCTAGTATCTTCTAACCTGAACATTCTTCCTCCCCTTTTCTCTTGTTCCCTTAATGTACAATTAAAGTCACCGCATATCCACCAAGGTAAGTTTTTAGTATCTAGGTCTACCCGGGATTCCCAAAGGCAGTTCCTAGCTAACTTTGTGCAAAAAGCGTGTACAGTGGAAAAGATAATGGGGGTCGACAGATATGGATGTTTTAACATGACAGTTAAGTGCTGAGGATTTTCGTCTAGTATGCAACAAGAAACAGGTTCTCTATAAAATAACCAAATGGAACCTTCATTGTTGGTTAGAAATTGATCAAATTTCAGTTTCAGCTTTATATCATTTGCCTTAGAAATTGATGCAAAAGGTTCACATAATGCAAGAATTTCAACATTATTATTTCTAATTATGCTTTTTAACCGTTTGAAGTTAGTGGATTTTAGCACACTTCTAATATTCCAAAATAATAAATTATGCATAATCACTATCAGAATTTTCAGCATAATTAAGTGCATCTTTATTCTGAGATCTTAAAGAATGGTCTGAAGGAAACTTAGCTCTGATTCCCTTTAGTTTTAGATGTGGTTCAGGTTCTTCAGGATCAACAGTGTTCTGCTTTGTCTTTGAGTCGGGCGGATCCTTCCGCATTTGGTATTGAATGTCGACATCGAACAAGGTGATGGTGTGATCTTGCGCATATTGAATGTCGACATCTTCATTGTCTGAATTTTCCTCCACCAGAGTGTACAATTGAGAATCTGAACTGGATTTGGCAATACACAGGCAGTTATGTGCGTGGACAGATTCATTGCATAAGGTATTTAAATTACTTGTATTTAGAACTTCCTGATTTGGAGCGGATTCGTTGCCGGGTAGAGTTTGAGGCTGAAGTTCATGAGCTTTCTGGATCATTTGAGAACTAGTGGTTGTGCCAGGAGTGTTATCACTGTTAGACTGTAACATAGACGTTTTAGGGGTGATCATAGAGTCGTTGGTGTTTGTGACTCCCTGAGGTGTAGGCACTTCTGCTTGGGGTTTGATAACCATCACTTGATGCGAAGATGTTGACGGTGGAGCAGCTGGAGTGTCCTGAATCTCTGAAGGATTCTGACTGATGTGTTGGATAGGTTCTTTCCCTTTGCTGATTTTCGCCTGGTTAAGTTGTGCTGCTGAGATTTCATTGTTTCGATTTTGATTTTTTTTCTTCACCAATGATTGTTTCTGAGGGATTTTGGGATCGATCTGAGTTTGTTGCCTGCTGCTGTGTTCATAGCATTGAGAAACAGGATGCCCCATTGTGTGGCATTTTGTGCAATATTGAGGTAAGTTCTCAACCTCTATCATCTGCCATTTGCCTGAGCTGCCTTGAGAAATCCATATTCGTTTCGGAATCTCTGCAAGAACATCTACTTCTACACACACTCTGGCAACGCTTGGCCTGATGACGCTTAAAGCGGCGGCGGTTGCCATGTCAGTTTTAAGTGGCTTCCCAATGATACTAGCAAGCTTAAAAAGCGTTTTCTTATTGAACATGTTTAGCGGTAGCATCGGGAAATTAATCCACACAGGGGCAATTGACGGTTCTACGTCTGGATTGAAGGTGGATGACCATTTGAGGATTCTGGCTGGATAACCGATGAAGGACCACGTCTGTTTAAGCCACATTCGTTGATAGTCTTCTTCTAATTCAATGCGGAAGATGACATAATTTTGGTCCAGAAGTCCCAAGAAGCACGGACCTTTGAAGCCGGCAGTGAGGATTTCTTTCTTGAGGGTGACCATGGTTGGTCGCCCCCAGGAAAATTTCCCAATTAAGGTGAATCGGAAAGGAATGGCTAATTCATTGTCCTCTTCAGCTGTAAGAAAAATAGCCGGTTCTCCTTTGTGGAGGCCTTGCGGAATCGCCGTTGCGGACTGACGAATTTGGTCGGAGAACAAAGTCGAGACAGTACCTTGAACATTTGAGTTTTGCTGGCTGACTTTTGGGATTGAAGCGGATAGTGCCTCCTTATAGGAGGAGGATTCCTTGTTTGGTGACGATGGAGGAGGAGCCGCCATCGGCGGCGGCTTTTTTTTTTCCTTTCTGACTGTTGATGAAGAAGAAGATGAAGACGTGTAGTGAGTCTTTAGTAAATTACAATCATGAACAGTATGTCATAATTTACAAACCATTAATTCCTTAATACCTGAAGGTAGTTTTACCACTTAATTAATTAACAGATAAGCAAGAAATTAATTTGGCATTACATAGATTAAAGAAACGTGATCAATGTTTAATTAATCACAACATAAACATTATACACAGAGAATTTTCAGAATTCATTCAAGTTAATTTAATAAAAAGTATTTTGATCTCATGATCATATTTTAATTAGTGTTTCCTTATTTATGCTGGAAAGAAATCTACTCTACATACATAATTAAGGCAACATCAAAGCAAATAATTGAATTCATAATAAAAAAAATTAATTAAAAGAGAATAAGAAAGGAATGTTGTGAAACTACTACTTCTATGCAATACAACTAAATAACAGTACAGAAGGAAATTACAATAAAGAGAAATACACAAAAGAAGTAGGTGGAATTATAGCTCTTTATTGATAGCTACAGAGATTCTCTGTGATTACAAGTTGACTGAGTTCCTATAGGATTTCTAATTAAAATGAATCACAATAGCTTCTATTTATAGATGGAACCAGGTAGCTGAAACCAGGTAGCTAAATCAGGTAGCTGAACCAGGTAGCTGAATTGTTTATTGATTTAGTATTTTAAGATGATAACTAATAGTTATCCATTAGTCTAGATATTTACAGAGGGGATGAATGGGGATATATATGAACCCATTGTATAGATAATGAACATCCACATTTAATATTTTATAACACTTCCCCTTGGATGTTCATTTACACAAAGAATGTGCCTCGTTAAAACCTTACTAGGAAAAAACCCAGTTGGAAAAAAAAATCTAGTGAAAGGAAAAGAGTACATCATTCTTGTGTATTTATTTCTCCCCCTAATTCAAAGATCATTTGAGATCTTTTAACCGATGCATTCCAAAATTACTAATCAATTTCTCAAAAGTTGCAGTCGGTAATGCCTTGGTAAATAAATCCGCCAAATTATTATTTGGCCGGATTTGTTGCACATCAATTTCACCATTCTTTTGTAAATCATGAGTAAAAAAGAATTTTGGTGAAATATGTTTGGTTCTATCCCCTTTAATATATCATCCCTTTAATTGCGCTATACAAGCAGCATTATCTTCATATAATATAGTTGGAGGATTTTCAAAAGATAACCCACAATTCTTCTGGATATAATGGGTCATTGATCTTAACTAAACACATTCTCGACTGGTCTTGTGAATTGCTATAATTTCAGCATGATTCGAAGATATGGCAGCTACTGATTGTTTCATGGATCGCCACGAAATAGCTGTGTTACCACATGTAAATAAATATCCAGTTTGAGACCTTGCCCAGCATCAGCATAACCAAGTAATTCATGTCGAGAATCATATGGATAAAATAATCCAAGATCAATTGTTCCTTGGAGATAACAAAAAATATGTTTAATACTATTCCAATGTCGTTTTGTAGGAGAGGAACTGAATCTTGCTAATAAATTTACTGCAAATGATGTATCTGACCTTGTACAATTAGCAAGATACATTAGGGCACCAATTGCACTAAGATATGGTACTTCAGGACCAAGAATTTCTTCATTATCCTCTCTCGGTCTAAAAGGGTCCTTAATAGGATCGAGTGACCGAACGACCATTGGGGCACTCAATGGATGTGTCTTGTCCATATAAAACCTCCTTAATACCTTTTGGGTATACGCAGTTTGATGAACGAAAACTCCATTTTGCAAATGTTCAATTCACAAACCAAGGTAAAATCTCGTCTTTCCAAAATCTTTGATCTCAAATTCTTTCTTTAAATATTCAACTGCCATTTGGATCTCTTCAGGAGTTCCAATTAAATTGAGATCATCAACATATATGGATCACAAATTTTGACCCATTTTTCTTTATGAAAATACATGGACATATCGGGTTATTTGTATAACCTTCTTTAGTTAAACATTCTGTCAGATGGTTATACCACATACGTCCAGATTACTTTAATCCATACAAAGACCTTTGTAATTTAATAGAATAATTTTCTTTGGGATTTGATTTAGATGCTTCAGGCATACTAAATCCTTCAGGGATTTTCATATAGATATCATTTTCTAATGTCCCATACAAATAAGCAGTGACTACGTCCATCAGGCGCATATACAGTTTTTCATGCATTGCTAAACTGACAAGATATCTAAATGTAATTCCATCCATTACAGGTGAATATGTTTCATCATAATCAAATCCAGGTCATTGTGAAAATCCTTGGGCTACAAGTCGTGCTTTATATCTCACAATTTCATTGTTTTAATTTCTTTTTCGCACGAATACCCATTTAAATTCAACTGGCTTTACACCTTCTGGTGTTTGGACTACAGGTCCAAATACTTTTCGTTTTGCCAGTGAATCCAATTCCAGATTGGATCGCATCTTTCCATTTTGGCCAATCATTTCTTTTCCGACATTCATCAACCGATCTAGGTTCATGATCCTTGTCTTCTTCCATAATATCAAGTGCCACATTATATGCAAAAGCATTATCAATAATTAGTTCTCTTCGATTCCAACATTTTCCTGTAGTGACAAAATTTATTGAAGTTTCTATAATATCATTCTCTTCAGGAGTTACCTCTTTAGGCTCTTCAGGAGCAACCTCTTCAGAATGTTGAATTGACAAAATTTTGGAGTTCTTGACTCTCGTTTAATCCTCTTTTCTTTAGAGGATTTTTATCTTTGGAACCAGGAGGTCTACTACGCTTCAGGCGTGCTTGAGACTCATTAGCACTTGTAATTTTTCCTTCAGGAATATCAATTTTAGCCGGAGTATTTTCAGCAATAATATGTGATTTAGTAACTCTTCTGGAGTCAGTGAATGCATCCGGTAATTAATTTGCAATTCTTTACAAATGTATAATCTTTTGAACTTCCAGTTCACATTCTTTTGTACGAGGATCAAGAAAATCAAGTGATATTTTCCATTTAATTTCCTTTTTCGATTGAACTTTATCTCCCCCTAATGTCGAGAAATGTGATTCGTCAAAATGACAATCAGCAAATCTCGCAGTAAATAAATCACCTGTTAATGGCTCAACATATTTAATTATAGAAGGTGATTCATACCCGACATATATTCCCAATCTTCGTTGAGGGCCCAATTTAGTATGTTGTGGTGGTGCAATTGGGACATAAACTGCACAACCAAAAATTCTCAAATGAGAAATATTGGGCTCATAGCCAAAAGCTAATTGTATGGGGGAGTATTTATGATAACTTGTCGGCCTAATTCTCACAAGTGTTGCTGCATGTAATATAGTATGCCCCCAAGCAGATAAAGGAAGTTTAGACCTCATAAGTAATGGTCTAGCAATTAATTGCAACCGTTTAATAAATGATTCAGCTAGACCATTTTGTGTATGAACATAAGCTACTGGATGTCCAACACTTATCCCAATCGACATGCAATAATCATCAAAAGCATGCGATGAATATTCACCAGCATTATCTAGACGAATTTTCTTAATTTGGTGATCTGGAAATTTTGCTCGTAGTTTAATTATCTGAGCAAGTAATTTCGCAAGCGCCAAGTTGCGAGTAGATAATAAACTTACATGTGACCATCTTGTTAATGCATCGATCAACACCATAAAATATCTAAACGGTCCACATGGTGGATCTACAGGCCCACATATATCACCATGAATTCGTTCTAGAAATGCAGGGGATTCAGTCCCTACTTTCATTGGTGACGGTTTAATTATTAACTTTCCTTGGGAACAAGCAACACAAGAGAATTCATTAGAGTTTAAAACTCTTTGATTGTTCAATAAATGGCCATGTGAATTTTCAATTATCCGTCTCATGATTATAGAATCAGGATGTCCCAGACGGTCATGCCGTATCATAAAATCTTTGGGATTTGTAGACTTCTGGTCTACAAGGTGATGACTTTCAATTGCACTTATTTTTTTATAATATAAACCAGATGAATAAGATGGTGATTTTTCTAATACACATTTTCTTCCAGAAATGGTATTTGTAATTAACAAAAATTCACTATTTATCTCATGCATAGTCTCGATATGATATCTATTTCGGTGAATATCTTTAAAACTCAGTAAATTTCTTTGAGATTTTGTAGATAGTAATGCAATATTTATAACAATTTTGGTTCATTCAGGGAGAAATATACTAGTTCTTCCAGAGCCTTCAATAAGCTTAGCACTACCACTAATTGTATTAATATTAGTTTTTCTCATCTTCAGGTAGGAAAATACTTCTTATCTTTAAGGATAGTGTGAGTAGTAGCACCATCAATAAGGCAAATATCATCCCTATTATTTAATCCCATGTATTTGGCATTCATTTCTTCTTCAGGAAGAAAGGTATTAATTTCTTCGTCAGGAAGAAAGGTATCAAATTTCTTCGTCAGGACGAAATGTATCAGATTTTTCTTCATCAGGAAGAAAAGCATCAAACTTTCTTCTTCAGGAAGAAAGGTATCAAATTTTTCTTCGTCAGGAAGAAAAGCATCAAATTTTCTTCTTCGGGAAGAAAAGTGTCAAATTTCTTCGTCAAGAAGAATATGACAAAATATAAATAAACTTTAATGAATAAACATTAATCAATAAACATAAATAAAGTTCAAGAATAAAATATCAGTTTCTTCTTCAGGAAGAAAGATATCAATTTTCTTCGTCAGGAAGAAATATATAAGTTTCTTCGTCAGGAAGAAATGTATAGAAAGGTATCAATTTTCTTCGTCAAGAAGAAATATAACAAGAAGAAATATACCAATCTCTTCTTTATGATGGAATATATCAGTTTTCTTCTTCAAGAAGAAATATATCAATATTTATAAGGAAATATAAATAGACTTCATAATAAATTATATAAAAGGCGCAAATGAAATTCTAAAGGTGCGAAAATTAGAACTATTAAACAAATAAAAATTCCTAAACATATTACACTTTCAAGGTGTATAAATATGATCATATTACACCTTCAGGGTGTTCAAGTAAATATGATCAAAATTGCACCTTCAGGGTGAGAAATCTGATCAATGAAATTTGTTTCGACACCTTGGTCGTTCTTTTTAAATTTTGCTTGATAAAATTTAACAAGAGAATCTATCGTACAACAGATACGAGATCAATGGCCTTCTATACCACACCAGGGGCATTTATTTTTTGCCATTTTTCTTATGATCACCTCTTCTGGAGATTATTTCATTTCTTGTCACGGTAATATGTAATCGTTATAAGGAAATTTATGCCATGACCGAACTTTTTGAATTACAACCAACTTCAGGTTGTTGAATATTTCTCAATATTCAAGATAAGTGGTTAGTTCAAAACTATCAAAAGCACAAATTTACGGTTAAAATAAATTAATTAATAAAAGAATAAATATTACCTCGTGAACTTACCAAAAATGTAAATCTCCAGATCTTACCAAAGATATGTAACCACCAATTTCTTCAAAGTTTGGGTGTGAACCTGATTTGCTTCAGTGGTAGAGTCTCGTGCAAAGATATGTAACTATTTTTGCACCCGCCTCGATTGTGAACATGTATTCTAGTTAATGATGTCAAAAAAATTGAAAATTAAAATTTTAATCAAACCTCCATTTTCATGGGTTATAACACAGGTATTTTAGCAAAAATTTGCAGAATCCAAAAACGCATTGATTTTGTCTTTTTTATCATTTTTTGTACCCACCCTGATTGTGAATATGAATTCTAATGAATAATGTCAAAAAAAAAATAAAAATTTAAATTTTCACCTAACCTCTATTTTTCATGACTTACAACACATTTATTTTAGCAAAAAAAGACAAAAAAAAAAGCATTGATTTTGACTTTTTCACATTGTTTTTTGTACCCATCCCGATTATAGATATGCATTCTAGTGAGTAAGGTAAAAAAAATTAAAAATAAAATTTTCAACAAACCTTCATTTTTCATGGGTTATAACACTCGTATTTTAGCAAAAATTGCAGAATAAAAAACCACATTGACTTTGACTTTTTTGTACTATTTTTTGCACCCACCCGATTATGGACATGCATTCTAGTGAATAATGTCTAAAAGAATTGAAAATAAAATTTTCACCATAATTTTTCATGCGTTGTAACACATTTATTTGAGCAAGAAATGCCAAAATAAGAAAATGCATTGATTTGATTTTTTGCACCATTTTTTGTACCCACCCTGATTGAGAAAAATTAAAAATGTCAAAAAAATTAAGAATTAAATTTTCACATAACCTCAATTTTTCATGGGTTATAACACACGAATTTTAGCAAAAATTTGTAGAATTTAAAAATGCATTGATTTTAAGTTTTTTTTACCATTTTCTGCACCCACTCCGATTGAGAATATGCATTCTACTGAATGATGTCAAAAAAATTGAAAATTAAAATTTTCACCAAACCTCTATTATTCATGAGTTATAACACACGCATTTTAACAAGACATGCCAAAATCAAAAAATGCACTTATTTGATATTTTTTTACTCTTTTTGTACCCACCCCGATTGAGAAATGCATTCTAGTGAATAATGTCAAAAAAATGAAAACTAAAATTTTCACAAAACCTCCATTTTTCAAGGGTTGTAACACACGTATTTTAGCAAAAATTTGCAGAATCCGAAAACACGTTGATTTTAACTTTTTGTACCCTTTTTTGCACCTACTCTAATTCTGAATATGCATTCTAGTGAATGATGTCAAAAAAATTAAAATTAAAATTTTCACCAAACCTCCATTTTTCATGGGTTATAACTCACGTATTTTAGCAAAAAATTGTAGAATCGAAAAAGGCATTGATTTTGATTTTTTTCAATTATTTTTTGGCACCCACCCTGATTGTGAACATGCATTCTAAATAATAATGTAAAAAAATTAAAAATTAAAAATTTCATTAAATCTTCAGTTTTCATGGGTTATAACATATTTATTTTTTCCAAAATATGAAAAAATAAAAAAAACATTGATTTTGACTTTTTTTGTACCATTTTTTACACCCACTCCAATTATGGACATGCATTCTAGTAAATAATGTAAAAAAAATGAAAATAAAATTTTCACCAAACCTTCATTTTTCATGGGTCATAACACCCCTATTATAGCGAAAAATTCAAGAGTAAAAAACCGCATTGATTTTGACTTTTTTTGTACTGTTTTTTACATCCACCCCAATTGTAAACATGCATTCTAGTGAATAATGTCAAAAAAATTTAAAAAGCATTGATTTTGACTTTTTTTGTACCATTTTTTGCACCCACCCCGATTGACAATATGCATTCTAGCGAATAATGTTAGAAAAATTAAAAATTAAAATTTTCACGAAACATCTATTTTTTCATGGGTTATAACACACATATTTTAGCAAGAAATGCAAAAATAAAAAAATGCATTGATTTGATTCTTTTGTACCGTTTATGCACCCACCCAAATTGAGAAATGCATTCCAGTGAATAATGTCAAAAAAATTGTAAATTAAAATTTCACCAAACCTCCATTTTTCATGGATTATAACACACATGTTTTAGCAAAAACTTGCACAATCTAAAAATTCGTTGATTTTAACTTGCACAATCACCAAACCTCCACCGTTTTTTGCACACACGCCGATTATGGACATGTATTCTAATGAATAATGTCAAAAAAATTGAAAATATAATTTTCACCAAACCTCCATTTTTCAAGAGTTATAACACACGTATTTTAGCAAAAAAATGCCAAAACCCAAAATGCATTGATTTTGAGTTCTTTTTGTGCCATTTTTTGTTACCACCCCGATTGAGAATATGGATTATTGTGAATAATGTAAAAAAAATTGAAAATTAAAATTTTCACCAAATTTCTATTTTTCCTTGGTTATAACAAACGAATTTTAGCAAAAACTGTCAAAATAAAAAAATGCATCAATATAACTATTTGTACTATTTTTTGCACCTACCCCGATTGGGAACATCCATTCTAGTGAATATTGACAAAAAAATTAAAAATTAAAAATTAAAAATTTCATGAAACCTCCATTTTTCATGGGTTTCATAACACACGTATTTTAGTTAAAAATTATAGAATTAAAAAATGCATTGATTTTGATTTTTTTGTACCGTTTTTGCACCAACCCCGATTGAGAACATGTATTCTAGTTAATAATATCAAAAGAATTTAAAATTAATTTTTTTACAAAACCTCTATTTTTCATAGGTTATAACAAACGGATTTTAGCAAAAAAAATGCAAAATTTAGAAATGAAAGGATTTTGAGTTTTTTGTACCATTTTTTGCGCCCACTCTGATTAGAACATGTATTCTAGTGAATAATATAAAAAGATTGAAAATAAAATTTTCTCCAAACCTCTATTTTTCTTGGGTAACAAACGTATTTTACCAAGAAATGCAAAAATCCAAAAATGCATTGATTTTGATTTTTTGTACCATTTTTTACACCCACTCTTATTGAGAACATGAATTCTAGTAAATAATGTCAAAAAATTTAAAATTAAAATTTTCATCAAATTTCATTTTTTTCATGGGTTATAACACAAGTATTTTAGCACAAAAAATGATAAAATCAAAAAATACATAGATTTTGACTTTTTTGCACCCACCCCAATTATGGACATACATTCTAGTGAATAATGTAAACAAAAATTGAAAATAAAATTTTTACCTAACCTCCATTTTTCATCGGTTATAACACACATATTTTAGAAAGAAAAGGAAAATATTAAAAAAAACCATTGATTTTTTCTTTTTTTTGCCATTTTTTGTACTCACTCTGATTGTGAACATGTATTCTGGTAAATATACACACGTATTTTTGCAAAACTTTTGTAGAACCAAAAAACGCATTGATTTTGACATTTTTGTACGGGTTTTCCGCTCACCTTGATTATGAACATTCATTATAGTGAATAATGTCAAAAATTTTAAATTAAAAGTTTAGCCAAATGTCAATTTTTTATGGATTTCAACACAAGTATTTTTAGCAAAAAAATGACAAAATAAAAAAAACACATTGATTTTGACTATTTTTGCACTTTTTTTATCACCCACCCCGATTATAGATAAGCATTCTAGTGAATAATGTCAAAAAAATTGAAAATAAAATTTTCTCCAAACCTTCATTTTTCATGTGTTATAACACACGTATTTTAACAAAAAATTGTTGAATCAAAAAATGCATTGATAATGACTTTTTTTTGTACCTTTTTTCGCACCCACCTTGATTGTGAATATGCATTATAGTGAATGAGATCAAAAAATTAAAAACTAAAATTTTCAGCAAACCTCCATTTTTCATGGGTTATAACACACGTATTTTAGGAAAAAAAATTTAAAAAAAGCATTGATATTCATTTTTTTGTACCTACCCCGATTAAGAACATGAATTTTAGTGAATAACGTCAAAAAAATTGAAAACAAAATTTTCATCAAACCTCGATATTTGGTAAGTTTTAACACGTATTTTAGCAAGAAATGCTAAAATAAAAAAAATGCATTGATTTTGAGTTTGTAGTATTGTTTTTTGCACCCACCCCGATTGAGAACATGTATTCTAGTGAATAATGTCAAAACAATTAACAATTAAAATTTTCACCAAACCTCAATTTTCGTGTGTTACACACGTATTTTAGCAAAAATTTGTTAGATCCAAAAACGCATTGATTATGACTATTTTTTTACCATTTTTTGCTCCCAACCTAATTGTGGACATGCATTAAAATAATGTCAAAAAAATTTAAAATTAAAATTTTCACCAAACCTCCATTTTTCATAGGTTATAACACCCATATTTTAGCAAAAAAATACAGAATAAAAAATGCATTGATTTTGATTTTTTTGTACCGTTTCTTGCGCCCACCCCAATAAAGAATTGCATTCTAGTGAATAATGTCAAAAAAATTAAAAATTAAGATTTTCACCAAACTCAATTTTTCATAGGTTATAACCCACGTATTTTAGCAAAAAAATGCCCAAATTAGAAAATGCACTGATTTTGAGTTTTTTTGTACTATTTTTTGCACCCACTCCGATTAAAAAAATGCATTCTAGTGAATAATGTAAAAAAATTCAAAATTAAAAATTTCAAGAAACCTCTATTTTTCATGGGTTGTAACACACATATTTTTCAAAAAAAATGCAAAATCCAAAAATGCTGTGAATTTGATTTTTTTGTACCGTTTTTTTTACTCACCTCGATTGAGAACATGCATTCTAGTTAATAATGTTAAAAAATTAAAAATTAAAATTTTCACCAAACATCTATTTTTCATTGGTTATAACATACGTATTTTAGCAAAAATTTGCAGAATTCAAGAATGCATTAATTTGGACTTTTTTATACCAATTTTTGCACCCACCCAAACCCAATTGTGAATATGCATAGTAATGAATGATGTCAAAAAAATTGAAAATTTAAATTTTCACCAAACCTCCATTTTTCATGGGTTATAACTCACGTATTTCCGAAAAATAGTGACAAAATCCAAAAATGTATTTATTTTGATTTTTTTGTGTTGTTTTTTGCAATAACCCCAATTGTGAACATGCATTCTAGTGAATAATGCCAAATAATTAAAAATTAAAATTTTCATTAATGCACCATTTATCATTAGTTATAACACACGTATTTTCACAAAAAATGGAAACAAATCCAATAATGCATTGCTTTTGGATAGGGTGAATTATATTCATCATATCTAGATCATTTTATGCATTCTTTGCGTAATTCTCATGGTTATTTGATATGTTTTGTACATGTTTTGTAGGACATTGAGCAAAGAAGGGCTCGGGACAGAAGAATAGCAAAAAAGATAGCATTTTGAAGGATTGTTGGAGGCAGAGGCAGAGACATACGTTTTCGGCTCTCTGGCGCGCCGAAGATACCAGCGGCGCGCTGGAGTACTTTTTGGCGTGCCGAAAAGGATTTTTGCCTAGATTGCTATTTGACTTAATTTACCCTCCACTTTCAAGTCAACAAGGGTAAAAATGGTAGAAACGAGCTTAGGAACCAGAGATAAGGAGTTTTTGGGGTCTTTTGTTAGTAGTTAGTCATTGGTTAGTGTTAGATAGTTAGCAAAAAGTGGAGCTCTTCTCTTGAGAACCATATGAAGTGAAGGCTAGGGTTCCACTTTGGAGACTCAATTTTTGTATTAGGAAGGGAAATCCATAAATTATGTGGACAAATCTTGTAATGAATTGCTAACATTTATTGAAGAAAACATATTTCCATCCAAGATCGATAGTTTTCCTTCTTTAATGTCATTTATTGCTTTATGTATGCTCTTTATTGCTTATATGATGATTTCTCTAGCTATGTTAGGCTAGAGCCTCTTGTGCTCCTTGGGTTGTTGTTGGCTAGGTTGATGAATTAGTTGTTGCTTAAAAGGGGAAAACCTAGAGGACATCTAGTGGGTAGGTTCTATGGGTATTGAATGAAGAGGTAGCTAGTTGGCTTGGTTGTTGACTAGTGGTGTTTGATAAAAGACTTGAGTGAACCTCTAAGCCTTGGGGTTGGAAATAGAATAGAGGGAGTGATTTAGTTGGCCTTGCATCCACCATACATGAGGGAAAATGAAGAGCATTTGTGTATTACGTTGGATTATGCACACTGAGTCGAGAACTAAGCTAATTCTTGCCTCCGCCTTAAAGGGAGAGTGAGCTTAGAAATAGACTTTAGAGGGGAGTGACTAGGACCGGTTTTTGCCTCCGACATAAAGGGAGAACGGGTCTTGAGAGTGGTAAGAATTGGGAGAACGTAGGTGACACGGTTAGCTAGGATCGAGTGATTTTGCCGCCGCCATAAAGGAAGACCTCTTACCTAGCTAAGTCCTCTAGATAGATGCCCCTTTAGCTCTAGGTTCCGCCATAAAAGTGAAGCTCAAAGAAAGCGATTATCCCTATCCCTAGTGACACTTTAGATCGAACTCTAGATAGAAAGATCCCTAGTAATGCAAGCCGGTAACCCAGCACAACGGCAACACATTGTACCTTTCTTGACTAAAATTCGATCTTTTAACACATTTCTATTTGTTAGTTAACTTTCCTTCGTAGCTACTTCTTTTTACGTCATCTAGATATTTCGAAAACACAAAATCTTGCAACTTTGACCACCTCTTTCAGGTGGGGTGTATGTGTAGTATTGATTTATTTTGTTGGTGTAGGGTTTAGCAGGTATAGATATTATATAATCGCACTCTATTTTGTTAACACATTTTACACCCAAACACTTTTGCACCCAACCTGATTATGGACATGCATTCTAGTAAAACAAATTCAAAAAAAATCACCAATTCTCCATTTTTAATGTGTTATGACACATGTATTTTTTCAAAAAAAGGCAAAATAAAAAATTGCATTGATTTTGATTTTTTTGTACTATTTTTTTGCACCCATCCCGATTGAGAATATGCATTATAGTGATTAATGTAAAAAAAAATTAAAATTAAAATTTTCACCAAACCTCTAATTTTCATAGGTTATAACATATGTATTTTAGAAAAAAATTTGCAAAATCGAAAAACAAATTAATTTTGACTCTTTTTTACCGTTTTTTGCACCCACGCCGAATGTGGACATGCATTCTAGTGAATAATGTCAAAAATTTGAAAATTAAAATTTTCACCAAACCTGAATTTTTCATGGGTTATAACACATGTATTTTAGAAAAAAATGCCAAAGTCCAAAAATGCATTGGTTTTTTATTTTTTTGTACCATTTAATGTTAAAAAATTAAAATTAAAATTTTCACCAAACCTTTATTTTTGGGTGTTATAACATACATATTTTAGGAAAAATTTGCAGATTTTTAAAACGCATTGATTTTGACTTTTTTTGCACCGTTTTTTGCACCCACTCTGATTGTCAACATAAATTCTAGTGACTTATGTCAAAAAATTGAAAATTAAAATTTTCACCAAACCTGTATTTTTCATGGGTTAAAACACACGTATTTTAGTAAAAATTAGTAGAATAAAAAAAACATTAGTTTTGAATTTTTTGTACTATTTTTTTGCACCCACCCCGATTATGAACATGCATTCTATTGAATAGTGTCAAAAATATTAAAAATTAAAATTTTCACTATACCTTCATTTTTCAAAGGTTATAACACACGTATATTAGCGAAATGATAACAAAATAAAAAAACAAATTGATTCTAACTTTTTTTGTGCCGTTTTTTGCACTTACCTTGATTTTGAACATGTATTTTAGAGAATAATGTCGAATAATGAAAAATTAAAATTTTCACCAAACCACCATTTATCATGGGTTATAACATACGTGCATTAGAAAAAAATGGAAAACAAATACAAAAAACACTTTGATTTTGACTTTTTTTGTAACAGTTTTTGCACCCACCCTAATTGTGGACATGCATTATAGTGAATAATGTAAAAAAAATTAAAATAAAATTTTCACCTAATTTCCATTTTTGATAAGTTATAACAAATGTATTTTAGAAAAATTTGGCAAAATAAAAAAACTGATTGATTTTGATTTTTTTGTACCATTTTTTCCATCCACTCCAATTGTGAATATGCATTATAGTGAATGATGACAAAAAATTAAAAATTAAAATTTACTCCAAACCTCCATTTTTTATGGGTTATTACACAGTGTTTTAGCAAAAATATGACAAAATAAAAATAACACATTGATTTTGACTTTTTTGTGTTGTATTTTGCACCCGCCTCGATTGTGAACATGCATTCTAGTAAATAATGTCAAATAATTGAAAATTAAAATTTTCACCAAAACATCATTTATCATGGGTTATAACACACGTATTTTAGCAAAAAATGGAAAAACAAATTCAAAAACGCATTGATTTTGACTTTTTTACCCCATTTTTTGACCCACCCTGGATGTGGACATACATTCTAGTGAATAATGTTAAAAACGTTAAAATTAAAATTTTTACCAAACCTTCATTTTCATTGGTTATAACAAACGTATTTTTGCAAAAATTTTCAAAATTCAAAAACGAATTGATTTTGACTTTTTTTGTACATTTTTTTGCACCCACCCTGATTGAGGACATTTATTCTAATGAATGATTTTAAAAAAATTAAAATCAAATCTTTCACCGAACCTTCATTTTTCATTGGTTATAACTAACGTATTTTAGCAAAAATTTTCAAAATACAAAAACGCATTGATTTTGACTTTTTTTGTAGCATTTTTGCACCCACTCCGATTGTGAACATCCATTTTAGTGAATGATGTCAAAATATTGAATATTAAAATTTTCACCAAACCTCTATTTTTCATGGGTTAAAACACATGTATTTTAGAAAAAAAATTATAAAATCAAAAAACGCATTGATTTTGACTTTTTTGTGCTGTTTTTTGCACTCACTCCGATTGTGAACATACTCTACAGTGAATAATGTCAAATAATTGAAAATTAAAATTTTCACCGAACCACCATTTATCAAGGTTATAACACACTTATTTTAGCAAAAATAGAAAAAAATAAATAAATAAATGCATTGATTTTGACTTTTTTTTATTGTTTTTTTAACCCACCCTAATTGTGGACATGCATGGTAGTGAATAATGATAAAAAATTGAAATTAAAATTTTTACCAAACCTTTTGTTTTCATGGGTTACAACAAACATATTTTAGCAAAAATTTTTAAAATTTAAAAATGCATTGATTTTGACTTTTTTTTTGTACCATTTTTTGCGCCCACCCTGATTGAGGACTTGCATTCTAGAGAATGATGTGAAAAAATTGAAATTAAAATTTTCAAAAAACCTTCATTTTCATGGATTATAACACACGCATTTTAGCACAAATTTGTTAAATGCAAAAATGCATTGATTTTGACTTTTTTGTTCAGTTTTTTGCACTCACTTCGATTGTGAACATACATTTTAGTGAATGATTTCAAAAAAATTAAAAATAAAATTTTTTACCAAACCTCCATTTTTCATTGGTTAAAACACATGTATTTTAGCAAAAATTTGCAGAATCCAAAAATACATTAATTTTTATTTGTTTTTGTACCTTTTTTACACCCGTCCCGATTGTGAACATGTATTCTATTGAATATTGTCAAAAAATTAAAAATTAAAATTTTCACCATACCTCCATTTTCCATAGGTTATAACACACATATTTTAGGAAAAATAAGTCAAAACAAAAAAAGTATTGATTTTGACTTTTTTGTGCTCTTTTTGCACTCACCCCGATTGTGAACATGTATTCTAGTAAATAATGTCAAATAATTGAAAATTAAAATTTTTACCAAACCACCATTTATTATGGGTTATAACACACGTAGTTTAGCAAAAAAATGAAAAAAATAATAAAAAACGCTGTGATTTGTACTTTTTTGTACCATTTTTTGCCCATTCCGATTGTGGACATGCATTCTAGTAAATAATGTTAAAAAAATTGAAATTAAAATTTTCACACAACCTTCAATTTCATGGGTTATAACAAACTTATTTTAGAAAAAAATTTCAGAATCTAAAAGCGCATTGATTTTGACTTTTTTGTACTGTTTTTTACACCCACTCCGATTGTGAACATGCATTCTAGTCAATGATGTCAAAACAAAGTAAAAAGTTTACCAAACCACAATTTTTCATATGTTAAACACACGTATTTTAGTAAAAAATGTGCTGAACCCAAAAATGCATTGATTTTAAATTTTTTGTACCATTTTTTGCACCCACTCCAATTATGAACATACATTCTATTGAATAATGTAAAAAAAATTGAAAACTAAAATTTTCTCCATACCTCCATTTTTAATGGGTGGTTATAAAACACGTATTTTAGCAAAAAATGACAAAATAAAACTTATTGAGAACATGAATTCTACTGAAAAATGTCAAAAAATTAAAAATTAAAAATTAAAATTTTCATCAAACTTCAATTTTTCATGGGTTATAACACAAGTATTTTAGCAAAAAAAATGATAAAATCAAAAAACGCATAGGTTTTGACTTTTTTTGCACCCACCCCAATTATCGACATACATTCTAGTGAATAATGTAAAAGAAATTGAAAATAAAATTTTTACAAACCTCAATTTTTCATGTATTATAACACACATATTTTAAAAAGAAAAGGAAAATTTTAAAAAAAGCCATTGATTTTTTCTTTTTTTTTCATTTTTTGTACTCACGCTTATTGTGAACATGTATTGAAAATTGAAAAATATTGTCAAAAAAATTGAGGGTTGAAAATTTTCAAGAAACCTCCATTTTTTATGGGTTATAACACACGTTTTTTTTTTTTGGCTGAACCTCTCTATTGAGGTGGGTCGCCACTCCCAGTTTATTCCATAGTTTTTTTGGGTGATGGATTTACCCTAATATCACCCTTACAAAAAGTATCCATTTGAACATAACTCCATTTACATGCCCAAGGCCTAATCGGGATATGTTCAAATGGATTTTGCATAATAATAAACATGGAGTACTTCCTCCATTTACAAAAGTTTATAATACTGCCTAATCTATCATATTCATCAGCTGCATGACAGTTTTGTACAGGACCAAATGTCCATTTCAAAAGTTCCCTATTCGCATGACTCGTTAGTAAAGGATAGGGAATTTGTATAGCTTCAAAAAAGGGAAAGTGGTCTAACACCGGCAACCACAGCCCTATTATCAAATACAGATTTTCAAAGAGCTTCACCACCTTGGGAAATTGGCCTAACTTCAGCAGCCAATACCCTTCAATCTTACCATTTTCCATTCCAGAATATTTCACTGTGGATGACTTGATCAGCCTTTTAAGTATTGGATTTATGTAGTTATCCCAACAGTAGATGCCTCCTTGTTTTAGCATGATCAGCAACCCTTTTGATGTGGTGGAACCTTTACTTTCTTGAATTTTGGCAGTCCTATCTTGTCCAAGAGAATGATCTTCTTTAATTCTTCAGGAATGGGCTGGCAGCCACCCATCTCGCAGCTTGATTAGAGTCTTTCCAGATTTTGTTGTGAGTAGCATGTCTCCTAATTGTTTTTATGGATTCCTGAAGATGATAATGCCTCCATTCAGCTTTTTCTTTAGATAATAGTCTCTGCAAACAAGCTGAGTCATATTCCAATATAATATTTGTGAAACCACGAATAATGCATTCTTGAATACCTCTCACCCCTGTGCAAACCTCAACCTGTACTTTGGAGCCAATTAAACAATTAAATTCAATTATTAAATGAAGCCAAATCACCTCACCATCATTGTTTCTTATCATTATACTCCCTTGTGCTAAATTATTGTTGATCTGACATGCAATATTGATTTTTACCTGTCCCTTTTGTGGTGGATACCATTTGCTGATCTGAACATGATATCTATTGACATGATTTATGCTAAGAAGCCAAAACTCCTCCCAAGAACAAGAGTTCATTTTCATGCACATAGTCATAGTATCAAAAATAGAATTAGTTAAAGTCAGCAGCTCAAATTTCTGATTGTCAAAGGCTATTCTATTTCTGATTTTCCAAATTTCCCAACAAATGATCAAAGGAAGGATTTTTACATAGCAAGTTAACATTGCTGTTTTTCCCTTTATGGTTTTTCCAAATTTGAAACGTGGTATTCAGGGACATAGATTGTTGTAGTATACCTATCTCAACTCCAAACTTATTCCAAATCACTCTTGCAAAAGGACATTCAGCAAATAAGTGATTAATTGTTTCCCCATTGGCTTTGCATAAATGGCATAGGAAAGGTCCATAGATGCTGAATTTTGAGAGATTACTTCCAATGGGTAATTTGTTCTTTCTCAGTCTTAGGTTAAAGAAGGAGATTTTTGTAGGCACATGTGTATCCCATAATGTCTCATCATTTGCGACATATGATTCATCTCTTTGCCTGATTATTTTGTAAGCTGAAGAGAGTGAAAAACATCCATTCTCTTCAAGAGTCCAAATTAATCTATCTTTTTCCAACCAGGAGGGAGAGTGGCTACTTTTAACAGCTTCTAACCAATCCGAGGGTATATAGTTCTACAACTGTGGCAAATCCCAGCCTTGAGCATTAATAAATTGATCTAGGTTGTGGCTGTGATTATGAGAAACTAAGTGGGACAGTGTACCCTTACCAAGCCAATTATCAAACCATAAGCTACATTTTCCTTCATTGACTTGAAATAAAATGAATTTCTCTGCAATTTCTGCCACTTGGATCATTCTAGACCAGATTTCGGAATCCCCTCGTTTTTTGTTAACCAATGTGGGGTGAAATTTCTGACAATATTTAGAGTGTAAAAATTTAGCCCAAAGAGTATCTTTTTTTCTGAATTTCCACCATAATTTTATGGATTGAGCTGTGACAATGTCTTCTAGAGCTTTAAAGCCTACTCCACCCTCCTCCTTTGGGAAGCATAATTTACTCTATCTAATCCAGTGGTAAGCTCTATGGGAATCAGAGTTTCCCCACAGAAAGTTTGCAAACAAGGACTTTAACTGATGGAGAACCTTTTTTGGGGGATTCAAGGCCATAGTCATGTAAAGAGGAGAACTTGCCAAAGCACTTTGAATAAGAACAATTCTTCCACCCTTTGTGATAATTTGGGGGTTCCAAAAAGAGATTTTAGAAGTGATTTTTTTTATCAAACCCTCATAATGTGCAGCCTGGATTCTTTTGTAATGGAGAGGAATTCCCAAGTATTGAATAGCCAACTGTCCCCTAGGGAATTTTGTAATTTTTCTAATCAAGTAAGTCTTTTCCCTACTCAAGCTCTTATGAGCCAAAAAACAGCTTTTTTGGGAGTTTACTTTCTGGCCAGAGGTATTTTCATAATACTTAATGACCTTCATAACAGATTTGATAGAAGTTGAGTGGGCCGTAGTAAATAAAATGATGTCGTCAGCATAAGCTAAGTGAGAGATTTCAGCACAACCTCTTGGCACACAAAATTTGGGAACACATTCACGCATGTTTAATCTATTTAAGCATCTACTAAGGTATTCTGCCCCAATTACAAATAACATAGGAGAGATAGGATCTCCTTGTCTTAGCCCTCTAGTAGATTTAAACCATCCATAAGGAACTCCATTAATAAGAATCGAGAAACAAACATTTGAAATTAGTCTCCAAATAATATCAATCCAAATTTTGACTTTTTAGCAAAATATTGCAGAATCTAAAAACGCATCTATTTTGACTTTTTTTGTACCATTTTTTGCACCAACCCCGATTGAGAATACTCATTCTCGTGAATGATGTCAAAAAAATTGAAAATTAAAATTTTCACCAAAGCTCCATTTTTCAAGGTTATAGCACACGTATTTTACCCAAAATTTGCATAATCAAAAAAATACATTGATTTTTATTTTTTTTGTACTGTTTTTTGCACCCACCTTGATTTTTAACATGCATTCTAGTGAATGATGTCAAAAAAATTGAAAATTAAAATTTTCACCAAACTTACATTTTTCATGGGTTATAACACACGCATTAGAAAAAAATTAAAGAATTCAAAATGCATTGATTTTGATTTTTTTATACATATTTTTGCACCCATACCAATTAAGAACATGCAGTCTAGTGAATATTGTAAAAAAATTGAAAATCAAAATTTTTACAAAACGTCTATTTTTTATTGGTTATAACACATGTATTTAAGTAAAAAAATGACAAATTTAAAAAATGCATTGATTTTGACATTTTTTTTGTACAGTTTTTTGCACCCGCCATGAATGTTGACATGCATTCTAGTGAATAATGTCAAAATAATAGAAAATAAAATTTTTACCTAACCTCCATTTTTCATGGGTTATAACACACATATTTTAGAAAGAAAAGGAAAATTTTAAAAAAAGCCACTAATTTTTTCTTTTTTCTACCTTTTTTTGTACTCACCCTGATTGTGAACATGTATCATAGTTAATATTGTCAAAAAAATTGAAAATTAAATTTTTTACCTAACCTCCATTTTTCATTGGTTATAACACACATATTTTAGAAAGAAAACGAAAATTTTAAAAAAAGCCACAGATTTTTTTCTTTTTTCTACCCTTTTTTGTACTCACCCTGATTGTGAACATGTATCATAGTTAATATTGTCAAAAAAATTAAAAATTAAAATTTTCAACAAACTTCTATTTTTCATGGGTAATAACACACGTAATTTAGCAAAAAAATTGCATAATCCAAAAACGCATCTA
Organism: Ophiorrhiza pumila; assembly: GCA_016586305.1. Classification (NCBI taxonomy): domain Eukaryota; kingdom Viridiplantae; phylum Streptophyta; class Magnoliopsida; order Gentianales; family Rubiaceae; genus Ophiorrhiza; species Ophiorrhiza pumila. The sequence goes on from BLIW01000010.1 coordinate 30,743,728, forward strand.
TTTTGACCTTTTTGTACCATTTTTTCACCACCCCGATTGAGAACATGCATGCTAGCGAATAATGTCCAAAAAAATTGAAAATTAAAATTTTTACCGAACCTCTATTTTTCATAGGTTATAACACACGTATTTTAGCCAAAATTTGCGGCATAAAAAAGACATTGATTTTAACTTTTTTTGTACCGTTTTTTGCATCCACCTTGATTCTAAACATGCATTCTTGTGAATGATGTCAAAAAATTGAAAATTAAAATTTTACCAAATTTCTATTTTCCGTGGGTTATAACACACGCATTAGAAAAAAATTGAAGAATTCAAAAATGCTTTGGTTTTGATTTTTTTGTACCTTTTTTGTACCCACCCCGATTAGTAACATGTATTCTGGTGAATATTGTAAAAAATTAAAAATTAAAATTTTCACCGAACTTCTAATTTTTATTTGTTATAACACACACATTTTAGTAAAAAAAATGACAAAATAAAAAAAATGCATTGATTTTGACTTTTTTGTATAGTTTTTTGCTCCCACCATGATTGTAGACATGCATTCTAGTAAATAATGTCATAATAATTGAAAATAAAATTTTCACCTAACCTCCATTTTTCATGGGTTATAACACACATATTTTAGAAAGAAAAGGAAAATTTTAAAAAAAGCCATTGATTTTTTCTTTTTTTATCCTTTTTTGTACTCACCCTGATTGTGAACATGTATTCTGGTAAATATTGTCAAAAAAATTGAAAATTAAAATTTTGAATAAACCTCCATTTTTCATGGGTTATAACACACGTATTTTAGTAAAAATTTGTTGAATCCAAAAATGCTTCTATTTTATTTTTTTATACCATTTTTTGCACCCACCCCAATTGAAAACATGCATTCCAGTGAATAATGTCAAAAAAATTGAAAATTAAAATTTTCACCAAACCACCATTTTTCATGGGTTATAACACACGTATTTCAGCATTAAAAATGACAAAATCAAAAAACATGGAAATGCATTCTAGTAAATAATTTTTAAAAAATTAAAAATAAAATTTTCACCAAACCTCAATTTTTTATGAGTTATAACACATGTATTTTAGCAAGAAATGCAAAACTAAAAAAATGCATTGATTTGCTTTTACTTGTACCCACCCCGATTAAGAAATGCATTCTAGTGAATAATGTCAAAGAAATTGAAAATTAAAATTTTCAATAAACTTCCATTTTCATAGGTTATAACATACTTGTTTTAGCAAAAATTTACAAAATCCAAAAATGCTTTGATTTTGATATCTTTTGCACCTTTTTTTGCACCGACCCCAATTATGGACATGCATTCTAGAGAATAATGTAAAAAAAATTGAAAATAAAATTTTCACCAAACCTCCATTTTTCAAAGGTTATAACACACATATTTTAGCAAAAAATGCCAAAATCCAAAAATGCATTAATTTTGATTTTTTTGTATTCTTTTTTCACGCACCCCGATTGAGAACATGAAGTCTAGTAAATAATGTCAAAAAAATTGAAAACTAAAATTTTCAAGAAACCTCCGTTTTTCAATGGTTAGCAAAAAATCAATGCATTGCACTGTGCTTTTCATCCACCCCGATTATGGCATGCATTCTAGTAAATAATGTCAAAAAAATTGAAAGTAATATTTTACTAAACCTTCATTTTGCATGGGTTATAACATACGTATTTTAAGAAAAAATGCAAAAATTCAAAAATGCATTGATTTGATTTTTTTGTACTGTTTCTTTTTACCCACTCCGATTGAGAACATGTATTCTACTGAATAATATCAAAAAAATTGAAAATGAAAAATTTCACTAAACCTCTATTTTTATGGGTTATAACACATGTATTTTAGTGAAAATTTGCAAAATCCAAAAACGTATTAATTTTAATTTTTTTTGCACCGTTTTTTGCACTCACCTTGATTGTAAACATGCATTATAGTGAATAATTTTTAAAAAATTGAAAATTAAATTTTTCACCAACCCTCCCTTTTTTTATGGGTTATAACACAATTATTTTAACAAAAAAAGTAAAAATGCAAAAGTGCTTTCATTTTGATTTTTTTGTACTATTTTTTGCACCCACCACGATTGAGAACATATATTCTAGTGAGTAATGTGAAAAATTAAAAATTAAAAATTTCACCAAACCTCCATTTTTTATGGGTTATAACACAAGTATTTTAGCAAAAAAAATGACAAAATAAAAAAATGCATTGATTTTGACTTTTTTACACCATTTTTTGCACACACCCCGATTATGGACAAGCATTCTAGTGAATAATGTTTTAAAAAATTATAAATTAAAATTTTCACTAAACCTCTATTTTTCATGGGTTATAATATACGTATTTTAGCAAAAAATGAAAAAAATAAGAAAAAGCATTTATTTGATTTTTGTTGTACCCTTTTTTGTACCCAACCCGATTGAGAAATGCATTCTAGTGAATGATGTGAAAAAATCGAAAATTAAAATTTTCACCAAACCTCCATTTTTCATGGGTTATGACACACGTATTTGAACAAAAAATGACAAAATAAAAAAAAAACTTTTTGATTTTGACTTTTTTTGCACCATTTTTGCACCCATCAAAATTATAAATATGCATTCTTGTGAATAATGTCAAAAAAACTGAAGATAAAATTTTCTCCAAATCATTATTTTTCATGTGTTATAACACACCTATTTTTGCAAAAATAATGTAGAAACAAAAAACACATTGATTTTGACATTTTTGTACGGTTTTTTCTACTCACCTTGATTGTGAACATATATTCTAGTGAATATTGTTAAAATTTTAGAATTAAACATGAAGCCAAATCTAAAATTTTTATGGATTTCAACACAAGTATTTTAGCAAAAAAATGAACAAATAAAAAAAAGAAACACATTGATTTTGACTATTTTTGCACCATTTTTTTCACCCACCCCGATTATGGATAAGCATTCTAGTGAAAATTAAAAAGGTACAAAAAAAAGTCGAAATCAAAGCATGTTTTGATACTGCAAATTTTTTCTAAAATACATGTGTTATAACCCATGAAAAATAGAGTTTTGGTTAAAAATTTTAGACATTATTCACTAGGATGAACTTTCAAAATCATTGTGGGTGCAAAAAACAATGCAAAAAAGTCAAACTCAATGCATTTTTTAAGTCTGCAATTTTTTACAAAAATTTAATTTCCATTTTTTTGACATTATTCACTAGAATGCATGTTCACAATTGAAGTGGATGCAAAAATTGGTACAAAAAAGTCAACATAAATATGGTTTTAGATCATGTAATTTTTTCCTAAAATACAAGTTTTATAACCCATGAAAACTGAATGTTTGGTTAAAATTTTAATTTTAAATTTTTTAAACATTATTCACAAGAATGCATGTTCTTAATCGGAATAGGTGCAAAAAACGGTAAAAAAAAGTCAAAATCAATGCATTTTTGAATTTTACCTATTTTTCCCTAAAATACATGTGTAATATATCCCATTAAAAATGGAGATTATGTGAAAATTTTATTTCAATTTTTTTACTATTATTCACTAGAATGTATGTTCACAATCAGGGTGATTGCAAAAAATGGTAAAAAACAGTAAAAATCAATGCGTTTTTAGATTTTTTTTTATTTTTTTCTAAAATACGTGTGTTATAACCTATGATAAATGTTGGTTTGGTTAAAATTTTAATTTTTAATTTTTAAACATTATTCATTAGAGAGAATGTTCACAATCGGAGTTGTACAAAAAATGGCACAAAAAAGTCAAAATCAATACATTTTTTTATTTTGTCATTTTTTGGGTAAAATATGTGTGTTATAACCCATAAAAAATGAAGATTTGGTAAAAAATTTAATTTTTAATTTTTTTTAACATAATTCACTAGAATGCATGCTCACAATTGAAGTAGGTAAAAAAATGGTACAAAAAAGTTAAAATCAATGCGTTTTTGGATTCAACAAATTTTTGGTAAAATACATCTGTTATAACCCATGAAAAATGGAAGTTTAGTGAAAATTTTAATTTTCAATTTGTTTGACATTATTCACTAGAATCCACGTTTTCAATCGAGGTGGGAGCAAAAAACGGTACAAAAAAATCAAAATCAATGCATTTTTGGAATTTGGCATTTTTAAGAAGTTATAACACACATATTTTAGAAAAAATTTTGTAGTATCCAAAAATACATTGATTTTGACTTTTTTTGTATTAGTTTTTTGCACACATCCCAATTGTCAATATCCACTATAGTGAATAATGTCAAAAAAATTAAAAATTATAATTTTTACCAAACCTCCATTTTACATGGGTTATAACACACATATTTTAGCAAAAAAATATAACAAAATCCAAAAACCCATTGATTTCGACTTTTTTTGTACTATTTTTTGCACCCTCCCCGATTGTGAACATACATTCTAGTTGACAATTTTAAAAAAATGAAAATTACAATTTTCACCAAATCACCATTTATCGTGGGTTATAACACACGTATTTTAACAAAAAATAGAAAAAATTAAAAAACACATTGATTTTGACTGTTTTTGTACCATTTTTTTTTTCACCCACCTTATTGCAGACATGCATTCCAGTGAATAATTTAAATAAAATTAAAATAAAATTTTCGAATATTCTTCATTTTAATGGGTTATAACACATGTATTTTATCAAAAAAAGGCAAATTCCAAAAATGCATTGATTTTATTTTTTTTTCCATTTTTTGCACCTACCCTGATTGAGAAAACGCATTCTAGTTAATAATGACAAAAATATTTAAATTAAAATTTTCATCAATTATCCATTTTTCATATGTTATAACACACGTATTTTAGAAAAAAATCATAGAATCCAAAAGCACAATGATTTTGACTTTTTTGTACCTACCCCGATTGTGGACATGCATTCCAGTGATAAATGTCAAGAAAAATTGAAAATAAAAATTTCACCAAACCTCCATTTATCATGAGTTATATAACAATAGTATTTTAGCAAAAAAATGGCAAAATCAAAAAATGCGTTGATTTGACTTTCTTATAACGTTTTTTGCATGCACTCCGATTGTAGACATGCATTCTATTAAATAAGATTAAAAAATTGAGAATTAAAATTTTAGCCAAATCATCATTTTTCATGGATTATAACAAAAGTATTTTAGCAAAAGAAAAATACAAAATCTAAAAACACATTGATTTTGTCTTTTTTGCACCCACCCCAATTTTAGACATAAATTCTAGTGAATAATTTCAAAAAAATTGAAAATAATATTTTCACAAAACCTCTATTTTTCATTGGTTATACCACACATGCATATTTTAACAAAAAAATTGCATAATCAAAAAACTCATTGATTTTGACTTTTTTTGTGCCCTTTTTTGCACTCACCCTAATTGTGGACATGCATTCTAGTGAATAATGTCAAAAAATTTAAAAATTAATCTCCATTTTTCATGGATTATAACACACATATTTTTAGCAAAAATTGCCAAATTCCAAAAATGCATTGATTTTGATTTTTTTTGTACTGTTTTTTACACTCACCTCGATTGAGAATATGCCTTCTAGTAAATAATGTCAACAAAATTGGAAATTAAAATTTTCAAAAAACCTCTGTTTTTCATTGGTTATAACACAAGTATTTTCGCAAAAAAAAAGACAAAATCAAAAAATGCATTGATTTTAACATTTTTTGTGCCGTATTATGCACCCACTCCGATTGAGATAATGCAATCTAGTGAATAATGTAAAAAACATTTCAAACTAAAATTCTCACCAAACCTCAATTTTTCATGGGTTATAACACACGTATTTTAGCGAAAAATGCAGAATCAAAGAACGTATTGATTTTGACTTTTTTATACAATTTTTTGCACTCACTTCGATTGTGAACATGCATTCTATTAAATAAGGCCAAAAAATTGAGAATAATAATTTTAGCCAAATTTCCATTTTTCATGGATTATAACACCCGTATTTTAGCAAAAATAATTACAAAATCTAGAAACGCATTGATTTTGACTTTTTTTTCACTATTTTTTGCACCAACCCCAATTATGGACAAGCATTCTAGTAAATAATGTCAAAAAATTGAAAATAATATTTTTACTAAACCTCCACTTTTCATGGGCTATAACAAACGTATTTTTAAAAAAAATTGCAGAATCAAAAAACACATAGATTTTTACTTTTTGTGTCGTTTTCTGCACCCACCCTAATTGTAGACATGCATTCCAGTGAATAATGTCAAAAAAATTGTAAATTAACCTCCATTTTTCATGCGTTAATTTGAGAACAAGCATTCTAGTGAATGATGTCAAAAAAATTAAAATAAATTTTTAACAGACATCCATTTTTTATGGGTTATGCACACATAATTTTGCAAAAAAAAGGCAAAATCCAAAATTTCAATGATTTTTATTTTTTTTGTACAGTTTTTTGCAGCACCCCGATTGAATACATGCATTCTAGTTAATAATGTCAAAAAAATTGAAAACTAAAATTTTCACCTGACCTCCATTTTTCGTGGGTTATAACACACGTTCTTTAGCAAAAAAAACAGTATTGATTGTGACTTTTTTGTACAATTTTTTGCACTCATCCCAATTGTTGACATACATTCTAGTGAATAATGTCAAAAAAATTGAAAACCAAATTCACCAAACCTCTATTTTGTGTGGGTTATGACATACGTATTTTAGCAAAAAATGACAAAATCAAAAAACTCTTTGATTTTGACTTTTTTGTACCGATTTTTGCATTCACCCCAACTGTTTTTTGCACATATTTTAGCGAAAAATGCTGATATCCAAAAATGCGATGATTTTAATTTTTTTTGTATTGTATTTTGCACTAATCCCGATTCAAAATTTGCATTCTAGTAAATAATGTCAAAAAAATATAAAATTAAAATTTTCACCAAACATACATTTTTCATGGGTTATAACACACATAAATTAGCAAAAATTTTGCACAATCAAAAAACACATTGATTTTGAATTTTTCTGTACTATTTTTTGAGCCCACCCTAATTGTGAACATGCTTTCTAGTGAATGATATCAAAAAATTAAAATTGAAATTTTCACCAAATCTCCATTTTTTATTGGGAATAAAACCCGTAGTTTAGCAAAAAAATTATAAAATCCAAAAATGTGTTGATTTTAACTTTTTCGTGCCGTTTTTTGCACTACCCCGATAGAGAACATACATTCTAGTGAATAATATCAAAAAATCGAAATATAAATTTTCACCTGACCTCCAGCTTTCATGGGTATAACACACACATTTTACCAAAAAATTGCAAAATTCAAAAATAGATTAATTTTGATTTTTTTGTACCGTTTTTTGCACCCACCCTGATTTTGGACATTCATTCTAGTTAATAACACACGTATTTTAGAAAAAAATTAAAGAATCAAAAAAACACATTGATTTTGAATTTGGTTTGTACCCTTTTTTGCACCCACCCAACTACATTCTAGTGAATAATGCCGAAAAAATTAAAAACTAAAATTTTCAACAAACCTCACCATTCATCAAAAAATTCTTATATCCAAAAATGCATTCATTTTGATTTATTTTGTATTGTTTTTTGCAATCACCCCGATTATAAATATGCAATCTAGTGAATAATGTCAAAAATTTAAAATTTAAAATTTTCTCTAAAACACCGTTTATTACGGATTATAACACACGAAGTTTAGCAAAAAAAATTCAAAAACACATGTATTTTGACTTTTTTCGTATTGTTATTTGCACCCACTATTATTGTGAATATAAATTCTAGTGCATAAGGTCAAAAAAATTAAAAATTAAAATTTTAACCAAACCTCTATTTTCATGGGTTATAACACACGTATTTTAGCAAAAAATTGCAAAATCTAAAAATGCATTGGTTTTGACTTTTTTTATACCGTTTTTTGCACCCACCTTGATTGTGGACATGCATTCTATGAATAATGTCAAAAAAATTAAAAATTAAAATTTTTACCAAATTTCCATTTTTCATCGGTTATAACACTTGTATTTTAGCAAGATGTTGTAAAATCAAAAAATACATTGATTTTAACTTTTTTTCTACCATTTTTTGTACCCACCCCGATTGTGAACTATATTCCATTGAATAATATCAATAAAATTGAAAACTAAAATTTTCAACAAACCTCCATTTTTCATAGGTTATAACACACGTATTTTAGCAAAAAAATTCTTAAATCTAAAAACGCATTGATTTTAACTTTTTTTTTGTACCATTTTTTGTACTCACTCAAATTGTGAACATGCATTCTAGTGAATAATATCAAAAAAATTAAAAATTAAATTTCACCAGACCTCAATTTTTTACCGATTACACGTATTTTAGCAAAAAATTCTAAAATCCAAAAATACATTCATTGTAATTTTTTTGTACCGGATTTTGCACCAGGCCCGATTGAGAACTTGAACTCTAGTGATTAAGATAAAAAAATTGAAAATCAAAATTTTTACCAAACCTCCATTTTCATGGGTTATAAATCACATATTTTAACAAAAATTTACAAAATCGAAAAAATGCATTGATTTTGATTTTTTTGTACTATTTTTTGCATCCACCCTAATTGTGAACATGCATTCTAGTGAATGATGTCAAAAAATTGAAAATTAAAATTTTCACAAAACCTCCATTTCTCATGCTTTATAACTCACGTATTTTAGCAAAAAAGTGACATAATCAAAAAACGCATTGATTTTGACTTTTCTGTGTCATTTTTTGCACCCACCCTGATTGTGAACATGCAATCTCGTGAATAATGTCAAACAATTGAAATTAAAATTTTCACTAAACCACCATTTATCGTAGGTTATAACACACGTATTAAAAAAAATCAAAACGCAATGATTTTGACTGTTTTTATACCATTTTTTGCACCCACCTTGATTGTTGACATGCATTCTAAAGAATAATGTCAAAAAAATTAAAATAAAATTTTCACTAAATCTCCATTTCTAATGGGTTATAACACACGAATTTTTGCAAACAATGGCAAAATCCAAAATTGCATTGATTTTGATTTTGATTTTTTTGTACTATTTTTTGCACTACTACGATTGAGAACATGCAGTCTAGTGAATAATGCCAAAAAATGAAAAATTAAAACTTTCACCAAACTTTCATTTTTTAAGGGTTACAAACGTATTTTAGAAAAAAACTGCAAAATCTGAAAACGCATTGATTTTAACTTTTTTTGTACCGTTTTTTGCACCCACCCTTATTGTAGATATGCATTCAAGTGAAAAATGCTAAAAAATATTTAAAATTAAAATTTTCACCAAACTTCCGGTTTTATGATTTATAACACACGTATTCTAACAAAAAAATTACAAAATCAAAAAATGCATTGATTTTAACTTTTTTGTACTATTTTTTGCACCCACCCCGATGGTAAACTGCATTCCAGTGAATAAAGTCAAAAAAATTGAAAACTAAAATTTTCAACAAACCTCCATTTTACATGGGTTATAACACACGTATTTTAGCAAAACAAATGACAAAATTCAAAAACTCATTAATTTGACTTTTTTACACCCACCACGATTACGGACATGCATTTTAGTAAATAATGTCAAAACAATTGAAATTAAAATTTCACCACATCTCCATTTTTAATAGGTTAATTATAACACGTATATTTTTGTAAAAAAATGGCAAAATAAAAAATTAAATTGATTTTGACTTTTTTGTACCAGTTTTTCCACCACCCCAATTGAGAACATGCATTCTAGTGAATAATGTAAGAAAATGAATATTAAATTCTCGCATATCCTCCATTTTTCATGGGTTATAACATACGTATTTTAGCAAAAAATTGCAAAATCCAAAAATGCATTGATTTTGACTTTTTTTGTATTGTTTTTTGCACCCACCCTAATTGTAGACATGCATTTTAGTGAATAATGTTAAAAAACAATAAAATTAAAACTTTCACAAAACCTTCATTTTTCATGGGTTATAACACATGTATTTTAGCAAAAAATTGTAGAATCGAAAAACGCAAAGATTATAACTTTTTTTGTACTATTTTTTGCACCCACCCCGATTATGAAGTGCATTCCAGTGAATAATGTCTTCTTTTTTTTCTTTTTTTTTTTGGTTAGCTAATCATCCCATTTACGGGGGGCGTTACTCCCTATTTTATTGATAGAATTAAAGGTTAGTCTAGTGAATAATGTCAAAAAAATTGAAAAGCTAAAATTTTCAACAAACCTCAATTTTTAATGGTTTATAACACATGTATTTTAACAAATAATGTTGAAACAAAAAAATGTGTTGATTTTAATTTTTTTTGTACTATTTTTTGCACCCATCCCGATTCAATAATGCATTCTAGTGAATATTGTAAAAAAAATAGAAAATTAAAATTTTCAACAAATATCCATTTTTCATGAGAACACACGTATTTTAGCAAAAATTTGTAGAATCCAAAAACGCACTGATTTTGAATTTTTTATACCATTTTTTGCACCCACCCTAATTGTGAACATGCTTTCTCGTGAATGATGTCAAAAAATTAAAAATTTAAATTTTCACAAAACCTCCATTTTTCATAAGTAATAACATGCGTATTTTACCAAAAAATGACAGAATCAAAAAATGCATTGAATTTGACTTTTTTGTGCCATTTTTTGCACCACCATAATTAAAAATATGCATTCTAGCGAATAATATCAAAAAAAATTAAAAATTAAAATTTTCACCTAACCTCTAATTTTCATGAGTTATAACACAATTATTTTAGCAAAAAATTGAAAAATCCCAAAATGCATTGATTTTGACTTTTTTTTTACCATTTTTTACACCCAACATGATTGTGGACATGAATTCTAGTAAATAATGTCAAAAAAAATTTAAATTTACCAAACCTCCATTTTTCATGGGTTATATAACTCACATATTTTAGCAAAAAATTACAAAATTGAAAAACACATTGATTTTGACTTTTTCATTGTACCATTTGTTGCAACCACCCCGATTATGAACTACATTCTAATGAATAATGTTAAAAAAATTGAAAACTAAAATTTTCAACAAACCTCCATTTTTCATTGGTTAACACATTGAAGCTTCCGAATTATGCTGAAATCCAAAAATGCATTGAATTTGATTTTTTTATTTTATTTTTCGCCCATACTGCTTCAAAACATGCATTCTAGTGAATGATAATATCAAAAAAAATTAAAAATTAAAAATTTCACCAAACACCCATTTTTTATGGGTTATAACACACGTGTTTTAGCAAAAATTTGTAGAATCAAAAAGCGTATTGATTTCAACTTTTTTTGTACTATTTTTTGCACCTATCCCAATTCATAATATGCATTCTAGTGAATAATGTCAAAAATTGAAAATTAAAATTTTCACCAAAACCTCCATTTTTTATGGATTATAACACACGTATTTTAGCATAAAAATGACAAAATCCAAAAATCCATTGATTTTCACTTTTTTGTGCCATTTTTTGCATGCACCGCGATTGTGAACATGTATTCTAGTGAATAATGTCAAAAAAATTAAAATTAAAATTTTCACCAAACCGCCATTTTTCATGGGTTACAACACATGTATTTTAGAAAAAATTTGCAGTATCCAAAAACGCATTGATTTCAATTTTTTTGTACTATTTTTTGCACCCATCCCAATTGTGAATATACATTGTAGTGAATGATGTCAAAAAAATTGAAAAATAAAATTTTCACCAAACCTCCATTTTTCATGGGCTATAACTCACATATTTTAGCAAAAAAATGAAAAAAATCCAAAAAAACATTGATTTCAATTTTTTTTTGTGCCCTTTTTTGCACCCACCTTAATTATGAACATGCATTCTAGTAAATAACGTCAAAAAATTAAAAATTTAAATTTTTACCAAACCACCATTTTGTCAAAGGTTATAACACACGTAATTTAGCAAAACATAGAAAAAAATCTAAAAACACATTGATTTTGACTGTTTGTGTACCATTTGTTTGCACCCGCCCTGATTGTGGACATGCATTCTAGTGAATAATATAAAAAAATTAAAATAAATTTTTGCCTATTCTCCATTTTGAATAGGTTATAACACGCGTATTTTAACAAAAAAAATGTAAGATCAAAAAACGTATTGGTTTTGACTTTTTTTTACAATTTTTTGCACTCACCCCGATTGAGAACACGCATTCTAGTCAATAATGTCAAAAATATTTAAATTAAAATTTTCACCAAACCTCCATTTTTCATGGGTTATAACATACGTATTTTAGCAAAAAATTGCATCATACAAAAACGTATTAATTTTAACTTTTTTTGTACTAATTCTTGCACCCACCTTGATTGTGGACATACATTCAAGTGAATAATGTCAGAAAAAATTGAAAATAAAATTTTCACCAAACCTTCATTTTTCATGGGTTATAACAAATATATTTTAGCAAAAAATTACAAAATAAAAAAACACATTAATTTTGAATTTTTTGTACCGTTTTTTGCACTCACCCCGATTGTGAATATGCATTCTATTAAATAAGTTCAAAATATTTGAGAATTAAAATTTTACCCAAATCTCCAATTTTCAAGGATTATAATACACGTATCTTAACAAAAAATGACAAAATCCAAAAACGCATTGATTTTAGCTTTTTTGCATCGTTTTTTGCACACACCCCAATTATTGACATGTATTCTAGTAAATAATGTCAAAAATTTTGAAAATAAAATTTTTACCAAACCTCGATTTTTCATGGGTTATAACACACGTATTTTAACAAAAAATTGCAAAATCAAAAAAAGCATTGATTTTGACTTTTTTTGTGCCATTTTTTGCACCCACCTGATTGTGAACATGCATTCTAGTGAATAATGTCAAAAATATAAAAATTAATCTCCATTTTTCATGGGTTATAACACAAGTATTTTAGCAAAAAATGGCAAAATTAAAAAACGTATTGATTTTGACTTTTTTGTACCGCTTTTTGCACTCATCCCCAATTTTGAACATGCATTCTATTAAATAAGGTCCAAAAAAATGAGAATTAAAATTTTAGGCAAATCTCCATTTTTCATGGATTATAACGCATGTATTTTAACAAAAAATGATAAGCATTCTAGTGAATAATCTCAGAAAAAAGTGAAAATAAAATTTTCACCAAACCTTTATTTTTTATGTGTTATAACACGCATATTTTTTAAAAAAATTCCAGTATCAAAAAACACATTGATTTTGTCTTTTTTGTGCCATTTTTTGCCTCCACCCTAATTGTGAATATGCATTCTAGTGAATAATGCCAAAAAATATAAAAATTAACCTCCATTTTTCATGGGTTTTAAAATACATATTTTTAGCAAAATTTGCAAAAATACAAAAATAAATTAATTTTGATTTTTTGTACCATTTTTTACACCCACCCCGATTGAGAACATGCATTCTAGTGAATAATATCAAAAAAAATGAAAAATTAAATGTTTCACGAAACCTCTATTTTTCATGGGTTATAACACACGTATTTTAGCAAAAAAATGCCTCAAAATCTAAAAACGCATTAATTTTGACTTTTTTGTACTGCTTTTTGCACCCACCCCGATTGAAAACATGCATTCTAGTGAATAATGTTAAAAAATTGAAAATTAAAATTTTCACCAAACCTCCATTTTTCATGTATTATAACAAACGGATTTTAGCAAAGAAAGGCAAAATCCAAAAACGCATTGATTTTTACTTTTTTGCACCGTTTTTTGGCACCCATCCCGATTATGAACATGTATTCTAGTGAATAATATCAAAAAAATTTGAAAATAAAGTTTTCACCAAACCTTCATTTTTCATGGTTTATAACAAACGTATTTTAAGAAAAAATTGTAGAATCAAAAAACGCATTGATTATGACTTTTTTGTAACGTTTTTTGTACTCACCCTGATTGTGAACATGCATTCTAGTGAATAATTTTAAAAAATTGAAAATTAAAGTTTTCACCAAACCTCTATTTTTAATGGGTTATAACGCACGTAATTTAGCAAAAACAAGGCAAAATCTAAAAACGCATTGATTTTGACTTTTTTTTACCATTTTTTGCACTCACACCAATTGAGAACATGCATTCTAGTGAATAACGTCAAAAAAATTGAAAATTAAAATGTTCACCAAACATCCATTTTTCATGGGTAATAACACACGTATTTTCAAAAATTTGTAGAATCCAAAAACGCATTGATTTTAACTTTTTTTGTACCATTTTTTGCACCCACCCAAATTGTGAACATGCATTCTAGTGAATGATATCAAAAAATTTGAAATTAAAATTTTCACTAAACCTTCATTTTTCATGGGTTATAACACACATATTTTAGCAAAAAATGCCAAAATCCAAAATTTCTTTGATTTTTAGTTTTTTTTACCATTTTTTGCACCCACCTCATTCAAAAACTTGCATCCTAGTGAATAATATCAAAAAATTTAAAATTAAAATATTCACCAAACCTCCATTTTTCATGGGTTCTAACATGCGTATTTTAGCAAATATTTGCTGAATCCAAAAATGCATTGATTTTAACATTTTTTTTTACCGTTTTTTGCACTCACTCTGATTGTGAACATAAATTCTAGTAAATAATGTCAAAAAAATTGAGAATTAAAATTTTAGCAAAATCTCCATTTTTCATGGATTATATTTGGAAGGTCTATCGCGTTCCTCTCAATAATACTCTAACACTACTGTAGGAGTGGTGAGAGGGATCGTTCCCACAAAGAAGGGTTGGTTGTCCGGAGACTAAATGCAAAGGGATAGTATGCAAGCACGGCCTTGAGAGGTTTCAACATGTACCAATCTCTTCCTAGTATCATCGACTTGTGTAGTGCATGTGTGAGGGTACTATTCTGCTAGTGTCATGAACCTGATTAACCTGATGGTTCTCACAGATTCACTTCACTTACTCCTCAAACTTCCCTTGGTAGGGCAAGTTCTTGGCACAAATGGATTTCCCAGATCCCTACCTGATATTAAGACTCTAGCTCAATCCCCAGTTATCTCCCTTGGTAGGGCAGCTAACTAAATCAAGAATTCAAATCGTCATACACAGGTAACTTAAGTCATTTCTATTGGATTGACTTCATTTGTCAGTGGGTACCGCACAAATGTCATTACAAGATCATGCAGATCATAAGACTCACACAAGAATGTTCATGATTCAATTCATATGAAGTTCAATTGTCTTTGGTAGATCCACACCAATCTCAGTGGGTACCGCAGATTTAGCATGGATTTGAACAAAATCATATAAGGCCATCGAATCTAGACATGTAAAGAACAAGAACAGTAATGAACACAAATAGAATCAATTCAATTGTCTCAACCGGTAAAGATCTGTACAATTGAATCCTCAAGACAGTAAAATGTGTGAGAGGGAAAAGAGAGAAAATCCTAATCTAAACTAAGAACCCTAATCTAAGGATGCCCTATTCTAATCTGTGTGGCTGCCCCTTCTCTCCTTTTTCTCTCTGATCTTTGATTTCCTTTTTTATACCTTCTCCTCCTCTTCGTCGCTTGATCATGTTAGCTGAATCCCCATTTCTATCTGTGATGCCTCCACGTGTCTTATAATATGTCAATCAGATAATGATGTGAGCTCACGTGCCTAGTACATAACTTAAGCATTAAGAATTATCAGTGCAAAACTACGAACACTTGGTGAACATATGGATGTTGAGTAGAGTGTGCTTGGTACTGGTCTTGTGAGAGTGTGGTGAGGGTCTCGATTGTGGGGTGAGGGTCTCGATTGTGCACCGCCGTGTGTGAGTGTGTGTGTGTGTGGCCGGCGCATGGTGCGCCCGCCGTGAGTGAGTATGTGTGTAGTGTGGTGCTTGAGTATTGGTGAGGGTGAGGGTCTTGAGTGAATGGTGAGGGTCTCAAGTGAAGTATGGGTCTCAAGTGAATGGTGAGGGTCTTGAGTGAAGTGAGGGTCTCTTGGTGAGTTTGTGCAAGAGTGAGTGTGAGTGTATACATGAGGGTGCCGTGTGTGCAAGAGAGTATGTGCAAGGATGAGTGTGAGTGTGAAAGGGTGAGTACGTGCACATTCTTCATCTTCTCCATCCTTTCACCCCTGATGCAAATCGAGTCTCAGAAAATATAAAACATGAACAATGTAGACAAGACTCTTAGCTAAAGATAGCACTTTGAATCACTCAATTTGGAGCTAAAATGAGAAAGTGACCATTTTAGTAAACTGTGTCAATGCTGAAGATTAGTGCGAGTGTGAGGGTCTTGAGTGTATGCGCCCGCCGTGTGTGAGTGTGTGTGTGTGTGTATGTGGCGGCACCATGTGCGTAGTGTTGTGGGGTTTTGAAGGCTTTCGGCTGAGAATTGAACTTTGTGATAAACATAAGAATTGTAGATCTCTCTCTTATCTTTCTATAGGTTTAAGAATCTTCAACTTTGAAGGTCTGTAGCAATTATCATCATCATTATCACTAGAAGAAGTACTTACCTCATGGTCTTCAAATCCCATAAAGCACATGTGTGCAACTCCTTCCTCTTCTTCTTCAATTTCTTGTTTGGATTGGTCATCATCCCATGTGACTTTGAAGCTTCTTCCTTTGTCATTCTTGTCATTTTTAAACTCCTTCTTTCTCCTTGTACAATCTGCCACAAAATGACCAAGTTGGTTACATTCAAAGCATTTGTTGATTTTGGAGGTTTCTTCCTCATATATTTCCCAAAGTTTCTTCCAAATATCATGTGCATTTTTGCATCCATTAATCTTACATGTTTCATTAACATCTAGGGAGTTATATAAGACATTTGTGACTTTGGCATTCAAAGTAAGATTTCTCCTATCATATTCATCAAGTTCACTCCTCTTCTTTTCTCTAGTTTCATTCCCTATGGTTATTTCAGCCCTATAAGGTCCTTCCTCAACAATGTACCACATCTCAATGTGAATGGATTTAAGGTAAATTTCCATCCTATCTCTCCAACTACTATAGTTGGTTCCATTAAACAATGGGGGCCCAGAAATAGATTGTCCCTCCATAAACATAGTATTGTTTGTTGCCATAATCTTTACTCTAAGGTTGTTAAGCCTAACTAATTAGAGACCAAGCTCTGATACCAATTGTAAGCTCTAAAGGTAACCTAAGAGGGGGGGTGAATTAGGTTTCTAAAAATTCTAAGTGCAACAATCAATTTAAATTTTCTTAACCAAATTAAATCCAACACAAATGAGTATGTAGTGTGAATCACAACAAGTGTAAGATATATATATATTGATATTCCACAAATTCAATCCACAATATCAACACTTCAATATCAATAACCCAAAGCATAGGCAAATCAAAATAAGTGCAGAAATAAAGAAAATGGAAATCAAGGACACAATCAATTTAGAGTGGTTCAAGTCTCCCCCTTGGAGCACTCTACATCCACTACCCAAGTTTTCCAACTTAGGATTTCAACCTCTTCACTATAAACTGATCTTTTCTTGTGGCAAGATCAAAAGAACCACTTTTACAACCCAAGTAACCTTACTTAGGATTTCAACCAAGGCTCAACCTTTACACTAGCAATTCCAAGCTATGTGTACAAGGTTTTTACTCTCACTTGAGAAACCTTTTACAATCACTTTCAATGAATGTTTAGAGATGAAGTACAATCCCACAAATTGGGTAGATATGATATTGTTTAGCTCACAATATGATTCCTATAATGAAATTTACAACTCAAACTATATAGCTCAAGAATAAGATGAAGAACTCAAAGAATGCTCAAGAAACTTTTGATCTTTTGTTTCTTTTGAAATCAAATTGAAATGTATGAGTTGTAGAGAGTGTTTTTCAAGATTGGAAGCTCAAGGAATCAAGAGAGAAGTTGTTAAAACGTTTGTGCATTTGGTGGTATTTAAACCCTTAAGAAAATGACAAGAAAACGTTCATTTTTGACATTCAAAAAACTAGCCGTTAGAACTTTCGGACGGGTGTTTCGGACGGCCGAAACTCCAATGGAGGCGTCCGAAACTTGACAGCCATTTTTCTATATGTTTCAGACGGAATTTGGAAAAATGTAAAACATCAAAGTTGTAGCTCTTCCTCTTAGCTTTCCAATGGTATCTTAAGCATTCAGTTTGGATGTAAAATGAGTGAGATATGATCAAAATACAAAACCCTGGTAGAAGGGTCCGAAACTCCAATGGAGGCGTCCGAAACTCAACAGAAAATTTCATCGTCTCTGAAGTTTAGGTTCGGACGGCTAGGTCGTCCGAAATGGTCGTCCGAAACTTGTGAGCCATGTTTCGATATGTTTCCGATAGAATTTTGAAAAATGTAAAACATAAAAGTTGTAGCCCTTTCTCTTAACTTTCCAATGGCACCAGAATCACTCCATTTGGACTTAAAATGAGAGAGATATGATCGAAATACTAAACCCTGGCAGATTTCTTCAGCATGAAAAAAACTTTGAAAACATTTTTACTTGAGCATCATTTGAAGATCAATTTGAAAACATTTTTACTTGAACCTTAAAAGAGTAAAACAACTTCTTGAGCTATTTACACAAATGAACTAATTTACCATATTTTCATATCTTTTGCACTTCCAATTCTTTCTTCATGCAATCCAACTCCATGCTTGGCTTCTTTTGAATCTTTTCATCTCTTTTGCACTTCCAATTATTTCTTCATGTAATCCAACTCCATGCTTGGCTTCTTTTGAATCTCTATCATATTGAAACACTTTATGAACCATTAGTATAAACATAATTGTTTGTTAGACATCAAAATAAGTAAGATTAAGACCCTAGGTCTTCACAAATTACAAAACCAAAAAACGCATTGATTTTGACTTTTTTGTACCTTTTTGCACCCACCCCGATTGTGAACATGCATTCTAGTGAATAATGTCAAAAAAATTGAAAATTAAAATTTTCACGAAACCTCCATTTTTCATGGGTTATAACACACTTATTTTAACAAAAATTTGCTGAATCCAAAAACGCATTGATTTTAACTTTTTTGTACTGTTTTTTTACCCCCACCTCAATTGTGAACATGTATTCTAGTGAATAATGTCAAAAAAAATTAAAAATTAAAATTTTCACCAAACCTCCATTTTTTATAGGTTAACATATGTATTTTAGCAAAAAATGACAAAATCCAAAAACGCAATTGATTTTGACTTTTTTTGTGCCATTTTTTGTACCCACCCGATTGTGAACATGCATTCTAGTGAATAATGTCAAAAAAATGAAAAATTAAAATATTCATCAAAAGAACATTTACCATAGGTTATAACACATGTATTTTAGCAAAAAATAGGAAAAAAAATCCAAAAACGCATTGATTTTGATTATTTTTGTATCATTTTTTGCGCACGTCCTGATTGTGGACATGTATTCTAGTGAATAATGTCAAAAAATTAAAATAAAATTTCCACCAAATCTCCTTTTTTATTAGGTTATAACACACGTATTAATAATATTGTTATTAATAATGTTATTATTATTATTATTATTATTATTATTATTATTAGAGTACAAATTGGAGTAGGGAGTTATTTTGTAGAAGTGGGTAAAATAGATTACCCAATACAAGGTAATAGATGATTAATGGGGGACTAGAAAATCATCTATTGACTCATTTTAGGTAAGAGTAATGATAGACAGTACAATAACTTTTACGCGAATTGGGAATTCAAAATATGTGTAATCCTAATCGGCATCAAATAGGAGAGAGTGTTGATTATTTTGAATGCTAATATGATAGAACTTATCTAATTGATAGATGATTAAAAATATATATATTTATATATATAAAAGGATAAATAAATCTCCAAAATTCCTTAATACTGGTAATTATTTTCTTTAACTAATTATAATTTAATTATAGTAACTTAAAACTCATATTGAAAACTATATTTTTGTAACATCATATTTGTTTCAACATTAATTGAGATTCAACGATCATAAACTTTGGTGAGTGAACCCTACAATTATTAACTTACAATTATTAAAATCATAAATATCACTAAAATAAATCTACAATTTTAAACCCCTACCCCAAATGTGATTGAACCCTACGACATGATTTTAATACTAATTTTATCTACAATTATTAAGCCCTAGCCTAAATATGATTGAACCCTACAATATGATTTTAATCCTAATTTTAATGAAATCAAGTCGTTAAAATCACATAATAGGGTTCACTCACATTTGGGTTAGGGCTTAATAATTATAAATTTAATTTTGGTGATATTAATGATTTTAGTCACTCATTTTTTATTTTGGTGATATTTTGGTTTGTGATTTTGATGATATTTTATTTTTTTCACTTTAAACAATTAAAGGTCTAAGTTAATTATATTGTACCAAGTTCATGAATATTAGGGTGACAAAAAAAAGTGACATGGTATTCAATGATTGTATGTCTGAAAAAGAGACAAATTCTCTTTCCTATTTGATGTCAATTAGGATTATACATAATTCGAGTTCCCAATTCGCCTAAAAGTTATCATACTCTCTATCATTACTATTTAGGTAAATATTAATGAATAGTTATTCTCATTACCACTTTCCAAATATTAACTTTTGTTGATTAGGGAATTAATTTTGTTGATTAGCATGGGTGACTTCTATTCCCCATTACTAAACGCTCTCTAAAACTTGGGAAAGATTATGATGATGTAATTAAACACAACTCAATTCAATGATTCCATAAAAAATTACCGGATGTAAAGTACGAATTAAAACTTCAAAGAACTAAAAACAAAACTCCTAGTTAACTTACATTGAAAAACTCAAATATTATCTAACTTAAATTCGATCGAATACTTTAATCAAAGAATTGGAAACTCAACTTTATTAAACAACGATAAAATCAAAATGCAAAGGAAAATTAAATCAAAACTGGAAGCTTGTTCTAAAACATAATTTTACACATTAAACCCCGTATTAAAACTTAACATCCAAAATTAAAACTTTAGACTAAAACAAAAGACTAAAAAATAATGACTGTCCTCGAAGCTTCTCTTCTCCTCCCTTTCATAGTAAAACTTCATAACAGAAAATCTATTGACTATAATCTTCTTCAACCATCCTACCCAAAATCTCCTCTTTTCCTCCTCTTCTCAAGATATAATATATAATCTGCAGCTTCCCACAACAAATCAAGATAATAACCATTGACATAGTTGACTGTAATTTAGTAAAAATCCTTGTTGGAATAAAAAAAATCTTCAACCACTAATTTCTTCAACGTTCTTCCTTGAGTTAGGTAGTCAAAACCTTCTACTCACTAGATTTACCATCAATTCCATGAATTACATCCAAAGTTTACCACTTTGCATGGTAATTTTTTTCTTTTCACAATTACTTTATTCCTCCAACAAAACAAGATAATTTTAGTTTAATTGGACACATTAAAATGAGAAATAAAACCATAAAATACATAAAATACATAATAATCAGCTATAATCCACAAAAAAATGGAGGTTTTGTGATAAATATGAATTTCACTTTTTTTAATACAGTTTAAAAGTATGCACGTTTACAATTGAAACGAGTATAAAAAGTCAATACAGAAACGACCAAAATCAGCACATTTTTAGATATTGTCATTTTTACCAAAATACATGTGTTATAACCCACAAAAAATGAATGTTTTATAATAAATATGAGTTTTACTGGTGTGGACGCAAAAATAGTAAAAAATGGCTAAAAACCGCACGTATAGAACTGATCATCAAGAACATTAGTTCTTCTTTTATTCCAAAATTTCTTTCAATCATACGACTATGTTTGTGGTCATTTTAAGTGGGAGAAATGTAGCTATATATCTAAAGAGCTTAAAGTTTAATATAGCCATTTTGGATCATCCACTGCAAACTCCAGTGATTGTTCACATTTTTAAGTGTCCAATACGCCCATCCAAATGACGCTCTTCCATACACTTGTAATTGAGCTGCAGCAAACTTTTGATAATCTTCCTTTGTTGCTCCACTAACATCCCATTCAGCTACCCATTCTCCTAAAACAATTCAAAAACATACGGCAAAAGTAAAATTTACCGAATATGCATAGCTAGAATGAAATTAATTAACAGTTTGCTAAAAGAATTTGAATCTGCATATATACCTACAAAAGTGAGAGGGCCATTTGATGTGGTGATTCGGTTCAGCTGAGTTGAGCGATTAGTTTGGATAAATTCAATGTTTTGTTGAACTGTCATGCTGGTGAATAGATCAACAAAAAGATTGTAATAATGGACATCAATGACTGATTTGGTGAAGCCACTAGCTAGAGGAAAGAGTTCTGTGCTATTAGAAGGGCCTAATCGATTTGAAAGAATCACATATGCAGTTGATGTGTGCTTCCGGACTGCATCATAACCAGCCTTATAGTACGTAGTGATATTCTTCAAAGAAACTCCAGGCCCGAGTGGCTCATTGATTAGTTCAACAGCTAAAAGGCATGGACTTTTTGCATACCTGCAAAGAATTGTGCCAAAGTAAATAACTTCTTGTATTGTATAAGTAATCGGTGCTAAAATCGAAAAAAACGAGCACGACTACATGTCAAAATCATGTGATTTATGTAACCGATCATAATTAATGAGATAAATGCTTTGTTGTTGTTATTTAGGTTAACTACAATGCATAATTTTATCTTCCAATCTATTCATTTTGGCACAACTGAATTGACATCTCTAAACCATTCTGCATTAATTGTGCCAACTAGCCCCAACTCAAGCAATGTATTTTACTCAGTTGTTAATTGGAATGGAAGAATTTAAGGAGAGATGAAAAGTCACTAGTTAGACAAAGGGCAATTTAATTTGTTATATGGGAATTACCTGGCAGTTAGGAAGTCAATTACGGCTACGGTCTGTTGAATGTTCTCATTGGTCTGACCCCATTCTTGAGAACCATCTCTAGTGCCGCTGTGTTCCCACCCATTCTGTGAACCCGGCGCAGCATGTAGATCAATTATAACCTTAAGCCCATATTTCCTGCAAAATCAAACTTCACAGGTTATACTTTCTTCTATTATAATCCATCAAAACTTCGGTAGGATCTTCTGTGAATAATCCTTCAAAACACTTTGACGGTTTTTAAATTGTTATAAGCAATTTATCTACCAACCAATTAGTAGCCGATCCTGAGTTCAAAAAAAAGGAGGTTGTGATGAAATGACATCCAACGATAAATTTTGTCACACTTTATTATATATATACATTAGAAATGATACCGATACGTTACTAAGTACTCAAGGTTTAGAAATTACCCTAAATAATTCCACGATGTTCTTTCATTAAGGTATAAGAAAAACGTTTTTATGTTAGAAAAGGGGTGTTTGTAATCCCAAGATTTAGAGTAAATCTTCAAGCATGACATGCAGAAAAACAGAATTTAAAATCAAACAAGAGAGTTTACGTACTGAGCCCAGGAAAATGCATTGTCTAATGCCTGTAATGATCCACCAACAAAAGGCTTAGGAGGTGTTGGATCACTGGCAATCCACCATCCAATTGGAATTCTCACAGTATTCAGTCCATTAGTTGATATGAATTTGAAGTCATCCTCTACTATAAAGGTTCTCCAATGTTCCTATAAATTAACACAAAAGTAAATTACATATATGATCCACTCCTTTCATGCCTATATGTATGAACCATTTTGGTTGAGTAAAATATATATATATTTTAAGAGAAAAACCTCAATGATTTAACATAGACAATTAAAGAACTCTAAAAACATGTCAAATATGATGAATCCCATCTTTGTAAAAGTTGGAGCATAATATTGCTTGCTATGACAAATATCTGTTCGGCATGGCCAGACAATTCATTTGATTGTCATTATATTTCTGTATTCATATTTTTTTCAGTTCTTAAATTAATGTCAGTATAACTTACCCTCATCACTTGTGGTGCCTTGACAGGGCCATAACCATTTGTAATTTGATATTCACCTTCAGGTCTTCCGCTAAATGTGATCAAGAAAACTGAGGGATCATCATCACCCCATGTACTATTTCCTTGAAAATCAGCAGTAACAATCTTCTCTGTCTTTACCTGCAAAAGTTCATTGGATTAAATTGGCAAAAAAAAAAAAAACCTCTTTAATTATAAGTAAGGCAATTAGTGATTGTAAATAATTACTTTAGCATGCAAATACATTTCTTAGATTCACACATGTGTTGAATCCCATCGAGTTAAATCAACACAAACTAACATGTTATAGGTTAATATCCTTAAACATTTTACTACTATTTCTATTCTAAAATTGGAATTTAGTTCATCTCCAAAATATAATATCCCAATATTTGGACAGAGATACAGTTTTTTTAACTGAGGGTATAATTGAATCAAGTCAAACTTGAGTATACCCTAATTAAGCTACTCAGAGTCATTAAAAGTGGTATTTGAACTCAAACTCAAACTCAATCTCGATTTTGTAATTATTTTTTTATTTTTCAAAATACTTTATAACATTTATTTATAACTTTTTAAAATTTAATAAGATTAAATAATAATTTACTATAAAATTAAAGACTGATACATAAATAAAGTAACTTAAATTATAATTTATTAAAATATTAGGATTAAAACATAAATACAATTATAAAAAAATTTGAAAAAAAAAATCAAATTACTCGGCTAGTCTAAATAGTTTGAGATCGAAGTCATCTCTCGAACAGGTATAACCCGATTCGATCTTGGTCAAATAGACTCCCAAGTCCGAACCAATAGTTGAATTTTTTACCAATGAACACAAAATCAATCACTTAAATGTTGAGTGGTCCATTGCTGAGTCCAGCTGCCCACATGTAAACGTATGTGTGCACGAATGAAAACATATCAAGTTCGATTAAACACTGCGAGTGGAATCTTTTCAAAGCAAATGAGTAAATAAATCTGTCCTGTGACAAAAGGAATAACTTTATGACACATTTCAATCTTTAATATCGTGATTTGGACAGGATGGTGTTGGCACCACAATATACCATGTGATCATGAGCAGCCCGCAACTTCGCATGCGAAGAAAAAGTTGCATTCCGCATACAAATATCACAAACCCTTTTCCATCATAACATTTAATTTGGCTAGCTTTTGATTAATTAATAGTTATTAAATTCGTTATTATAATTTTCTGTCATCTCCAATGTGCCTCAAAATTGTGAATTCGTTTTACATATGAATAAATCAACTTAACATGATATCAACTAGACATTCAATACAAAAAAAAAAATTTAATAACTCTTAACACAATACTTCTAGATTGTTGAGACCATTAGAGCACTGTTTATTTTTTAAATCCGGTGCTCCACCACCCATGGAGGATGGGGGTGTCATAACCAGCAAGAACAGCGGGACTCTTCCCGAATCCCGGCCATTCATGTATGTGTCTATTGTTTATTTGTTTGGATTTTTGCATGGTTCCAAAAATTCCGTTCATCGAGCCATCGAGGACCTTTGAAGAGGGTGCTCATCAGTTTTTGTCTTCTCACACGTCCCAAAAACTATTATTTTTTCTCTTTCTCAAGGAAAAAGAACATGAACTAATTAATTATATTAGCATATTGTTAATCCAAGAACTTCAGGATTCCCCTTCCCAGTAAGGGCAGAAATATATACGTACAAAGCTAAGAGTAGACATGCACACTTGTTTCCAGCAGCACTTAAGATATTATTAATGCATAATTTATCAAAAACAACGAGTTGATCATAACAAATGTTTGAGCACCAACCTGCAAGAAAAACCCATTTGCTGCCTTGATTCGAACACGATTTAAATCTCCGGATTTTCTAACAATCTCGAAAGTCTCCGATAATCCAGGAGTTTTTTGAATAGCCACCATGATACTTCCATTGTTGGCCTTGTCTAATCCCACAAATTGTTTGTTGAAGACCCGAAAATTAAAAATGGTCTCACTGATTCTCCACAACTTGAAAAAAAGAAGTGCAAATTAACCAAAACAAACAGCGAAAGAGTATTATATGTTAATTTGTAGAATAAGGTTAACTAGAATGACATACGTACTTTAAATGTTTCCCAACCAGAAGCAGTTGTTCTATTGGCAACTATTATGGTACCTCCACCATTTTCGGCAGACAGATATTTTCCAACTGTAACTGATTTAAACTGTAATCCAGTTCCATCCTAACAACATTGAAGTTCAACCACACAAAATTATAGTAAGACGACAGACAATAATACTAGTATTAATTAATCTTGTCAAAAGCACTAGTTTGTTGTGTTGTGTAGTGTGTGTGTGTGTGTGTGTGTGCGTGTTTTTTCGTTTTGCTTTGAGTTAATTGTACAAACCAATAAATCCTTGTTAGGAATGCCGTCGAAAAGAGATGGCTTGATCCAGCCTTCTGTAACCAGCCATCCACCAAGATTAACAGCTCGAACTCGGAAGTTAGGAGGAACCCTTCCATAAGAAACCGAAAGTAGTGAGCAAGAAAAGAGTATAAAGAAGCAAAATATTTGGCTGGTAAACATGGCCATTAATTTGAGCTTTCTTGAATACTGCCATTTGCCAGCTATTTTATACACGCCATAGCAATATTATAGCAATGATATATAGCACTAACAGTCAAAACTCTAGAACCTTTGACCAACAAATGAATACCATTCGTTGAGGATAGTCAGCACCATGAATTAAGAAAATTGATGAGCACCAAGCCACCAACGTTGGGTTGACATTTTTTTGAGCCTTTGAGGTACTGAATTCCGCCGGTGTCGGTGATGATTATTATGTTAGGTGGGTCGTTAGACTGAAATTTGCGATGGTCTATTCTTATTATCATACCAATAACATAAAAGTTGTAAAGCAAATGAGATTTTCGTATTTTGGATAAAATTTCAATCTGTTTGCGTATAAAGTGGCAATTTACAATAATTCTCACATTCTTAGATATATAATCAGCCATACCATTTAGGCATTTATGAATCTTGTCAAGCAGCCTAACAACAATACATAAAGCTATGTTTTTCTAGGTGAGTAAAGATGAGATTTTCTATTCAAGATTATTCTGTATTATTTTATTTAATATTTAAAATAATATCGTTATATTTGAAATAAAAGTATAAATATTATTTGCTTATACTTATGTTAAGATATAATAATTATAAATTTAAGTTTAAGTGCTATTTATGATTTTAATTTTGAATTTTATTAAAACAACTAGTTTTAAATATTACGTAAGACAGAATAAAGTATCTGATCTCACGTAGGTGATGATTTTCTTGGCCAAGATATTTAAGGACCAATTGCATCTCGGTCCATGCATAATTTTTATACTATTTAAGTCGTCTAAGAGAATATTTTTTCAAGTAGGTCCAAAATTTAGGGGAATATGATATTAATGTTAGTTCAAGAGTCCGAGTTTTGTATATTATCTTTTTTTCACCCATTTCGATTAAGAAGTTGAAATTCAAGTTAGAAATTTGTTTGTCTAAAAAGTAGCACCTGTCCCATGCCATATATAATTGACTTGAGCAATTTCGGATTGAATCAACCAAAGGATATGACTTTAGATCGAACCAAGTTCATCTTAATTAGTCAGATACCTTTTTGGTTTTCTTGTTTCCTTATGAATTAGTTGATTTATAATTAGGTCTGCTTGGAACCTCAGAGGATGACTATGAAACCTAGTCAATGATTTTTGCAAAATTAATTAACATGTTTTAGCATACATGCATTGATTTTTGCAATCAAGTTAGCTTTAGACCACATTGATGTAAGAATTCCTCATAATATTTCCCCACTAATATATTTTGGGTTGGATATACTAAAGCACCATCTTCAGCGAGAGTGCAGGAAATTTAGAAGAAATTTGTTTTCCAGGGAGACATTTTACATCTAGGGAATGAAGTGGTTAATGAGTGCTCAACGTTGTTAAATTATCAATAAATTATACATTGTTTCAAACTATTGATCATTGTCATTATTTAGACCACACACGCCCACATCCCATTATTTTACTCATACAACTAAGAGATTCAAGTATTTTAATTTGTAATATATATCACTTGATGTTAGCCACCCTATATATCACTTTATTTTACTCTTACCTTCCTATATTAAACTATTATAGTAGTTCCAATCTAGTACCATTCATCTTTACTGCTTTTCTTTGATGAATCCAAACGTTTTCCTAACTATAACTGACAAACTTTAATAAACAACAACTGAATCAAAGTTATTGAATTCATGTTTGATAAAAAAATAAATAAATAAATCAAACTTTAATAGGTAGTAACCATCATTTTAAACATTAAAATGCTATACCTCAATAATTTTTGAAATTTTACTTCAGGTTACGACAGAAATTGAGTGTGGTTCATCCCCATCTATGTTTTGGAAAAAAAATAACACTATAGCTATTTAGTCGTTTCGATTTTGTGAGTAGATATATTACACCAATAAAACTTTCAAAACTCATACCAAATTAAAAAATCAAAAAATAAATAAAACTTTTATACAAGTCATATTTATTTGAATTTAATTTTGTTTATAATTTTCATACAAAACTTTAAAATATTATTTAACCTTAATCTAATTTGTTATTATTATGATATAGTTTGATATGAATATAATTTAGATGACATAACCTTACTTGGTGATGTTAAATGCATCTAAATTAAGATTAATCTTTCTAATCCATTATGATTATAATTTAGAATATGGCCACTTTGCATGATAAGATCGGGCAATTTACAAACGCGTATATAATTGTATTCAAATTATAATATGCTTATTATAACTAAAGTCAAATATTCATATAACATAGGTAGAAAATCAGAGTAAATTAAGTAGGTATGTTTGATTGAGTTTTAGTTTTGTTTGATTTCATAAAGAAAGAAAAAAACAATAGTTAAATTGAAATATAAACATTATTATGGGAAATGTATGTCAAATTATTCATTCCCCTTTAAGTTTACTTTCTTAATTACCTGCTAATTTCTTTCAAGCCTATAAATTGTTTAAAGTGATCAGGTATTGTTGCACGAAGCTGTTATAGATTGTTATATTTAGATTTGGAATTGAGATCATGATTTCAATGGTGATCAAGTAATTTCCTAATAAATCTTCTGTTATATTCTATATTTTAATTTATATTTTAATCTATAAATACACGCTACGTGTATTTAACACTTATCCTTCAAAGTTCATTAATCAGAATTTTAGTTAAATACACATTGCGTGTATTTATACATTGAAACAAAGAATGAAACATGGAAGTGATTTTGTTATTCTTACATCAATTTTAATTAATTTGAAAAAGATAGAGAATGGGAATACTAGATTATGATGAATCATAGTCCACTGGACGCAATACTAATGCATTTGTAGGTTTAAAAGAGTTCAACTACTTGCTTACATTTCTCACTCAAATCAATTGTATTCCTAACTTTAACTTTATGCAGTGGACATGATTTAATCCTTTTTACTTAGTGGATTAATCAGCCTTTGATTTAAGGATCATACTGTTCCCAACAACACTATGCTGATCTTTGAGTTTTTATTAATTTCGTCACGAACCAAACACTATCTACAAAGTTTCTATATATAACATCTACCGCAACTCACTTAGACTAACACTATTTAAATTAACTTTATCTAAATTCAAATCATGCATTATTATACTAGCACTAAAAGTGTTTACCATCACAAGAAGGTGAAAAAACACAGCTAATTAGGATATTAAATAAATGAGATTTCTTCCTTCTTAACGATGATTTTTTTTCCTAGTCAAAAACACAATTATTTTCATCGGCAGGCAACGGGCTCAGATGGTTGGACCATTAAAAGTAGGCCTATTAGATGTGTATGTCTTACAGAAGAGGAAACAAGTTAGCATTGTTTGGTCCATAAAACTAAAGAATTGATAATGTAGCCTACAATTATGGAATGCATACACTGTGAAACAGCCCACCTACTAAACACAAAGTTCATAAAATCTATGGTCATGGACTCATGGATGGTTTTATTCTTTGCATTTTATGGCAAGACATCTATGAGCTGGACTTTTTTTTGACTTGTTGGACTGACACAAGAGAGGACGAGGAAAAATAAAATAAGAACAGTACGAAAGAAATAATTATTTTAATATTTTTTTCAGCAAATTCCTCTTAGAATTGTATGGTATAATTGTTGGAAACTTTTTTGTTTGGTCATTGGAGTTTTATCATTAGTGTCATGAATAATGTTTTCTCACCATTTCCGTTGGTTGTTTATTTGCAGCATTTTTTGAAATATAAAATCAACAAGTGCTAGGTAAAGAACATTCCAGCTTTTTCATAAAATGTAAGAGCACTCTGTATTAAGCTCAGAAATCAAATTATTTCAACGTAAACATAAGCATTACATTTCAATTATGCCGAAATTTACATAGCCAATCAATGCCATTCTATCGTTTAAAATTTACAAAAATGCACACTTACATGTGCAGAGGCGGAATTAGAATAAAATTTTAGTGGGGGCTCAATTTAAAGTAAAAAAAATTTGTGAGATCAACTAAATGTATTTAAAAGCTAAAATTTTAAATTCATTATTATGAAAATCATAAAAGTATATAAATGCACACTATTCGTTAACATTTAATGAAATATTAATTTTTGTTGTGCGATGAAGAGGTGTAGTTGTATAGCATTTATCCCTTAATTTCAATTCACATAAACAAAATAAGAATTAATTCTAACACATATAAATTATAATTACTTAAACGCCCAAATTTATTTATTAATTTACAAATTTAAATTTGCAATTAATAAAATTCAAATAACAAAACATTCAAATAAAAAACTAATTTTAAGCAACACTCAATAGAGTAAATGAATCAAAGAAGGGAGAAACGGTTTAAATAGAGAATTAAAGATGATATGTGATTTTTTTAACAAGAATTAGAGAATGAAGAATTTTTAAAGATGTGATTTTTTTTTAAAGATGGTATCTGATTTTTTGTTAGGAAATATACGCAAGACGGCAAGAGTGAAACCCTATTTTTTTCTTAAGTTAGACGACGTCGCTTTGTGAGTAAAAAAAATTTTTTTTAACAAAAATACGTCTACCCTCCCTTAATATTCTGGCGAACTTGATGGGGCTGAAGCCCATGCCTGCCCCGCCTCGTTCCGCCTATGTACATGTGTTGTTTAGCACTAATATTGAACATAAAAACTCTTATTAAATCGGTTTGTGGTCATTCAAACTGTGACAAGTGCAGTTTTTATTATGCGTTAAAGTCGTGATTAAATTTCGTTTTATATATAAATTAACCTGCTTCCATGATACGAACTAAAGATTCTAATTGTTTCTAGACAGTTTTTAAGTATCATCTACTTCAATGAAAGGGAAAAAGAGCTCTAGATCACTCTTAATTTTCGAAAAAAGAAGTATATTTTTCAAACAACTTGAAGGCGCGTTTAGTGATTGATGATGATGATCTTAAATGCTCAACATGGGGGCATGGTAGAGTATATTCTCATGGACATCCTAAATTTGGCAACTGTTGAATGCTGCCGACTTGACAATTTTCACGACTTTTCTATACGCTGCATTTCTGTGAGGGTAGTTGGGAACTTATGTTGGATGGCAAGATGGCCTAAAAAATGGGCATGAGCAAAGCATGTGATGTGAACTAGTACACGCAGACGCAGCCAAAAGGAGGAAATGGAAACATCAAACATGGAATGTGAAGAGTTTGGTGGTGATGTTTTTTGGTGACTTTGAAGGGCTGCAATTCTTGGTTACTTTAAATCAAAATTTAATTTTTTGTTAAATATGGTTGACGATTTCAACATCAAGGTGTTAGGTCCCTAGGGGATCCTAAGGGCTGTTGAGAAATTTTTTTTTTCTTTTTAATTGAGGATTAGAATTGATAGAAACTTGGTTACAAGGTTGACATTAAATGAACTCCAATTTTGTTCCCTCTTCTTTCATGCATGTTGATGCATATGAGTAAGATACACTCAAATTGATCTTATGTGACACTTGTTGTTTCAATCCGTGTAATGTTTTATATAAACGAGTCACTAGTCTTTTCATTAAAAATATAAACAATTGATGATTATTATTAAAATTAATGAAAAAAATATATGGTGCATTTATATAAAATGTTATAAGAGTTAAAATATGGAATGTCACAAAAGATCTAAATGATTTCTTACGTTAACATTGTGAAGTATTGTGTCAATATGTGTTTGCAACTAGACCAAAACTCTTAAGCCAAGCAAATATTTGGAGTTGAGATCCTCTTTCTAAGATTTTTCCTATCTTATCATGTTTTAGATTAAAATTACATCACAGAGTTTACTTATCTCTTGATTAAGATCTAATAATTGTAAAATAATTTTAGTAATATTTATGCTTTTAGTCCTTAGTTTAGATCGTTTTGAATATTAGACACAATAAAATAGGTTAATATTGAACAGATGATCTGGTATCAAATATTTGCACGCGAACATCATAATTTTTTTTAACTTATTAATTAGGTAGAACTCATATTTAACATGAAATCCCTCCAAAAGTAAAATGTGCAAAATACACAAAAATTCGGAACAAATAAAAAGTAAGCAACAACAAGAATATCGCAAAAGCTCTTGTGAATATATGAAATGTGATACGTAAGTTATACTTTACACGCTAATACACTAATTTTGTATATGTTATATGTTAATATTTGAACTTTATACGCTAAAATGCTAATTTTTAAAATTTATATGCTAATTTTTTTATAATTTTAACGCTAAAGTAAAATAATTAAGATGTTTGGCAAGGAAATTGCCCAAGAATATATAAAAAATATACGAATTGGGTGCTTGTTAGGTTTGTTATTTTTTGAATAGAAAAACAAAAGGTTGGTCAAAGAGGGCAATAAGAGAAGGAAACTCCTCTTAAAGTCTCAACTATGTCAGATGCAATGAACAAAAAGACAAACCTACCAACAAGACCCAGAGAAAAACACTGCACTACATTTGGGACAACGATACGACGACACATCACTTTGTATTCTTCTTAGTTATAACCAACAAGAAGTTGCCAACTCTGAAAAAGGGACACAAATTAAACTCTGCCTTGCCATCTCGTTTGGTCCCATTTCAATTCAACGATTTCTTCCAAAGAGTATATATACATTTTTAGCCATCAATCAATTAATGTATAGGAATTGATCCTTTGATTAGGAATAACTTATTAATACTAGTAGAAGTTGTAGCTTATAATGCAAATGTGAGAAGGAATCATTTTTCCATCTCCTTCTCCGCCAACTTTTCTTGTTGTAAGAATTTATAGCTTCCCTTTCCCTTCAAAATCTTGGAAAAAGAGGAAAGAAAAGATTTTTGGGGGCACTTTTATTTGTTCTTGGCCTCGGTTTTTTCGTGACCCTTTTTAGTATTCATCAAAGATCGATACTTTATATTGGGCCATTATAAAGGTAAGATCTTTATGTGTTCTCAATTATATATCTTCATCCTACACTTTCATCTTTTGTTGGTTTCCCTTTTCTCTTTGTTGGGTTGTTCTATCGTTGCCAAATCTTGCTTAATCAAGTGTGTTTTATTGCCTTAGATTAAAGAAATATGTTATTCTGACTCGCTTTCCATTTGTTTCCAATTTTTTTTCCTGCATGCTGAAGTATTTATGTGTTTTTTTAACAGAAATTTATTGGGTATATTCTTTGAGCTTCTTGTTACATGCATTTTGCGTATGGGTCAACATTGAAATTCTTTTAGATCTGATCATGTTTCTCAAATATGTTTTCTTTGCTGGAACTTGGAATTGGATTGATGAGTTATTTCCATATTGTATTATGATGATTATGCTGAAATTATTGGACTTTGTTTTTCATTGACAGTTGTATGGTTGAATGAGGATGCTAATGCATGTTTCTGCAATTTCCATTTTTTTTTTTGCCTTTTATCCACCTCTTAAGTGTGTTCATTTTGGCCCATTTTCTTGATATTGGAAAAACATGAATAGAACAACGCACTCACAACTATATGGGACTTTTTTTTTAGCAAATGAGTTTCACTAATTAGGTGGAAGTTATATTGTATTTCATTAAGCTCCTTTCTTTCCCGCATTGTTTGTCAATTGTAGACTTACAACTTGTTCTGATTCCTGGGACTTATTTAGTCTTCTTGTTGTTTTATTTGATGTTTAGGATGGCCACCACAGTTTTTCAGCAAGCAGTTGGGACTCTTCAATCTCGAAATTACTTGAGTAGTTCTGGGATTCATCAGGAATATGGAAATGCTTCATTTAAGTTGATCTCAAAGGAATTCAAGGTTGATTTAGCCTTGATGAAAAGAAGAAATTACTGCTCTAGGCAGAGAAGTTTTAGTGTCATTCAAGCCTCAACTTCTCAGACAACAGTAGTCGACCCTGTTTCATCTCCATCAAATATGATGACAAATGACTCGAAAAAGAAATCAAGTACGGTGGAATTCCACAGCAAATTAATCTCTTCTGTCTAATTATCATCTGAATGTGATATTGGTTGACATGAGAGTCTATCCCTTGACATGAATTAAGTTTTAGTTGACATAGATTAGTCTAAGTACTTCTTTCCTCTCCAGGTGAAGCTGCTTTGATCCTGATTAGGCATGGTGAGTCGATGTGGAATGAGAAAAACTTGTTTACTGGTTGTGTTGATGTGCCATTGACCAAAAAGGGAGTGGAAGAGGCAATCGAGGCTGGAAAAAGGATCAGCAACATTCCTGTGGACATGATTTACACTTCTGCTTTGATCCGTGCACAGATGACTGCTATGTTAGCCATGACCCAGCACCGACGTAAGAAGGTAACTTGGGAAAGCATAAATGTTGATTTTTTTACTTTTATGTCATGTCCTCAAGTCAATATTCATCTTCTGAAAGTTGAAAGTGAAACTTCTGCTTTGGAAACTTAGCATACTAGAGGGCCAATATTTATGTTTCTGCTGTCATGCTTCATATGAAATCAGAATGTATTTCTCTGTTGCCTTAAGATTGGGTTGAGTTACTGGCAGGGCCACTTTAACTGTAGTTGATAAGGTTTTTGCTTATTTAATTAGTCCCAAGTCCTAGTGTTTTTCCTCGAAGAGAATAATTTTTCTTTTAACAAACAATATATATGCAGGTTCCAATCATTCAACACGATGAGAATGATCAGGCACGAGCTTGGAGTCAAATTTTTAGTGAGGAGACCAAAAAGCAATGTATTCCAGTTGTTACAGCTTGGCAATTGAACGAAAGAATGTAAATGCATCTCTTTTCCATTTTAGTGATGCCTGCTGTTTATCTATACTATATCTTCCTGCCTTTGGTACTGAGTTACCCTGTTTCTAGGTATGGGGAACTGCAGGGTCTAAATAAGCAGGAAACAGCAGATAGATATGGAAAGGAACAAGTTCATGAGTGGCGTCGTAGTTATGACATACCTCCACCAAATGGCGAGAGCTTAGAAATGTGTGCTGAGAGAGCTGTTGCCTACTTCCGAGAACATGTACACAATTAGTTATTCAATTTAATTTTATTGTATATTTCGTTAAATATTTTGTTTCTCATCTCATATTCAAAATTATGTTTTTGCAGATTGAACCCCAACTTCTGTCTGGCAAAAATGTAATGATTGCTGCCCATGGAAACTCATTGAGGTCTATCATAATGTATCTTGACAAGCTAACTTCCCAAGAGGTGAAAAACCAATTTAATTGGATTTTTTAACCCAATGAAAACAAAATGTAATTTTGAGCCTTTTCATTTTCAGGTTATAAGTTTGGAACTATCTACTGGGATACCCATGCTTTACATATTCAAAGAGGGAAGTTTCATTCGAAGGGGAAGTCCAGTGGCACCAACAGAGGCAGGGGTTTATGCTTATACTAAGGTTTGCAGTTTTAAATCAGTTCACGTTTCATTACCTGACTACCTGTTATCTCTGAAAGGCTAATACATGTAAGAACAATTGCATATTCGGTTTCTTTGTGAAAGATGGAGGAAAAAACATAAATAAATGAAGAATAAGAAGAGGAAAATCTTTCCAGACTTTTTGCAACCTGTGATATGAGTAAACTTGGAGATACATATTGGTTCAGATGGAGTGCACATGCCTAAATACATATCAATGGAGGACGGATATATATTTAGTATACAACTGTTTGTAGCATATTTGGGCATCTCTCTGAGAGAGAGAGAGCATTCGTGTGACAGCCTTAATCTTAATGTGCAGCATGTTACTTATGAACCACCATCGTCCTTACAGTGTTAATGTTGTTAATTCTACATTTCCCTGTTGCCTTCCATCTTTGCAGCGTTTGGCCCAGTACCGGCAAAAGTTAGATGATATGTTCGAATGATGTGGCAGAAGGTATCATTTTTAGTTAAATGACAGAGCTATTGATCTTTGAACTTGTGTTGATATTACTTTATAATTCATCCTATTTGTATTTTGTTTGCAGGGTTGCCTTGTGTTGAATACCACAAGGTTTACAACCTCCATGACCTCCTTGATCAAACAGAGAGGGATTACATTGCTCTAGTTTTTGCATAGACACTATATTGTGTACCTTTTGTTAGTGTCAATCAAATTTTCATACCAGCATTAATGATGTTTATATTTTGTTATGGAAAAGAAATCCAGGACTCTTGATAGAATGTTACCGCAGAATTCTTACAAGTGAATTTTGTAATGCTATACAATTAGTTAAAGTTGCTTTATCAGAATGACTTGCTTGAAGATTGCCCGCCGAAACCAATGTAAATGTGATTGATTGATTGATTAACGTGTGTGTGGAGTCTTATTATTACTCGTTAAATGAATAGATTAGTGATTTAATGATAAATGAGTTTCACGTTGGTGGAGTTACAATCTTTCGTACTCTTTATCATTACTCAGTGATGGACCGAGTAAGCTCCGAAACTTGGGAGCATTAAAATGAAAAGATGTGCATTTACAGGGACTTGAAAGGCAAAAAATGAGCTTCTTAGGTCATTTGTTTCCTTAAAAATCTGCGCAAAACCTGAGGAGGACCAAAGATTTGTTAAAATGTCGCTCTCATTGAGAAGTACAAACACACGCACTTGTCAAAATAGATTTGTAAAATTTAAACAGCACGGGACTCACGAGATTGTCTTTGTCTTTGTCTTTGTCTTTTTACGCTTTCATTTTTGGTGAGAAAATCGTGCGCCAATTTTCAATTTTGTCATCCGGGCCGTGGAAGTCCTAATGAAAGCAGCAAGACAAAACAAACTCAAAAAACTAAAGACAGGCCCAAATTTATCGAAGATGGTTTTTATTGGCCCACTTTGTAAATTTCGTAAATTAATACCTAACCCGTGTTTGTATAATGCAAGTCAGATGACAAAGGCGTAAAATAACAAAGGCTCAATTCTTGAACTTCTTCATCATACTGTAATTTTGGCTACTAACCATTTCTTGAACGGAATAGTAGTTTACAAATAATTATAGAATTAACCGTTGTTATTGGTTCATTTGTAAGACATCGTTTACTGTCTGATCATTACAAGTTCATCGGAAACAGAAATACTCTCTCCCCTCAGGGAAAAAAAACAAGAGGTCTACTGTGAGTGCAAAAAAGCATTTGAAGCTACATGCATGTGTGCACTTTGATGTCCAGTTGCGCCACAGTCAATTTAACCATTAGGAAAAGTGAATTCAGGCAGGCAGGCAGGCAGGCAGTGGCAGATCTATGCATTTGGAATTCCATGGATGTTCCTATTTATTCCACTCAAATCTTTCAAGCCATCATCATGGCTACCTTTATTTTCAGGCAAGGGATCGTCAATGGATAATTCTTTTATATCAGCTTCGTGAGCTAAGGATGCGTCCTCTTTGTTGTCTGAAGAATCAGAATCTGACTCTACCATACTGGGATCGGGTAAAGGGACTGGCTGCAACGCTGCAGTAGGATCACCACCGGCCTTCCAAACCAAAGGCACTTTTTTATCATCTTCTTTCATTCTCTCGGCATATTTATTTATGTCGAAATCTTCACCGGTTTTTCCTCCGAATGCAGGCTCCAGCTGATCGATGTCAAACAACTCGTTGAGTATCTTCTTGGTATTTGAGTCATCCGAGTAAACAAATTTCACTTTGTTGGCAGTTTTGGGCTCCAAAAATGGTTTCACTACCTGCATAACGGAAATCTTTCTGTTAAAGTGTCAGGATCCAAGGTGCATAATCTTAAGTGCACCTCATAGACTTTTTTTTCGTTTTAAGTGAAGTACAAGAAAATAATCTTTACATGAAAATGCACATGCACTACTTGGAATCAAAATGATCTAAAATTATGCTTATATATCAGGAAACTCAGTTTGTACTAAATCACATCTTCATGCTCACCAGCGTGGGTGGGCAGGCTGCCATGTCACAGTCAAGGAAAACATGCAACTCCACAACAACAATAACTTAGCCTTTATCCCACTAAGTTGGGTTGGCTATATGGATCACACTAAGACATCCAAAGGTTTCCTATGTACATGTCCAAACCATCTTAAACGTGTTTATCTCATTTTCTCATCTATAAGAGCTATCCCCTACTTTCTTTCTAATGCAATCACTACTTATTCTATCTAGTCTAGTATGTACACACATCCATCTCAATATTCTCATTTTTGCTACCTTCATTTTTTGTTCATGTTCATATTAAGTTGTCCAACACCCTAAACCGTCAAGCATTGCTAATCTTAGGCTGTTTTATAAAATTTTCCCTTCAATTTCAGCAGTAGTTTACTATCACAGAGTATAGAGGACACACTTCTCCATTTGTTCCAACCTGCTTAAATCCTATGTGTAACATCTTTAAGGATCCACGACATACTGCACCCACTATCAACTTTAAGGATCTTTCACAAATCAGGTCAATAACCCAAACTTCGAACAAGTACTTTAAAGAGTACACTAATATGATCATCTTTTCCTTTAATGTACAGGGACCATGTAGAGTCAAACAAACCAAAGGAGTATACCTTCCAAAAGGGTTCAAATATCTTTGGTGGATCATAAAGAACCGCTACCCCCAGTCTCTCTGGATAATGCTCTTGCAAGACATGTGCAGTCTCCTTTGTAACCATGACTGAGATATTGGACAAGCTGAAACCATGAAAATCAATCAACCAGACCATCTGCTCTTGGTTTTCCGGAAGATTTGCAATAGCATTCTCCATGCAATAAACCAGATACTTGATTTGGCCTTTGATTGACTTTGTGTTCTGCAGAGGGATACCAACCAGAAAAAGTTAATAGAAAACCTGGAAAGAAAAACTTCAGACATAACATCAACCTTAAGATGTGATTTTACACGAGACATCTATACCGTGAGGGGAGCAGAATTTGCAATATAAAATGATTTGCAACTACAACATATATATGTAAGATTAAGAAGCAAAAAATGAATGAGATAT
This sequence comes from Ophiorrhiza pumila, assembly GCA_016586305.1. Lineage (NCBI taxonomy): Eukaryota > Viridiplantae > Streptophyta > Magnoliopsida > Gentianales > Rubiaceae > Ophiorrhiza > Ophiorrhiza pumila. The sequence goes on from BLIW01000010.1 coordinate 30,783,131, forward strand.
GGTTGTAAACCAACTTGGCATCTAGGTCTCATGACCAGAACTGTCCTCCCTAGCTTGTCTGTATAATTTGACCTGTAAATTTTTCCTGTTTCCGCTTCGGGAGCAACATCCTCCTGCATCAGAATATAAAATCAAGTAATGAGACCCATGAATGCCTCTAAACTTGGAGCAAAAGAATCAACTAATACAATCCAAAACCATAAAATCAAGCACACCATCTACTAAGCAATGATGAAATAGAATAATATATACATTTTTTATTTTCTATATCTGTTTGTATAAACATGTCATACTTCCACAAATTAAGCACTGCTAAGATCATTCCTTTCAATTTTCAAGATATGATGAGAAGAAAAGCCTAACTGTTTGTTCACCTGAATGACTGTTATAATTTTTGTTCAGCAGCCGCCTCACCATTTTTAATGTACACAAAGTTGTCTAACTCTATCTGAATTTTAATTCCATTTAAGCTTAGGCGTTCAATGTGAAGGAGGGGGTATCTCATTGAAAAAACAAAGGCATTACAAATAAACAATTTAGGATAAATAAATAGAACACAACCGTGAGCAGAAAGTTTAAACAAGAAAACACTGGAGGATCTAAAACTACCAGGCTGTAGCAGCATTACCTAATTGAAGATGAAAAGTTAATCTAAGTAAAGTAGGTTTTACCCATCGAATCTCTTCTGGCTTGTAATCATGTCTCCATTTTAAGGAAGCTTTAAGCATTTTAGTTGTCTTCTTGACATTCCAATTTCGCGCCCTTAGATATCTTGCTAGGGATGCATCACTACAGTAAAGGGCCAATTTGCCCGAGAGAGGCCCAATCAACTTTCTCACCTCATTAATCTGCCAAAGAAAAAAAACATTAATGCTCCAAATTTGCATATTCTCCTTTCTTACTTTACTTCAACCACCTCCACTGTCCCTACGAAAACTAAATGCTAAAGAAAAAGAAGCAGAAAACTTTTGTCCCCCAAGTAGTATCACGAGGACTCTAAGCATGGAAACTAGGACAGCATATTGTACCTTTTCCTGTTCTGCATCTGGTACCACAGAGGCCTCAAATCCATTAGAATTGGCGCTTTTTGCCCCTGAACTCATAATCAGAAGAGTGTACTGGTTTGAAATGATTTTAAGCCACTGATTGCCTCTGTAAAAATAATTAACTGCCCTGGAATAAGAATACAATCTCAGCTTGAATTCATTCAATACAGTTGATGATCCACTGTGTAGAGCTGGACCAGATTAAGTTACAAGGAAACAAAAACAAATCATTGGTCCTTAAAACATGTACAGCAAATTGATAGATTAATGTTTGGAAAAGTTACTGTTTTGTAAATGACCGCGTCGTTCACTACTAAGAAGGAACTAAACACTATTATCAGATTCCTTCTACTTAAATTACTTCGCACAAGATGATAAGAATGTTCAGGGAATTCCAGCAAATTTGTGAGAAGACCAAGAAAGTTTTCATAATCAAACAAGCTAAAGAAGCTTTACATTATTATCCACCTCTTAAGATCCTCAGAGAGACCATCCAATCAACAATAGACAACCTTTTAATTATTAGCACCATTGTTAGCAGCTATGCTTCATATGTTGTTTAGTCTCATGTATTCATCTACATTCATGAAACCTTGGTTAGAGCAGCATGGGAACAATGATAAGTAGCACCTGGTAGTTAAAGAAAACGTTACGCATCGACCATCATAACAAAGAGTGATTTGAGTTCTGGACACGCATTCTCAGGATCATGCAGGAGACTTTCCACTCCAACTAACAACAGAAAGTTACTCCGGTAAGTTACTAACAATGACCATAACGCAAGTGATCGTGCCTGTTATCCAACCCATGTGCCCGATCCAATATTCAACATTAGTCAACCTTGATAGATCATAAGGCTAGCCTATCGAGCACCAAAATTCTTTCACTTCCAAACTAGTTAAAGTATCGTCCCGCAGTCTCACATTATAAACTACAATTCCAGTCCTTTTCAACAATTCCCAAACAAGCTCCACACACGAAGAAATCCACCTCAACAATTCTCAAACAAACTCCACATGAAGACATCCGCCATAAAAATCACTTCTTGATTAGTTTATGCCATTCCTATCCCCAAATTCATCAAAATGCTAATCAAAGCACATGTTAAACATCCAATACAGATAAACTTCACTGTAAAAAGGATCCAACTTTTGCTTCGATCACAATCATTTTACTGTAAAAATAACCCTTTTTTTCACTTCAAACACAATGAACAAGTGAAAGCAAAGCAAAAATTGAACAGTCAAACACAACTCCAAGCCGGACCCTGCAGATGAATTAATGAATCACTCAAGAACCAAGATTTGCAACCCCACACGGAACAGATTCAGATCATCCACCATAAATGAATGGAACATACTTCAACTAGACCCCACAAATCCACTAACACACACCAAAAAAAAAAATCTTGTAATCCATAAATCATTAATCCAGCTAAAAAAAACAAGTATAAGCGCCAAAACCCAGATATTGAAAATTTAAACCACAATTCAAAAACAGCATTACCTGTTCAGATGAATCAAAAGATTGGATTTTGATGCTTAAGGGGATATATCCAAAGGGTCCAACACGAAGGAAATAGGGTCAACCGTGCGAAAGGTTTATGCTTAGATTACAGAGATTCCAAAAGGGTTGGCATTGTTTTCTACGAATATAAATTTGGAGTGAGTTATGTCATATTATATATGGCGTATGCAGCATCATTTGTGTAAAAAACTGGAAAAGTACAAAGAGTAAATTGCTTTGCCTTAAACTTAAAGACAGGTCAGATTTGTCAGCCTACTGAAACTATGAAGATATGTTTCAACTACAGCACACGAGTAAATCAACATTAAAAAGTCAATATACTTTTGTTTAGGAATATGTTTTTATTATGCGTTTTTTTTTCTTTTTAGGCAAAATATAATTTTAGTTTTTGATATTTTAAAAATTGGCGATTTTATCCCTATGATTTTATGCGCGCAAAAACTTTTGTGATAGCGTATCATATATGAGATGTGATATATTAAATTATGTTTTATATGCTAATATACTAACTTTTTATAATTTAGATATTAAAATTAAATTTGTATGCAAGCGATGGTTTCACAAAAAAATAACATTTTTTACAATTCAATTTAATCATCAAATTTTAATTTGTGATCAATACGAGCCAAACAATTAAATTGCTACGCGTTTAGAATATGTAAGTTAATAGTTAACCTTCTATTGTTTTCTTTAATAAAAAAACATAAATCTTCTTTTTAATATAATGAAAAACAAAACTCTCACTCTAGCTTTTGTTCTTTAATAGTTAGTGACGATTTTAATTTGCTTTATTATATAAAAATATCTTTTTTTATTAGATAAAATGATAGAAAATTGATCACACATAACATATCAAATTGTCAATCAATAAAAAAGTTAGTTAACTATTCCTCACAAATAAAATTTTGAGGTAGAATTAGATCGTTCCAAATTATTAAAAATCAAAAGTGTCAATATTTAAAAATTTTCCAATGAGAATTGTATTTTACCGTTTCTTTGAAAAAAAAAATCATTCAACTATTAAAAACGTTTCTTCCTAGTCACTATATCTATATCATCGGTCCATTCAAAATAAGACTATAAATTTTTTAAGGATAAATTTGTCAATTTATTTTTTCTTTATTTGGAAAAAATAATTTTCCCAATTTGACTGAGGCTCACCGTTTACGTACATTGTCATCCACGTTTCTTTTTCTTTCCTTTTCCTAGTATTTCACCTGTTTCCTACTTTCCTTATTCAAAACTGATTTGAAGCGTAAATCTGTTTCTCTTTTGAATTGATAATTCTGTATAGGGTTATCTTCAATTTATCCCATGAAAGATGGCCTTTAGTCACTTTGCCCCCATAAAAGATTTTTATTAACACTTTGCACCGTTGACTTTCAATTAAAGATGCTAACGGATAACATTATTAATTATTAATTTTAAATGACAATTTTATCCATCAATAAGAAATAAATTAAATTATATTTGTCCCTCTTATATTTAAACATTAATTTCAATTTATCTACTCCATAATTTTGTATTAATACTTAAATATTATTAGTTTGAGACATAAAATACTTGATCAATTTTTTAACAAAATAAGATACTTGTTTATTTTATTCATTTTTTTTCTTTTTATTTTTTTTCAACTTCTTTTATATAAATAAATATGTCAAATTTCTTGTAATTTATGATTTTTTTTAATCATTTTAGTTTGTTGTATCTTTATAATATGATTGTTTATCTTATTTGTATTATTGACAATTTAAAACATTCATTTAATATTTTAAATTTTTTTATTATATTATTATATATATTAAAGTAATCTAATCAGCATAATAAAATTATATAATGACAAAATAAATAAATAAAATAATTATTTGCTTATTAGTTGTAAGATGTATATTTATTATAAATATATATTTTTCTAATAGAGATATCTTTTATACTTAATAAATTTAATTAAAAATTCATTCACTCTAAATTAAAAATCCATAGATATCAGAGTGGTAAAATAAAATATTTCATTAATTTTTTATTAAAGAATTAAAAAAAATTGGACAAAGTATGTATTATTTTATTACATTCCAAAAAATTAAATAATTCATATGAGGTTTTTATTGACCAAGTACATTAAAAATAGTTAACAAATTATAAAAAATAGTAAACCGTATCCAAAATCTAATTTTTTTAGTAAGATTATATATATTATTCTATTATTTAAAATAATAATAAGAAATTTAATTTGTTAAAGTATATATAAAGGAAAAAGAAAATAAAATGATGATAAAGTAAGATAAGATTCTCAAAATTAAATTTAAGGATAAAATAGTCTAAAATATTAAAAAAAAAATTGATGGGGGGCAAAGTGATTAAAGATCATCTTTCATGGGGGTAAATTGAAGATAAACCTTATGTATATGATATTTCTTATTCATGCAATTGAATATTTATCATCAATTTTTGGAAATTCTGTTCTATACAACTAACTAATAGTCTTTAGCATCCAATAGGTGATAAGATTGATGGTTGAATTCATTTCTTGACATATTAAGAATGATTTAAGTTATGATGGTGACATTTGATGGTGGCTTAAGATAAGAGGGAAACAGAAAAACAAAAGAGACCACAAAAAAAAAAAAAGAACAAAAAAGTAAGAGAAGAAAGAGAAGAAACTAAAAGTACTTTAGACTGTAGTACTGATTTTGCAACTTGTTAAAAAAGTGAACCAAAAGAAGAACAATATAACGTTTGAATGCTGCAACTTGTTGAGTAATTGCATTTGCTTCAAAAAGAATCCTAACTGCAAATATATACAGAACATGTTCGTTCGTTCATTCATCGTCCCGTAGGCGGAGCTTTTCAGCTATGGCATTCCAGTATAAATCCTGTACAGCATCTCCAAACTACTAATCAAGTTCAAGTCCATCCATATACAATGGAAGAATCAAATTGGCATATCCAAAATCAACCAACTACTCTAAGCCAAAAATCAAATGTAGGTTGATAGCACATTGTCCTGATCTAAATTCACCTCCTGCTTGGCCCGGTTCTCCCAGTCAGGCTCCAGTACCCATGTAAGGCTAGTTGCCTATATGCTCTAATTCTTTTCTTTTTTTTCGTAAAAGTGCAAAAACTGGCAACTAGAAACCAGTTTTGGCAGTTTCCCTCCAGAAAACTGTGGCTTCCAGATGTGAAAGCTAAATAGCTTGTTGTTGCCCACTTCCATTCTAAACTTGTAACCTTAGGGATTTGCCGATGTGACAACTCCCAGCCTGAACTCTTCCACTGAATGTAGGGCACGGCTTCGAAGATGATATGCTTTCTGCTGTATCTATCACAATTAGTCAACTCAGAGTCGACCTAATTAATATGCAAACCAGCTTCCACAATTGGAAGCCATCCCTCCCCAAGAGATGCATCAGCATGGAATCTCATCCCAACTAATATCCCGCACAAGCAGTTGAGGAACACTCGGCTCATGGCTCTGCAAGCTTGGAGAATGTCATAATGCATTCTGCCACTCCCATAATGCACAAGGGTATGCAAATAGCAACCAACCCTTACAAGTCTCTCTTCCCCATAGCTCCAGCTGAATTTTGCTTTCTCTGAATGCCATATTGCCATGCATCTCGAGATTTATCACCGGATTGATCAAAATCATCCAAAGAGTTCTCAATTGGCAGCTTCAAAGACCGGTAACTCCCATTTCTCATAATTGCTGATGTATTTGACTTCTCATCATCTTCTGATGGTGTACCGGACCTGGACTCCATGTGCATATCATAGGGTCTATGCCTAAGACCTGTTCTCAAACCCCTATTGTTAGGGATCTTAGACTGATATGAAGGATAAGGAGAAGACTTTGGTAAAACAAAATCCTTGGGCAAAGAATCCATGTCCATGTAACAGTTCCTAGATTTAGCATCATCTATCATTGCAGCCCAATCCTCAGATTTAACTAGTGCATTTGCATTCCCCATGACCTGAAAGAAAAGAAAATTTCGGTCACCACAAGACAGACAGAAGTATAGTCATTGAATTAGTGAAACAATATAATAAAGTCTATAAAGAGGCCCAGAAGACAGAGATCCATACCCAAAGAGCTCTTCTAGCACGAGTTAAAGCAACATTCATACGGCGGATATCAGCAACGAAACCCACGCCATGGTTTGAGGCACGAACACATGACATTATAATAACATCACGCTCTTGACCTTGGAAAGCATCCACCGTATTGATATAAATGTCTTTTCCTTCTTCTGAATTAAGTACATCCTCAAACTCCCGTTGAAGGCATTTTAGCTGCAACTTATATGGGGTGATGATGCCCACAGTTACTTTCCCCATACCAGATGATTTAGTGGTTTTCTGAAGATGCTCATACAGACGTAGACAGAACTGGGCTTCTTCCCTGTTCTGATAAGACACAGATCCACCTCGATGTGATTCCCGACCATGAGTAATATCATAAAATAAATAGGGCCTCAGTAATGGATCCTTGTAGTAAGACTCATCAGGTGAATTAGTAACACTTTCACTATCTGTAAGGCGCCCTTGGTAGAAGTGCCTAGAAGGAAAATCCCTGATTTGGGAATGCATCCTGTATTGAACGGATAACAACATTGTTGGGCAGCCAGCTTGCTGAAACCTCTCAAAGAGACTTCTGCTGTACATCAGGGTTCCAGCTTCCTTGCTGATTACTGTGGCAGGAAGCTGCTGTGGATCCCCAACAAGAACACAGCGTGCTGCACCAAGAGAAAGGGGAGGAAGTACTCCCACTTCACTGGCTTGTGCAGCTTCATCAATCACAACCATGTCAAAACCATGCGTGAGACGAGAGAATAGCTTGCGCCCACTGCTTGAAACAGTAGTGAAAACAATCTCTGCTTCATTGGCAAAACTTGCCTCTAGATTAGCACGAGCTTCCTCTAAATTGAAATTGCTAGCAGCACGGAATTTTCCTTCCAAAATAAGAAGGCGGGACATTTCAACCAACGTTTTATCTCTACTCTCAACCACGGCTGCAAGGTTTTGTAGCAAACTATCACGATTTTGATCCCTAGCCATTAGAACATCAGGGTCAACACCCACAGATCCTTGTGCACGACCAGTTGCAGCCGCAACATTGAGATCTCTTTGAAGGCAGGCTATCTGTTGTGACAACTGAGCTTCACGGGTTCTTAACTGGTGCATCCAACCATATATTTCATCACGGCTCTTATTCAAAAGCTGATCAGTTCTCCGCTCTACAGAAACTGCTTGGGCAGCACGTGTTTGTGAATCCACCCCAACTCGGGCCACGTCAGGACGATAAACTTTCATCTCACCATCAATAAACCCTCGATCAAGGACCCTAGATAGTAACTCATCAGTTGCAGCATTTGAAGGAGCACAGACAAGCATTCTAGGTTTTGGGCAAAGTTTTGGAAGAGTGCGAAAAAGGTTCTGATCCATGCTCTGGAGAACTTCATCAATGGAACCAGTTGCAACAGATTCGAAATTGCTTTCATTAGTCTGCTTATAGCTTTCAGGTGCCAGTTTTTTTAGCAATGCCGTGTAATAGTGCTGATACTGAACTAGATGAATGACATTCAGCATTCCCCAGACAGTATGAGTCTTACCTGTACCAGGAGGACCTTGTACCAAAGTGAAAGGCCATGGATCTTGCCTCTTTGCCATTACATTAGTTGTGCCAGCAGCTGTATGCATGGCAGCCCATTGAATTGCGCCTAACTGGGGCCCATTAAAGGTTCTATGCAGGTAGTCAACGAAGTTTGGTGTGAAGCATTCAGGCATTGCAGGTGGCTGCTCTTCATATTTTGGGAACTGATCTGGACTAGGCTGAAGGATTGCATTTTGCATCTATAAAAGCAATAGATAGTTAATTTACTATTTGTGAAAGGATTTGCATCAAATAGCACCCTGGATTTAGATTACGCTGTTACCTGCAAGTTAAGGCGACGAAAAGCATGCAAGGCGACATATTCCCTTTGGGTGGTAGCAAGGGATCCAAGAACAGTCAGATACCAGATACCCCTTGGCTGCAGTTTCCTTAGAATGTGATCATCATCAGGCTTGCTGGCAAAAATTTCAAGAAGAAAAAACTGTAAATGAGTTTTGCCAGTAGATTTCAGAGTCAATGATGCAGTGACAACAGAGATAAATAAACCTATTACACCAGTAACAAGGCAGGGAAAGTGGGTGAGGCAAAGAAACAAGAAACTATAGAACTGACCTATTAGAGTCATAAGAATCCCCAACATAAAAATGGAGGATAGCCCCATGACTTTCACGAGTGTCAATAGGGATGTGTCTTCTGACTGTTCCAGCCACACGCCCACTGATTTCAGCCTCCTCATCATCCTCCATAGCAGATGTGCCACTCCTCTTCAATCTCACTGCATGATAACATATAAATTCTAGTTAGTCTTTTGAAGCTTAAAGATTGAAAGTAAACATTAGATTGAATTTAACCATTTTCGTCACCTGATCCAGGCTTAGGGGAGGAAAGAACTGCAACATCGCCCTCTTTGAAGGTCCATTTGAAGTCATTAAATGGAATTAATATTGCATCATACCATCCTGGGACAAGAAGAAAAAATTAGTAACTGTTGATAAAGGACAATGCCAGTAAACTGCACAATAAAAAAGATTCCCCCTGCATACAAAGCAATCAGGTAAATTCAAATTACTTCTACTTCACAAATATGCCAACAGGCCCAAAAGCCAAGCAGCTAAAAACATATACAGAACCAAATTAAAATTATATCAGAGTTCTTGGTAACGGAAATCAAACATTTAAGCTTCCTCAAAATGACTCTCAGACACCCACACAACTCTCAATGTGATTCCTGATACCAAGTAAACATAGGGAAAACCTAAGAAACAAATTGATAACCAGCGAAGCTGATCACTGAATGGATTGCTAAAAGTGTAAGACAACTAACTACGACAAACCCATAGGATGGCCTTTGAGACATGGTCATACATAAGAGAATTCTCCCAAGTGACATGACCGTAGCCACATTGATCCCCCAAAATCAAGAAAAATATAACCTAGTAAAGTGAGTAATAGAAACACAAAATATTTGATACCTCTTTCTCTCCTTTCAATGTTTTTCACGTGAACCTTCACATGTCCAGAAAATGTTTCAGTCATTTCCTCCCAAGTACTATATAGCTGCGCCCGGCATTCCTCAAAAAGCAAAGGTTCAAATACTCTAACATACTCTTCAACAGATTCAAAGCGACCCGGTACACATTGAAGCTCCGTTTCCTCTGGAAAGTAGAAAACAATTAAGCTCAGTTGACAACAATCTAAAAATAACAGAAATATGGCAAGCGGAACAGTCTTTAAAAGGAACAGAAATAAAGGGGTAAAAGAACCACAGATTATGAGCAACCAATTCTATAATGAGACCATGAAAATCTGATAACAAAATAAAATTTAAGCCTTTGGATATAGCAAACTATCTAAAGATGAGCAACTTTTAGTTGATTACATGCACACACAAGTTACCCTTAGCTTCTTCAGATTGAAACAAATACTTAAGAAATATCAATCCTCTTTTTTTTTTTTTTTTTTTTTTTTAAAGGGGTGGTTGTGGAGAAATGAACACATGTGAGCTTTTCTCAAATGTCTCCACCAAAGAGTTTTCTAAAGCAAGTAAACAAAATGCTATTTTATCCTACTTTAATGGGTTAGTCACAGCAAACAATTAACAACTAAAGTTCATTTCAGGATGACAGCAATAGTCTTCATCCCACAAGCTTTTCGGTCAGTTGAAATGCCCACCAGATGAAGCTGTAGGATCCCCTCTGCTGTGCATGGGCCTGAGTAATACAAAGATCACCTTTACTTAATATAACAACATAATGAATGCTGCTTGACCCAGAATACCGAATTACAGAACACGCAACACTACTTACGAAATAACACCTATTTGCAGAATTACGCCTTAGCAGAAGAAGTGGCAAAGACCACAATGCCAGAGGAAACGAAACACTAACAAAAGAGGTTCTTGCAACCAAAACTGTATCAGTAACTGCAGTACTACCATCTAGCAGCAGTTTAACAATACAGAAGGAGCAGACAAACAAAAAGCTAAATGTTTAGATTAAATGCCTGAGTCAGCTGGAGTATAGAAAAAAAACATTCACAACTAGAGTGAATACACCTCCACTCCCTTGTGATGTTACTAGTCTAACAAGTAAACACAATTCGATTTAAAGGTCATTTTTAAAATTAAGCCTAAATGAAGTTATGACATTGCAGAGTGTGACTTTTCAGTCAACTGTGGATTCAAATCTCCTAATACATATTTGCTCCCAATCTCTGCCAAACTAGTTCACAAGTACCGACATGAACTATCTTTTACTTTCAAGTTCGAAAAAAATCACAATCACATCGGAACAAGTGATCAAGGTTGTAAAGAACTTATCATGGAAGATCAAATTAGAACTTGATAGCCAGTCTGTTAAGAACATTTCCACAGCTAGTAGGCCAACAAAAAAGATGAAACCAAAATAACCATCCATTGGGTATGTTTGTAAGTTCACATTAACCATTAACAAATATATATATATATATATAATATATATAGTTAAATAAAAGCATGTTCACATCATATTATAATTTATCAATCAGTCAATTAATTCCTCCTGATCATAACAAAAGAGTCAAGAATTTGTGCCCTGAAAGGGAAATATTTAATACCTGGATGCTGCCAAAACTTTTCATTTGTCACCTCACGCAGAAGCCGTTCCACCGATGTATCCTGATACGGGGTGCTTACAGTGAGCTGTTTCTTTGAAGGAAGTTTTTTAACTCCCAATTTTGGGTCCATACTTAGACTGCTTGAGGCTGGTTTCCTGACAGGAAGCTGTGCAGTTTTAAGTGGCCTTGAATCTATGGGTTGCTTCCACGAACTCTGTCTAGAAATGGATGTTGATTGGGATTCTCCACCGAGATCTGCTGAACTATTCAGCCTCCTGGGACGAAACAAAAGCCCTGAGGTCTCACCGTTACACTCCAATCTGGAATCATTCAATTCCACATAACCATTTCCTTCATTACTTGATGTATCAACTTGGGTCATCTCCTTGTTAGTAGACTGAATATGCTTTTCTGTGCGTTCAAAAGGTGGAAGAGGGCGTCCTTCTTTCACAGTACGTGTCGTAACAGGGGCTGGGAAATTTTGTCTTCGAGGTGTTGAACTCTTGCCATTGCCAACCTGCTTTACATCTTCCAAATTCAAAAACATGGTCTGCCTGCTGCGCTTTTTCCCTAGCATGGCTTCCTTCTGTTGGTCAAGTCTAGGACGTTTTCCAGGATTATTTGCGCATTTTTGAGCATGAGTTGCTTCAACTCCTCTAATTTCTCTTTGTTTTGGAACCAACCCAGAATCTTCTTGCCCATTCATGGAGCTGCCTTCTGAAGTACGGCTACTACTGCTTTTCCTATCATTTGTGTCTTGGTCCAGTCCTGCAAACCCAAGTTCCCCATTTTCATCTTTAACATCCTCACTTTTCTGATTAGCATTCTCTTCAGTCATAACCAGATCAAGATTATTGTTTCTCGTATCAGCCACTTCTTTCTCCTTAGAAGCTTCATTACCGGTTGCTGACTCATCATTCGTATCACTAATCCCACATGCATCTCCAGAGTCCTCGGCATCAGACCATTCCCCTTCTTCCTTCTCAACAGCCTGTGGATCTACAGAAGTCAAATCTACCTGCTGACCAGTCTTCACATCCTCAACCCTACTTGATTTGGATGAGGATGCAGCATCAATGGTTGTAGTACCAGGACTTTTTTTTCCAGCATAATGTTCAGATCCCTGAGCACTTCTTGGCCGAACAAAAGGCTGAAAAACCGATACAGAAGATGCATGAGAAAAAGCATGGTTATTTACAATCCCTTGAGGACCAGAAGTTGTTGTAAATAAATCAGAGGTGTGAGAACTTGAGGAAGGAACAGCCTTCTGAGGCTGGAAACAGAATACACCATCATTGTCCTCATCATCTTCAGCTGGAGGCTCATTTAGGTCAAATGGTAGCCTTCCCTTGGAGCCCATCTCATAAACAATTGCATACAGACAAATCTGGATATCCAAATCTATCTAACTCCCACTCGCTGCTTATTATCTCAAATAAAAATGCAGATAACATACCAAACCACGGAGGTAATTAGCAAAAATTTAGACCTCCGGATTGTCAAATCAAACACTTACAGGCAAGAGGTTCTGCAGATAAGATCAGAAAGAGAGAATCAACGAGTGCTAGAGTCAAGAATGGTAGAAGACAGTTTACAACCAAAGACAACTATTGGAAATATATATACGTAGCAGCTGGACAATGAAAATTGAAATTAGCAAAATAAAGCAATAAACAACATCAGCGTATGCTAAATTGAGACTGCAGAGACATGTGAGTATAATTTTCTAGTTCGAGAAATCACTATAGCAAAAATAACTCCAAAACACATCAGTTAACCAGAGACGGGATAAGTGGCTGCTCAAAATTATATCAAAATAACAACAAAGGGGCAAAAGAACCTATTGATGAATTGCCAGGAAACGGTCGGTAACATCAAACAAAACAATAAACAATTACTCATCAACCAAACAATACCAAAATCAAAAACAAAAAAGATATGCAATCTTACAACTTCCAAAACCTAGAAGGCACAACCCATTTTTTATAGCTCAGAAACCAACTTCCTTTCCAACTAGGTAGTCCAAAATTTGAACTTTCGAATAAAAATATTCTAACAAAGAACCAAATAAATTATAATACTCATCAAGATGCACAACAAGAAATTTGATCCCAATTGTTCAATTTACCGTAATTTCAACTCATACAAACCCAGTAGATTTCACAACTTATACAATAACACGCATTGATATAGTCACAAATTGTTACACCAAAACAGCCAGAAATACAACCTGTTAAGGATCTAATCCCACTCTAATTCCCCAATCCTAATCCACCTTCCCAACCTTCTTTTCTTGATTGTATTCCTCCAAAGATTGACAGGTTCCATTCCACATTCAATTACGGACTAAAAATCACTATCGACTTCCAAATTCCACTGCTCACTTACCCTAACCCTAATGCACACAAACTCACATGACTCTCATTATCAATCCAATCTTAATTATCCAAAACCAAACTCCATTACAGCTCAACAAATATCCAAAACACGAATTGAATCCACAGTTATACTCCTAAAAATGCCAATAATCACCCTAATTAACACAGTTTTTCATCCCTCAAAACCAAGGAAAAAAAAAAAACTCCTAATCCGAAGCAGTCAGTTTCCGCAATCCAATAATTCAAAAATCAGAAGCAAAAAAAAAAGAGAAATTAATCCTCTTAAAGAATTACGCACATGTAAGTAAAATTACAAATTCAAAATTAAAGAAATTGATGTTAAATCCGAGCCAGATCGAATATGAGATTGCTGAATTTTCATATTCCAAAGCATTCAGGAATTAATATTTTCATTTATTGGATCTATTTTTTTTCGTCAACCCATTATTTATTTTCATTTTATACAAAATAAAAGAAGCAGAGAGAGAAATTAAAAAAAAAATACCTTTAAAAGTGCACCAAATCTACAGGGAGAGAAAGCGATATAATAATAATAAATAATGAATAATAATTTTAGTAATAAATCAAAAATTCCACAATAATGTATCGACGTGTGTGTGCGTACGTATCGATGTTGAGAGAGTGTGTGTGAGAATGTGCGTAAAAGTGTGGGGAGAGGAGGGGTATTTATAGGGAACAAGGAGGGCTTGCGGTCTGTCGGGAACTATCGCCGGTCACCGTCAATTTTAATTCCGGTGAAGAATTAGTCGGAGGGGTATTTTGATATTTTTTATTTAATTTTTTTATTTTGGGTAGTTTTGGATCGACATTAATTCAAGTTCTCTAAACTACCCTTTCTTGTCTGTCTATTTACGGGGATTTGAAATAATGGGAGTCGGTGATTTAGACAAAGGTAAAGGTTGGCTTTGGAATTCTTATTGGCAGAGTTTCTTGCCTATTGGTGCGGGTTTATTCGGGTGTGGTGCAGGTGTATGTGAGGATTTTTCTGGAAATCGACCGTGGCCATTTGATGGCATTATTTTCGCTGCTTCGTAAGCAAGTCTGTCCCATGCTTCTTTTTTTTTAATAATAATAAATTATATATATTTTGGCCAATTATATAAAAGTAAACACGTATTTTATCAATAATAATGAACTAAGAGCTAAAATTTTAGATTTCATGATATATCTCATGAGGTGATTTCGTATTTTTCCTTAATCAGAAAATTAATGGAACAATTAATTCATTACTTGATTTTGTAACTTGTGCCTTCCACATTGTTATGATAATTAATTAAAAATTATGTCAGAAAATATTATGAGTATATAAATATAAAAAATAGAAAAATGTTTGGTAAATATTCTTTAAAATTATAGATTTTATGTTCTTTTAATATTTTGGCAAACTTTAGATGAGTTGGGTGATGTACTTTAAAGATCTATCTTTATAGTAATCAAATATCAATAAGATTTTGCACTAATGTTGGATTTTATTCACTGAATTTGGTTATAAATATGTTAAATTCAATTGTACACATTTTCCGCCAAAGAGTTATGCTTAAATTACCTTCTATTATGAGCAATTATAGCCACCATAATTGTTGAATTCATTGTTATCCATTCTATATTTCTCAAAAAACTTGTTATTGTTAGCTACAAATGTCAATAATTCATGTATAGTACAATACTAACCTGGCTTCTTACTTTAGGTGGGACATTAAGATACACATAATTTCTTGTTATTCATAGTTAAACTACCAATTAATTGCTGAATTGATGGTTATTAACAGCCTAATAATACTTTTTTTAAATATTAAAATATAAATTATCTTAATAATACTATACAATTTTGTTGGCCATTGTGTTAGCAGACAATCAAATGCAAATGGTAAAATTATGCAATTTGCCTTTAATTTTTGCATTTTTATTTTTTACTGATACTATATGCAAGTCAAATTATGTTTAGCACATAACTTTTCTCATTTGTGAATTGGGAAAACAAATAGGTATGGTAAGCTTTTTCTACAATAAAGAAAAACTAGAGGTGCATCCTTTTTGGTTCTCTCGAACTAGCGAAAGGTTCTCGAAATGCTCTAAAGCGTACATCAAATGTGGACTTAACTAACTCACGATACTCTGAACCCATCTCATGTATCGTTTTAATGGGCAAATAGTCTAACTCTTGGAACATACTACAATCCCAAGCAGCGAATAGCGAACATCGAAGTTTCAAACCTTCCCGTCGATATGAATTATTGGGAAAGATCAACATGTTATCCTTAGAGTAATTTGTATCCGTTGAGCCACGGCTCTTCCACTCAACACTGTCATATCACTAAGGCAATAATTTATATTTCAATGAATACTATTATTTTTTGCATTTACTAGGAATCGTGCATTTAACATTATAATATCTTTGCTCACAAATTTAACATTAAATTTTACTAATATGTGACATTGAAATGAAGAAAATGTGCAATAATTTTTAATGTTGGTCAAGTGGTCATGCCCAATTTAATCTCTTTAACATTGCATTTCATGAAAAACAACATTAATAAATGCTTGCTTATTGCGCACATTTTAGTATTCCAAAAACTATTTACTACAAAGACAGGTTGAGTTTTTGTGTTAATTAAAAAATGCATGGCTATAGATGATTGGGTGGAATGTAATTTAAGGTTGTAGTAGCGATGTAGGTAATCATCTACACCATGGTCAAGAAATCTAATAATATTAAAATTTTCGTAGGGTATTAAAGTCTTTTCAGAGGCATAGACGAGTAACTATGCTTCCACGTGCGTCAGAAAGCACAGGTTTTCCAACACAAACATGTCAAACAACGTAAAACAGGCCACAGTACTAGGAGTTGCACCCAACTCACTAAATTTACTAGGAACATACTAAGGAAACAAACAATTTACAAACGCAATATTAATTTTATTTCATTGTTTTTTGTAATCATATAATTACGCTATGATGACATTTTTTTGATGTAACAACAAATTCCATGTTAAATTATTTATTTATTTGTCTCAAACAAATATATTTTATTCTTAGAAAATATTTTCTTGCTAATATTTTAATTCTTGTTCTTTATGTCGTATTGGTCTAAAAAAAATTTATTGTGCTGAATATTTCCATGTTGCAAGGTTTTCTTAGACCGTATATATGTTTAATCAATATCACAAGAGTACATAGCTATTTATTGTTGGTGTATTAAATTAAACTTAATTAATTAATTAGTAATTTTTTAAATAATTTATTTCTTAAAGTATAAGTTAGTCTTTTAGTAGGCTTTGTTTTTTAAATAGTTCATGATATGGATTATAAAAATTCGTATCTTATAAATTGAGGGTTATAGTATCTTTTGCAATTTAGAGGAGAGTAAAATAATTACTATAATTGAGAGACATCTCAAAGAGATATTATAAAAAAAGCGATGATAGACAGAGTTAAATTCTATAGTGAAATCCTGACTGACGTGATAAGTGTAAAAAAACAAAATTGGGTTTATTGTATTATTTTCATGTAGCACTTTGTAAAAAATTAACACGTGTCATTTTAGTTAGTATCTCATTTTTAAAAATTAAACTAATACCCTAACCAAATGATAAGTGAACCCTAAGCCTAAGGGATAAGTGATTGTACACGTATCAATTTTTTATAAGGTGTTACATAATTTTATCTTTTATACATAAAAGATGATTTTGTCTTTTTACATATGCCATCAATATGGAATTTCACTCTATAATTTTACTCTGAGTATCATTACTCTTATAAAAAAAAAAAGTCATACAGTTGTATTTTAGAGAAATTTCAAATTCTGATAAATGATATCATTACGTGGCGTGATTGTATCATATATTTGATGTTATGATTGTATTCTTCTACTCTAAATATATACAATCATGTGATGTTATGATTGTATTATTCTACTCTAATCATATTCTTGTGATAATATCGCTTTCACATATTTTTATTTTAGCAAATTGGAATGCGAGGTTTTTAGTTTTAACATGTAATGGATGGTGCAATATATATATATACAATATCAGTACAAATTCAAACAAAATGGAAGAAATTTTATGAAAATACAAAAATGAGGGATATGATTAAACCATACATCTATAGGAATTGTACGTAATCGATAGACAGCACTACGGATGCGTTATCTTTTTATTAAAGATTAAACGTTAATCACATTTGTCATTATGGCATTGCATACAATTGTTGGTTAAAGTAGTCAAACTCTAACTTTATAAAAAATGTGTCACATTCCAAAATAGTTGTTGTTTTTTGGTATTGTATATGTGGAAACAATGATCAATTTCATAACCATCCAATCCTTTGTGTCAATGAATTAAAAAAAAAAATTGATAAAGAGCTTAGGTATCAGGATCGGAGTAATTTCTTCTATATATTAATTTTGCAGTGTCTACATAATAGGTGACAGATATAGGTGACAAAGAAAGAAAGGGTACATAATAGAGAAATGTAAAGTTCAATAGTCAATAATTGGTCCTAAAACGTATAGGAGAAATATAGGACACATATTATGACTAAATTATGGTATATAAGGTTGTCTAGGCAGATAGAAACCTATAGCTACCATTACTATAGTGCAGATTGCACAAAATTCCATTCAATTTACTCAAAGATTTTGCACGACTAAAATGTAAAGGGTCTACTTTTGACACTTTATTTATTTATTTATTTTTGTGTGTAACTTTTTTTTTTATTTCTATATTTAAATTTACCCTATCATTTGTTGGCATAACTAACAATATCGAGTATGTTGTTTGAAAATTAAACTAAAACTTTCAAAATTTGAAGTAACTTTAAGTTAGTGTTGATAATTCAAAAAGATTATGAAACTATTTTAAATCCTCTAAAATACATACCTATCAACTATCATTTAAAAATAAAACAAGTATCATTTTAAAAAAACATGAATATTTAAGAGGAAAGTACAAAAATTATTATCGATTTATATATGAAACGTATTTCATATTTAAAACGGTCAATTAATGATTGGTGTTTATGAATTTTTGGAAACAATCAAAAGAAACAATTAATCTAACTTAGTTAAGTTTAGGCCGAATATGGCATGTTTGGACATAATTAACACAATTGATGTGTTACTAAACTACTTAAATTGTTAGGTGATAATTGATGACACATTGGTTGGTGTGGAATCTCAATTCCTTTTACATTTTTGAAGATCTAATAGAATTTTAAGTTCTTAACCCCAACCCCCCCTATATATGTATGTGTGTAAGAATTCATAATTTTCATTCCGTAATGGTTCGAAACTGCTGGACAATCAGCTTAGTTAGCTTCATCTGCATCAATTTTATATAGACATGTATATGCATAACAAAATCCAGTGTGCTAATAAATTTGTTATGCGAACCCTCGAATTACTCATTTTCTTCATTTTTTATTTCTAGTTTTGGTGGCTAGGATCACAGTAATCATGTCAATTTAGAGAAGAATCAAAAGCAATTAAAATATTGTCCCCAAACTCTAATTTGTATGAAGTATACCTGTGGTGTGAGAAAATGTAAAAAAAATTGTTTAAAAAAATTCAAATAATTGACCACAAATTACTTCATTAAAATTTATTTGGATTTATAAACATGATGACTATCTGCTTTTCTCATCTCATGTTAAAGTTAAGGGTTAAAAAAAAGGAAGGAAATTATTTGGGTTGCTTTATTTTATCACAATCTTTTTTTATTATTTATATGATTGCAAAAAAAAAAAAGGAAGGAAATCGTTTCAGTTGTTTCATTTCCTCACAATTTTTTTTTCTAATTTCTATGTTTAAATACTAGGAATAAGGATACCAGAAATTTGAAGAAACTTTAAATTAGGGTTGATAATTGGAAAAGATTATGATCATTTGAGTTTTTATTTCATAACAATTTTTTTAAAAAAATTCTATGTTTAAATTACTCTATCTTTGTACGCATACCTCTAGAATACATAATTAGCAATAACCATAAATCTTTAAATTAGGGTTGATAATTCAAAAAGATGATGACTCTTGTGGACATAACTAATTGAAGAAACTTTAGATTAGGGTTGATAATTCAAAAAACTTATGAAGCTATTTTAAATGGTTATTCTCTAAAATATACGCGTATAATGTATTATTAAAACAAAAACAAAACCTGAATAATTAGGAAAAAAACTCAAAAACTCATTCTTAATGAAAAGTTGTCGTGGAAGAGATCTCTACAGATGTATCCAATTTATCGGGGTTAGTTAAAGAAGGTCATTACTAGAGTTTCAAACTAAATTTTAAACTTATAATTCCTTTATATCGTATCATCTTTTGTTCTTAATGGTAAAATACTGTCTCGCGCAACAATTATCTTGTTTATTTGTGTTTGTGTGGATCGCGAATTGTGAGTTGTGATGTCCCAAGTGTTGGTGTGGATTGAGTTATGTTTAAATTTCAAAATGAATATCTCAATTTGTCTAAATTACAAATGTTTAAAATGTAATGATATTTTTAAAAATATTTTCATTTTCAACCAGGCAAATAAATGACAATGGAAGTTGACATTATAGAGAGAAACTGCTATTTTCACATTTTCTTCAAACATATCTGTAATAGTTTTTATGGAATTATTCATTAAAATTTAGTTTGAATTATGTAAATAGGACTAAAATAACTATTTATAGAGTAAATGGCAAGCAATGTCATTATGCTTTCACTTTACAATGTATTTCCTTTTAGTAAAAAAATTCACTCAAATCAATCCAATTACTTTCATTCTCGAAAGATAATCACACAAGTTAAAGGCAAAATTAACAAGTTAAAAGACAAGTTCAATCTTTCAAATATTTTACGTAATAAGTTAAAAGACAAAACTAATCATGACCAATTTAATTTTAGCGTAATGATATACAAACTGAAAAATTTTAATGAAAACATAGTGTGAATTTTAGATTAATGATAGTAAAGAGAAACATTTCACTGAAAATATAGAGTAATTATCGTGAATTAATTACCAACCAATGGGCTATAAATAAGAGTAGCAATTTTTTTTTTCCCTTAAAAATAAGAGTAGCAATTGATGAGTAATTAGTCAATGTCAATCACTCTTTGCTTTAACTGAGTGTTTTTGTTATTAAAAAATTTCACTCTCTGCGTATTATTACTCTTAATTTTAATTGCATTATATTTATCCATTGATTCTACCTTAATTCTTGGCAGAAAACAAAATTTTATCAAAGCAATTTATCTTTCCCACACTTAAGGGTTCCCATTCCTAGCTAACTTTCCATCAAGCTCAAACATCTTTTCAACCATCCAACACTTCAATTTTTTCTTCCTTCTTATTCCAATTTATGTTTGATGAGTTGATTCTGACCAGCCAATGCATTTAGTAAATCCCATATAAATACCTGTCACGTGCAGTACCAGGGCAGGGCTAGCGTGGCCCGATTTGGGTGTCCGGAATTTACAAATTTTTGAGTAAATCCCAAATAAAGAACCGGTCGTATTTCAATTTCGTCCAATATGCCAGCCTATGCTTCCTATTTTATATCACTGATGCACAATTGCACGTGCATGTTTTATAACCAAACTGTCCAAACTCAATCACAACCGTACACTTCCATTTTTTTGCGTAAATTTTTGTTTCAGATTTTGTCCAGACATGGTCAAAATAATTACTTCTTGCAATAAATTAATTTGGTTGCATTTTAGGAAAATAAAACAATAATTGGATAAGCTTAATAATGTCCAAAATAATCCTAAAATTTTTAGAATTAATCCACAGGATATTTAGTATTTATTTCTCTGAATTTTAAAGAAAATCAAACCCTATGAAAGCAAATGAATTTGAGCCCTTAAAATTGGATTTTACCTAGGACTAGTAGAGGCAATGGTTTTTTAAATCTCAAAACATTCTATAACTGAACTCTTTATTTCAAGGCAAAAAACAGTCTGATCTTTCAATGGATGTTAGCATGAGAATCACAAATGCATGTAAACTCAAATCACAGCAAAAATGCCCATAAAATATATTGTTTGCGCACTTTTTCTTTTTTTTTTTGGAGAATTCTGATTGCCATGTTTACGAACTTTTCATTGATCGAGCATCCAAGATAAACATCAGCAAGAATTTCTTTTTTAAAACATTACCATAAATTCCATCCCTTTTAGAAATTTGTTTAGAATGTGTTCTTTCTCCTACATATTCATTGTAAAATCAATAATGAAGTGCATTCCCTGTCCTGACTGGTTACAATTAGCAACTATGGAAGATTTTGAGCGAATTGGCTAATATGCTACAAGTTGGAGAATTAAAGGAACTACATCTAATCCTTGATTTTATAAATGATGTTTCTTTCATTTGATAAACTTTACAATATCCCTTTTGGTTGCTGAATACAATTCCATCCCACAATTCATATTGAGCTGCATGGCTGAACCTAATATGAACAAACTTTTGAAGAATTTTGAATGCTGAATAGAATTCCATCCCACAATTCATATTGAGCTGCATGAACAAACTTCTTTTGCGCAACACTGGCGCCTGGCGGTTGTGTTCCACCATGAGATTGTGAAATGCTTTGCAAGAACTTGCGAACAGGGTAAGTAGGAACTTGCAAAATGCTTTGCAAGAACTTGCGAACAGGGTAAATAGGATCTAAATGGTCAGCAGTAGGTTTGTATGGAGGTCCACATACTTTATCTTATGTAAAAATAAGTACTCCATGTAAGAACATTGCTACGGAACTTATTTTTCCATTTAACAATGATAATAGTTGCCACAAAAACATAAAGCCAAAACCACTGTCCAATTGCCTTTGGATAATTGGCATTTGCCTTGTTATTGAAGAAGCATTGTTACTTTTGCTCATATAACTACATTAATTGGGTACTCTTTGTCCCCCACCATCAGGACTCGAGAACCTTCTTCTATCACCATCAGACCATCTTCAGCAGCACTGCTAAGGTGCTCACAAGGGCTGAGTGTGAATTCAATCTCAGCCTTTGTTCCCGCATTTAAGCTCACGCTTTCGAATCCAACCAATTGTTTTGCTGGCTTCCCACTGCTGAGTTTTTCGTGTCTAACGAATAGTAACACGGGGTGCTTACCTGCCAAATCCCCCAAGTTCTCAACTCCTACAACAGCAGAGAACTTTGCCTTCTCACATGACTCTTCACTCATTTCAGATACCGAAAGATATCGAACAGCATCCGAGCTTTTAGTTGCTTGAGCAGCTGTGAAGTTATTCAAGTAGAGTGTACTTTGTTGAACATTTACGAAATTATAAGCATAATTTGAGTAGCTGAGGCCATAGCCAAACTCAAACACTTTTTTGCCATTGTAAAATCTGTATGTGCGGCCAGGATATCCTGAAGATGGTTCAGGCCTCATTCTCATGTCTGTCATTGGTATTCTGATAAAATCTTTTGGATACCAAGTAATTGGCAACCTTCCTCCTGTACACAATTGATGAAGAATTTAAGCCTCGACTTTTTCCGGGGAAAAAACAATAATGGGCATAGTTTCATTGAAAAAAGAAGAATAGAGAAAAATGTTACAAAACTGCATTACTATGAAATGAATTTCACCTGGATTATGGTCACCAAATATGATTTCTGACAGTGCAATTCCTCCAGCTTGGCCAGGATAACCAGCCCACAAAATGCTTCCTATTTTTGGATTATATTTTGCAAAAGAAATATCAACTGGACCTCCACAAAACAGGACTAATACAACTGGCTTCTTTGCAGCATTAGCAACAGCTGTAATCAAGCTTTCTTGTTGACCAGGAAGTGTCAAAACCTCACGATCAAGGGACTCTCTTTCTTCACTTTGATCCAACCCCATGACTAAGACAACATAATCTGCCCCCTTTGCTGTGTTGACTGCATCATTGATTGCAGCAGAAGTACAATTGACTGCATTGCAACCTTGATGGTACACTGTGTTTTTCACATACCCTTGCATTGCTTTAAGCACTTCAACTGATATGCAAGGAGGACCTTCATAGTTTCCAAGCATCACATGTGCATTATTTCCATTAGGGCCTATTACAGCTAGTGAGGAAATTTTCTTTGAAAGCGGTAGGAGCTTAGCATTGTTCTTTAGTAGAACAATGCCATTTCTTGCAGCTTCAAGGGCTAGGAACTGGTGCTCCTTGGTGCAGACCTGCTCTGGACCAATGTTACCATACAATAGTTTGCTTGGATTTCCATTGAACAGTCCCAATCTCATTCGAATTGCGAAGAGGTTGTGAAGGGCTCTATCTATATCATATTCTGATATCTTTTTCTGCTGAAGAGCTGATTTTGTATAATTCTTCAAATAGGTGCCACAGTTGACATCCATGCCTGCAGTTTTCATCATTTCAACAAAACAATTATTATTTGTTCAAGGCTAGCTTCTATGAACATTCTTGCTAAGCATTAGTTTGTGTTTAAACATTATAAAAGTTACAGTTGGTTTTATGCGAAACGGGTTCATATATGCAATCAAGCGAATTAATCGTAATTTCCATGCACGATAAAAGTAATTAGAATTACGATTTCAATTCCGATTAATTGTCAGTTTCATATATGAATCACGTCGAGTTTTTGTGTAAAAGTTCAACATGACATTCGCTCTCAGGCTATGTCCATTTTCTTGTTTAAGATCTGCCATTGATAAATCTAAAGAATGGACCAGATTCACCAGAAAAGTACCATCAAAGTTCAGTGAAAGATTTTGTTTTTTTCTTTTGAAGATAAAAGATGCTGACAGATCCTATACAGATAATGAGTGGCCCATTTATGCAAAATTAAAGATAGTTAGTCCATGGCCGCCAGAATGGAACAGCTTCACGATATGAGTCAGCTTCTATTGGGCCCAGAGTTTTTATTAACCTTACATATATGTTGGGCCAGAAGAGTCCAAGAGAGATGGCATAATAAAGAAGGGATGAAAAATGAAGAGGAAAAGGGGTCCACTGTACCTGCTTTAAGCACCATAGCCACTGCATCTTCTGGCGTTTTTGCATATTTGTGAGTATCATGGATGTTCGACACTGCATCACAGTCTGATGTGATGTACCTGATCACACCCCAAATTGATACTTAAATAATAGTAATTAAAATGACAAAAATTTAGTCAAAAAGTTGATCTTGGAATTTGGGTTTAGAATAATGATATTGTACTACTTTGTGTATCTTATCTTTTTAATATTTAT
Source organism: Ophiorrhiza pumila (assembly GCA_016586305.1). NCBI lineage: Eukaryota > Viridiplantae > Streptophyta > Magnoliopsida > Gentianales > Rubiaceae > Ophiorrhiza > Ophiorrhiza pumila. The sequence goes on from BLIW01000010.1 coordinate 30,808,003, forward strand.
ATTACTATTGTAGTAAAGTTTAGTATTCATGATTTGTCTAATTATACTTAAAAGGATTACTGAGTAATTATAGGAAGTCCGAAATTATTTTAGATCAAGAGTGTAACTATACTCTCATAAAGAAATTATTGTAGACTATAGTGTAACTATACTTTCATTAAACTCCCAAAAAAAACCAAAAAAAACCGATTCGTTTAATGATATGTGAGTAAAAAATTCCACTAAAAACATAAAGTGATAATTAGGGGCTAAAATGAGCGAGCTACTTGCGAGCAGCAAGGAGCTCAGTCAACTACTCGATTCGAGGTCGGTCAAGTTCGAGTAGCTCAAGCTCGTAATTAAGTCGAGTTTGAGTTCAACTTGCAAAGGATCGAGTAGCTCGTACATATTTTTTTAAAATTTTTTTATATTTATTTTTTAGTCCCTAACATTTAATAAATTATATTTTAAACAACTTATATTTATATTTTAGTCCTTAATTTTATACTAAATTATCATTTTATTATACTAAATTTTAAAAAATTACAATTATATCCTACAAATTTAAAATAATATATATATATATATATAATAATCGAGCTCGAGATCGAGTTACCACTTTCAAAGAGTTTGAGTAGCTCGATTAAGGGGTACTCGAGTTCGACTCGCCTCGATTACACCTCGATTACACCCCTAGTGATAATCAATTATTGATAAATACGAGTGAATAAATGATAGTAATCAATTATTGATAAATACGAGTGAATAAATGATAATCAATTGTTGATAAACACGAATAAATAACTAGGACTCAAAGTGGATATCTTTTTTTAATCTACTTACATAAAATTTCACATTACTCATACTGATGTCAGTAATAAATATGAGTTAATCTATTAAATGATCCAACAAATTATAATCATTACTCATTTAAATATAAATAAAAAAGAGGGTTAACATTTAAGAAAAAATTCAAAGGCATGATTTGCGGGAAATTTACCCGTGGAAGCCCCATTGTCGACGGGCTGTTTGGGTCAAGAGATTGCTGTCAGCACAGGCTGGGACGCCATTCACGCGGTTATAAGCGCACATAATTCCACTTGCTCGACCTTCTAGTATGCAACTTCTAAATGGCGGTTGATATGTATCAGCCAAGTCTTGTAAGGTGACCTAAAATATTTTCATAAGTAAAATGTAAATAAGAGCAAACAATGAGGTAGACAGTCAAATTGTTCATTTACTATGAAAAAAGTGGTTAAGCTAGTCCAGTAACCAGAGATTTTGAGTAGGGCTTATAATCGATAGAGTTATTCGTGATCCATGCGAGTTAGATTACATGTTCACATTTCAGGCTTGAGGCGAGCAATTTTATTATATATAATTTTTTTAATTTATATTTTAAAGATAAATCATAAAATTTTTTTGAAGAAAAAAAATTAAAAAATAATAATCCATATTTGAACGAATTCGAAGAAAAATGGTAATTGATCGAACTCGAGTTTGAATATCATTAGGTAATTAATCAAACTCGAGTTTGAATATCATTCTTAACGAGCTCGAGCATATACTCAAGTGCGAAAACAAAAAAAAATTAAAGAAAACTATGAAAAAAATTTGAATAATTGTGGGGTATGTGAATAATTATATACTACTTAGGACAGAAAAGAAATATACCCACTAGTGGTAACTATCATTTTGATAATAACTTGACATGGCCAAAATGTTTACATCTGGAATTTGAAATGGACCATTTTTACTTTATACTATTGTAGTAAGCACAAGAACCAATAAAGCTCATTCACCAATTCCTTTTGTTTTTTAGATTTAGTAAAACATACTAAAAGACACAAGATAAGGTGACCAATGCCCATCAGGAAAGGAATACTTAAACAAATATTTGTCTTGAGACACACAACATTTCAATGCAAGAAACAAAAATATTGAATTATATATCCAAAACTGCAGACATAGACATAAACAAATAGACATAAACAAATAAGAGTGACTATGGTATTATTGTTCATTCAAATTAATAATGGAACATTAATTGGAGACTTACACGAGCATCAAAGCTAAAGCGATCCACTCCTTTCCAACTATCGAGATCATAAGCAGTGAAATGTTTGCAACAAGCCGAAGCTTTAAGTTGTCCATGTTTAAGCATCCCACCATAGAAACTATCTCCTTGTACTCCTCTAACGTATGCAACTGCGTATTTCCCTGTTACTAATGGATCTTCTCCAGGCGTTTCTTGTCCTCTCCCCCATCTTGGGTCCCTAAATATGTTTATATTCGGTGCCCAAAATGTCATCCCAGTTGCTTGACCTTGATTGTACACTGCTCTTGCTTCATTACCAATCACCTAAATATTAATCAACAACTTGTGTTAGAAGAAAAAAAATGATTAAGGCAGCAAGCAAAGCAAAGCAAAGCAATTAATGTAGCATTATGATGATGAGGTACTGTACCTGACCAATGCTATACCAAAGTTTTTGATCAAATGAAGAAGCAGTGAGGATGACTTGAGGGAAGCTGGTGGCTGCACGAATGATCCCTTTAAAACTAATGCCAAATCCAGCGTCGGCAACGCCGTGCAATGCTTCTGACCACCATTGGTAGGCCGGAATACCGAGTCTTGGAATCCCAGGTGCTGTGTTAACGAGCTGAGAGATTTTTTCATCGATTGTTAGTCGTGACACGAGGTCACTAGCTCTTAGAGGGATGGGTAGAGTTGTTTTGCAAAATTTGAAAGATTTGGTTTGTGGGTTGGATGAGTCGCATGAAAATGGAGGCTGAGCTGATTCGGAAATGGAGATGAATATTGTAAGACATAGAAGAAGATTGGGGAGAGCAATGAGTATGAATCTATGAAGCTCCATTGTTGTTGGATTGAAGTTTGAAGGGAAGAATGAGATAAAGCAAAGAATTTAAAGGAGCAAAGAGAGTTTGTGAAGAAGAAGGGGACAATATAAAGCAAGATGATGTTAGGTCTGATACTGATCCTAGTCGGATAATTCAATATCATTGGCGGATTGGCATAGGTCATTGGGGAATAGAGAATGACTGACTTACCCTTGTTTGAGGTCATTCCGAACTAAAGGTCTAATCGAGCCGAGTCGAGTTCGAGCGTCCTCTTAATCGTGCTACTCGACCTCTTTGAAGGTGGTACTTGAGCTCGATCGAGTACTCGAGCTCGAGCTCGACTTCGAGTACTGAGCTCGAGCTCGATTATTATATATATATATATATTTATTCTATTTTTTAATTTTTTTTAAAAAAAAATTGTAGGATATAATTGTAATTTTTTAAAATTTAGTATGGTAAAATGATAATTTAGTATAAAATTAAGGATTAAAATATAAATATAAGTTGCTCAAATTATAATTTATTAATTGTTAGGGACTAAAAAATAAATATAAAAAATATGTAATCGAGTAGTTCGCGAGCTACTCGATCTTTTGAAAGTTGAGCTCGAGCTCGACTCGATTATGAGCTTGAGCTACTCGAATTTGACTCGAACTCGAATTTGAGTCGAATAGTTGACCGCTCGGGAGCAGTTCGTTGGTTTTATACCCCTATTCCCAACCATGCTTTGTCTACATTTTGGATTAGGAATAATATTTTTGTTTTATTCAAGAAAAAAAACAATTTTTTTTTGCTTCTACTTTGCATGATATGGAATAACAATATAATTTGAATATCGTCCGTTGAAATTAAAAATAAAAAAAAAATTAAGTCTACTATTCATTAGAATAATTAAATTTTAAAAAAATTTCAATTAAAATTTAGAAGTAATTAATCAATTAAGTTAGAAAAAATTGAAGCATTCAGAAGACATACTACTTAATAATGTAAGTGATAAATTTCAAAAATTGCCAAAAGTAATCCTACTTCACTCAGTAAGTATTAAATATATGACATACTTTTACAAGATTGCAACAAAAAAATGTAACAGAAGATTGGAACTGCTGCTCCCCGACCCCGAGGCATAATCGATATCTAAATCAATAATAAGAATATATCCTAACGGGAGAGGGTGTATTGGATTACGATTATGATTTAATGAACAAGGCAAAGAGTTCTTGTGTTAGAATTCAAGTCAAATGGATATTCTATTTTATTTTGTGCTTCAATCTCTATTTCATTTTATATATAGGTGTGATGTGTATTTAATACTTATCCATTATTTAATAAAATTTTAATTAAACATAGTATTTATAAAATAAAACAGAAAATTAGAGGTGGAATTCAAGTGTGATCATAAATCCATCTAGACGAATACTTGAGTTAGAATCCAAGTGTGATAAAAAAATCCATTTGTATAAATACATGAAGTACTAGGATTTAGATACAATCTTTTATCTTTTGATAAAGATAAGATTTTTGAAATTTTAGTCTTAGCATGAACTTCATGCTCATCATTAATTAAGGATTAAACGCACTTATAGTTTTTTATTTCACCATATAACTTTTTATTTATTTAATATCTCAAATTATTATCTAATAATTATTCTTATACCCACATCTTATTAACTAAATTAATTTTAAACCTCTCTCAATGGCAAATAATTATATTCTACTTAACTATGTTATAACAGTTTTGACGAAATAGAATGCAATACACACACAAATTCTATATGTTGCATAAACCTATGATAAACTTAACGTTAGACAATAAAGAACTATGAAAAATTAATTTAGGATCTAATTTAATTTCTAATTATCATTGAAATCAAATCATAAATCATGTAAAAGTTGCATTGCTAGACAATTGCAAGCATTAAAAGCAAATTAATTAACTTGGTATAAATTAAAATAATTTAATTTAGACAATTAAATAAAAAATTATCCAACTACGTCTCCAACCTTAAGTTTAGAAATTTAGAACATAACTACATATAAAACACAAACAAAAAGTATGAAAGAAAACATTCTATTAATAAAAAGAGAAAAAAAAGCAACAAAGAGTATTTAAGAGTTGAAGAGGCCGTTTTGGGTAATCCTATTCTTTCCACAATTACATGAAACCATTACTTTACTATGAAAACTATGCTTAATCATGTCCGCCTGCAAAACAAAAGAGTCAGAAAACATTATAAAAACACATATATTGCAATGCCACCTGAAATTGAAATTGCTACCTCTTATTGCCATTGCCTATTGGCGTTGTCGCCTCAAGTTGTTATTTTTAAGTCTAATTATAATCATGATGCAACCCGAATATCTCAAAAATTGTATGTCTTTATCTTGGCTTTGCATAGTATTTTGAATCATCTATATATATATATATATATATATATATATAATATGAGAGAGAATGCCCAAATTATTAAAACATGTTACAAACTCTTTAACTTTTCGTTTTTCCATCTCATTTACATTCCGATTTGATTTTTATGTTTCTAAACCTTTTTAAATTAATTAACAGTTATTTTCATTTGAATCAAATTCATATTTGAAATAGAAATTAATCACAATTTTAAGGTGCAATAAAAATAACAAAAAATTAGAATTAAGATTTTAACAAGTATTAATTTAATTGTCCGTTTTATATATGAATCGCTTTTATAAGAGTTTTTGTCTAATACCAATCAATACATTTAAGGAGCATGTTTTGAAACTCTTTAAACTTTCAAATCCATTCAATTGAAGGCATCTTCGTCCACTTTACACATTCAAAACATCACGAAATATGACAACTTACTCTAAAAACATAGATACCTGTAAAAACACATAAAAATAAACTGAAATGCATTATAAATAACTCACAAAACACAAACTTATTCAAACATAGAATATAATAATTTAAATTAGCTTAACAACATGCTAAAGTTAAAAGGCATGACAAACCTTTTCAGATGCAAAAAATTAAATTGGATTTATTTATTAGTCGATTTTCTTTTGAAACAAATGACTCGGTGGAAGTTGATTTAGGGATGCAAAGATGATGAGCAAAATATGTTAAAAAATGCATTGATTAGTTGAGATCCATCATTTCTCCAAAATTATTTTGTCATATTATGTACAATATTCAAAAGCATGGTGTTTCACTAAAATTAGAGAGATTAAAAATATAAAAAATAAATTTACAATTATTATACTATAATCTAAATATTAGTATACCCTATTATAGTTTTAATCCCTTATTTTAGTATAACGACATCTTTTTGATCATTGAACAAAATAAAATAGAATAATTTTAAACAACTCATCTCAAATCAAGTCAGTTCATCTTTCACTTATATTTAAACTTTGAACCTAAGAAATGCCACCTTGTGCATTAGTCTAAATAGTTGGATGATGAAACATATGTTCGCATTAAACTATCAAATGTAGATCAATAAAGTAGTTTTCTACACATTATCTTGGATTTACAAGGTTTAGTTGCAACAAAAGGTGCAATATCCCGGACAAATTGCAGTATATATGCTCCAGCTAGCCCTTTCAATTTTAAAATAAATGATCAAATCTTGCCGCAAATCTCAAGAAGATTTTCTACCAAAAAAACAAAATGGAAACAAGCAATTCCATAAATTCTGATTTAACCATAGTATTTTACTATTTTATAGTTGTTAGGTGTCACAAGAGGCAATCAGCATCAATGGGCAAGTGAAGTTGAAGCTGATGATCAAGAACAAAAACCCAAACTAAAAAGAAAGCAAATTTATAAATGAACATATGCTGATCCCCAAGTCTAGAGTTGGTCACGAAGGGATTATTTAGGCTCCGTTTTGTCGAGGTATTTTTGAATTTTGTTATGAATTTTCTTTAAAAAATTTGTCATGAGAAAAGAATATTCTGAAAGTATTTGAAATGAATAATTTTGTTTTGTTGGGATTTGTATTGAAGATTTTTTTATTAATAAAAGTTTGAAATTTAAATTTGAATTAATATTTTAGGGTAAAATACATTAAACCCCCTTATACTATTGCTCTATTCTACCTTTATCCCTTATAGTTTTAATTACAACAATTAACTCCCTTAATTTTTCAAGTTAAAGAAAATCAATAACAACGTTAAATATAGTCAATGAAAAGATAATTTTAATCCGACTAAAACTCTTTAATACATACGACAACTAATTAATTTATGAAAAAAAAATGAATAAAGCCAATGTAAATATAATTTTAACCTTACTAGAATTGTTCAATACTTACAACACTAATTGTATTCCTATCAAAATTGTTCAATATTTAAAACACCCAATTAAACTTTAAAAAACATAAAATATAATAAATTGACATTAAACTAACTAACAATAAAAGAGATTTTTCAAGATATATACTACAATGTCTGTCATGATTTCTTCCTTAGAAAAGCATAAAAGGATTCATTTTATTATTCTTTTGTTAGAATTTTAGATTTTCAGTTATTGATTACTTGTATTAAATAATTCTTTATTTTGAAGTTAATCTTGTCATTTTATTATCTTATAATAAAGTCATGTGTTCAATTTCATTTAATTATTTAAGTACAATTAATATATTAGACTAATTATTCTAAAATTAAAAAATTAAGGGGGTTAAATATTTCAATTAAAACTATAAGGGGTGATTGTAGAACGAAGCAATAGTATGAGGGAATTTAGTATATTTTTCCCAATATTTTATTAATTTATTTTGGTGAGAATTGTATTAGAAAAAATTGTTTATTATTTAAATTTAAATTTTGAATTCAAATTTAATATTTTATTTATAAAAATCACTGTAGCAAAAATAATTACTATAACATTATTTTTGTTTCTAAAAATTTTGATAGAAAAATTGAACAAAACAAACAATTCATTTTGCATTTGTGAAATAAATCACCAAACAAATCCTTAGTATTCAGAATTGCCATTTCCAGAGGAGAATTTCTCAACCATTATTGATACAAGAGACATCACTGGCATATTAAACTCCAATATCATAATACAACATTAATGGCATACTCCTTATCTTCCATAATTAGGGAATAAAACCCTTCTTCAATGATCATTAAACCATCTTTGTTAGCTATGCTAAGGTGCTCACAAGGGTTCAGAACAAAGTCAAGTTCAGTCCTTTCTCCAGCTCCTAATCTCACACTTTGGAATGCAATCAATTGCTTCAAAGGGTTTCCATCTCTGAGCTTTGCCTGCCTTACAAATAACAGTACTGGATGCTTACCAGCCATTTTTCCATTATTCTTGACAGCTATAGTTGCTGAGAACTTTGCTCTATGGCATAGTCCAATGCCTAATTCTGAAACTAATACACAACGGTTATGGCCTGAGCATTTCGCTGCCTTAGCAGGTAATAATAACTGGTTTAAGTGGAGCTTCCTATGAGTCACTCGAACAAACTGATAGGAGTAATTAGTGTAGCTAAGGCCATAGCCGAATTCAAAAACTTTTATTCCAGTATAAAATCTATAGGTGCGTCCAGGATAGCCTGTTGAAGGTTCAGGTCGCATCCTCATGTCTGTCATTGGTACTTTGATGAAATCCTTTGGATACCATGTCACTGGTAATCTACCACCTGCATTGTTGAATTCAGTATCTTATCTTGTCAAAATATTATTCCAATGCAAATATGCAATCCCAAGAACTTAACAAACTATGTTGTCTACAGGTTCACAAAATTAATGCCCTGGTTTCTACCTGGATTGTAATCCCCGAAAATAATTTGTGCCAGTGCAATTCCTCCAGCTTCTCCAGGATAGCCTGCCCATAGGATGCTTCCAATTTTTGGGTCGCCTTTGGCAAAGGCAATATCAACTGGACCTCCACAGAGTAGTACTAGTATAATTGGTTTCTTTGCAGCCAATGCTATAGTTTGTATAAGGCTAGCCTGCTTTCCAGGGAGCTCCAGGACTATGCGATCCTGTTTCTCCCTTTCCTGAGTTTGGTCTAATCCCATAATTAATACGACATAATCTGTTCGTTTCGCTAAATCAAGTGCTTCATTGGTTGCAGCTGAGGTACAATTTACAGCATTACAACCCTCAAGATAAACTGCATCTTTTATGTAGCTCTGAAGTGCTTGGAAAATTGTAATGTTTCTACAAGGGAAGCCTTCATAGTTTCCAAGCAGGACTTGTGAAGTATTTGCATTAGGGCCAATAACAGCAAGGGAGATGGTTTTTTCCTTTGGAATTGGGAGGAGATTGTTAGAGTTCTTCAAAAGAACAATCCCATCTCTAGCAATTTCCAGGGCCAGGTACTGATGCTCTTGGCTGCAGACCTGTTCCTTACCAAAGTTGCCAAATTCAAGATTCATTGGGTTGCCATTGAACAGTCCTAATCTCATTCTGACAGAGAAAAGGTTGTACAGGGCTCTGTCTATTTCAGATTCAGTCAGTTTATTCTGTTGTATGGCTGCTTTAGTATGTTTCATTAAGTAGGAACCACAATCAACATCCATGCCTGCAAAATTTATGAGTTAAATAACCATGAGCATGAAGGCAATATGGCAAATCCCTCTTATCTTATGCATGCCAATTTTGCATTTCTACTGCACATTACTACAATGTAAGATGAGAACCCCAACTGAATCAATCAAAGGCCAGTAGTGTGCAAAGTGAATATTATTCTTCTTGTTGACAAAAGGATTCCACTGAGTACATGGACAGACCAATGAAAAAAGTGTCCTTTTGCATGAATTTTGAGGCTCTTAGGCACAGTTAATGGTCCCCATTCTCAATCCTTATGTGGAAAAACACTGATGCAATTGTTTGCATTTTATTGAGTATAGGCATGTGAAAAACTGACGATAGATGAGAGCATGCGCAGACCGAATTATGAAAGTCCTTCAATGATGCCTTTTCTACATACTTGATTCACAAAAGATAATGCATGTGCAGTGTAGGCATGGGAACAATGCACAAATCAAAAAGGAAGAGCAAGGAATTGATGCATTGTGTTAGAAAAGGAAAAATGGAAGCTCACTAACCAGCTTTGAGAACATCAGCAACTGCATCTTCTGGTAATTTAGCATATCCCTGATTATCGTGAATAACTGCAACTGCATCACAGTCTGAAGCTATGTACCTAAGCAACAAATAAACAAAGGTCACATACAATTAACAGCATGTTGTTTCCCTTTGCAACAAGGAATACTGGATTGATTATTCACCCTTGAAATCCCCATTGCCCGCGAACTGTCTCGGTCAAGAGATTGTAATCAGCACAGTTTGGGACACCATTGATCTGATTATAGGCGCACATTAGTCCACTTGCTTGCCCCTTTTGTATGCAGTTTTGAAATGGTGGTTGGTATGTATCAGCCAAATCCTGCTCAGTGACCTGAAAAACAAGAACTTTGTTAATCCAATGCTTTCTTTAAGTATCTGTAAGACTAAAAAATGAGGGTAAAAATATCATCAAATGAATGTCGAAATGCAATCACACTAACATATACCAAATTGAAAAAAAAAAAAAAAAAACCATCATAAAAGTAATGCAAGAAAATAGAAGCAGAGGAATGAAATACAGCAAATGGAAGTGCATTTTGGTTGGAGATGAACTTACATTAGCGTTAAAGATGTAGCGATTGACACCATTCCAATTATCTAAATCATAAGCAGTGAAGTGCTTGCAGCAAGCTGAGGCTTGAAGGTACCCATCATCCTTGATCAGTTGTCCACCTTCATAACTATCTCCTTGAATTCCTCTAACATATGAAACTGCATAATCGCTAGCCACCAATGGATCTTCCCCTGGTGTCTCCTGCCCCCTTCCCCATCTGGGATCCCTGAATATGTTTATATTTGGTGCCCATAATGTCATTCCCATTTCTTGACCCTCATTGTAAAATGCTCTGGCTTCTTTTCCAATTGCCTGCGCATTGTGTGCATGCCATCATCAAAAATCAAAGAAATAAGATCCCCATCCCCAACCAACGCTGAAGATTTTGTTATTTTGCATGCACACTAATTTATTCACAAACAAATTTCAAAAATCATAGTTATCTTTGATCAAATGCACTAAATCATTTTATATACATGTAGATTACTATTTCTGTACACCATAACAGTGTAAACATGCAATTAGACGAATTCATGGCCACCCCATCATCCGTTCAATTCATCAACGTAAGACCAACATACGAAACTGCACTACAGCCAAATTTTCGCAACAACTTCACTAAAATGACAATTTTGCTGGCTTCAACAATAATGGCACTATTGAAACATCAATCTCCAGATCCAGAAATGAAGATTTTTCTTTCTTGATTGTGTCAAAGTCAAAATCTTGGGAAAAAAAGTAACGTTTAATACGGTAATAGTAATGCATTAATTAATGTAGGAGTAGCACGTACCTTGCTTAAACGGTACCAAAGATGAGTATCAAAAGAAGAGGCAGTAAGAATGACTTGAGGAAACATAGTGGCAGCTGAAATAGTTCCGTTAAAACGGACGCCTTTGCCATGCCTGGAAACGCCATGTAACGCTTCCGACCACCACTGGTAAGCAGAGATATTCAGCCGTGGAATGGCCGGAGCTGTGTTTATAAGTTGTGGGATTTTTTCGTCCAACGTTAGAAGTGAAATGAGATCATCGACTCTTTGGTTGATTGCTAAGGTTGCATTGCAAAATGGATAGGAATTTGTTAGCGGGTTGGATGAATCACAAGAAAATGGAGGCAGATCAGTTGATTCAACGTAAGGAAAGCAGATTAATAATAGTACAAGAAAGATGAACATGGTTTTGATGCCAAGAAATTTATCATCAAGATCCGCCATTTTCAAGAATCTGGAGGTTGGAAATGGAAACTATGATAGTGCAGTGCAAATGTAGAACAATGGACTAATCAAATAGTCATGTATGTGTTCATGTACAGTATGGGTATATTAATAATTATTCCAATAATTAAATTGTCCACTTCCTTTGATTAAAGTTTGCTTGGTTTCTAAATTAACTTTTGAATTATATAATAATGATTTTGTTTTTTTCCAATTTTGAGAAGATTGTAAAACTTACTCAAATAAATGGAAAATAAAACCATCGGGTGTTTGTTGCATATATCATTTTAACGATTTTTGGGTTGAATGCGTTAAAGATATTTAAATTCTTTAAAGATTTTTTTTCATTATTATTGCATGGTACTTTTATAAAAGTTTTTGTATCCTATGAAGGATCGAAATAACCCAAAACAACCAAAATAGAAAATCACATCAAACGTGAACCAACAATCGGATTTGACTGTTGTAACAGAACAAAAAAAAAAAAAAACTGAACCCACAATCAAACAAGCACTTTTATTAAGCAATAGAAGTTGTATGACTTTAATTGCAAACAGAGAAAACAAAACTAAAGGCTGAACTTAGACAATCAACTTTGACGTCTGAACTTCGACGATCAAACAAAGGCAACGGCAACGGCCTTTCCTCTATTTCTATTGTATTGGTTGTTCTACGACCAAAACCCTACACTTTGTATTTATAAAACAAAAACTTCCTAATTCATGTCAACAAGAAATTAAGAAATAAACCAAATAGGAACTAAACCAGTTTAGGAAACTTAGTTTAATTCTACAAATGCCTCCCTTAAACTAAGTCGTCATGCTTAGTCATCCCCAAAAGCTTCTTCAACTTCACAAAGGTATCCATTTTCAATGCCTTGGTAAAAATGTCTGCCACTTGATCTTCAGACTTGCAGTAGTTAATTGCAATCTCCTTATCTCGAACCAATTCACGAATAAAGTGAAACTTGATATCAATGTGTTTGCTCCGTCCATGAAACACTGGATTTTTTGCCAATTCAATAGCTGATTTGCTATCACAAAATACCGTAGTCGGACCATCTTGTTTATATTGAAGAAATCCAAGCATTCTCTTTAGCTACAATGCCTGTGTAGCACTGTTTGACGCTGCAATATACTCTGCCTCCGCTGTAGATAATGCAACCATTTGTTGTTTCTTTGAACTCCAAGAAAACACCCCTGAACCAGTAAAAAATGCATATCCAGAAGTACTTTTTCGTTGAACTGTATCACCAGCCCAATCACTGTCTGTGAACCCAACAAGTTCAACTGGATCACTCGATGAATAAAGAATATCATCTCCTTGAGTACCTTTAATGTACCTCAAAATTCTCTTTGCAGCTTGTAAATGTGACTGTCGTGGATTTTCCATAAACCTGCTAATCAAACCAACACTAAAAGTAATGTCTAGTCTTGTAGAAGTCAAATATCTCAAACTTCCAACTATACTCTTAAAGTATGTCGGATTTACAGGTCCTCCTGTCCCTTCTTTTGTCAACTTCAAATTTTCCTCGCCTAGAGTCAATATTGGTTTAACTCCATCCATCTTGAATTTTTTCAAGACATCTCCTGCATATTTTTTCTGAGAGATAAATATGTCTTGTTCAGACCGTAAAACCTCAATTCCAAGGAAATAAGACATAAGACCCAAGTCGGTCATCTCAAACTGTTTAATCATGGCCTCCCTAAATTCAGCAATCATCTCCAGGTTATTGCCTGTAAAAATTAAATCATCTACATACAAGCATATCAAAAAAAATCACACTCACTAGATGATTTCACATATAAAGTATGCTCATATGGACACCTTTAAAAACCATGATCTACAAAGAAAGAATCAATGCGAGTATACCATGCCCTTGGAGATTGTTTTAAGCCATATAAAGCTCGTTTCAACCTGTAAACCTTATTTTCCTGACATTTTCTAACAAAACCAACAGGTTGCTCAACATATACTTCTTCTTCAAGAACACCATTAAAAAATGCAGACTTAACATCCATTTGATAAATCCTCCAATTATTTTGTGCAGATAAAGAAATTATCAAACGAACTGTATCAAGTCTAGCAACAGGAGCAAATACCTTAAAAAAGTCAATTCCAGGCTTCTGCTTGTAACCTTTAGCAACAAGTTTCGCTTTGTATCTCTCCACTTCTCCATCAGATTTATATTTTGTCTTATAAACAAACTTCACTCCAATTGCTTTCTTCCCACTTGGAAGGTTTGTAAGCTCTCAAGTATCATTCTTTTCAATGGCATGAATTTCTTCACCCATTGCTTTTATCCAACAATCTTCTCGAGCAGCATCCTTAAAATCAACTGGGTCACAATCTGCAAATAAAGCAAAATTCACAACATCTTCATCAGATAAATCATCATTAGTATTATCACCCACAACATAATCCTGCAATCAAGCTGGTAATTGTCGTTGTCGTTGTGGTTGACTAAACTGTGCAGGAGTTATTTGCACACTTGAAGATGAAGGATCACGAGGTGGTTGTTTAACGTGCACTGGCTGCTGTCTATTTTCTTCCTCCTCAATTAATAAAGGTACTGGTGCTTGACCAACTGATGTTGTTGGTTCTTTAGAAGACCAATTCCATGCTCCTTGCTTATCAAAAGTAACATCTCTGCTCACAATTATCTTTCCTGTATCTGGATTAAACAATCTATTGCCTTTTGTCTGTAGACTATAGCCAACAAATATGCACTTCTCTGCTTTATCATCCAATTTCTTCCTCAAAGCACCAGGAACATGAGAATATGCTAGACAACCAAATACCTTTAAGTGACTAATATTTGATTTCTTACCAGACCAAATCTCGTATGGAGTCATCCCATGATTATACCTCATACCACATCTGTTCAAAATATAAACAGCACAGGACATAGCTTCTACCCAAAATTTCTTTGGCATGTTTTTTGCCACCATCATGGATCTCACCAAATCCATCACTGTTCTATTTTTTCTCTCTGCCACACCATTTTGTTGAGGAGTATACCTGTTTGTCATCTGATGTTTAATACCATGATTCATCAAGAATTCATCACACATAATATATTCAGTGCCTCTGTCAGTTCTCAAAGCCTTTATGTAGAATCTAGTCTGTTTTTCCACATATACCTTGAATCTCTTGAAAGTATCACAAGCTTTAAATTTATTTTTCAGAAAATAAACCCAACATTTTCTGCTAAAATCATCAATAAAGGTGATAAAATACTTATTACCATCATTAGAAGGTACCTCCATTGAGCACAAATTTGAATGAACAAGCTCCAATAGATGACTAGCCCTCCAAGCATTGCCTGTTTGGAAAGAATGTCTGTGCTTCTTTCCCTTAATACAAGATTCACACTGTCTAGGAGAAAAATCAAGTGAAGGTAGCCCCAAAACCATATTCTTCTTGGACAGAGAATTTAAACCGCCAAAATTGAAATGACCAAATCTCATATGCCACAACCATGCATCATTAGAAATAGTGGAACTAAAGCAAGATGAATCACTATAATTAAGAGATATAGGGAACAGACTACTATGATTCATATTCACTCTTGCAATTAATCCCAGTCTTGCATCACTGATCATACAAGTTCCATGTTTAAAATTCAAATCATATCCCTTTCAAATAACTGTCCAAGACTCAACAGATTGTGATAAAGATTAGGTACATAGAACATGTCACCAATAAAGCTTGTCGACCCATTTTTCAAAGTAATGGGTATACTCCCTTTTCCAAGAACAGGTACAACTGTATTGTTTCCAAATTTAACTGTGCTTTTAAATGATTCATCCAAATTAGAAAATAACTCCTTTTGTCCAGTCATGTGATTACTACAGCCAAAATCCAAATACCAATTACTCTTATTTGTTTGTTCACATTCAGCAGTAGAAAATAAACAGCCTCTTGTTTATTCCCATCAGTTTCAGCAACTTGGACATGCATTTCAGATTTTGCACCCCAACAATCTTTTTTATAATGACCAAATTTTCCACAATTATAGCATTGAATTTTACTCTTATGGGAATTATTAGACTGTTGAAAATTAAATTCACTATTTTCTCTATGTTGAAAAAATTGGTTACCTTTACCACGACCTTGGTAATTATTTCTACCGCGTCATCTTCTTCTGAAATTCTGGCCGTGAGTATTTGTCGCAGCAACATTGGAGTTGTTCTTTAATTTATCTGTTTGGGCCTGCGATGCCTTTTCCGGAGTCTCCTTCTCCACAGAATCATTCAACTTTCCATTAATTCACTGTTCATGCGTAATTAATGTACCTTGCAATTCTTCAACTGTCAATGTGGATAAATTTTTGGTTTCTTGCGTTATACCCACAACATAATCAAATTTCATGGGCAGTGTGTTGAGAACTTTCTCAACAAAAACGTCATCTTTTAAAACGTGCCCATTTAATTCTATATCGTCTCTGATCAGTGACAGACGAGAAAAATACTCCTCAATGGATTCAGTCTTTTCCATTGTGCAAAGCTCAAACTTCCGTTTCAACACCATTAAATTACTCTGTTGAACCTTGTCAACACCTTTGTATATCTTTTCCAAAATATCCCAAGCCTGTTTTGCAGTTTTGGCCGTTGAGATTTTTAGATAAACCATTTGATCAATAGATTGATGAATTTGAGACAACGCCATTTTTCCTTGCCTCTTTTTCTCCACAGGAGCATCTTCAGGTACTTCTTTTTTAACGTATTGAATCAAATCAAAAATTTCTAAATGGGTTTCCATCTGACCTCTCCAAAGATTATAATTTTGTTTTCCCGTAAGTTTGGGAACAACACAAATTATATTCGTTGTTGACATGACCACCAAAACAACCTGGCTTTGATACCAATTTGAAGGATCGAAATAACCGAAAACAACCAAAATAGAAAATCACCTCAAACGTGAACCAACAATCTGATTTGATTGTTGTAACAGAACAAAAAAAAAACTGAACCCACAATCAAACAAGCACTTTTATTAAGCAATAGAAGATGTATGACTTTAATTGCAAACAGAGAAAACAAAACTAAAGGCTGAAGTTTTTTTTCTCAACTTTGACGTCTGAACTTCGACGATCAAACAAAGTCAACGGCAACGGCCTTTCCTCTATTTCTATTGTATTGGTTGTTCTACGACCAAAACCCTACACTTTGTATTTATAAAACAAAAACTTCCTAATTCATGTCAACAAGAAATTAGGAAATAAACCAAATAGGAATTAAACCAGTTTAGGAAACTTAGTTTAATTCTACATCCTCCAAAACATTTGCTTAATTAATTATGAAAACACTTCCGCAAGTGATTACCTTGGTTTTTTTTTGTCATTGTTTTTAGTTACAAATAGGAATTTTGGAAAGACAAGAAGGTTTGTCGGCTAATTTCGTGCAAGTAATTTGGCAATATTGTGAAAAATTATTATTCATGAGTCATGACTTATCTCTCATGCATCTTCCTCTATTATTAATGAGAACCAAATCATGAAATCATCATAAAAACAAACAATTAACGAAATATATATAGTAGCATAATTGCATGCATTTAGGGTTAAGAGTGAAGCTCTATATAAATATCTCTATACGCTGTTTCTATAAATCATCTTTATTAAAACCATTAACCATTTTTCACTAACAAAAAAAAGGAAAATATAAAAACTCATGACCAACTTTTTGGATATATTAATGCCCTCCTCTCCATCACGTGGAGTGAGTAATTATTATAAATCACACAATATTTTACTAATGGAAACCTTGAGAAAATTACAACTTAATCATTAATTAATAGCTTAAAATACTATAATTCGGGATACGTTGTTGTTGTAATATTTCCTTAGGTAAATAAGACACGGGATCTTCGGTGCAAGATTTTTTTTTTGTCTTATTCTGTCTTAATTAAAATTACGTCGTAGGGTTCGCTAATTTCTTGGTTAGGGTATAATAATTTTAAAGTAATTTTAGTGATATTTATGCATTTAGTCCCTAGTTTTAGTAAAACTACGTCGTTTTGAACGTTAGATAAAATAAGACAGGATAAATATTGTACCGAGGATCTGGTCTAAGTTAAATAAGACACGGGATCTTCTGTCCAAGATTTTGTCTGTCTTATTCTGTCATTAATTAAAACTACGTCGTAGGGTTCACTAATCTCTTGGTTAGGGTCTAATAATTGTAAAGTAATTTTAATGATATTTATGCATTTAGTCCCTAGTTTTAATAAAACTACGTAGTTTTAAACGTTGACATAATAGGACTGGATAAATATTGGACAGAGGATCTGGACTCGATAAATAATGTTAATCGTCCCTTAACTTAGTGATTAATTTTGAATTTATTCCTTAATTTCAAAATATTTCATTTTAATCCCTCATCTTGCATTTTGAATTGCAATAGGTATCGTTTTGAAGTTTCATACTTATTTAGAAATACTAAAAAATAACTAAAATATCCCTCATTAATGTTGAGCATTATTAATAAAGAGTAACAAATTTTTGTTGAAATACGTTAGGAGCAATTAAATTTTCTCTCTCATCTCATTAAAAAAGGGTAAAATTGTAAGTACATTGCATATTATGCTAAAACGACATTTATATTGAAACAAAACAAAACATCTTAAACGTCAATTAAATTAGATCAGAGGGAGTAAATGATAAGCGAAATTGGTTTATCTTACCTTTCGACTTGTCATGTATCACGCATATGAGAAACGTAATCAATTTACACATTAACGAAAACAGATAAGAGAAATATTTAAAATTCAAAATGGCAGGTGATGAACTAAATTAAGGAATTATTGGTGTAATTTACCGTGTTTCCTTATTGTGACTTAAAATACTAACAATATGGGACCCTATGAGCCGACCAAAATCTGCCAGGCGGTGAGCGTACGTTATCACTTAGATTGACTAATTATAAACCATGAACATGATGGTTAACTAACGTCATTCGTTAACGCCGTTAGACAGTTGTTTTCCTTTTGACTAAAAAATGAATGCACTAGTCGTCTAGTCCCCTCAATTGCCACGTGGTGTCCTTCCAAGTTCCAAATTGACAAGGTTGAACAGAAGAGTTGTCTAAGACAAACACCTGGACTTCCAAAACCGTTGTTGCTGGACAGGACTGCTGTCTCCTATTTTTATTATTATTATTATTATTATTATTATTTTGCTTCCCCTGATTTTGTTTTGTTTGGTGAAGAAAGATGAATATTGTAATGGGATTAGTATATTTGGATTGGGCCAGCTCAAGCAACGTTTTTGCTGTTTGATGATGGGTGGGAATTCGCTTTCATACTCTCAACCAACAATAGGGAGAACTTCTCAAAAATATTTGTTTCGAAATAACTTGATACCTATATTAATTTACAAATGAAGAAAGATTATTAAAACCCCAAAAAAGGTCTTTACCAAATAAAGTGAACGTTTATTTTTAAGTGTGGATTCATGGTCGAATCAATGTCTTTCTTTAATATTTCGGATTATTTGGTAAGATTTACTTGTTATATTACTCTATCGAAGCAAATTATTCATCGTGTGAATTGTCACATCAGTCATATTGAGTCTATATTGCCGCATCAATCGCATTGCCAAATGTTGCATCTATAGTCCACACGAGTTGCATGTCTATTGGTTAGTGCATAATTACATGAAATATATCCAATATTGTAATGTAGGTTACCATCACTATTGTATTGTATAAATGGAAACTTTCACAATGATATTATATATTATTTCTTCATGTCACAGAATTAATGCTAATACTTAAATTAGTTTTTTTTGCTTAAAAAAATATCAAGTAGGGGAGTCCAGAACATTAAATTTCCAAATGAATAAAATCTTTTGAGATGTGTTAGGTTGGATATGAAGGTATTAATGGGATTTTAATGAAGTTTGATACGTGTTGAAAGAATTGATGACAATTTTATGAATGAATAATCTTATAAACATTATTATTATGGAATCATATCTGGCTCATACTATACGTTTAATCTCTGTTAGTGTTGATTACGAAAGTTCAAAAATCTCAACTAAAGGGTATCAAAAGTCCGATATTTGTTTTTGTGAATTTTTATAGTATTGTAAATATTTGAAGGGATGTTTAGAAGAGTATTGAGTCCAATCAATTCGTAAAAGAATAAATTACCCTCACTAAACTATTCGAATGTATTCTTTCAACAAGGTTAAATTCAACAATTATTTTTAAATTTTTTTGGGTTAAATTCAAATATTTATTTTGTTAAAACTATGAGTTTTAAAATATAAAATTTAAGCATAACTTTATTATATGTACACTTATTCTAAATTTTAAACTTTATCGGTTTATTTATATGAATATTAACTAATTGAATTTTTTCTAACTTAACATAAAATTTAAAAAATATCGATTAAATTTACGAAATGCATACTAATATACTATTTCTGATAGATAAGTAAGCAAATTAAAATTAAAAAAATAATCAAAAGTATATCATCGAATAGGTAGTATTTATAAAATTTGACTTTTAAACTATATTAGCAAACATTAGATTTGTTAATTTCTTTGAATGGTCGCTTCTCCCTCCTTTTATATGACAAAAAAAAAGAAAAAAGAAAAAAAGTGTGTCCAACGGTAAACCGCCTCCGTCACCGTCAGTCGTAAATTAACGTCCGAAATCCCAACATATAGAGCGGACAGTGGATCGCAAGCAGATAACTGAGAAGTCTCTAAAGTCCAGAAAATACTTTAAATGGGACCCACACTGACCCCACCTCTTCTTTTCCCCGCGGTTTCCCATTTTCTTTCTTCGTTATATATCCAATTTTCTCAGGCAGAGCAAAACGAAAGAAACCAAAAAAACAGCAGAGCTATCTTCCACCGATTGCGTTTAATCCTCATTTTTTACCACTGTAATTCGTTAAATAAACAAAACCCTTTTCGAATCACTCCTTGGAGTGGCCGTTGATTCTTTTGATTCACTCACTTCTTGCAAGGTTAAGCCAAAGTTTGAATTTTTATGTGTGTTATACGTTCTGTTTTCAACAGTTTTAGGATATTTTACATTGGCTTTCTTGGCGTTTCTCAATTGTGTCTTTTTCTTAACTTTTCATTGTGCATGTGTGTTTTTCAAGGGATTTTTGTGTTTTATTTATTGCGTTCATTAGTTTGAGCTTAAAGAATGAAACTTTATTATCACAGATGTTGTAATATTGCATTCAAATGACTTTTCAGGACAGAATATGGAGCATTTTCCAAGCCAGGACCTGCTTGAATACATTGTTGATGATTACACTTATTTTGAAGACAACCCTTTTGACGACTTCAGCGATTCCCCTGCAAGTGGAAGATCTTTTGATGAAGATGATGATTTGGACTCTGATTTTGAGGACGACTTTGAACTGGTAATTTTTTAGTTTGTTGGTTTTGTTTTCTTTTACAGTTTTACTTTGGAATTTTAGCTGAGTGCGAATTCTGGAAATTTATTATAGTATTGGTTTTACTGGGTTAATTGTGTAGAGTAAGCCTAAAACTGATACGTCAGCTATGGAAGCTAGAAATGGAAAGGATATGCAGGGGATTCCTTGGGAGAGGATGAATTACACTAGAGACAAGTACAGGGAGACAAGGCTCAAGCAATACAAGAATTATGAGAACCTCTCACGCTCTCGTGTGGAACTTCAAAAGGTTTCTTTTTTCTTTTTTCTGTTAATTTGGATGGTTGCGAGATAGTTTGTATTCATGTATTATTGTTTCTTTTTTTTTTTTTTAAATCTTTTTATCAAATTCTTTATGAAAGATCAGGTGAGGGAGGTTTCCTTCATAAAGGTTTTTGGTTCATAGTTATTTTGATTCAAGTCATTTGATTTATATCTTTTTGGGACTTGAAGTTGAGGTATCATATACTTTTAGTGGTGGGGGCAATGAAATAGAATCTTAGTTCAGATACATCTTATTCACATGGTTCTTTGATACTGGTGGAGGAATTTTTAATGTTTGCAAGTGTTTTTTGGGGGGTGTGTGGCCATTGTGATACTTGGACTTGATCTGGATGATGTTAGCGTTTCAAGATTGTTTTTTGCCTAGCAAAAGTAGACTTAATATCGGAAGATCCAGATAGTAACCGGTGAATGAGGATTGGTAAAATCTTGGGCTTAACTTCTTCCAAGTTGATAGCACAGAAGGGTGATTTATTAGGGATTAATCTTATATTTCATCCCGATTTTGTTTAACTCTTCAGAGCTTTTACTTGGTATTAGGGGGTAAAAATTTTATTACTTTTTTTCTTGTGCTAAACACTGTTTCGCGGTGGTAGGAGTGCAAGGAAGTGGGGAGAGGTCACTGCTTTTATGACTTTCAGTTCAACACCAGGCTCGTGAAGTCGACTATTGTACACTTTCAGGTAGAGATTATAGCTGTTGATGTTTTCCTGTTAATCTTGAGTTTAAATTCTTCATAAATTGCATTTTTTGTACCCTTGGAAATGTTTAGGTGAAGTATTTAGCTAAATTGGAAATTTTGATAAACAAAAATTGCTCTTTAGGATGCATTTCCACTAAAAAAAAAAAATATTTTCTGATTACTTCGCCAAAGCACATGACTAATTGGTGTTGTTAACACTAGCTTTTTAAGAATTTTAATTCATTAAATATTTTGATGATCTTTACATCATGTAGATTAATTGATTTTGTTCTTGTGCAAATATCCTCACTGGATTTCCTTCAGTATTTGAACATTTTTTATGTTTATGATTTATCATTTGCTTCTGCAAAATATTCTATTTTGTTTCCCCCAATAAATTAATTTTGGGAATTCATTGGCATGGTGCAATACAAATTGTAGTTTTGCAGGTGTTCTGCTATTAGTACTGTTACTTTATGGATGCATTAATTACAATTAAGCTTTCTGACCTCTCTCGTTCATTGGAAGGTATGGAGTGTTTCACTGTCTCATTCATCAATTTGAATTAGTCTTGACAATCAACTTATGTACCCCTAACCCATGCTTGAGCGGCCCCTGATGGAAAAAAAAACGAACATGTATCAAGAGAGAACATGATCATGAGATGATGCTGGCCTCATGCTAGCGAATTTGCATACTTTTTTCTAATTTTTTTTCTCTGATAATCTCTCTTATAAATGAAATTGCATCTAACACTTGATAAGGATTTTACCAGAGTTATTTGTCGCTTCCATAGCTGGAGCATCTCTCTGGCAGATATTGTCTGGGATGTTTAGCAACTGCAAAATCTTGATAAGACATGAGTTAATATCCAAATATTTATGATTTACATAGTTCTTTTATGCTTCCCAGTTAACATAACCTTGAAGAGAGACTTGTATTTACCTAATTGTTTTATGCAGATCGTTAACACTTCCAAAGTGTCTCATGAACTTTAATAATATTAGAGAATCTTTATTTGGAAAGTACAAAACTCCTATCAATCATTATCTAGGAAAAGGCGATATTAGATATATGGAAAAAAATTACGATAGAAAGATGTGGAGCAATTTTGTTTGGCATAGTTTGGCAAGATTGCAAACAAAGATGTAGTTATTGATACATTTGATACTGAGCGTATGGATGTTATGTTCATGCAGTAATCTTGTTTATCTTGATTGGTTTCTAATGTCTGGGTCATGCATGTTACATCTTTTTATTTTGTTCCTTTTATTTGTTGGAGAACATGTACTAACCAACTTTATTTTAGTGTGCTCATTTCTAACAAGAGGATTGAAGCATATTATCCTTTCTGACGCACCAGTTTCAATGTATTTGAATATGTTAAGAATGAAATGTTCCTAGCTCATACTTTTAAGCAGAAAGTTTTGACTCTATATCCTATAAGGTCATTGTTCGTATTAACAATTTTCTGGTTGAAGAATTGTTAGTCTGGTTTACCAATGTGAATGTTGACTTGCTTTGAAGTATGCAGTAAAAATCTTGATGCTTATATGTGTTGCATTTTTACAATTTCTTGCTGATAAATGCGCTGTCTTACTGAATTCTGTGTTGATTTACAAATGCATCCATGCATCACATGGGGAGACTGGGTGGTCTTAATCGCTTTTTTGTTTAAATGTCCTTTAATTAACCTCTATTCTGTAGGATTGCTATTTTATCTCCATTTCAGCTTTAAAAGCAGGAGGCAGTTATGACTGAGCAGGCAGGCGCAATAGGGAAACGTTTTTCATATGGTATGAAGGGATGTATATGAGCATTTATAAGGGAAATGTAGAGATGAGTTTTAGTTGATCGTTGCTTAACCTAATTATTTGATGTGAATAAGCAAATTTGCTAGTTCATAAATTGAGTACTGCAATGCAGGAAAGCATGCCAATGTGGCCTTACAGATAACATAGAGTTCTCTTTTATACAGTAGACTGTGTTTTCTTAAGCCAAGAATTTTGTGTTCTTGTTATGATCTTTGCTAATTTCCTCAGCAATAGAGCGCTCTTCATGAATATTTAGTAGGTTTATCAATTTTTCACCAGTTTAACTTATGGATTTCAATTAACAGCTTGTTCTGTAATGCATTTATCTGCTCAATAGGACTTCTGATTCATTCTTTTTGGGATGATCTGGCTTGTATATTAATAGACTTCCTTCTGGATACATCGGACATGCGTCAGTATGTTAGCAGTGTCGATGGTAAAGTCATAAGTGTGCTTGGTCAGCTTTTGATTCTGTTATCATGTTGTGAGTATGAAATTTTCCTTGCCAGTAATCTTATCCCTGCACATTAATATAGGAATTCTGCCATCAAAAGTTGGTATTGTATCTGTAGCTACATCTAACAGTTTTCAGTTAATCTGTTATTTCCCGTATCGCCTAATTAATATTTGTTGACATATTTTCTCTTGTAGTTTCACTTGCTGTAGATTTAGTTACAAGTTTCCCTTTGGTTGCTTTCAATTGGTAATTTCCGTAACTAATCTAGAGACAAATGGATATTCTGGTTGTTCGCTTGGTAGTTCCAGAATTTTTCAAAACGCTGTTATTTGCTGGAAATATAGTCCGTTATTTTATGGTTCCTAGTGGTATAAGCCTCTAAATTATGTTTTACATTACATGTTTTATCTTTTCTAAAATTCTCTTCAATTGTAAATTTTCTTCGCCACGTCATTTAAACATGCTGCAGATTCTGTACTGGCTGACATCCACTATACATTGCTCCAAACGGTGTCGCATGTTACTAAGTGTTGCGTATTAAAGCCCCCGGGAAGTCGTATCAACTTGTGCATATCGGTTCGCTCAATCAGCATTCAAAGGGATTTAATTCTGATTTCCTTGCATCCTAGCGTTAGGCAAAAGAATCTGTCTTGGCAAACTTAGATACACCATTTCCTTGTTTTTGCTCACCCCAGTATCACTGCCAAAATTATTGTGACCACGGGATGCTGAAACTTTCTGCCCCAATCATTTCCATTTTGCTAACATGTCTTTGTTTTACTTCATTTATTCTTTTTTCTTTCTCAATGCTTAATTTTGATGTCTGGTAACATGTTCTATGGAGTCCTCATATGCTGTTGCTTAGATGGTTTTCCATTTTTTAATCATTTCAGCTGAGAAATCTCTTGTCAGCTACATCAAAACATGATGTGTACCTAATGCAAAACTACTCAGTAATGCACTGGTCATCACTTAAGAAAAGGGGCAGAGAAGTACTGAATGTGGCTAGACCAATTGAGCCTTCCCTGGTAAGTTGCATGTGTTTTGTCTTTATGCTTTCTTCTTTGTTAATTACTTGGTTAGAAATTCAGGATCTGACATTGGTTTCTTCGCAGAAACACCCTGGATCGATGCCTCAAACACTCTCTAGAGTGCAGATAAGCACTATGTCCATCAAAGACAATTTGATGGCAGCTGGTGGATTTCGTGGAGAACTTATCTGCAAGGTAAACAATGGCAAAGCAAAGCCGACTCATTTGCCCTCTCTGATTATTGTTGTACTTGGAATCAGGTAATATTATTTGTTCTTTTGGCTTTTGCAGTACCTTGACCAACCTGGTGTTGCTTTCTGCACCAAAATAACGACAGATGAAAATGCCATAACTAACGCAGTTGACATTTGTCCTAGTCCAAAGTAAGAATTTGATCCCTATTCCTTGCCAGAAGTGAACTTGGTGATGAAAAGTGCAGCTTGTTTATTTACTACATATATGTTTGATGCAGTGGCCAAGTGAGAGTTATGACTGCAAATAACGATGCTCAAGTCAGGGTTTTTGACACCAGCATGTTTGCCTGCGTTAGTCAATTCTCATTTCCTTGGTCAGTGAATGTGAGTAGCTCTTCCTTGTCAGTTCGTCACACGATTCTGCGTGCAAATATTATCAGCTTTAGAAGTCTAACCCATCTGTTATGGTTTTTCTCAGAACACTTCCGTAAGCCCAGATGGCAGATTACTTGCAGTCCTTGGGGACAGTACAGAATGCTTGATTGCTGATGCGCAGTCAGGAAAGGTAGTGGGCACCTTGAAGGGGCATCTAGACTATTCATTTGCTTCAGCTTGGCACCCAGATGGTCGGGTTTTGGCAACTGGTAACCAGGACACCACTTGCAGGCTATGGGACATAAGAAACTTATCAAATTCAGTGTCTGTACTCAAGGGTAGAATGGGTTCAATCAGGGGCATACAGTTCACATCTGACGGCCGATTCATGGCCATAGCTGAGCCAGCTGACTTTGTTCATGTGTTTGATACACAGTCAGATTATTCTCAGGCACAAGAAATTGACTTGTTTGGTGAGATAGCTGGGATTTCCTTTAGTCATGATACCGAAGCCCTCTTCATTGGCGTTGCAGACAGGACATATGGTAGTTTACTGGAATTCAATCGAAGACGTTACAATAACTACCTCGAGTGCATATTCTAAAGTGCTTGTTTACCGTAGAGTAAATACTAAAAAGTTTTGTACAGGAATTTTGAGCTTTGTCGTACAGTGACCTCTGATGAGATGAAGCCTACTTGTCTAATGTCAAATTCAGTTTGTTTGATATATAGGCAGAATCCAGGATCAGGGCAGGCACACGATAGTCCTATAGTAGCTAAGCAAAAGTTGCTTCTATGAAACATTATTTTTTGTTATGTTTTTCATGGCAAGCAGAAGTTGATTTTCCAGATGTAAATTCTGTTGCTTCCTGATGATATCGACTTATATAGCAGTTAATTTATAAACAATCCGTTTCAGTTTGTTCTCTGCGTCCACTTGCATTTGATGCAACTATTAATGAGGTTGAAATTACAGTTCCTGTTGGAGTTCTTGGTAATGCATTTTGCTTATTTGCTTTGCATG
Organism: Ophiorrhiza pumila; assembly: GCA_016586305.1. Taxonomy (NCBI): domain Eukaryota; kingdom Viridiplantae; phylum Streptophyta; class Magnoliopsida; order Gentianales; family Rubiaceae; genus Ophiorrhiza; species Ophiorrhiza pumila. Next base: position 30,834,967 of record BLIW01000010.1, read on the forward strand.
CTCTAAGCCTTGTTATCCTTAAAAGCCAATTTGGATTTTTATTCAAAACTTGTGAAACTATGCCATGGGAACTTCTTATAGTTGGCTATTTTTATTTTTATTTTTATTTTTTTATTGCACGAAACTTATATTTCTAGACAATTGTGAACGAACCCCATTTGTGCAAAAGTTTTAGGGAAAAAAATATAATTTTGATACTCCAAGATTTTAAAATATAGTATTTTTGGTCTTTAATAATTTTGGATGACCTAATTTAATTACTAAAATTTCAATTTTTTATAATTTTTTCAGAATAAGTTTGGGTACGAGTTGTCCAGTTAAAATGTAGTTGTCTTGTTAAAATGTGGTTGTCTTTCTACGTGTTTTTTTTACTTTCACTTTAAAAACGCGATTTCCATATTTAATGGTTACGATTTCATCTCTTTTCAATATTTTTTTTTCTTTGATGACCTGACCATGCTTTATGGCTTGCTTTTGCATATCACGTAGCAGAAATCTCCAAGAAGAGAAGACACAACACCTTCCAGATTGGGACACGTCAAGCAAGTATGCAAATTTTGAAAATAAAGTATTTCATTCACAAAGCATGGCATTGCTAGCCTGAGTTGTGCATGTAAGTACAGCAAACATAACGGATACCAAAGTTTGTATCATCGCAAAAACTCTTATGATATCATTTCATATATTAGACATGATACGTGAATTATACTTTTTACGTTAATTTTTTATATATTATACGCTAATATTTAATATTTTATAGGCTAATCCGCTAATTTTTTATATTTTATAAGTTAGTCTTCAATATTTTATATCATAATTTTTAATAATGACACGGTCACACAAAAAAATGGCCCTTGTATCAAATATGACTTGCATCAAGATAGCTACGACTTACCAAAAAGATTGGGAAATTTAAATCCAAAAGCATAATCGTCAGACACTTGATTCTGATTCTGATAAATCTATCGAACAGAGAAGATCCAATTAAGTTCTATGCATCATTGGCACGAATTATAGACACCTTTAACACAACATTTGTACGTTGGATCAACTCAAAGACACAGACATCTCCATCACACAGCTTTTTTGCCTTGGCAAATTCGGCCCATCCCTTGCTCATGCTTTTCACCCTGCCACTACTGTGAATGCAAGTAATGCGCCACTTCTGACTATCAGAATCCTGAAGCTCAATGGATTTGTGAACTCTACTCAAATGGGTTCGAGCAAATTCAGCTGGAACACTCTGCAGAAGCAAGGAATATTAGAAAAACGTGGCACACCAGTTTAGAATAAATTGATGTAAAATCTGATATAGGGCAGGAAAATGGCTAATGAAGCAGCATGTATTTGTAACACTGTAGGATTTATTGCAGCTATGGTTACCATAGATAAGGGTTTTATACTTGTTACATATTTGGCAGATAATCGTACTATATATGTATTTATTAAGGTGAGCAAATTAAATATTTTGTGAGGTAAATTAATTCATTTGTTTCATAATTTATGGATTCATTTCCATTTAATTTTCAATTTTACAATTTGATTTAATTCTTTGAATCATTTTTTATACAACAAAAATTCAACTCTAATTACCATTTAACTTACATACGTCCAACTCTATTAATGTTTACATTTTTATATTTGTTATATGCGTTTCAAATACTTAAATAAGTGTGATTTTAGGTAGACAAGAAATAGAAGAAAGATTATGAAATCAGACCCGAAATACCATTGAAATAATTTACCACTCGCACAAACTTTTTGAACAGTGTCTCCATCGTGCATGCATCCTACAAATAAAAAGGCTCACCATAATAAAATTTTTGCTCAAATTGTATTTCCTCATCACAGATGCATAAAATGGATGCTTAGATTTGAACGTTCTTGCAACATGGAGTTCTCTCATTTTCTTTTCATCTGGAGCTCGTGCCCTTTTGAGACCATTTACATCTGTAATCAAATTAGAAAATAAATTAAGGAAGTTTAGTCTCAAAAACACCCGGGTTTTTCAAGATTATTAAAGGGAGAAACTAATGTTAAAGAACTAACTTGAGCAAGTCCTGTTCTGGGAAGTTGTTGAAGAAAAGAATTTCTGCCCATTGGTATGTACACAAGAAGGTGTTTCCCTTGGTTTGCTTTCACCTGTCTCTGTCTCATCATTAGGAAGCATAATAGAATCATCCGGAGATTTAGCCTCGGAAGAATCAGAAATTTCTATTGTATCATGGTCCCTTTGATCACTGCAAACTTTCACTTGTTCAGATACCGACGCATGAGCGGTACAACCGGATGTTTTGGGATTACTACTGCATGGATATTCAATCTCAGTAGCTGTTAGATCGAATATACAAACGCAAAATTCTGAATTCCCATAGTATTTGAATAACAGAAAGTATCCAGCACGAATAGAGTAGTGCTCCAGAAATCTTTGCCACCCATCATGAAGCCAAATGCCATTCCCGGCCTTTTCTATTCCAACATGCCAAATGCCATTGGAGGAGACCCTAAGCTTGACAATGGCGGGGACCCCGTCACCATATTCCCGAAAGAACGGTTGAGGCAATACCTGCAATAGCACCAAGAATCCACTAAAATACATCAGCTCGACCAGAAAATTGAATTTTTAACTAGATATTTGTAATTTCAATATATTCCATCCTTCTACAAAAACGAATTTGAATATGTAATGGAGTAGTACTCTTACTTTACACAGCTTTTCATAGTTGCATTTAAGTGATTTCAATTCGTGTAACTTATTCCCTATTAATAAAATTGGGAGTTTGAGATGATTGCCGAAAAAAAAAAATAACTCGCCTAAGGAACGTCTATGACTCTATGATCGATCTAACTGTTTCTCAATGTCAAAATGAATTGCAAAATAAATTCAGACTTTAGTGTGCAACAATAGCAATGAAATTTCTTTTTTTAAGAGATTTACAATTTTCTAAAATAGATAAACACCAATAATATCGAGGGTTGGGATTATGCATTTCTCTCTGGTCTTAAGTGTTCAAAAGAACCAATTTAACATAGCAGCAGAATTTTCTCATTTTCTTACTAGCAAAAAAACAAATTAAGTAAACCTAACCCGACATTGACAAGGCAACGAATTTTCGGTGGAGAAAAACCCAGTCATTGTATGTGTTCATGCACGCAAATCTCAATACCCAAATAAAAATAATAATAAATTAGCTTTTATTATTTTGCAGCATGTTCACAATAACCGCTAAAGATCCCAACTTTCCAAGGTTTTCCCTCTGAACTTAAAACAAACCTTGTGTGGTGCCTAAGAGGACAAGACAAAATTGCACACACATATTGGTTGCTGTATGTTTGACAAAATGCATCACTGAGTTGCTCTCTATTTCATGGCACTGTGTACTAGTCCATGGTAGATCGCTTCTTTGGGTGTTTTCCAACGGTCCAGAGAAACAACACTTACTCCTATTTGATTACTTGATACATTGATACTACGACAAGAAATGAAGGTTTGATTATTGAATTATCTCCCCAATGCTTTATTGAATCAGGTGTAGGTATATAGTCCTTGCATTCTCCCGTATGTTGGTTGTGTACTAATGCGTTTAGTCTGCCATTTTGGTCACTTTGTGATGTTGGATCTTTGCTCAAGTTTGCCATATATAATAGTCTTAGAAATTCTATCTGACAACGAAAATTCCTTGAGGTCTAAAGCAAAAATTGACGATATAAATATACATATTATTGAGGTCTAAAGCAAAGCCTAATAAACAAGAAAATATTTTACTCAATTATTCCTCTAAAACTTACCTTAACCCGTTTTTTAGGGTGACCCAAAGATGTCGTTTGCTTAAATCAGTCAATAGCAACAAATAAAAGAAAATATAAAACGTAGTGCTGTTCATCTTTGACAGTGGTAAGCTATTGATTTTGTTTTTACCTCTCTGTCTTTACAAAGCAACGAAGATTGCAAATAGTTGGAAAAAGAAAAAACACATTGACGGTGCAAATTACCAGTTTGCGATCACGAATAACAGCTGGCGTGATTATCCTATAAAAGCATGATCCATCTTCATCCTCCGAATCGTCTTCTCCCGTTCGGCAAGTTCGTTCAACTGGATTCCCGTTGCAGGCCATTATTAGAGCGTAATCCCTCGGAAGAAAAGTGGGTTTGCGTTGTTGAGAGAAGATCAAATTGATATTGATCGGCAATCTTGACAAGGAAGGAAATATTTATATGTTGGTCGCAAGCATATCCGATTTTTTATTTTATTTTATTTTATTGAACGAAACTTATATTTCTAGATAATTGTGAACCAACCCCATTTGTGCAAAAGTTTTACGAAACAATATAATTTTTTTTATTTATTTTATTTCACTTTAAACACGTGCTTTTATGACTTTCTGTTCAACACCAGGCTCGTGAAGTCGACTATTGTACACTTTCAGGTAGAGATTATAGCTGTTGATGTTTTCCTGTTAAATTTAGAGTTTAAATTCTTCATAAATTGCATTTTTTGTACCCTTGGAAATGTTTAGGTGAAGTATTTAGCTAAATTGGAAATTTTGATAAACAAAAATTGCTCTTTAGGATGCATTTCCACTAAAAAAAATATATATTTTCTGATTACTTCGCCAAAGCACATGACTAATTGGTGTTGTTAACACTAGTTTTTTAAGAATTTTAATTCATTAAATCTTTTGATGATCTTTACATCATGTAGATTAATTGATTTTGTTCTTGTGCAAATATCCTCACTGGATTTCCTTCAGTATTTGAACATTTTTTATGTTTATGATTTATCATTTGCTTCTGCAAAATATTCTATTTTGTTTCTGTAATACCCATGACCAAATTAAGGGTCATTTAGCAAATAAGTAAAACGTAAAGGGCTGTTTTGCAAAATTTCAAAAGTTGGTCTTAAGACCAACGTTTACCGCCATTTCTTCAGCCTCCTCTTCTTCATTTTTCTCTCCGCTCTTTACTCTCAATTAGGGCAAGATGGCATGATGGATTAAAGAAGATAAGAGCTCAAATTCCATACCAATTCCACTCTAAGTAAGGTGAGGTACATATCTAGCTTATTATGAAGTTAATTCCCTATCTAGTATTTTAGAATAGAAATGAGTTTGAGAGATTATTGTGATAGAATATGGGTTTTCATCCTAGAGATTCAATAGCAATTAACTAAGAATTGTAGCATGCTTTTGACTAAGTATAGAACATGAATAGATGAATTTAAGTCAATTTAAGATGATAGTTTGGTTGAAGAAAGTTTATGGAAATGATATATAAATGGGTTTTAAAGTTATAGGGAAATGAAGTGTTTCTACATTAAGAAAGGATTCTAAAAGTTAATAGGCTCCATTTGATGGTTCTTTTGTTATATGTATGTGTTTTATAGGAAAGTGGATTGGATTTTTGGTGGAAATCTTAGAATCAAGGGTGATATTGGATTTTGGCTTCAGGTAAGTGGTTTGATATTCCTTTATGTTTTAATATGTTTTTGATGAAATCTTATTTTGAGAAATTGTATGTTGTGATAGATGAAAAATGGATTGAGTATGTGCTAGTTTATGATTTTGATGACTATGTGAAAATATATGAAGTGGCTTTTGTGAAAACAAGTTCTTGATGAAATGTTTAAATGAATTTGATGTGTTATGAGCTCTTGAATGTTCATGGGACTATTGGTAGGAACATGTTCCAAATCATGTGTTATGTGGCCTATCTAGCGGGATTAATAGCTAGAAATTCACGTGTTATGTGGCCTACCTGACGGGATTAATAGTCAGGACTGGATCCAGTGTACCGAGAGTAACGTGATCTATTCATGAGCTAAATGACAAGTGTTAAGTGTATTTGTGAATGTGATTTGACAATTGATCGTGCCACTCGTTATTTGTATATATGTGTGTGGTTTGGAAATGTTTTCAAAATATGAATTTCATGTGATGAAGTGTTTTCGTGAAAGTATATTATATATATAACAGGCTCAATCCAATAAAGGAATGTCATTATCACTTACTGAGCATAGTTTTGCTCATACCACCATCATTGTTATATTTGCAGATTGTAAGGTTTACTGTACAGGTTCGTGGACGATCAAAAGTGGAGAGAGAGCTATTTTGTGGATAATATCATTTTGTATAGATAATAGAAATGGTAAGTAGATGTTTTGGGAAACAATGATCTTAGAAGCTTTGGATATTGGTTTTGATGTGTATAGTGTTGAAATGATTTAGAAGGATTTGTAAAGTTATATATATAATGTTTATTGGACGAGAATGTGCCAGGTTATGCAAATGTTAGGTTTGAATGTGGATTTGTGAAATTATAAAGTTGATATATGTACAAGATGATTATTAGATAATGTGTGGCCTATAGATGTATATATGTTGTTGTTGGAATAGAAAACTTTGATGACAGGGGCTTCGCACGTTTGGAGCCGGTTTCCAAGCGTGTGGCCGTGCCACGTCGGATTCGGGGCGTGACATTTAGTGGTATCAGAGAGAAGTCGATGACAATAAGTACATATAAGAGGTGAAATGAAAGATTGTGAGTTTTTAGAGCATTTTGTTAGTTCTTTTGATATGGTAAGAGATTCTTGTGATAATGATGGATGTAGATGTATAAATAAGTAAAGTGAATTGTAATAAGATATTTGGGGTTATTGAAATGATGTTCTTTTTTATTATAGTGAAGATTTGTAGTTTAATGATGTTGTTGTTGTGTGAATATTATAGTCTTGAAGAGTTAGCATTGGATTGTGCTAAGAGAATGATAATAAATTTTGATAGAACGGAGGATACCGAAGCATGTTGTCATTTCTTATGGATATAGTGTTGGATTGTATCGTATTGATGTCCGTGGATGTGTAATTATGTAGAATGAATGCTCTAAGTTATTGGAATGATGTTTTATTTGGTTTTGGATGTTTAGATTTCATAATGGTTTGAAAGGGAGTGTAGGTTGGAAAAAAAAAAAAAAAAAAAACAAAAAATGAAGTTTCGGACGCCCCTTTGGACCTCAAGGGTCGTCCGAACCTAATGAACTGAAAGCATGTTAAATTGGTCAGGAAAGTTTCGGACGGCCGAAACTTCTTAGGGTCGTCCGAACCCATTATACTGAGAGCATGCCAAAATAGTGTCGCGACCTTTTCGGACGGCCGAAACTTTGAGGGGTCGTCCGAACCTAAGTTTCGGACGTCCGAAAGTTTAAGAGGTCGTCCGAACCCATTCTTCAGAAAGGCTGTATTTTGCACAAAGTTTCGGACGGTATTTTCGGACGACTGGGGTCGTCCGAACTTAAGTTTCGGACGTCCGAAACTATGAACAGGTCGTCCGATCCTATTCCTTTTGAACTTGTTTTTGATTTTTGTTTTCCAAATCATTTGTGCACTTCGACAAGTGGTTTTCTTATATCATAATACATCTTTTGAAGATCGATTTTGAAACCCTAAACCTCACAAATGATATATTTGTTATGAATATCATTGTTTTGTCTCTTTTATTTCTTTCTCGTTCTTTCTTCTTAATGTTCATATGAAATGAAAAATTGATTGATCCTCGATATTAGGATTATGGCACAAAACAGTGGGAGTGAAAATAATCCCAACATTGTAATAGTAGATAGCCATGTTGTTGATGATAGTAAAGAAGGAGTACATAAGGATGAATCTTTGATTATTTTTTTATTTATTCAATTGAAATGCCAATGGGAATTGATTGTTGAGAAACAATTGGGATTACCTATCTTACATAAGGAAAATTATTCGGGAGTCAATGTGGACATTGGATGCTTAGGTTTGTAAAACGGAGTTTAATGGCATTTTTCAATAGGAAATTATCGGTGTTTACACATGATGCACAAAAAAAAGATTTATTTAAAATTAATGTGCATGGGAATATAAGTATGATGTAGCTTAGATGGAGGGATGATTAGTTGTTTTGAATTGAAGCATAAGGTATGGACGTGCATTTTAATAATTCTTTGCTAAGTATTATGATCTAAATGGTAAGAAGTCGTTGATAGTATTACATTTATGTGAAGATTTACACCCTTATGAGAAATTCTCACCATAAGATATTGAACATTATGTGAACTAGTCAATGTGCAACAATTTGATAGTGTAATAGAATTACATGTTTGGAAATTTTTAAAGAGGTTATTTTGTTTGTTTTCTGGGAATATTGAGGAGGCTTGGTTTATAGAGTTTAGTTGAAAGTTTGATTAATTATGTGGACTTCAGTTTTAAGGCAAGGTTTTTGGGATATAGATTGAGGTTGTGCACTTCTGTAGGATTTTATGGTAAGCTTGTAGATTCATGAATTTGGTTGACATTCTTGCCTATATGTATATTTTTGGATGCATTTATGCAATATTGGTTTTTTTTGTGAAAATATTAATTGGGTACTTGGTTTAGTTAGTGTTAACGATTTGTAGTAAGTTTGAGAGTGCTATGAGAAGCTTAGTGATGTTTTAGTTTTATTTCATGATGTGCCAGTGGGATTGGTTTTGTTCTGGACATGTGGAAAGGGAATTCTGATGACCGATGAGGAGATAGATGAATTTGGTGAATGGGTTCTCATTGTTATGAATGCCGCGTATGGTTGTTTGAGAGTGGTGGAAGTATACAGTTTGAATTTGATATTAATGGAGTTATTATTGCTTTTGAAATGTGATACAGTTGGAAGAAAAATTGGCATACAAGTCTGCTCTCTATAGAAATATTAGATTTGAACTTCAATTGGGAGAGAAACTTATATTGCACCCATCTTTTCTGGATTTTTCTTAGTGAACAATGTTATTATTCCTAATGGATTTTTCACAGGAATTCTGTATGATGTCTAAAAGTTGTACAGTTTTGTTCTTCTCATTAGTAGTGATTACCAAAGTATAAGTTTCCATATGAATTTTGAGAAAGAAAGGAGTTGTCCATATTTGCTCCTGTGACACAGAGTGGTCTCCTTTATTATCTGTGTTATTTGAGAGTTCTTATTCTTCATATGTACACGTTGTGAAGCACTTTTACCCAAAAGTTTCTAAAGTTGTTGAAGCCATTAATTGATCATTTATCAGCTCATGCGTTTACAACGACTTTGAACTGCTTTTATCCTATCTTACAAATTGAATTTGAAATATTATAGAACACAAAAGTTCTAGCCTTTTGATTTAACTTTTATATAGTTTTGGTTTCACATCATTTGAATCTTTGGTTAGAAAGTTATGACTATTTTGAATCAGTATGGCAAAGCTGAAATCTGTTACGAGATTTCAGTTCTACGTGGAGTTTGAACAATTTTTGCAGATATTTGTAAAATGAATTTGGAACTGAGTGAAACATAAAAGTTTTAGTATTATAAACCTAGTTTTGTATGGATTTGATTTCACGTTATTCTGATTTTTGGCTGCAAAATTATGGCTATTTAAATCAGGCCTGCCAGGATAGAATTTTGTCATGGAACATCAATACTTTCGGCAGTTTTTGATGTGTGGTTTTTGCTTTGTGTAGACAGAATCCTGGACTTTTCATAACACAAGAACTTTAGAATTTTGAATCTAGTTTCATACACTTTTGATTTCACATCATTTGGGCATTTCGTTACCAAGTTACATCAATTTGAAATCACTATGGCCAAACTGATTTTGTTACGGGATTTCAGTCAATGCAACAACTTTGAACAATTTTTTTTTACACTGAACAACAAACTGAATTCGCAATTCCATAAAATGTAAAAGTTTTAGAGTTTGAATTAGAAATTTACATAGTGTTGGCTTTATACTATTTGGGTGTTTGGTTGAGAAGTTATAGTCATTTGAAACAGACATGGTAGAATTGAAATATTTTATAGGATTTGTGAATTGATATCTTGTGGAATTTGGGTGTTAGAGTTTGATTGTGACTGTGATGATAATCTGATGGGTAACAGAAGGCCCTAGTTAAAACTATTGATATGTGGATTAACATATTTGGTATTGCTACTCAAATTTCGAGAGAATGGATGAATTAGGATGGTATGAAGTGAGAGTTTGAGGCGTGGTTGAATTTGGTAAGTTCAATGGTTGCTGTAGGTAGTATGTGGCCATTCATGTTGGAAGAAGAAGTAAAAGAAAAATATCTACACTTATTTGAAGAACAAGGTACGATAAGTTTCGAGGCCGAAACTTCCTATAAGGAGGGTAGAATGTAATACCCATGACCAAATTAAGGGTCATTTAGCAAATAAGTAAAACGTAAAGGGCTGTTTTGCAAAATTTCAAAAGTTGGTCTTAAGACCAACGTTTACAGCCATTTCTTCAGCCTCCTCTTCTTCATTTTTCTCTCCGCTCTTTACTCTCAATTAGGGCAAGATGGCATGATGGATTAAAGAAGATAAGAGCTCAAATTCCATACCAATTCCACTCTAAGTAAGGTGAGGTACATATCTAGCTTATCATGAAGTTAATTCCCTATCTAGTATTTTAGAATAGAAATGAGTTTGAGAGATTATTGTGATAGAATATGGGTTTTCATCCTAGAGATTCAATAGCAATTAACTAAGAATTGTAGCATGCTTTGACTAAGTATAGAACATGAATAGATGAATTTAAGTCAATTTAAGATGATAGTTTGGTTGAAGAAAGTTTATGGAAATGATATATAAATGGGTTTTAAAGTTATAGGGAAATGAAGTGTTTCTACATTAAGAAAGGATTCTAAAAGTTAATAGGCTCCATTTGATGGTTCTTTTGTTATATGTATGTGTTTTATAGGAAAGTGGATTGGATTTTTGGTGGAAATCTTAGAATCAAGGGTGATATTGGATTTTGGCTTCAGGTAAGTGGTTTGATATTCCTTTATGTTTTAATATGTTTTTGATGAAATCTTATTTTGAGAAATTATATGTTGTGATAGATGAAAAATGGATTGAGTATGTGCTAGTTTATGATTTTGATGACTATGTGAAAATATATGAAGTGGCTTTTGTGAAAACAAGTTCTTGATGAAATGTTTAAATGAATTTGATGTGTTATGAGCTCTTGAATGTTCATGGGACTATTGGTAGGAACATGTTCCAAATCATGTGTTATGTGGCCTATCTAGCGGGATTAATAGCTAGAAATTCACGTGTTATGTGGCCTACCTGACGGGATTAATAGTCAGGACTGGATCCAGTGTACCGAGAGTAACGTGATCTATTCATGAGCTAAATGACAAGTGTTAAGTGTATTTGTGAATGTGATTTGACAATTGATCGTGCCACTCGTTATTTGTATATATGTGTGTGGTTTGGAAATGTTTTCAAAATATGAATTTCATGTGATGAAGTGTTTTCGTGAAAGTATATTATATATATATAACAGGTTCAATCCAATAAAGGAATGTCATTATCACTTACTGAGCATAGTTTTGCTCATACCACCATCATTGTTATATTTGCAGATTGTAAGGTTTACTGTACAGGTTCGTGGACGATCAAAAGTGGAGAGAGAGCTATTTTGTGGATAATATCATTTTGTATAGATAATAGAAATGGTAAGTAGATGTTTTGGGAAACAATGATCTTAGAAGCTTTGGATATTGGTTTTGATGTGTATAGTGTTGAAATGATTTAGAAGGATTTGTATAGTTATATATATAATGTTTATTGGACGAGAATGTGCCAGGTTATGCAAATGTTAGGTTTGAATGTGGATTTGTGAAATTATAAAGTTGATATATGTACAAGATGATTATTAGATAATGTGTGGCCTATAGATGTATATATGTTGTTGTTGGAATAGAAAACTTTGATGACAGGGGCTTCGCACGTTTGGAGCCGGTTTCCAAGCGTGTGGCCGTGCCACGTCGGATTCGGGGCGTGACAGTTTCCCCCCATAAATTAATTTTGGGAATTCATTGGCATGGTGCAATACAAATTTTAGTTTTGCAGGTGTTCTGCTATTAGTACTGTTACTTTATGGATGCATTAATTACAATTAAGCTTTCTGCCCTCTCTCCTTCATTGGAAGGTATGGAGTGTTTCACTGTCTCATTCATCAATTTGAATTAGTCTTGACAATCAACTTATGTACCCCTAACCCATGCTTGAGCGGCCCCTGATGGAAAAAAAAACGAACATGTATCAAGAGAGAACATGATCATGAGATGATGCTGGCCTCATGCTAGCGAATTTGCATACTTTTTTCTAAATTTTTTTTCTCTGATAATCTCTCTTATAAATGAAATTGCATCTAACACTTGATAAGGATTTTACCAGAGTTATTTGTCGCTTCCATAGCTGGAGCATCTTTCTGGCAGATATTGTCTGGGATGTTTAGCAACTGCAAAATCTTGATAAGACATATGAGTTAATATCCAAATATTTATGATTTACATAGTTATTTTATGCTTCCCAGTTAACATAACCTTGAAGAGAGACTTGTATTTACCTAATTGTTTTCATGCAGATCGTTAACACTTCCAAAGTGTCTCATGAACTTTAATAATATTAGAGAATCTTTATTTGGAAAGTACAAAACTCCTATCAATCATTATCTAGGAAAAGGCGATATTAGATATATGGAAAAAAATTACGATAGAAAGATGTGGAGCAATTTTGTTTGGCATAGTTTGGCAAGATTGCAAACAAAGATGTAGTTATTGATACATTTGATACTGAGCGTATGGATGTTATGTTCATGCAGTAATCTTGTTTATCTTGATTGGTTTCTAATGTCTGGGTCATGCATGTTACATCTTTTTATTTTGTTCCTTTTATTTGTTGGAGAACATGCACTAACCAACTTTATTTTAGTGTGCTCATTTCTAACAAGAGGATTGAAGCATATTATCCTTTCTGACGCACCAGTTTCAATGTATTTGAATATGTTAAGAATGAAATGTTCCTAGCTCATACTTTTAAGCAGAAAGTTTTGACTCTATATCCTATAAGGTCATTGTTCGTATTAACAATTTTCTGGTTGAAGAATTGTTAGTCTGGTTTACCAATGTGAATGTTGACTTGCTTTGAAGTATGCAGTAAAAATCTTGATGCTTATATGTGTTGCATTTTTACAATTTCTTGCTGATAAATGCGCTGTCTTACTGAATTCTGTGTTGATTTACAAATGCATCCATGCATCACATGGGGAGACTGGGTGGTCTTAATCGCTTTTTTGTTTAAATGTCCTTTAATTAACCTCTATTCTGTAGGATTGCTATTTTATCTCCATTTCAGCTTTAAAAGCAGGAGGCAGTTATGACTGAGCAGGCAGGCGCAATAGGGAAACGTTTTTCATATGGTATGAAGGGATTTATATGAGCATTTATAAGGGAAATGTAGAGATGAGTTTTAGTTGATCGTTGCTTAACCTAATTATTTGATGTGAATAAGCAAATTTGCTAGTTCATAAATTGAGTACTGCAATGCAGGAAAGCATGCCAATGTGGCCTTACAGATAACATAGAGTTCTCTTTTATACAGTAGACTGTGTTTTCTTAAGCCAAGAATTTTGTGTTCTTGTTATGATCTTTGCTAATTTCCTCAGCAATAGAGCGCTCTTCATGAATATTTAGTAGGTTTATCAAATTTTCACCAGTTTAACTTATGGATTTCAATTAACAGCTTGTTCTGTAATGCATTTATCTGCTCAATAGGACTTCTGATTCATTCTTTTTGGGATGATCTGGCTTGTATATTAATAGACTTCCTTCTGGATACATCGGACATGCGTCAGTATGTTAGCAGTGTCGATGGTAAAGTCATTAGTGTGCTTGGTCAGCTTTTGATTCTGTTATCATGTTGTGAGTATGAAATTTTCCTTGCCAGTAATCTTATCCCTGCACATTAATATAGGAATTCTGCCATCAAAAGTTGGTATTGTATCTGTAGCTACATCTAACAGTTTTCAGTTAATCTGTTATTTCCCGTATCGCCTAATTAATATTTGTTGACATATTTTCTCTTGTAGTTTCACTTGCTGTAGATTAAGTTACAAGTTTCCCTTTGGTTGCTTTCAATTGCTAATTTCCGTAACTAATCTAGAGACAAATGGATATTCTGTTGTTCGCTTGGTAGTTCCAGAAATTTTCAAAACGCTGTTATTTGCTGGAAATATAGTCCGTTATTTTATGGTTCCTAGTGGTATAAGCCTCTAAATTATGTTTTACATTACATGTTTTATCTTTTCTAAAATTCTCTTCAATTGTAAATTTTCTTCACCACGTCATTTAAACATGCTGCAGATTCTGTACTGGCTGACATCCACTATACATTGCTCCAAAGTGTCACATGTTACTAATTGTTGCGTATTAAAGACCCCGGAAAGTCGTATCAACTTATGTGCATATCGGTTCGCTCAATCAGCATTCAAAGGGATTTAATTCTGATTTCCTTGCATCCTAGCGTTAGGCAAAAGAATCTGTCTTGGCAAACTTAGATACACCATTTCCTTGTTTTTGCTCACCCCAGTATCACTGCCAAAATTATTGTGACCACAGGATGCTGAAACTTTCTGCCCCAATCATTTCCATTTTGCTAACATGTCTTTGTTTTACTTCATTTATTCTTTTTTCTTTCTCAATGCTTAATTTTGATGTCTGGTAACATGTTCTATGGAGTCCTCATATGCTGTTGCTTAGATGGTTTTCCATTTTTTAATCATTTCAGCTGAGAAATCTCTTGTCAGCTACATCAAAACATGATGTGTACCTAATGCAAAACTACTCAGTAATGCACTGGTCATCACTTATGAGGGGCAGAGAAGTACTGAATGTGGCTAGACCAATTGAGCCTTCCCTGGTAAGTTGCATGTGTTTTGTCTTTATGCTTTCTTCTTTGTTAATTACTTGGTTAGAAATTCAGAATCTGACATTGGTTTCTTCGCAGAAACACCCAGGATCGATGCCTCAAACACTCTCTAGAGTGCAGATAAGCACTATGTCCATCAAAGACAATTTGATGGCAGCTGGTGGATTTCGTGGAGAACTTATCTGCAAGGTAAACAATGGCAAAGCAAAGCCTACTCATTTGCCCTCTCTGTTTATTGTTGTACTTGGAATCAGGTAATATTATTTGTTCTTTTGGCTTTTGCAGTACCTCGACCAACCTGGTGTTGCTTTCTGCACCAAAATAACCACAGATGAAAATGCCATAACTAACGCAGTTGACATTTGTCCTAGTCCAAAGTAAGAATTTGATCCCTATTCCTTGCCAGAAGTGAACTTGGTGATGAAAAGTGCAGCTTGTTTATTTACTACATATATGTTTGATGCAGTGGCCAAGTGAGAGTTATGACTGCAAATAACGATGCTCAAGTCAGGGTTTTTGACACCAGCAGGTTTGCCTGCGTTAGTCAATTCTCATTTCCTTGGTCAGTGAATGTGAGTAGCTCTTCCTTGTCAGTTCGTCACACGATTCTGCGTGCAAATATTATGAGCTTTAGAAGTCTAACCCATCTGTTATGGTTTTTCTCAGAACACTTCTGTAAGCCCAGATGGCAGATTAATTGCAGTCCTTGGGGACAGTACAGAATGCTTGATTGCTGATGCACAGTCAGGAAAGGTTGTGGGCATTTTTGAAGGGGCATCTAGACTATTCATTTGCTTCAGCTTGGCACCCAGATGGCCGGGTTTTGGCAACTGGTAACCAGGACACCACTTGCAGGCTATGGGACATAAGAAACTTATCAAATTCAATGTCTGTGCTAAAGGGTAGAATGGGTTCAATCAGGGGCATACAGTTCACGTCTGATGGCCGATTCATGGCCATAGCTGAGCCAACTGACTTTGTTCATGTGTTTGATACACACTCCGATTATTCTCAGGCACAAGAAATTGACTTGTTTGGTGAGATAGCTGGGGTTTCCTTTAGTCCTGATACCGAAGCCCTCTTCATTGGCGTTGCAGACAGGACATATGGTAGTTTACTGGAATTCAATCGAAGACGTTACAATAACTACCTCGAGTGCATATTCTAAAGTGCTTGTTTACCGTAGAGTAAATACTAAAAAGTTTTGTACAGGAATTTTGAGCTTTGTCGTACAGTGACCTCTGATGAGATGAAGCCTACTTGTCTAATGCCAAATTCAGTTTGTTTGATATATAGGCAGAATCCAGGATCAGGGCAGGCACACGATAGTCCTATAGTAGCTAAGCAGAAGTTGCTTCTATGAAACATTATTTTTTTGTTATGTTTTTCATGGCAAGCAGAAGTTGATTTTCCAGTTGTAAATTTTCCTGATGATATAGACTTATATAGCAGTTAATTTATAAACAATCCGTTTCAGTTTGTTCTATGCATCCACTTTATCCTCTGTCTGCCTGCATTTGATGCAATTATTAATCAGATTGAAATTGCAGTTCCTGTTGGAGTTCTTGGTAATGCATTTTGCTTATCTGCTTTGCATGCCCCTAGCCTTGTTATCCTTAAATGGATTTTGATTCAAAAATTGTGAAACTATGCCATGGGAACTTCTTATAGTTGGCTATTTGGATTTAAGAACAATGTATCAATGCATTTTTCGAGTTCAATCAAGCACAAATCAAATCATAATCTGATAATCAAAAAAAGACTTAATGAAATGTCTTAATCTTACAAGTTATATGTATACCAAGTGTCTGAATGAGCAAATTAACTTCTCTTTTTATCAAATCAAGCAAGCACACCAAATCCAATGCTGCAAACAAACGAACGGACATGTGGGGGTGGGGCTTGATTCTTTGACACTTTAACCACGGCAATTGCAGTCCTTATTTGAATTTACAATGACATTTGCATTCTACCTCGCTGCAAGAATCTTGGGCTAATTAAGAAATTAAGATCGCTGACCAATTTGGTTGCATATTTTCATTTTGATACCGTTGCGGCCCCCCAGAAAATGACCCGTAAATAATGTTTCTAAGTCCCGAGTGTCTCTTGTTCTAGAACAGGTAGGAACTTTGCCGACATATATGAAAACATAGCAGAAAACCAAACGGGTTACGAAATCCATTCTTTTCAAGGAAAAATTTAGCCTAATTCATTAGGATTTGTATGAATACACTCTAACCCAACTGGTGGTAGTTGTGGTTGCTGAAGTAGTGTAATCTTCTGGATTTTCAAGAATGATGTAGACAGAAGCACTAACCGTATGGATGCATTATTGTAATAATGTAAACTAGATGTGTTTCTTTGCATGATACTTAATTTACATAGTTTTTTAACTCAAAAGGATTGTCTTTATTTCATCGTCTGTTTTAACATTTTTTGCGCAAGAATCTTAAAATCTTTAGCCCATTTCTTTGTTTGTTTGCTTGTTTTAGACCTGTCATACTAAACAGGGATAAGCTATAGTTGAAACCCAAATTGTATAAGGGACAGGGAGGCGATCGAAGAAAGCCCATCAAAACTGGGAGAACAACAAGAGAAATATGCAACTTTGTTCCAACAAAAGTGTATGTTTTGACAACCAAACTATGGTGTAGTCCAAGGGAATGCAAGATTCATGTTCACTCAGTGGGGGAACCAGACCAATTTTTTGAAGGGGTCTCGATTGTATTAGAATTTTTTTTTATCATAAAACAAGTATTATGGAATTACTAAAGCATCAAAATGATAATATCAAAAAATACACGACAAATGCATTAGATTAATAATATTAAAAAATACACAAAAAATTTAAACATTACTAATATTAGAAAAAAATAAAACTCACTATCAAAGACAACAACTTCGCGTTTAGAGTTTAGGAATTAGGATGATGATGAGATTTTCGTAATTTAAATTTAAAAATTCACGTTTAGAATTTTGTTTTTACTCTTACGTAAAACGACATCTTAAGAGATTTTTTTACTCAGAGTAAAACAATGTTGTTTTACTATCGAGTAAAATAAAAAAATAAAATAAGGCAATTAATCACCTTCGTCTTCATCACTGGAATGTTTTTGTCATCAATATCTATTGAGTAGTGTCATGCGCTCCGACAGAGTCACAGAAAGGAGGTGCTGAAGTGACGGAAGAGAATTACTACTCCCCTCGCGTCCAAGAACAACGGTGCTGCCGCCCTCCTTGTTCCGCCAAATCATGAATCCATTAGTTGGAGGCCTTGGGATAAGTGTAAATTTTAGATACAAGTACCCCATTAGGGATATTTGTTAACTTTGTTCTTTTCTTTTGGTCTATAATTTCCTAATGAAGATCAACTTTGGTATAGAAAGATAGCACTTTGTTTGTCCATTTATAGTGATTGCATCCCATTATGTATAGATTCCTTTGTTCTTGAAAAAGCTACAACTTAATAATCTCTTGAGTAAAGATTTTCTTCTTGATGCATGTATTATGACACCATTATTATTACATGTTTGTTTTATCATTTTCTCTTCTTAACTTGGCCAATATTTGGATTCTAATATCCCCCAACCTCTCCCACAAGTAAGGTTAGTGAGAATTTTATCTTAAGAGCATCCATGATATGGGCAATAAAATCTTTCTATTCTTTTCACATCTTCATGTTGTCCACTGCAGTTAAACAAAGATATGCTACAACATTTTCCAGTAGCATTTTGACTAGGAGTTGTGCAATTCAGCTTAAGTTGGCTGTGGATGACAAGAGTTTTCTTTTGATGAAAGTTAGCATATTACTTGAAAATGTTACTTAAAATGACATAAATATTAGACATATGCATCAAAGTGGTCTATTTTTGAAGTAAACCATTGCCTAACATACTTAAAATATTTTGATGAAAAATTTCCTTCCAATTTTTCTATACCAATAATGCATTAAACATGTTTACAGTTGGTGATACCCTGCATCATCAACTTATCTTATTTTGACAAACAAATATCTCCACTACTTTTGTATTTTGGATTATTCAGCAACTTGTTAGTGATAAATTGACTTAGATATTTGCATAAGATTCATCGTGATGATCCATGAGCTGAGGAGTGCTGACGTGAAGGAACACATGCCGGAGAAGTTTCAATCGCCTTAATCAAGGGGATTCGCCCCACCTAAATCTTCAAACTCAAAGCTCTTTGGATTTGAAATTAATTAAATCAGCATGGCCATTGCCATTGCCATTGGATTTGGACATCTCTCATGTGCAATTGTCGTGTAAAAGTCCAGTTTCAATATCCCAACAAATCAATTTGCAATATCCATGCATCTACAATACATGGCATTAATTTAGATTGAGGACTACTGCTCATGAAAATGACAAGAAGAACAGCCTACGAAGAAATTTCTGGGCTTTTAGATAGAAGACGATTGATTATTCAAGAATGTTGTACGTATTCAAATTCCTCATTTGGCTTAATTGGTTAATTTTCTTGAATGGAGATAAACATGTACCGGTCAAGCTTCTTACTTATACTTCCAACCTAATTTTGTAAATTGCTCTTTTTTATATTGGATTCTTGAAATTATCGACAAAGATGTGTAGCTAAAACCAACCAAGAAAACCCTTCAAATTAAGCAAAGTGTCATATCAATAACCTTTGACGAATTGAATATTTTTATCTTTATATTTTTTCTTTCTTTATATTTTTTCTTTATGGTTGGAATCCTGTGAAATTAACGATAATATTGAGTTAATCGCGATTTCAACGTAAGATAAGAACGGTAGAAAAATTAGAATCATGATTTTAACGCACGATTAATTACCTGTTTCATATATAAACCACGTTTTATATAATAAGTTTTTGTATTTTTTTGCTTTTGAGAACTTTAGGATGAAGTTGTTAAATTAGTTGGTCAGAATAGTTCTACGACAATAATCTTGTTATAGTCATCAAATCAGTATTACTGAGCCTTAACATGAAGTGAGTACATAAGCTGATCTTCCTCTTAAAACCATAGCCAAAGCCAATAGTGTATATCTTGTAATGAAACAAAATTCACAGAATTACATTAGACAATGGATTAACGTTTTTGAGTTGTTTCGAATCCGCAGGCCTCTTGTAAACATGATTGATGATACAAAATTGCCAAAACTATGCATACTAGTACTTCAACTGATCAAAACGAGGAGACATCACTTGTTGATGTTAGTACAATACACATGCATGCACACGTTTCCCTAAGACACTGCCCATCAAACTATCTTTTTTTATGCTGCTAATTAATTATCTTGGAATTGTCAATGAACAGCATCCAAGAACAAGATTTCGAGTATTAAAATTGGAACAATTTGGAATTGTCTATACTTCTTACTTCGAAGACCCTCTTAAAATAAGAGGCAAAACTGCATAAACTACAAGTTAATTAATAGCTTTGTTTACAACAAATATACAGTACCATTTGCTAACACGAAATCAATCATGTTTCCAGTCTTTAATGGCCACTCACATGCCCATCGCAGTTGTTAATTCATCATCGTTTAAAAAAATTTAGTTCATTGAATCTGCACATTAAGTAGAGATTAAGAACCATACAAAGATTGTACGCATTTATTACCATTAGTGAAAAGAGAATGCCATCATGATATATAAAAAATGGCAGCCATTTTGTAGGTTTAACCATTAGTGCTACTGATTATGGCACTATGCTGCTGATTATATATAATCAATCAAGTATGAAATTAATTGAGTTTTCAGTTGATTTCTTTGAAGCGGGTTTGTATATATATATATAAGACACGGTTTACATATAAAACAGATAATTAATCGCGTTATTCACTAATTTAACGTCCCATTAATTGTGGGAGTTTATGTGTTGAGGTTTTAAAAGGGTTTTCAAAGTTTTGAATAGCCTTATTAATTATTGTTTAATTATTGTTCAAAGGACATCATACAATAATTCAAATTCGGGCTGAAGAAATAGGACATAACGTGCTCATCTGTATGGAGAGATGAACACTGATCAGCAACATATATACACGCTTTAAACAGAGACTTGTGATTTGTGAATTTACTTCACTTCAACAACTAGTCCAAGAAATGTTTACATCTTGACCAAGTCCAATTCAATTGATCATATTTTCCTTGAAGAAAAGTCGAAAACGTCAAATTTAATTTCACATTG
The DNA here is from genome assembly GCA_016586305.1 of Ophiorrhiza pumila. Taxonomy (NCBI): domain Eukaryota; kingdom Viridiplantae; phylum Streptophyta; class Magnoliopsida; order Gentianales; family Rubiaceae; genus Ophiorrhiza; species Ophiorrhiza pumila. Next base: position 30,855,911 of record BLIW01000010.1, read on the forward strand.
CTAACTTGCTGATTCAATACGCAAAAATATGATGATTTCTTTTTCTTATAATAACATTAACTACCAAAAAACTTTCCATGATCATAAGACAGGAGTTACTACACTAAATCATCGACTCATTAATCATTAGTGAGTAAAACTGTAAAACTGTAAAACATTAAGGCATGCATTTCTGTCAAGGAAAAAAAAAAAAAAATAGGAATGTGCAAAGTCAGTAAACATACAGTGCAGACAGACACTAAAGTCAGGAATTCACACTCAACTAACCAAAAGAAACAAAAACAAAAAGAGTGAGATGCCATGCCCCTTAAAGTTGGGTACATCTTTGGCATTTTTTATTGGCACCATCAAACCCAAAATTTCTAAGTTAAGCTAAGAAATATTTACCGCCTTTATTTTCCAAGAAAGAAATATTAATTATCATCGTGTTTCCGGTAAAAAGTGATAGTAACTTGTCTCTACTTTTTAATGTTTAGAGTGGAGGTAAGATAGTAATAGAACAGTAATCCCCGTGCATGCATCTTGCTCTTGTCATTTTTGGCAAAATATATATATATATATATAATTGAAGAAAAATGAAAATTTGGTAAAAAGTCTAAATATCATTTTGTTGATACCCTTAACTATAATGCAAATTGATAATTGATGTGGGTGCAAAAAACAATAAAAAAAAAAATACCAAAAACGAATATTGCATAATTGATACGGGTATAAAAAAAATCCCCATGTTGTTTCATTTTTTGCCTTTACCCCTTTTTGGCAAAAAAAAAAAGTGTATTATAGGCTATGATTCATTTTTACACCAATTTACTAGAATAATCGTTGACATTTGAAATGAGTGTAAAAAAATGATAAAAATGCCAAAATCAACACGTTTGTTACACTTACAATTTTTGGTCCAAAAACGTGTGTTATAACTTACGAAAAATAGAAGTTTGATGAAAAATTTAAATATCACTTTTTTTTACACGGTTTATTAGAAAGCACATTTTCAATTGATATGGTTTCAACGAATGTAAAAAAATATGGCCCAATCAGCACGTTTTTGGCGTTATTTACTTTTTATTAAAAAAACGTGTGTTATAACACACCAAAAAAATAGATGTTTGAAACAATTAAATAGATGAGAGATCAAAGATGGGGTGAAGTCTTTTCTTCGATAACTTCATTTTGAGAGTATAAAATTTTGGAAAAGAAGTGGAAGAAAGTCCCCCACAAGACATGGACCGAAATTGATTATGCAATTCAGATCTTGTACCATTATTTGACCAAATTTGGTCAACTAACTTAAACCATCCTCAAGCTTTACTCATTTTGTGACTTTTGTAACAAATAAATATGATGTAATAAAATTGAGTCAATAAAACTAGTTCTCCTCAAAAGTCATCAAAAACATGTTCTCAATTGATGCCTTGCCCTGCTTACAATTTTGTTGGTTTTGTTCATTAGAAGAATAAAGTAATTTCAGTAACTTTTATTGATTCTTGAAAAAGATTAAAAACAAAAAACAAAAAAACAAAGAGGAGGAGACTAAAAAAATAAAATAAAAAGTCTGGATTTAATGGAGCGAGTGGCGCCGCAAAATAAAAAACATTTGGTGCACGGCGCAGCAGCCCACGTGACAACGCAAGTGGTGGCGGGGCATCGAATTGGAATTCTCCGCCGTAAGCTCCGCCGAAATCCAACTGTAGTTTGAGGATCTCAAGTTGTCTAAGAATCTTTCCCAAAAGATCCTTGAAAAAGAATTAATTTCGAATAGCATCTTGCTCAAACAATAATGCTCATAGTTGAGTAATTTTTAAATGATTGACTTCACCCCCACACATGGATAGTGCAAAAAATAATTTCTCTCCACTCCCATATCTAAAATGGATAAATGAAACTAGTTAATCAATAATGATACAAAATATTGCACCAAAAAAAAAAAAAAAAAAACTAACGAGACAAAATGAAACATTAACAACAATTAAGCTTTGGCTTGATTCATATCATAGAATTTGACAATCTTTTATGCTAGTTATTAAAGTTATCACAATTTTTTCTTTTTTTTTTTTTTCAGTGTAAAATCGACTAATTATATAAACAGCGAAAATTGCTTGTAAGTAATAAAAGTTACAAAATTAAACGTGAACTCCCAAAAATAGTGACAGAAAAGGAAGACGATTTTACCTCCAATTCTTAAAAATCCTAATAGAAAATATAAAAATCCTAATAGAAAATATTATGGAATTATCAATTCCTTTAATTTGTACCGCCTAAGTAAGTTGTTAATGTTTGCTAGTTTCCACATATAATATATGCATGATGTATGAGACAAAAACAAAAAGTAAAATGTAAAATAAACTATCAAACACTGAAAACGAACGCTGTCATAAGCCAGTTTAACAGCTTGAGGGACGAAATGGAGGAGGGAGTGTCGGCATTGGTACCGTCCGGATTTAACTCTTCTTCTTCTTCCTCCTCGTGTATTATGCTATTATGTTTATATTTTAACAACCACTGAAGATGATTTCTCTTACCAAATATTAGTATGATTTTAAGCACCAATACTTGTAAAAAAAAACCCTCATAGATATATACACACGCGTAGGAATATATTGCCATAATACAAAAATTCACGTAAAACCAGCTTACATATAAAACGTTGTTAATATATGAAATGAACAAATAATTCAGTTTATATATATATGACGTTGTTTATATATGAAATAAACAAATAATTTTCATTGGTATCTTCTATTTGATGCCACGACAGAATAAATAAGTAATTCTGACCAATTACTTATTTGTCTCAAAATTTGGATGTTATTTGGGATACCCTAGATTTTGGTTAGTCAAACTAAGGGTTTTGTCTTTGGTTAGATCTTAGTAATGTTTGATTTGTAGGCATTTGGTTACGGTTCAAAGTGTTTTATGAAATAATTACATCTTTGCCTTAGCTTATAACGGTAGAATTATGATATTGTAGACTACTAATAAGTACATAAATAGCTAGATTTGAATGGATATAATTGCATCATTTAGGACCATGTACATGGCTCATGGTAATAGTGTAATAGAAAAACTAGAACTTATCACTTAAATCAACTCTTTCTATTTGTCAAAACATTAAAAATTCTATTATTTCTTATACTTATTAATTAAAAATGAATGAATTATTACAAAAAAAACAAGCAATAATTGCTGCATTTCCACTACGGCAAGATGTACTCAACTTCATAATGTAATTCAAGGTCAACCTCTAGAAATTGGGGATCCATCAGTGTTGCATTGAATAAATATATTATTTTAAAAAAATAATAATAATAATAGAGTTGCCATCTTCATCTGTAGAGTTCCTCATGTGTTGTCCTAATCACAAATTAAAACTTAATCCCAAACTGCTGGAATAGTCTTTCTTTGCATTAACTAAATCAACCCACCAACAATATGGTAATATTAATTCTTCATCATCATCTCTAGCATGACATTTGCTCGAGATATTAATTTTAATTCTACTTCAATCCCATTAAAAAAACTATACTTACTTGTCTTTTAGAAGGCTTAATCACACACAAAAATGCATTCTTTTAGGTAATCTATATTTAGGCTCACATAATCCTAATCAGGGATGATGCTATTATTTATATAGTTATACATATAGTGGCACCACTACTTCACCATTCCACTAAAATTTGGTCAAATCTTTAAAAACAAAAACATTTTGGACATTTTCGATTTTTCAAATTCCAAATGCCGTCAAATGATGGTGTTGATATACTCGTGTACAACGACAAAAATAAAGTTCGAAATTATAATGTGTCATTAAATCCTCTACTCTGCAAGTATAACCAAAGTAATCTATACTTGCAATGAAATGCAAAACAAACTCTTAAGTAAAAGATTTCGGACATTAATGGAGGTCTTTCGATATTTATAACAATAGAGACATATGGTTTTCTATGTTTATGTATGTAATAACGAGTTAATAAAAATAATAAAAAAGTCAAAAATTATAATGTATAACTAAATCCTCTTTTCCATATAGGGCTGCTAAACGAGTCGGTCAACTACTCGACTCGAATTCAGTTTGACCGAATTCGAGTCGAGCTCAAACTCATATTAGGAAGGCTCGAGTAGCTGGCGAGCTAGTCGTGTACATATATTTTTTATTTATATTTAGGTTTTAGTCCCTAAAATTATAATATATTATAGTTTAACCTACGTTGGTGCTCGATCGAACTCGAACTCGAACTCGAGCACAAGTAGCACCTCTTTGGAGTTCGAGTAGCTCAATTAGGGGTATACTCGAACTCGACTCAATTACACTCCTAATTCCACACATATAGTCAGAGACACTCATACGTGCGATGATTACAATACAAACGTCAAGTAAACTATTCGAGACAATCTGATACTTAGATTAGTAATAAGTAGAAAATTCCGAATGGTATCAAGGATTTACTCTGATACTTAGATTAGTAGAGGACCGAAGTAATAGTTGTAATGTGTCATGTAGATGTTGAGATTGTTGCTCCTTAATTGATGTATAATGATGTATTTTTAAGGGTAGAGTGATTATTTATCATAGTTATACATACAGTGGCAGCACTACTAGAGACCAGATCCTCCGTCAAATATTTATCATGTCTTATTCTGTCTAACATTCAAAACAACTTAGTTTCATTAAAACTAGGGAGCATAAATATCACTAAAATTACTTTACAATTATTAGACCCCAACCAAACGATTAGTGAATCATACGACAGAGTTTTAATTAAGATATAATAATACATACAAAATGTTGGACAGAAGATCTAACGTACCACTACTACCCCGTTCCACTAAAATTTGGTCAAATCCTAAAAACCAAAAACATTTGGACATTTTCAAATTTTCACAACCCAAATCAAATATTTGCCTTCAAATGGTGTTGTTTGTGTACAATATTTAACAATTTTATTAAGCGTTAAGTGTTGAAAAGAAAAAAAACAAAAGAGAATAATAAAATTCTCAAGAACAAGAAGTCAGTGTGAACGCGTATAGTCAACAGAGCGTTAAAGGCGAATACTGACATTAATGGCCGGAGCCATACCGTCATGTGCCGGTTAATCCACCTGCAGGTGTCGGTTGTTAAAACGTTGCGGTATGCTATTGGCTAGAAATGGTCAAGTGAGGTGCAATTACGTCAGAAAACCGAGTGAAGTAAAAATTATGAAAATGGAGTACAGTAATGGTGTGGTGAGGTTAGATTTGGATAAAAAAATGGAGGATAACGAGGTGGGTTTTAACGTAAATCAGTGGGCAGTAGCGCTATATAATGGGGAGCAAGTGAGCTGAAAAAGGCCACACACACACACCACAAGAGAGATTCACACATCACTCACAATCACACACACAGAGCACTGCACAGTGCACCACCCACAAGAGTTCTTGACAGATTTCAGCTTCTGATTTTCCTACAGTTGTTTGTTTTCTTCCCCCCTTCTCTTTTAACATCCCGCTTCTTTGATCCCTTTCTGTTAATCATCTGTCTTTCAAAAGAGTTTTTGATGTTGGGTTTGTAATTTTTGACAAAGATAAATGTTACAAAAAGCAAACTTAGATTAAGGATTTCAAGAAAGTCAGGTGTTTTCAGACTGAGATCCCTTTTATTTTGGTTTCTTGTTCATTTCTTCAGTAAATTCTCAAACTTGACCCTTTTTTTTTTTTTGGGTTTTGTTTCTTCTGTTTTAGAGGGCTTATTTGTTGTCCCTCACTTCTTAAACAAGGCTGAATTTTTAAGCCATAAGGATACTAGAAGAGGTTGTCTATTTGTAAACCTCTTAAGATCCTCTACTAATTTAGTTTGATTTGTGTGTAAAGAATCATCCCCTGTTCTTTAATTTTGATAAGAAACAGGCTTTTGGTATATTTTGATTTTGTTGAAATTTTTTGGTGGAGCAAGTCTTAACATTTTGTTGAAGTTTAGTGATGGCAGCTACAATGGATTTCTGGAATAGTACAGCTTTAGATCTTCAATTAGAGACATTTAGGGATAGTGAGCTTATGGAGGCACTTGAACCTTTTATGAAATCAAATGCTTCTTCTTCTTCTTCCCTTTCTCCCTCTTCTTTCTCACCTTCTTCAATGAATGATCAATTTTATTCTTTCTCAACTATCCCTTCTACATCTTCATCTTTTCCATATGAGGATTCATCCCTTTTCTCTTCAGCTCACTCCCAACCCAATGTTTACCAAGAAAGTTGTTTTTCATTTCAATCATTTTATGGTGTTGATCAACAAGGTTCAATTGGTCTCAATCAGCTAACCCCATCACAGATCCATGATATTCAATCCCAAATAAGCATTCAGAACCAAAATCAGCAGTATATGATCTCCGGTTCATTTCAGAATCAGTGGTCTGTTGCTCATCATCAGCAGCAACAGAGTCAATCCCAGCAGGCACATCATTTTTTGGCGCCAAAACCCATTCCGATGAAGCAATCTGGCTCACCTCCAAAGCCAACGAAGCTCTACAGAGGAGTCAGGCAACGTCACTGGGGGAAATGGGTCGCTGAGATCCGTTTGCCTAAGAACAGAACCAGACTCTGGCTTGGTACCTTTGATACCGCTGAGGAGGCGGCCTTAGCATACGACAAGGCGGCGTTTAAGCTGAGAGGCGACTTTGCCCGGCTGAACTTTCCTCACCTCCGTCACAATGGGTCCCTCATCGGCGGTGACTTTGGCGAGTACAAGCCTTTACATTCTTCGGTGGATGCTAAGCTTGAGATGATCTGCCAGAATTTGGCCCAGGGGAAGAGCATCGACGGCAAGAAATTAAAAGGGTCGGCGGCGTCTAAGCGGAAAGCGGCGGAGAAAGAGGAGAAAGTTAAGTCCTCGGATGCTGGAACCGAAAGCGATGCAGGGTCAGGTAATGGATCAGATGGTTCATCCCCTACCTCGGATCCGACAGTTCCAGACTTCACTGAAGAGGAGTCGTCTTGGGAAGTGTGTTCGGAGAATTTAATGTTGCAGAAGTATCCATCTTATGAGATTGATTGGACGGCTATTTAAGAAGATTCTAGTCTAGTTTTTTTTTTATAAATTTTAATTTATATAGATAGGGGAGGGGCAGTCAGTGACTCTGCAATGGAGTTTTTGGGCATTTGCAGAGTCAGTTTCCTCATTGTCTAATTAGGTTTGTGTCTCTAAACAAACTTGGTCAGCTGGTTTTTATCTTGGCTAGATCAATGTTTGGAACATTATTATTATTATTATTATTTTACTTTTGTGAATGTAAATTTGTTTGATGGTGTTCTTGTATCATTAGCAATGTACTAATGTTATTCAGTTCTATGTTTATTATTTATACTTTTGTTTACATCAAGAAGCCATTTAATTCTATAAATTTTTGTTGGCCAAAGTGCAAAAGAACTTGATAATTGTTTAGTTAGAGGATGAGGATCTTATGGCAATTGTCTAAAGGCTAATCTTCTTCATGGCACAGATTTTAGTGAACAAAAACACAACTTTGGCAAGAACTAATAATGCTAATTTGGCTGAGCAAAAGACATGGGATGTTGGGATATTTTCTTGTTTAGTGGAGAAGGGAAGGTGACATCTCAACCAAAAAGAAAAAGTAATTTAGAGCTAATTTAACACCCACAACACCATTTTATCTTGGATTTGATTAATTGATGGTAGAGATAATTGTGGCAAATTTAAGCCATCTCACGAGCAAAACTGACAAAAAAAGGTGAATAGTTCCTTTCTACTTGTGATGGAAATCTCATGGTCTATAGACTATAATTAAGATGGCATATGACCCAAAAAGAAAAGGAGCAAAATCAATTTCAGACTCAGTGCACTTTAGAAAGTTGGTAGCAACTTTTTTATTAGCTCATATATGATCAAATCAATTGATGATGAAACTATGGTTAATTTTCTTGTGTGTATTGAATTGGAATATTGCAACAAACATTTCCCAATTCAACCACAAAAATGAATGTTGCATCATTTTGGGTCGGTGGTGGAGCAGATATATATCCAAGTTTATAGCAGTGGCAAGTGACGAAAGTGGTGACGGTCAATAACTCGTAAGGATTGAGTTTCTAGTTTGATGAGCAGCCGAAATTGGAGTGTGAAGACAACTTGCAATATCACTATCTCACTCCCCAATTCCGTGTCGTAATTTGCTAAAATTGTTGTATACTTATGTTCTCAAGAATTATTTGTCAGGATATTCATTCAAATCACAAATCGCATCTTGACCCATTCAATACAGATTTTATTCTTGCATTGTAGAATGTAGATGCTATTTCTGCATCAAGCTGGGAAGTTGCTGGAGCAGCTGCAAAAATGTCACTGTTAAAGTAAGGAGTGATGATGAGTGAATCAGCATTGAATGCTTGGTTGAGTGGTGAATTGCACAGTGAAGGAAAATAGAGTCATACAGAAATTCAGCCATCTTGATAAAAAACTGGAAACAACAAAAAAAAATTAAAAAAAAAAAAAGTAGTTGATAGTTTTGATACATCTTTATCCAAAGTCACAATTAATGATGCCCCATGTGATTCCAATCTTGACTTTGGCTGAAGATAGAATTTGATTTCTCATCAGGAAATGGAATCCATAAATCAACCAATGAGGCATCAGATGAAGGGATTTAGCTGTAGAATTCCGTTATAAGCAATATTATATAAGTGCGTGACTTTGACCCTTAAACAAAGGAATTGATGAGTTTATTTGTTTAGTCATAAAGTAAAATGTCATAAAGTTAAAAAAAGTTTGATGTTTAGTGTAAACAGATAATGAGGACTGAAGCATGATGTTTCTTCTTCTGTTTTTCTGCAAGTGATGATGTGTAGCCTAAATTGAAGAAAAAAAGATGCAACTTATACACCAAATCCTTAAATTTCAATGGAAATTAAACATAAGGAAGTTTCAAATAAATCCAATCAATGGGTCTTGGAGGTTGATGATGATGGCATGGTCAAATTCTGAGAATGAAAATAGTTGGAAAAACTAGCCATTGTGTGTGTGGAGTGTGGACTGGCCACTTTAACAAGAACAAGCGTGCTCTCAGATAGATTCACTCAATCATACCATTGGATATGTCACACAATGAGTAAAATGACCAAGAATGCTGACTTTTTTTTTATGTTTGGGCCAAAAATTCAAGACGCTAGTAATTAAAGTAAAGTAATGGTGGATTTGGGAAAATTATTCCTTAATTATCTTCTTCTTCTTTAATGAGAGACATGCATGGTTAATACTTAATAATATAGTGGATGAACAACAGAACAAGTCAAGACATTTGAGACATTAAAAAAATTAAAAGAAATGGCCACAGAATTGAAGATGGCAAACTGAGATGGAAGCAAGGATTTGAAAAAGAGCACTATGGATACGAGTTTTAGGTGGGTAATAAAATGATATCATGAGGAGGAATTTTTTTTCAAACTCACTCAGCCCTCCCAACTTTCTGTTCTTCATTGCTTTTCGTCCTTGCTTTTTGTTTTTTTGTCCAAAAGTTGGAGATGGAGGATTTCAGATATCTAACAAGAAGTGAAAAATGTGTGTGAACAGAATGTTAATACAATCTTTTGTTCAAACTGTCTGTGAAGAAAAGTATAATGCGCCTCAAATTAAGACAGACAATAAGCACAACCATTTTGCCTTTCGTCTTAGAATATAATTTGCTATATTCCCAGATCCTAAGTTCAATGCAGGGGGGACTAGTGATCATTATTTAGAGTTGGAAGCTTGGTGGGATTTGGATCCTTTGCTTTTTGCTAAACTTCATCTGGATTGGATCAGTTTGTATTTAAACTTTCTTGCATAAAGAACAGACTTCATCTGGATTGGATCAATTTGTATTTTAACTTGATTTAAGAACAGATCTCTTATGCACGCAATTTTGCAGGTTTAGACTTTAGACGGAAGCATTGCTTACAGCATACTCCCACTCTCTTTTTTCTGAGTTTTCCGAGTCTTGAGCAGTTGAGCTTACCAACTTGTTTCCAGGATTTCTTCCCTTCAATCAGGGTTTTGCACTGGTTCATATTATTAACCATTATTTGGCACTTGGGCATATGCACCCTTTTGATGTAAGATCAAATTCACTTTAACAGCAAGAGGGATCCTAAAATGGTGGCTTCCATATAAATAGGGTAGGATGCAGAGATTGTGCATGATTAGAGAAACTTAAAAGCAAAAGCTTCAAGAAAACCATTAGTAGGGAGATGTGCTGATGAACAACTTCAACATTACCAAGTAAAATTTCAAAGAGATTTTTCAAATTTGTGATCTTGACTGCTTCACAAACATTTCTCTTCCTCGTATCTTCAAAAGTTCCTGGCTGAGATCAGAAATAACCCCACTACTTTGTAACAACTATTGTATCATTGCTAAGTACAAAATGGAAAATGAAAACTATGATAATGTCAACCATTCAAATCATCTACTCTAGTCCGTTATATGCTTAGACTAAGGGAAAAACAGTAGATTTATATGAGTCTGTCAACCAAACCGTTTCCCAAGGTTTGCGCTTTCTGATTAGCTCTTTTGACAGAGACATCTTCACTGGAAGGGTAAATATTGCTGCTGTTCATTATCTTCTAGCTGAATTTACCAATTTCCATTTTTTTCTTAATCGCCCTCTGCCCGTGATATATGAAAGAATCGAGTATACCCGAAACAGTGAAAACACCTGTAAGGACATCAAAATTCTAGGGTATTAACATCAGAAAATGAGGATAATCAACAGAGACATTTGGATAAATCAGTAGCTCTTTCACAAGAATTGGGCATGCATTGAACATAGAAAATCATGAAGCAAAAACATTTATTGCATTCTAGCACAACAATGCTTATATAATCAGGTTTGGATGAACCCTGTGACTGGTCATTCTTCAAAATCTGAAGTGTTTTAAATGAAAATTCCGTTGAAGGAAACACAACAAACATACTCCTTTACCATCAAGAGGTTGCATTCCTTATATTGATGTACACTAGCAAAATCTATACTCAGAAAATCAGACTCGTGCATCACTTGCTACAATTGCATGCAAACAGGGGAGTGGAAAGAGAGGGAAGAAATCAAGGGCAACCACCAAAACCATCAAAACTGAAAGGAAGGATTCAGATCCAACAGCCTCTCCATACAAAAGTGAAGTATGCATATGCTTCAAAATATGTATACAATTTATGTAAATAAACAGGTTTCAAAGCTAGTAAACCACCAACTAATGAATGGATTGTATTATTTTTTCAAGTGTTTTCAGCTTTAGACAGAAAGTGTAAATTACCTCCAATTATCGCACAGACATTTGTAAGAAAATGCAAAAATGATACGTGCTGCTCCGTAAAAGTTACCTGCACCGGTAAGAGTGACAAAATCAATCATAACACTAAACATCCATGATTTTTTGAACACACAATGGCCATGGAAAAACAAATTGGGGATAAACACACTAGTCAAACCCACAGCATAAACCCACCGTTTAGACTAGGCTGGACTGGATGAACCAAATACAAATAGAACTGACAAACCATCAGCTGAGGAAATTTTTTCCTAATGCAAGAACAAACCTTGATTGGTGAAAGGTCGTAAAAGAAAAAAACTCCAGGAAGCGACAAAAGACGGCCAATTTCTGCTCCCTTGAAATGTTCAGTGACAGAGAACTGCAAAAGGCAAATGCTGTTACATTTCTTCTAATTTTGGGTTAAAAAGTCAAAATAAGATAAAGCTTTGATTTCAATCAAACCTGATTTGATTGGATATTGTGTCCGCTTACATGCGTGTACACAGTAGGTACCACCTGCAGTACGGAGACAAATAGAGGAGTTATTTCATTCCATCTTTTCAGAACCCTACCGAGTTTTTACTAATTAGTAGAAAGAACTATTAGGTACCACTGACTACTGACAACCAAATAGAAATAAAGTGATGGAAAAATATCCATGTCCTATTAGTTCTGTGATGGTTGCTCTTTGAACCGATACCTGAAATTATAATTATGTTTTCAACTGTTACCAAGTATGCAAATATTGAGAAGCAATGTATTGAAGCAGACATTGAGGACCTTGGTAAACACAATCTGGTGCTTATAACTAATGTTAATCAAGGAAATCTATACTCCCAATTCTTAGAATATAAAAACCTGCTAATAGGAGTAGATTAAATACAGGAACCTTGGAAGGAGCCACTTAAATTGAACTACAAACTAACCTTGATAAAATATTGATACATCCCATTAGGTGTTTGTTGTATCCATTCAACACTGCAAGACACAAGAATGTTAATGTTATGTTGGAGGACTGTAATAATACCACTGTGTGTTAAGGAGAGAAATATACCCATCAAGAGGATTTACAACACCAGGGAAATAGTCTCCATAAGTTAATCTATTGATCTTGTGGCTTATCTGCAATACATTAAATAAGTTTAAAGAAAATTCAAACAGGAAAAAGGAAAATGATTGAAAGTAAATTTGCATTGTTTCACTTAATTTATGGCATCAAAGTCATTTCTTACATTAAAACTATCCTTTTGAAAAGCCAGCAGATCATGGACATGAACATTTGCCTGTTGAAAACTCTTCCCAGGTGCAAAATGAAAATTCCCAGCAACCTTATTGACATCTAAGAATCCATATAAGTTGCATCCTTCACCTTCTTCCTCTTTGACCCTCTGAAGAAACCCTTCCCTTTTACACTGACAACATGGAAAAGGAAGAAAATGGAAAACTATAAAATTCAAATTCCTGTGAAAAAAATAATGCTAAGAAAAGCAAAAACTGTTATACCACACTCTACAGAGGAACTTTTTTTATTCAATTGTATTAAAAGGAACTTTTGGTGTTTCGAAAGCAATTAGAAAAAGATATGGATTCAACGGCAATTCAACAAAGCCAGCAGCAAAGTTAACACTTCAAAAATCGCTAACCAAATATTATTTTCATTTGGACTTCAACCCAAAAGTTGATAACGGTATTAGCTAACACCACTCACAAGAAAGATGAAAATACCGCCTCTCATCCCATTTCATTTGAACATGCTGATACATGGGTAAACACAATTATAAAACTAGAATTTGCAAGACCCCACACAATGTCAAAAACTTAAGCTGGAAAATCTTGATAGCAAAAAGTAATATTTTTTTTTTCACTTCTTAATCAGAGGTAAGTGCATAAAACCAAGCAAAATGACTAAATTTTACAAGCCCCTTTTTTTGTGTTTAAATGAATCTGTGCACTCCCATTGCTACATTGCAATAAATTATCCATTTTGAGAACCACAACGGATCATTTTGAAATGAGCAAGCATCAAAATGTAACTTCCTTGTTTAAAAAGTAGTATCCCCTACCTCCAGGATTGAAACTTAATGATTCGATGCCAATGCACAAAATACAATGAAAAACTGCACTTCACTTTTTAATACCATGAGGAAATCTTATACAAACGTCACACTAGTGGTAACTTTCCAAGAAGAGTAATTCTTATTCAATTCATGTTGTTCTCTAGATTACCGGATAGAAACAAATTTAAAAGAAAAGGACAAAGCTGCTCACCTGGTCAATTAAATCAGGATTTGTCACTGCCCAACCTTTCTTACGGTATGCTTCTCGAACATCTTCACACGAATTGCAGCAATCATCATCTAACTGTAGAAAAGAGGAGAAATAGGATAGAATGTCAAAAATTTTAAAAGGATGATTATTGAACTAAAGGAGTTGCTTTATGAAGCAGCAAAACTGAGATAAACAAAATACATTCAAGGTTTGAAAATTAGAAACAAACAGGATCAGTTCACAGTTCGAATAAGCCTGGCAAAAAGATATCACGTTGCAATTTATAAGGTCAAGTAAAAGAATGGCAGTTAATTAACGACCAAAGAAATGCATACCGCTTCTGCTCCATAACATGAACCACAATATGTTTCATTATGTTCAAGTCTGCCGCCATGTTTCTGTAAAGGCTTTTCTATCTGTGCCAGTTGGAATGACAAATAGAATTAGTTCAAAATAAAAGTGCACACGTTTCACTGCTTCCAAAATACTCATAGCAATAAAGTTCAGACAAAAAGAATGTAGTTTTCTTTTGCATAAAAAATTCTCCGAGCATTTAAAATACTCTGGCAATGTGTTCTTACCACTGTTCATGATTTCGACAAACCAAGCGTATATGTTGCTACATTTCAAACCATTTCATACAGACAATAAGACAAATTCATTACAAAAAGAAAACAAACAAAAGGAAAATAATGATTTAAATACTAAAAAAAACTCTAGACCAAGGAAAAACTGAATATTCTCTTTACTAACCTTGGGAGCTCCAATGCCCTCTTGCCTTGTTTCTATAACATTACCATGGACATCAATTCTTTTCTTGGTAATATCATGTCTCTGCATGAGTTCATAGGAATGAAGAGTCACTCAATAAGAATGAGACAGTTTGCATACTATAGCATTTCATAGAAAGTTTTCAACTGACAAGGACACTTTCACCATCACCCATACTGTCTCAATGAATTCCCACCAGCATAAATTTTTAACTCGACGAAAAAAGTCAGAATTGGCAATCAGTGCATACCCCTATTAACCTCTTACAACCCCTCCCCCACCCCACCCCACCCACAAAACAAAAAAAAAAACCCAACTTCTTCTCCTAGCCTGGCAAGGTAATCACATGGAACATCGTGAAAGTGGAAATTGCTACAATTTAATTTACTGCAAAAGTGAGAAAAGCTGCTCAAAGAGAAAAATAATAAGGTTTGATTTCTAGTAGCACATACAACATCAAGGTGTTGCTCTCCGCTAATATCCATGGCATCAACACTGAGCATGGAACATGCAAGTGCTGGGAATGTGACATCAAACTGCACTTTCAGAGGCAAGAAAGAGAAATTTTAATTAGAGCATAGTACAATCAAACTAAATTCCATCCATAGAAAATAAAAAAGTATACAATGAGAACAAACAGTTCATACAGAAAAGGTATTTTTGAAAATATATTCCTGTTCAGTTAGCAGAAACTTAAATCTCAGCAAATACATGCAACACAGGTGTCAGTTACAAAATGTTTCAAGCTTTATTCTGAGATCATTTACAGAGCTCCAAAGTAAGATGCAGCGGTAAACTCAACAAGCGATAAGTTGCAAAAACAAAATTCTTTTAAGAGGTAGAAGTGGGGGGGCGAAGGGGTGGTGTTTGTTGGCTGTTAGGGAGCTATAGCAGTGCCATAACACATAATAAAGAGTATTTAAAGTCACAAAGGAGCAACATAAAAAGAATGAGAAAGCACATCGAGAAAAGAGAAAAAGAGTATTTCTTTACATTGATCCGTAGCCTTTCTCCCCTTGATGTATCTACCGTGAGTTTTGTCTCAGTTACTGCATGGAGATATAACCCTATAAAAAAACCAAAAAAAACATTGAGAACAAATAAGAAAGAAAATTGGTAATCACATAACCCAAAACTAACAAAATATCGCATTTTGCTTTCAATTTTGACAAAAATAAGGGGAAAAAATAGGAAACAAAGATTTAAAGCGCAGGTGAATGTTAATCTATCAGAGAAATTAGAGGTAATATAAGAGTAAACAAACAAGAATCAGCATGATCTAGTTAATTATCCAGGGACAAGTATATTCTCATACACATGGTCAAACAAAATAAAAAGACCCCAACACTTCAAATAATTCTGAAGACCAGAACAACTTCTATGCCAAAACAGAGAGGGAAAGAAGGTATCTAAGCAACAGAGCAATGGATGTGCAGAGTAGGTTGAAAAAAAAGAGGACCAAGTAGAAAAGAAACACGCCAAGAGAAAAAAAAAAAAAAAACTTTGATGGTACTAAATCAAAATCCAACTACTGTAATGATAGAATTATTGTTCTTATCAAAACACAACAAGGGTTTTTGACGAAAAACCATACCAGTTCCTTACTTTATGATTCCAATCCTACTTTTGATGCCAAAATAGGAATTAAAATGCCCCTCAAAGAGTTGGACATTGAATGGATAAGTCAAGAGTCAAGTCTACTTTCAAGTTCAGTTCAACAAAGCTCATATTCTTTACTTAAAACACCTTTCGAGCCTACTTTGTCATTCTGTCAATCTCTTTGGTAAATTTTCACCCAATACTCCCAATGAATTTAAAACAGCTTCCACAAAACACAAAGTACAAACGCAACAAAGCTTCAATTTTTTTCCTTTCAAAGTCTAACTTATTAATTTTTCCTAACATTCACGTATAACAGTAAATCAAAAGCTCAAAAAATAAATAAATAAATAAATACAAACGCAATTGCACGAAGTCATCACCAAATGATACAATACCTAAACCTAATGCCGATCCAAATATGCAGAGTTAAAAAACACGTATAATAAGTAAAGCAAATATGAGTGAAAAAGAAACAAACTGAGCTCGGAGACGAAGAGCAAGATCATGACGATGGTGGAAGCTAGGGTTATGACGCCACCGGACAGTGTTCTGCTGTAGAAATCTTCATTGATCTTCGGATACGCATCCAAACTTCGAATTTTACTCATTAAATTCTCCATCCTCAATCCTCAAAATTCTTATAAATGCATATCAAAATTGAAACTACAGAGAAGAGAAAAAACAAAATCTGATTTATTATTTTTTTTTTTTGCTAACTAAATTGGCTTAGACGCTTCGTTGAATAATGAAATAATCAAAATTGGGATTCGAATTGGATTCAAATACTTAACGAGGCGTTTAAGAGTAAAATCATCCAAGGCAGAGTTGTTGCTGTTGTGAATTACGATGATTTTCTCAATTTAAACAAAATTAAAAAATATATATTTTTGGGTTAATAAGAAAATGGAAAGGAGAGGGAAGTGGAGGAAATGGACAGATTGGATTCGCCGGAGAATAGCGTCGTCGTCAATTCTTCAATGTCGTGGGCTGGATCAGTTGTGATTTTATGATTAAGAATGTAGGCTGTTCTGATTTAGTTCTTGGGCTTACAAATGGCGATCGACTTGGGCTTCAAATCTATTCCTGGAACTGATTCTAGTAGCTATTGAATTTTTTTGCAAAAATAATAAAAAAAAAAACAAATTATACAATTGAACCAACCAGCTAAAATTGCCCAATGAAGCTGGATTAGGATTGAAAACTTAGTTCCGAAAAATCAAAATTCAAAAAAGAGTGATGATACGCATGGTAAAAAATTGTAGAGTGCAATGAGATAGTGAATGATGTGGTATATATGAAAAGACAAAATTATCCTACACTTAAAAGAAGAAGTAGAAAAAGGAATAAATATAGTGATAATTTGATTCTTCATCGCCGTAGTAAATAATTTTTTTCTTCGTCTTTATAAAAAAAAAAAAAAAAAAGGAGTAAGCCGTGACACGTTCACAAAAAAAAATCCTTTTGTAGCCAACGATTTATTAAAAAAATTTGATAAACTTAACACAAAAGCTTCCCATATGATAAATGTTTTGGAGCACTGAAAAAGCCCATGATTTGATGGGCTAATGGAAAAGATAGAAAACATTCAACAATTAATGCATATCAAATGATCTTGTAGGGCTATCGTGCATAACTCTGAGGTTTTTCAAATTTTTGTGAGAGAAATGATGAGAAATGAATTCTTGACACAATGGAATGGCATTGTATGGTTTGATGGACACAGAAGATATCAAAGTGAATATGATATAATCGAAAATCATGCAGTTTATGAATAATTGTATAATTGGGTTAATTAGCTTGACAAGATTTCATTTTTGTTTTCTTCATCGAGCTGATAAGCTTTTGCAATCGGAAGTGACTTAAACCGACAGCTCGTGCCAAATGCCAAACTTACATCTTTGCTAAAACACTTTTGACCATTCGTAGTGATCGAATTGTCTGTGTTTCTTGTCACCAATATTTGATTGACAAGATAACTCATAGAAATGGTTTAGTATTTAGGGTCATCATGCATGACCAGAAGTTGTGTCATTGATCATTTTAATCTGCAAGATATTGTTGGGTATTTGCAAGAAAATTTCTTCCTATCTAAGGCCCCAATAATGTTCTCATTTCAAGTTTCTTTGCTGCATAAATGATCAATTATGAACTTTCGTCGGAATTTCAGAAACCTCAGACTGTCATTTTTCTTTTGTTTGGTTTGTTTTTGTTAAAGTAAGTCCTCATTGACGAAACTACAAAATATTGTCACGCAAAACAAATCTAGTCAGCTCAAACTTGACATGTAGAGTCATTGTTGGAAAATAAACTAAACTTTTGGTAATTAGAAATTTAATTATATGTTTTGTTTCTTGAGTTTAAATTAGTTTCCTAATAGTATTTGTTTCTTAATTAGTTATTAGTAGGAATTAGGAAATTGTGGAATTAAGAAACCTCTTACACTATAAATAGAGGGTGTTAGGGATCTTTGTAATGAGAGGAGTTGGAGAGAGAAACGTCAAAGAGTTGTTGTGAGAAAAAGCCATACGGCGCCTTAGAGAAATTCCGTGGACTAACGGATATTGTTGTTGTGTAACGGTTGTGTCATAAGTGAGATTTTATAATTGTTGTAATCCTCTCCTCCCAAACATATTTTTGTTTATTGTGATTTGGTTAATTTCGATCCTTCATTCATTCATCATCATCACTAGTGGTTCCATTTCCCGGCCATATAATTAAGATGGATGTTCCTCTTTAATTTTTCCAGCATGGTGGATATGCTAAATTATTTCACAATCTCCTAAGTTCATGCATGATATATTCTTATCTTCACAGAGATCATTCTAGGATAAAAAGAGAGCCCCTTTTGTTCTTTAACTAGATATGGATCCTCAATATTGTATTCCGCACATTTAATGTAAAAATTGCAAGAAAACAAAAGTTTGCGTACTTGATTTCTTCTCATCAATAATTGATTTAGTTATCTCTGATGACAATATCCGGTCGAGGTTGCATTGGCAATGGCAGCTTCATTATTGGCCCCAAGGCATACTTAAGAATCCAGAGTGGAGCACTAAATAAGCTTGCCAAAAGAACAAAATCTCTTTATCCATGCATTTAATTCTCAAGAAAAAAAAAATGCTAGCCAAGGGGGAATTAGTATCAAGATATGATCATGAGATTAATTAAGCATCTCTTCTTTCATACATTCATTTTGATTCCTCATTGATCTACGCAGGGGCCATGTTATAATGATGCATTTGTGTAGTAGTGGAGGACAAAAATATGCTCAAAAGCTCTTATGAGTAAATGTTTTCTCGAGTTAAGATTCACCTGTATATTAATGGATCATGCATTGTTTATTGTTTTCTCAAATTTTTGCTTTACATAAAGATATGCCAATATAACTAAGCATATATCTCACAAAGTTGCACCGACTAAAAATAGGGCTAAGATATGCCAATATAACTAAGCATATATCTCACAGAGTGACACCGACTAAAAATAGGACTAGGGTTAAGTTTAACTCGCGTATTTCGGTGACCTCAAGCAAGGTCTAGTTGAGGGGATAAAAAAAGTATGTGTTCCCTTTGAGCTCATTAAAAATTCCACAATAGATATTGTGCCACCTTCAATGAACAATTGGACTAAAAACTTTCTTATAGTTAAGAGAAGATCAAGTTACAAAAAAATATGTAGTTGTAAGTAAACACAGCTATGTGTTCAACTTTAACTCTATAAATCACATTTTGTGATCATTATTGTGATACATACTATTAAGATTTGGCAAAAGTTTTATGTCTATTGGCCGATATTTTTTATTTTTTTTTGAATTTAGAATCGATTACTTATATATAGATACACGCTGCATATAAGTAGGTAGAGTTTTGCTTTAGATAAAAGATATGTTGGCAAAATTATATTCATTCACATTTTTTTAACAAGTCATAAGCAAATGTAATAATATATTTATTCTAATTCTCTAGTACGAAAACATTGCACATGAACATTTGTGGAGATTATTCTACATTAATCAAGGTGCCATTGCCACTGGGGCACCTCGTAGGAATCCCTTCACTATTGGGTGCTAGGCAGGCGGACATGTCAAGGGCCCTAATTATCAATGACCAGAGCCGTAGAATCTTTGCTTATAAAACTGATAAGTAGCTTTTTGCAATGTAATAAGCACGTGAAAGTTGATTTTTTTTTTTTTTTTAGCAGATTTTAATGCAATTACAAATCACATTTCAACTTTTCTTTGTCATTCGTGCGAGGATCCAATCAAATCAAGAGTTAGCACGCATGATAGATCACAAAAAGTTATTGTTTACTTTAGATCTCTTTCTCACACCAATATATATACCCTTTGAAAATTTACATTCATTTGGTGTGTGGAGGAATATTCAGATAACTCAAGCAACCAATAATTGTCAACTTGTCTTTATATTTTCCTCCTCCTTTTTGCTCAGGAGCATCATAATAGATTCAACTTGTGCATATTTCAACGTAAAATTCTTTGGCAAAGCAAATGTAAAATTGACCCTTAAGAATAATTAAGCGTGTAAAGATCTATCTCATTCGTTTGTGTATAAGAAATCGTCAATTACTTACATCTCAAGGAAATGGAATACTTTAAATATATATCAACTTTCGTATTAAATGCTAAGATTCTTATAATAATTCTTGACATATTGGATCAACCCTCCTTCTTGATTACCAATGGAACTTCATTGCTTCAAAGGGCCATTATGCTTTTTGCTCTAAGTATATACGTTTAGAGGCAATCCATGAGACACTGGAGTTTTTAAGAATGACTTGGACATGCATGGCGATTAGGGTTCATTAAGTTCATTTTGCTTTCGCCCAGAAGAAAGCTTAGAAGACTGGATGCATGAAATGAAATTCAAAGCTTTATGAAGCCAATGTTAATCCATTAATCAGTGAACTATTGTTGTAGTGGATTCAATAATTTATTTGTAGCATGGGAAGTTGTTATTTTAGAGTATTTTTGCATATAATAAGTAAATATAAGAAAGTGTCAGTTTATATATAGCAGCAACTTCACTTTTGGACCATTCTAGTACTCCTGGTTTGGTGCTGCACTTTGCATCTAGCTAGGGGGAATCCAATAGAGACGTTCATATCCAACGTTTTACAAGATCATACATGTATATATATGAGATTATGCAAATTATTATGTTTCAAGAATTTGTTTTAATTAATATCCTCAAAACTTTCTCCTATTAAACATTCGATTGACAAAAAATGACAACGAAAATTATGATGTAGAATGGATTGAGGATGATTTTGAACTTTGCAAGATCAAGTCAAAAAGGGGACAAGGTAAAAAATTTTAGGTCGTACACTTCAAACAAGCGTAACTTTTTCATTCGAACTCACAATCTTCTTTATTATATATCATTTCGAAATTCCCCACAAAATCTACAATTCTTTTTATTTTGTCCATTTTGAGGTCCATTTAAATTTTGGTAATTATTTATGTTTCCTTTTCTAATTCGAATTATGGTTTTTTTAATTCTATATAAGTACTTGTAAGGTGTTCTTTTCACTATTACGACATTGTTATCATTGAATTACTTTTTCAAGTTCTTGATTTGTATTCTTGTATTTTCTATGAAAAAACGTGTCTTATTCTACGTCCTAACTTCAAACAAGCATAACTTTTTCGTTCGAACTCACAATCTTATTTTATTATATATTATTTCGAAATTCTCAACAAAATCTACAATTCTTTTATTTTGGCCATTTTGAGGTTCATATAAATTTTGGAAATTATTTATGTTTCCTTTTCTATTTCGAATTATGGTTTTTTTTAATTCTATATAAGTACTTGTAAGCTATTCTTTTCATTATTACGACATTATTATCATTGAATTACTTTTTCCAAGTTCTAAATTTGTGTTCTTGGGTTTTCTATGAAAAAACGTGTCTGATTCTACGTTCTAATTTCAAACAAGCGTAACTTTTTCGTTCAAACTCACAATCGTCTTTATTATATATCATTTCGAAATTCTCCAAAAAATCTACAATTCTTTTATTTTGGCCATTTTGAGGTCGATTTAAATTTTGGTAATTATTTATGTTTCCTTTTCTAATTCAAATTATGATTTTTTTTTTTAAATTCTATATATATAAGTACTTGTAAGCTGTTCTTTTCATTATTAGGACATTATTATCGTTGAATGAACATTTTTCAAGTTCTGAATTGGTGTTCTTGTGTTTTCTATGATAAAACATGTCTTATTCTACTTTCTACATAGTGTTGGCGGACAAAGCAGAATGTGTTTACCATGGACACGTGCAGTGCAATATATCCAGCTCCATTTCTACCACAACTAGAGCCTGCATTGAACATCACAATTAAGAGGCAAAAAATATCCCCCAAACCCCACAGCCGTGAGGGAAGAGGATTGTTGGGGGACGGTCTTTTGAAGATTGAGAAATTTGACTTGGAAAAAAAAGAGAGGAAAAACCATTCTCATTCAATTATGGTTTGATCAGATTCTTGCTGCAAACGACAATCAATAATTTCATCAATACCTAATTATTGAATGCATCACAATCATACAAAAGTAAACGATGCCTTGCAAATTGTGTTCTGCCTTTTAACCAAATTAGGACAAAGTTACAAAAAAAATAATTGTACCATATTGAACTTGTGCTAGACTTTAGATGGAACTACCCAAAAAAAATCACCATTGCATGTGTGTTGTGACCACCTAAAGGTCTTTTCTTTCATTCACAACAAATGCTACCATAATCTTACCAAAGAGAACATTTGAAGATGCATTCCACTTATATAAAATCTTCTTAACTAAAAAAATGTGTCATTTTTCAGTGAGACCGTCTCATATATGAGACTTGTGTATGAATTTTACTTTAGCGTATAAAGTATAAAAAATTAGCGTATTAGCATATAAAGTATTAAATATTAGCGTGTAATGTATAAAAATTAGCACATTAGCATATATATGAGATAGTTTTACAAGAGTATTTGCGAAAAAAAAAATTCTCTTATCCCCACTTTAGAACATTTTAATCTTGATAAAAAAAAAAAAAAAAAAGGCCCATTTGAAGGATATTCAGATTTGTGGGAAAGTGGGGAAGGTTGGCAAGAAATTGAAGATATAAGTGGGGTGATGGATTTTAAGTGGGCAGCGCATTTTGGGCCTATGGGGCCATGATTAGTGGGTCCAGATGAATCATTGCCAGGCCAACAAGCATGTCACGTCAAAAGTGAATTGGGCCCACCAGCCGAAGCGTTTTTTTAAACTTCATTATTGGGGGCCATCTTTTAACCGAAAGACTGAATGAAAGTTGCGGTTAATGCGGCAGTTTTTTCAGTTACATTTTTTAAGTTTCTGAGGTTTTGAACACAAACCTTAAAACCATTTTAGTATTTCAAAGTGGAAAAAATCCTTTGTGATTCGTGGCCATTAAGGTGATTTAATTTAGAAAAACCCTTCACCATTTTTCTTAATTCATTCTTTTTATTAACTTAATAATTAATGGAGACTTAATTTGACCTTGTTGAAGTATCAAATTTTCAAGAATCCTCGTATGTAAAATATACATTATTTTGATGCAATAGGAAAATTGAAACACTATTGATACACTCGGAAATAAACAAGTAAATCTTATAAGTTTATGTGCTAATTTATTTATGTGGATTCTAATTATGTGTGCAAAGTATATAATATGGCGTTTAATTATAAAGACAATAAAATTATTCATGAATATGAGCCCAAATATTTGTAACTCATATTTGAGTTCACTAATTGATAAGCAAAAAGGCAGCACAACAATAATTTCTATCATGTTTGATCGGTTTGGAGAAGCTTTAATTTTGTTGTTTTTCAACTACTCAAAGGAAAAGATTGGATTAGTAATATGGAAGCAATTTCATTGAGTTTGAGTGTTGGTTTTATCCAATTATTTTGAAGGAGATTTGACTTCAATTTTATTTTTTTCTTTTAAAGAGAAAAATCTACTCCAATTTTAGTTGAATTGAAAAACTAACATAATGGTAATTGATTTTGTTACTACATACCCCCGTCCTGTGGTTTGTGACCACTTTTAGTTTATAACTTTAGACCATTTGTTAAATTGCTCTTAATGCATTGTTTTAGAGGTTGAACAATTTAAAACAATATAATGATTCTCATCTAATATTACTATGAATTATTATTAATCTTATTAATAAAATTATTGCTTTTGATTAACAAAACCTGAAGAAAAACCAATAATTAAACCAAATACATCATGATGCCATATAATTTATCTAGGGTTTCTAATTATATACTTTTTTGAATCATCGGGCCTAACTGCATCGAGTAATAAGAAAAATCACCAACACAGGAATTGCGAGAGTAAAAGGTATCCACAAATTCTATTTTATTAAGGAATTTGTCTTGCATTTTGATTTACAATTAAAGTTAATTAGTTTAATTAATTTATGTCCCACGCACGCACTTTGTATGAAGGATGAATTTCCATCAAGTATATATAGGATATTAGTTTCGTTTAGTATATTTTAAACTGGTGATCATCATGCACCGTATATGTTTTTCAAGATTTGTTGAATGATGAAATTAATGAAGAATAATCCAAAATTTCAAAAGAGTATAGGCTCTTATTATAGATTCTAAAATATGTCTTCATATGGGTTCCAATTCCGATGAATGTCATTGTCCTCCACAAATGTTGTTGCTTGCTCCTGCCATTGCCATTGCCATTGCCATTAATGTCACATATGTTCTTGCGTTCACATTATTCATTCACTTTTTTCATAATTAAATATGGGCATATGCAGTATCATGATTATTAATTAAGTAGTTCGATCAAAATATTACTCGATCGTGCAGAGAAAATCACAGTTGGTAAGATTTTTCTGATAAAAAAGAAATTAAAGAACAGATGAAAAAGATAAAAGAAATACTTGTTTAATCAATTCTTGATTGAACCTAACTTCTTGCATATGCTTTAATCTCATTTGAGATTTTCACTTTTTCAGTGTGTTTTTTTTTTTTTTCTGTGAAGGGGTGGTGGGGGACCGGAGTTACAATCGCCTTATTCTTGTTTCTTGCATGATTTTCAAGATCCAGAGTGATCACATCTATATATGAGTATGATCTGTGTCGTCAAGTTAAGATCGATAACCAATACATTAATTTCTCACTTTTACACAAGACATGCATGCATTAATTTGTATATTTGTCTCAATACCAACCCTTAAATATTGTTCAAAATAAGAATCATAAGATTATGAAACTAAATTGTTTAAGTGGGTGTGAATAAAAACTTTCATGCTTTGATCTTACCAAATTTATATAAAAAGTTCTTGACAAATCATTTCAACTTTTTATGCATGATACACTATGTTACAATCTTATTTTTCACCCACCCTTATATCATATATGTAGAACTCCGGTCTCAGACTCAAACTTGGAGTCGGAAAAGACCAAAATGATACCGAACTTGAATTTTAAACTCTAAACTTTGGGTCGGAAAAGGTCAGAATGATACATTATGTTACATACATGATCTTGTCTTATTATTATTTTATTAGTTTTCTTTTCTAGCTATTTTTAGTAGTTTTCTTTTTTAGCTATTTTAGAGTTATTTAGTTATTTTTATAAATACTCTTGTTATGTACATTTATTTCTTAACCTTTCGTTAATAAACAATAATCCTATTTTTCTTTAGTTTCAACACTTGTTACATATAAAGAAAATTAACAATGTGGAGGAGACCATGGCATAAAAAGAAAGTCTCATTATATATATAGTTGATGTCATTTCTTGCAAATAGGCGAAAGAATTTTCAAATCATAATTTTGAGCTATTTAATCATGACATGTTTCCCTAAATAGTTTACTGAACTTTTGTTATAATACTTTAATTTGCCTCCTAAAAATTCTAAACTAAGAAACCGTACTTAGAAATTAATCTTTAACATTTACATTTTTGCAGTTTACACTAGTTGTTTTATTGTTTTGAAGTTGATCATCATGCAAGAATACTCATAGAGTACTAAGGGAAAACTAGTTCAAAACTGAGCTGTTAATCTTTGCTTTTTCAGTTTAATGTCACTCTACTTAAAATATTTGCCAGATTATATGCTTTAATTTGTTCCACGTTATGCTCCAAGTTAGGGGAAGATCGAGGAAGTAGAGTAGAAATTTGGTATTCTTGCGTTAAAAGTTATTCCATTCATTTTTTTCAAAATTAATTCAAAGATTCATTCATGTCTTGACTAATTTAATTAAACTGGCCTGCCTAACTCACTTTTTGACAATCAACCACCACTTAATTAGAGCTCTTTCACAGTACGTGTCAGAGATTGAATATATACCATTTAATTTGTGTAATTCAAAAAAAGCATCTCTTATGGTCCAATGTTTTGACTGTGC
Organism: Ophiorrhiza pumila; assembly: GCA_016586305.1. Classification (NCBI taxonomy): domain Eukaryota; kingdom Viridiplantae; phylum Streptophyta; class Magnoliopsida; order Gentianales; family Rubiaceae; genus Ophiorrhiza; species Ophiorrhiza pumila. The sequence continues at coordinate 30,882,230 of BLIW01000010.1, forward strand.
ATGCATGGAAGGAAATAAAAAACTTTTCAAGAACGTACCAAAAGAAAAAAAAAATTATGCAAGTTTGAAAAAAAAAATGCATTCCAACATGTGTTTAACTATTTGTAATCATCAACATAATGCATAGACAGAAGAATTAATTAATCCCTTTATATATTTCGATCGATCCCTCATTTTAATTGTTTTTAAAAAAAGTTTTACAAACGAAAAAAAGGTTGGTCCAGAAGGGAAACAAAGATTAAATATGTGGTTAAGGTAGGTTGATGCAATACGTATAACAACTTAGCATATGCTAAACTAATATATGGTTATAATAAGCTGATGGGATGCATAATAATGGTTTTCTAGCGTAGATTTTACTAAACAAAAAAGTATGATTATGGAGTTTGGCCTGTATGATTTTCTTGAGATGACAGTGTTTGTGAATATATGGTCGGTTTCATTTTGTGGACAATGTTCAACTAATATGCCAAAGATCTGTTCAGTTCAGCTAAAAGACAGGCGCAGTTTCTTAAAGACAAGTATGAACTAAGGAAAAAAAGTGAATCAATATATTCCCATCACACATTTCTTAATTCCTTGAAGAACATTCTTATATACATACAACAATAATAAAGGCAGTTCTGATTCTATTTTAAATTCAAAACCCTTGACTGTTGTTGTTCATGTAATTGCCTGTGAAGTTTCCATCATTTTTCGTCCTGACAATGTCCAACAATTAACTATAGAATTCATTCCCAGAAGATCACATTTTAGTTACAATCTTAAAAAGTGTTTAAAAAAAATAAAATTTCCTTCACATATCTATACACATTTTGGAGAAAAACTATTGTGAGACTATTCTTTTATATTCTTCCGTTTTCGGAGAGGTTCATATATATAAGACGGGTTTCATGCATGAAACGGGCAATTAATGACAATTGAAATTATGATTATAATTTCATGTCATTTTTATTATGAATTAAAATTATAATTAATTTGTATATGAACCGTTTCATACGAGTTTTTATCTAACTCTTGAGATGTGCCAAGGAGTGCCTAATTTCTGGGGAATATGAATATTTTGTAAGGAATAAAAACTAGTGTAAACAAAGCAACATAGAAATTTGGTTGCTGACTGGGTGCAAATGCAAAATGCCAGTGGAACGTCTTGCTGTGATGACCACGAGAAAGAAAACAACACAAATGATGCGCTTTCGGTCAGACATGAACGATTACGACATTGACAATTGAGCACGGATTTATGTGCATTCACAAGTTATAAATTCATAATGCTGCTAGTTTTTATTTTGAATCGGTTGATTAAGTTAAAGAAAGATCAAAGAGTTCGCTGCTAGTTTTCATCATCTTTTCCAGGGGCGCAAACGAGAAAGTTCTTTCTTTACAAATTAATCTTTGTCGTTGTCGTGGGCATCTTCGTTTTGACTATAGTGCGTACCTGGATATTTGATCAGTCAGAAATATATGCAAACGTAGAAAAATTGTATGAACAGTAATTTTGCTAAATAGTTGAATCAATAAGACAAAAAATTTGCTCCATTTTTAAACAAAATGAAACCCTTTAATCAGTTAATTAAACTTGTTTCAAACAGGGTTTTTTTGTTAAAGTGGGCTTCACATGATTATGTTCTTCCATTAGTACATCTATGGTGCTTTTCTCATGGTCAATGAATATTAATTTTCTCATACATAGTACGAGTGCAATGTCCAACAATAATTGATGATGTCGTTCAGATGACATTATAGTTAGTTCAATATCTCATGAATTCATGTGATGCACGCATATATAAGCATTTTGTTTAATGTTTGTTTCCTCATTCATTAAATGGGATGGTCCAAACTCCAAACTCCAAAGTATTTTTTGGTATTTGATTAATTGAAACTGTTCAATGAAAATGCGGAACTGATAAGTCTCCAACTGACAATACTGATACATAAAAGCTTTGATGGAAAAGAAGACGAAAATGAAGTTGTCGGAGCCTGGAATTGAATGATTTACTTCTGGAAATTAATCCCAATGGAATTAAGACAAAAAGAAAAATGAATGGCAAGTAGCTAGTGAGAACGGTAAAGCTTTCCAGATGATTTTGTATGCCTAAGTTAAAATATGCCTTACCATTTAGTCAATGTTATGCTATAGTATATAATATTCATTATTGCAAAAAAGAAAGAAAAAAAAAGTCTTTTCTTTATTTTTCTGTATATGGACGTGTGTTGAAAATTGAAATATTTTTCAAAGTCTTTCATATTGGAACTTTTCTTGATTAGGTTACTTTTTTTTTTTTGGCCTTTTGTGCGCTTTTTGAAGTATTTTGTGTATTCCAAATTAACTGAATTTCAAGAATTTTGAACATTAGGGATCAATACAAAGCTGCCATTGTCATATTCGCCGATCCCTTCACTAAATATCGCTTCTTATAATATAAATGCACCACTTGTCTTTTTACTAATTATAAATTTATAAAAATAATTATTAACAATTTATATCTTTAATAAAAATACATGTTACATCGTTTATATAAAATATTATAGAATTTGAAAGAGGGAGTGTCACAAAAAATTCGTTAGGCTTCCTTTTGCTGTTGAAATTTGAAAAGAATTAATTGTTTTTTAGTCTAAAATAGTCAATATATACAAATTGGCTTACCCTCAAGATGCTAAAACATACATAAAAACAGTTTAATTGCCATGAAAAAAAAAGGTTGACCAAAGCAAAATAACGACAAGGTGTCAATTAATAACATTAGTACTATATTTTGCAAATAGTTTAAAAAAGATGGTCCATTATGCTAACTCTGCCTTTTACCAATTCAAAGGGGGAAAGGAAATGAATTCAATGCATGCACCCGAAGCATCATTGTCTTATTTTGCTTCTTTCCAGATCATATATGCCATTTTATGGAATAGGCTGACATTCAATTGAAAAAATGTTTATAGGGTTTTAACTAAATAAAGTTTGGAAAGTCGTAGAAGCCATTAATTTCTTAATTCCATGACTTAAAAGCTAACATTAGTATATATTATTATTATTTTTAAATTTAATTTATTCTTTGACTGTGCATGTATATACGTACTTCTTAGTATGAATAAGAGACTTTCTTAGAAGACTAAAAGAAAAATAATTAAGGAAATCAAAAGCATCAAAATCAAGATTCAAGGCAATTTCTAGAGCATATATTATTGCTGATGCGAACAACTCTGTAAAGGAATCATACAACTTACAACGGCAATAATAGATTAATTAATGCCGGTTTTATTTTTCTTTTGAATTTCCTTTCTTTGAAATCAATATATTCTTGCTTCTTGGCCACGATGTTCTTATTTTGTCAGAGGTACATATCAGCCATGACGCCATTATTCTGGCAAAATTCCATTACTCAGATCCTCAAGAAGGTTGTGCTCCAACAATAAAAATAATTTTCTTTATTTTTCCTTATAATTTTAGTTTAATCTTCCCTATATATTTTTTCTTTTTTCTATCTCATTGTTTCATTTTTGTGTCTGCTAACACAAAATCAAAATTCATGTATAACATGAACGTTGATGGCAGCGTACTAATTTATTATTGTTGCTTTTTTTTTAAGTATAAATAGAACACGATGACGAAATATGATCAATTTAACCGATCTCATATAGTTGAATAAAGGCTTTGCTATTGTTGTTATTGTTGTTTTTGTATAAAATTTTAAATCTATTGACTCCATGTACATATTAAAAATTATTGTTGTAGAAAATTTTGAATTTCACAAAGAAGAATGTAAAAAAGAAAGAATTTGAGAGTCGAATTATAATTATTATTATTTTTGTTTCCTAAATGTAAAATACTGACATTACAAAGTGTTCTTTAACCCCCAATTAATGTAATTTGTAAATTAATAAATAAAGCTTCGACAAGTGGACAAAATTAGCTAAGATTATCATATTTACTTATTACCACAAGTGTCTCTTCATTATGGGAATCTTTTTTATCAACTAATGTTGCATTCTTACTTTTGTTTTCATTTTTTTACCTTTGAGTAGAAACAGTACTTGTATCATTTTCACATGAATTTTAGAAATAGAAAAACAATGTTTGGTGTGTCTTTACATGGCAGTGGTTGGATAGTTTTCTTTTTTTTTAATAAAAAAAATTAATGAATAATTGTAGTGATTAGATTCGAATTAAAGTCTCTAATCAATAAGAATAGACACCTCTGCTCCCTAAATACCATGCTTTGGCTCATAGGACAGAATTAATGAAGCATTTTTCACCACACAATTAAAAAAATGATTTAATTTTCTGTTTTATTCATGATCAAATCTTAATAGTATTTAATGAATCTAATCAACCAATCATTTTGTGCAACTTTAGCATCTTAACCATTTGATTAGTGGAGACTCATTGGAAATAATGCCAATCTCTCAATAAGGTTAATTTTTTAGTTCTCTTCCAATTGATAGAATATTTACCAAGATCCTCATCATTTCCCTCACACCATGAAAGGGGGAAAAAACCAAAGAAGAGAAAAAAAATAAAAACATGAAAAGAACAACTCCCACTGTTAAAGTTAAATAAATTAAATCACAAAAAAAAAGAAGTAAAATAAACACGTCATCATGCATGATGTATTATTGTGATTTCTTAACAAGCAAGTGTTCAATGGCAATTATTACAGCAATCTTAATGTATGACTAAGATATGTGCAGCAGTACAAGTAAACAAGCCACATATGGTTGGTTAATAATAAGATCAAATTAACCTTAATATTACATAGTTGCACTAAAAAAATTTTATACTGCTAATATTATCTTTTTTTTAAAAAATAAAGTTTCCCTGTTATTTTTTTAATGAAACTACTTAATATAGAATAAAATATGGAAGATTAAACGAAAATTTTGATCTGATTAATAATAGTACCATCGTAATATCACATCATCTTGTTATGATTAGGGTAAATTACATGGAATTTCTAAACTTTTTCACATTGTAAATGTTTTGTCACTATTTTTTTTTTCTAAATTTCAATTCACCTATTTATCTAACAAAAAAATGTGTACAATTGGCCATCTCGTCTAACTCATTGTTTTTTTTAATTTTTTTTATTAATTTCAAAGATTTTTAGGCATATTTTTAAGTGTAAATTCACAAATACAATTCTCTTAGATGAACACTCCCTAATATGCCAACAAACTATATTAATTTCCTCATTGGTATGCATAATTTTAACTTAATTATTTTTCTAAAATTTAACAAATAATAAAAGATAGTAGCTATATTAGACAAAATAAATACTAGTGAACTTTTTTTTTTTTTTTTGCTTAAATGAGTGAGTGATTGAAACTAAAGAAAATATTATAATGGTAAAAAATTTATAAATAAAAAAGTTTAAATGTCCTCTATATCATTAATTAAATAATAGTTAGTAAGGTTAAACTACCTTGCAAGTTCTTAACTATTTCAATGGTACACTTTTAACCACTATTTTCTTATTTCACTTTGACCACAATCTGTCAAAAGTAGTATAATAATAGAAATTTTATTAAATTCAACCATTATCAATAATTAATAGAGTTCAAGATTTTAGATCACCAAGTGCTTATTTAATAAATTCATACTAAAATATTTATACTTGAAAATATAGTTTAATAAAAAAAGAAATATTTAACCATCGAATGCAATAGAATTCCACTAGTATAAAATTTTTCATAAATGAATGATCAAAATAAAACAAACAAAAAATAGCTATTAAAAGTATACCATTTGAATAGTTTGGTGACTACTATTATAATTATTACCTTTTCATTTTTTTTCTTTAATTGCAAAAGAAAAATAAAAGAGAAAGATTTTATTTTTTTTTACAATTACAAATCAATTTCTATAATATTATATGTAATCCTATCTATATTGAGACCTTCCTGTCGGAACCTTTGCCAACAAGCGTGGCATCTTATGGGATAGTTGTACTTGGAACACTAGAATCTTCTGTCAAAGATTTTTCATAACTTATTATGTTTTAATTAAAACTACGCTGTAGGGTTCACCTATTTTTTTTTTTGTTATGGTGTAATAATTATAAAGTAATTTTAGTAATATTTATACATTTAGTCCCTAATTTTAGTGAAACTATATGGTTTCGAACGTTGGACCAAGTAATACTTGATAAATATTGTACATGATGTACTCTTTAGAATTAGAGCTTTTGAATTGTAGTGAAACCAAAGAAGTAATAGTATAAGTCTATAATAGACTGATAACCTTTGTAATCTTTGAAAGCACAAAGGCATAAAGGTAGAAAGAAGAGCCGGAAAAAGTGGGGATGTTTCGTCCCATAGTGCTTCGAACTTACTTATAAATTGACTAGACGCCTTCCCTTTGTTCGTTGTAAGTTTGTGAATTTGTGACTTGTGAGTGAGTAAGCGTGTTTCATTCTTTTCAATTCTCTCCCAACTCTTTCAACTATTTTCTTTGCATTTCTTCAATTTCTCAGAGAATTCATTTCATCTGTCTCACATTGTCCCACATTACAAACCTCTGTTTCTTTCTCCTCTGTTTTTCTCCAACGTTGTCTTAAAACTTCCTAGTCTTTTCCAGGTAAATTATTTACATTTTAATTCTCTTATGTATGTGGGTCATTGTCTGTGTTTTTCTTTAATCTCATTACCATACAATATAAATATACATGCAGGGTTTGATTGATTTTATATATTGAAAAAACAAACAAACAAAAAAAACGCAAAATGACCAACCAAAATGTGGTGATTTCTGATGCTAAATCAGGGTTTAGCATGGAGATTGTGGTGTCCATTTGTGATTCTGCCCTTTTCCCACAAGCAGTAGTGCCGAAGCCTCTCTCTGCTCCTATTGTCTGGACAAAACCATCCTTGAAAATGATTGAAACCGGTGGTGGTGGTGGTGGTGGTGGTGGTGGAGTTGGTGGCAGAATCAATGCTTGGGTTGATTCAATGAGAGCTTCTTCGCCAACTCGAAGATCATCAGAAAATGAAGAAAATAACAAGTCTTGGATTGTACGTGTTTTCTTCAATCAGTCCTTTTGATTAATAATTCTTCTTGGATTTGTTATTTGCTTGCAGAGTATAATTAATTGAACAAATCTTTGAATAATTATAACAGCTTCATCATCCCTCAGCTTTGAGCATGTTTGAAGAGATCGTCAATATTTCAAAGGGAAAACAGATTGTAATGTTTCTAGATTACGACGGTACACTTTCTCCAATCGTTGATGATCCTGACAGAGCTTTCATTTCCAATGAGGTTGCTTAATTTCTCCTTCATTATTTTTCTTCCTTTTTTTTCACCAAAAAGTTTCGCATAAATGGTTTATATTGATTGATTAATTTGGCTTTATACTCACAGATGAGAGCAGCAGTTCGAGAAGTTGCTCATCATTTTCCTACCGCCATAGTTTCAGGAAGATGCAGAGCCAAGGTACATTCATCACTTCAAGACTATTTTCTTTTTGTAATCAGCCCTTGTTATGAATGCTAATTTGAAGCTTTGCTTTGCTAATGAAATCATCCTTAAAAAAATTGTTCGCAGGTTTATAATTTTGTTAAATTAGCAGAGCTTTACTATGCCGGAAGTCATGGTATGGACATCAAAGGACCAACAAAAGGACATCAATACAGAAAGGTTAGCAGCAGAACTTGAGCAATCATAAACTTACCGCCTTTGATAAAAAAAGACAATCTCTTAGTACATCCCAATAATCTACACACCCACTATTCTCATCTTGTTCATGTATTTATGCAAGTCCATAAATTTTTGCAGAGCAATCAAACAGTACTCTGCCAACCCGCCAGAGAATTTTTACCAATGATTGATGAGGTATATAAGCTATATATATTAAAGTTCAGTGATCAGTGCAGTGCAGCTTTGGTTTCTTTTTGTGGATGTTGTACCTTAAAATTTCTTTTTTACATTTTAGGTGTACAAATGTTTGTTGGACAAAACAAAATCCATCCCTGGAGCTAAGGTGGAAAATAACAAATTTTGCTTATCTGTACACTTTCGCTGTGTGGATGAAAAGGTACTAAGTAGTCCTGAAACTTTGTTAGCCTTAACTGAAAAAAAAAAAGAAGATTCAGTAACTAACAGTAAATTTCCGTGGTTAAATTTACATCAGAGGTGGGCAGAATTGGCTGAACAAGTAAAGGCAGTTCTTAAGGATTATCCAAAGCTGAAATTGACTCAAGGAAGAAAGGTAAATTTTTCAATTGTCATTCTCTGCAATTGGCATTAAAAAAAAAAAAAAAAAAAATGAAAATGGTTTTTTGAACTTTTAACTAAGCTGCTCGTTTGTTTTCTTGACTCATCATACAGGTTTTAGAGATTCGTCCAACCATCAAATGGGATAAAGGGAATGCACTTGAATTCTTGTTGGAATCACTAGGTGAGTACGTGAGCCAAAAAAGTGAAAAATGTGTGTTAGTTTCTCTTTCTGTAGTATTCATAAACATGTGTAGAATGAATTCTTGCACTGTCGCATTCCATATAATGTCTTTTTTTGATTTATTAAGAATACCAAGTATTGATCATTCATTTTCAGGTTACGCAAACTCAAATGATGTTTTACCCGTCTATATTGGAGATGATAGGACAGATGAAGATGCATTTAAGGTATATATATATATATATATATATATACTTAATCTTGAATTTTTTTTCCAGAAAAACTTTCACTATAAAAGATAGTTTAGAAACATTATTGAAGTGTTAAATTTGGTATGTTTGTATTGATAAGGTATTGCGTAAAAGAGGACAAGGCTTTGGAATATTAGTCTCCAAAGTTGCTAAAGAAACAAATGCTTCACATACATTGCAAGAGCCATCTGAGGTAATTATATAAGTCAAACATTAATACCAATATCAATATTTCTTTTGTCTTAATCAATGTCCGATTCTAATAAGCATTATTACTATCTTATATTTTTGGCAGGTTATGTGCTTTCTAAAACGTTTGGCAGAGTGGAAAAAATCATCCTTGATCAGAAGATATTGATTATATACTCATGAGGGCTGAGGCACAACAACATTAATTAACGAGGGAAAAAAAAGGGATTAATTAACCCTTAAAATCCTCGAAATTTAATTAGGATTGAAAAACTTTGTATTTTTGTTCATAGTTTTGTAGTTATGAATGAATTAACGAGAGAGAATTTTTTTTTCCTTTTTTTGTATCGATCGTGGGAAGATTATTCAATAAAATTTCCAGAGTAAATAGTTGCGCATTTCTCCCCCACACCACTTTCCATACGGCACATTAAATAATCAAACCAAGGCAAGGCTACTTCGTCCACGTGAATTTCTGCATTGTTCTTTCTTTCTTTCTTTCTTTCTTTCTTTCTTTCTTTCTTTCTTTCTTTCTTTCTTACGAATGGAAATTGATGTTCTTCCTCAGAGGCAGCTCTTAAAATCTACAACAATTAGACAAATGGCCATTAATAAGTTGATGGAAAAAACAAAGAAAGTTTTTCTTCAAGAAGTCAAAGAAATTGATCATCATATACAATATGAATGAGTTTTAATACTTTAATTCAATTATCATATTCCTTTTCATGTGGGGAGATGTTGTTATTCTTGTTTAGTTTATATAAACTAAATGGTCAAAGTCTTCTCATTACTTGCTAGTAATATATATAATTAATTTATAGTGTCCATAGTGTACATAAGTTCAAAAAGCGAATTCTTTCATGCCTTACTATGAACAAACTTCGTTAACAAGACAACAATAAAAAAAATTAATAGGACCTTGATTTTGAAAAAAAATAAAAATTCGTGAAGCTCCATAACAGAATACAACACTTTCTCATGCTCACAAATTTAAAAAAAGAAATGCAAAGAAATCAGTCATGTCATTGGCTCATTGCATAGATTATTGATAGAGAGTTTTACTTGCTGGTTTAGACTACCTTGTACATGTTGTCAATTAATGTATTTCATCCTTGTCCGTACAAGTCACATTTCCCAACTCTTTTCAATTATGTTAGCCAATCCTAGAAAGAAAAGATGTTTTGGTACTGTTGATAAGATGATTGATGATTAGATTAGGTATGTCTTTTACTCCCATTATGTTTCCTTTTGATGTCTTCGAGAAAGGATACCTCTTTTTAGCATTAATCTTTATACTTAATTACACTGTTATTACACCTAAGAAAAATATCCAAACTTAAGCCACTATTATATGTATTTTGAGTTGCCTAAAGGTGGAAACCAAGACCTGTTTTTGGACTAGTACTAGACAAGCAAAGTTACTACAGATAGAATTACTTGTAATAATATAGAATTTGATTTATAATATAATTTAGAATCATTATGTCTCACTTGTCAAAAAAAAAAAAAAAAAGTACCATTAGAGGTAGGGTTTAAATGCTACAAATGGTAGTAATGAAAGTTGTATAATCATTATTAATTTAGGAGAAGAGTAATTTTGCTATTGGAGTCAATCATTGCTCTCAAATTCTATACCATTTTGTCCTAGTCCTAACTAAGGGTAATTTTCTTGCCAAAATGTTCCATACAATATTGCTTTGCAGTTTGCATGCACGCACAAAAACGTGCATGCTTTCGCAGTCATACACGTAGGGAGTAAGTCCGATATGCCTAAATTGGATGATGGACCGATAAACAATAGGGCTGCACATGCTAAAGAAACAATCTAAAGTTGTACAACTTTAGGCAGTCAAAGACAAACCACTAGCAGCTGATTTCTAGAACTTAGTTTTTAATTAAACATAGCATTCTCACACATTCAATAATGGAAGGCATCTGATCTTTATAGTTGTAAAGACTAAAGGGCACTTCAAAACAGAAGGGCTCATCAGAATAAACTAGACAAATCTACTTGTGATTTGGGGGTACTTTGATTAGTGTATACTATACATATATAATACTATATTTTGAATCCATAATTATTGATCAATACTAATTAAGAACAAGAAACCATTAAAGTTTTCCTCTTCAAATCTAGATTAGTACACGAGTTCATCTTTGCTTTTAAATTTTCTATACTAGTTTCATTTTGAGTTGCACCGTTAATTTGTTTAATCAATAAAGCCCAAGTGCCCTGATGAAGCTTCTTTTTTTTTCTTGCTAATATAATAGTTAAACATTGCCTACTTCTGTTAAAAAAGTGGTGCCACTTTATATAAAGATTTGTGTGTGTTGATTCCCTGTGATTCACGTCCCATTCTTCTCTCTCTCTCTCTCTATGCATGTGTAACATCTTAACATCTGTATTATTATGGCAACTTAGCTCCTGGAATCACATGCTTGATCATACTCTCATCTTAACTTACTAAAGAAGCAAGTAATCAAATGCCATTACAAATAGTCTCCTCTTTGGACATTCATCAGAGCTCTCTCTGGATATGGTCAATTATTGGTACAAATGTTGTCTACTATGGCTGAGTTATCCATACAATCAGAATTATTCACTGTCATAGTTGGCTAATAATTCTATATCTAGGGGTGTTCACATATTGCTCATAGATTATTAGTACACTTTCGTGATTTGGTTATCGGTTATATAAATCACACTTCGTTATCATGCTCGATCTATATATATTTATTTATCGATTTCTAGTGTCATAAAGTTTTGATACAAATTTTACCTATCGACCTTTCGCAACCTTTCTCTCTTTTCTTTTTTTTTATTTCTTAGAGCTGACTACTTATAGACAAATAGTCTCTTTTATAATAATGTGGAGTTAGGTAACTTGCTAGCTAGCAAGTACAATTAAAACTTGTATGATCATCAAGTAAATCTTGTTAGGTTGTCTGAATAACACGCACCAACGTACACTATCACCAAAAGTGCATAACAAGGTCACCATCAAGCGCATCCTAGTGTTCGCACACTGCTGCTTACATTTCACACAAAAGCTTCAGATAAATGGAAAGAAACAAAGTCATGTGCAATATTGAGTAAAAGAAAGGGAGATATATCTAACAATAAGAGATCAAGGTAGCAGAAAGAAGATGAAAGGGGCTATATATTGAACTAATTAGGACGACATATGTATAGAAAAATGTTAAATTTTTTGTAGAATAATGGATGATCGATCCTAGGAACCTTAAAAGAAAGAGAAAGCAATCTTAAAAAGATGGGTTTAAGATATTAGAGACCCTTAATGGGTGGAACGAGGCCATTGCTCATGAACAGAAGAACAGTTTAACACAATTGGGCACTTGGATTTGTGAGAGCCCACCTCAAAAGATGAAAAGGAATCTCAAAGTTTGTTTCTTAATGGGATTCGAAGCTTTTACTTTAATGGTTAATTTTCATAGGGTTAGGTGGTGAAAGAGAAACCCACTTCTATCATATATATGAAGAGGAAAACCATTGTTGAGGAAGAGTTGGATTCCACTTAAAAGTTGTTGATGTGAAGAAGACAATGGATATTAAATTGGGACACCAATATATGCTTCTTCTTGGCCCTAGGAAAAAAATAACTTGTCTTTTATACGTGGAAAGCATGGCTTCCACTAGATTCAACCCATCATTGGTGCCCTAAATCTCAATAAACTAAGTCATATAAACCCCAATTATTGGTCGAAAGGGAGAGACCACACATAACCAACTTAGTACTCCTTCTAATCTTTTTTAAGTGTCGTTAGAGATATTTGCACACCTAGTAAAAAAATTTGCACACTTGGTAAAAAATAGATAAAATGACTAAAATTTTTCTAATTAATACTCCCTCTGTTCTCTAATAAGTGTCGTTTTAGCTCTCATTTTTGTTCTCAAATAAGTGTCATCTTACAAATTTCAATGCAAAAAGTTTAAAAGCTTCCACTTTTATCATTTGTTCAATTTATCTATTTAATGTTATTTAAAAGAAGAGAGAGAAAGTTATGGTTATAAATATGGGTAAATAAGATAATTTATAACTTTTCTTAATTAATGTACACATTTTTAAAACGACACTTATTAGAGAACAGAGAGAGTATTTATAAACATAAAAACATGTAATTAATGCATGTGTTGAAATTAATTTTATTTAATGCTCATAAATATTCAAAAAAAAAATGGTACAATTGTATTGTTATGTTAAAACGACATTTTATTCGTAAAATTAATAAAAATCTAAAAAAGTCACTTATGAGCTCTAACAAGCTTTCACTCGTTCACTCGAGATCATTCATGACTACTTTTGCTCAAGAAGTAAATATTCGTTTTTAGATCTTCAATGTATACACAATGGAGGTTTTCAATGCTGAGTTGGGATTATTTTATCCCAAATTTCTCTTCGCTACATTACAAAGCAAATCAGTTGGAAAAAGATCTCACAATGTAAATAGTAAAATTCTCCATTTCAAGAAAGGCCAGCCTAAACTGTGACAATGATGTTCGTGAACACTATGACCATCAGTGTCCATTTCCAAGTAGTCTTTTTTCCAATGTACTTAGACGCACTAAAGAATAAGATGAACAATGAACACCTGGCCTTTACTGTTTTAGAACTTGGGAAGTTCTTTTTAAAGCACCTGATTCAGGGAGCATTAGTATACCCGGCCTCTTTCTCATCATAAAATATACTTCATTGGTTGCAGTTGCACTAAGGGATGAGGCCGGATGGTCCCCTCTTCCCACGAGGATGGATGGTCAAGCTGACATTGTTGCATTGGTGATTTTTGAAACTTAGTATTATATGTGGGTAGATCGTACTTAAAGTTGGGAGTGTTAGATTCCCATGCATGTGAGTCATCAGATGACTTTGTTGGAGGGAACAGATGAATGAAATGTTGGAATTGTAAGAGTGCTCCTCAGATTTAGACACCGCGGCGCGCCTAAAGGTGCAATCATCAATAAATTCAAGGCATATACCATAGGTTATAGCTAGCCTTGTTGCATTATTGGAGCTAGCTATTCTCTCCAACAAAGTTATGTGTGTGTGTGTCTATATATATATATATATCATGATAGCATAATTCAGGACAACAATAAGAATGCTGTGTATAATGATTAGAGAGGAAATAGCATTTGAAAATGCAAAAAGCTAGCAAAGAATATGGGCAGGACATATGCATGCATGGTGAAAGGTAGGGACCTTTATTATAATTTTTGAGAATTAATTAAAATGAACTGTTACTGAATTCTAGAATCCAGAAGTAAATCATGGTGCTCTACATAAACATATATAGGCCGGCTCAATTTCAGGAGGAACTTACAAGTGTTTCATCTACATGAATCAAATTAATGCAGTAGTACTGCCAATGTGCATGCCAGCAACAGATAGATGAGTTCTGAATGCATCATTCATCTCGATGCATTTGTCTTGGAGATGCCACAAGGAAGGATGTGGAAATTTACAGCTAGTTAGTCCTACGATATTCCTTGGAATCTCTGATCGACATTGAATCCCTATATTAAACTAAAATTCTCATTCAAAAGGGCCCTTACTGTGTTGTTTGGAGGAATATTGGTAAAAAAATGCTATTGTCTAGTTGTTGTCGGGCATTGGGTGGTTAATGGAAGCTTAGGTAGAACTATAATTGGTTCCAATGCATTCTATATATTCTCTTTTTCCAACAAATTAATATTGAAATAATCGATCATTTGCAGACTGTTCTTCTGTTTATACATAACAAGCTCTCTTGGTGTCAAGAACAGGATGTGAAAGCTTTCGCCTGTTCTTCGATCTGTTTATGATTGCTCAAGACCTCCAACCCAAAGAGAAAAACTGACCGGGGAATTAATCACAATTTTAAAGCACAATAAAAATGACAGAAAATTATAATCACGATTTTAACTGCTATTTGCGTCTACAGTCTCACAGGAGTTTTCCTCCTAACCAAATACTACTCTTAGCTTAAATTTCAAAGTTGACAAAGACAGGAGTACTGCTCAATTATATATGCAGACTTTTCTACCGGAAACTTGGAGAAGGAAAAGATACAGTAGTACTGCCACTGCTGTTATTTTTCTACTGCTACGTTAGAAATTTTTCTTTATGGTTTAGATCCAGTATCCCTGATGTGAAAGACGTTAGAAAATTGTGTCTAGCATCAGCATAGTCTGTACATAAATGTAATAAGGCTAAAATGAGTGTTTTATTTTGTTCATAGTTTCTCTCATGCACAACAGAAATGATGCCTCGAGGTCCCAACTGACCAAATATATATGCTCATGCAGATTTTGATCTTACAGTTTTATAAGATTTACATAAACCCTTACTTCGGTTCCAGTTTAATTTCATTTTGGTGCCTGCCTTGGTTGCTGATATTCACAACTGCCTTGGCTGGCTAGCTTGTTTCTCCTCAAATAGAACAATATGGTGGGGATGGCACTGGCAAATTTGTTTGCTTTACCACAATCAAAAATCAGCCATGCATGGAGTTGTAATTTAGTCATGATCATAATTACGAAACATTTGTTCAGTTCTCCAGGATTGTATTGGTTTTCTAACCAAAGTGTACAAGAGAGCACGGTTGAAATTAAGCAGGATGATACCTTGAGTTTTAATTCTTGGAAATATGTTTCTTCATCAGTGCACAATTATTCTTCATGGACTTATACATATGATCGATCATTACAACAGTACAATTTGCTTTCTTGTTGTAAAATTCAAATAATTCTACTTATTTTACTTCCTTCTATGAAAAACAAAAGACAACTTCTGGCATTTCTTGTGTTATTTTGAAGAGATTGAAGGAGTACTGTGTGTCAAATTGTAACGATAAATTAATTTCATGGAACATTTGTTAATATTAGAGGTGAAATGAAGACATGAACATGGAAAATGTTTTTGAGTCATAGTCCAGTTTCTGTGAACAATCCATGTCTCTTAACTACTAAGAGGTTCAACTTGATTGAAGAATCTAATGAAATTATGGACTAATTAAATGCTACATTTATCTGCTCATGAAGAATATTTATGTTCTGTCTAACACTTTTTAGATGAATAAACTAGTAATGTACGTCATTTTAGCAGTTTGAAATTAAGTTAAGGCAAGATAGCAATATTGCATATTTAATTAAGTCTGCATGACTATATATATATATATTTTCTTACGGCTACCGTTAGCTGCATATATATATTTCAAAAACTTGCATACAATAAGCATTTAGAAATTTCTGAAAAATAATTTGAGCTATATAATTAGAATGATAAAGCTTTTGGAAGTTATGAAATATTCTAAGATGCATGGATATTGATCATAGGAAATCAAACATAATATGGGACACATTTGGTTCCTATACATGCATTAAACTTATATACACATTTCATCAATTGCTCAAAACATATTATGCTGTACGTTCTGACAAAATGCATGAAAAAATAATGATTGACAATTGCCTTGGGGAAAAGAAAGAGCATACTCTTCATTTTTTACATTCATGTCGAGAAAATTTGTACAGAAACATGAGTATATATACGACTTAATTTGTACATTCATGGAAAATTTCTTAACTAAGCTAATGATGATAACAAAAAGTTGTACGTTTGTTTGTAAGCTTCAGCGGATATATATTATTAATTCTGATAATGATATAAAGAGTGAAAAATTAGAGTGAAAACGTAAAGTGATAGACGTGGCAGTTATAAAAAGACAAACTAATACCCTAACCAAATGATGAGTGAAACCTAATAGATAATAGATAATTTTGTCTTTCTATAACTGCCACGTTAGTCACTTTAATCTTTCACTCTAATTTTTAACTCCCCTATCATTACTCATTCTATATATGATCAAAAGATAGAACAAAGTATATATATGATCAAATTCTTTTGATGTTTTCTAGTTTCGCCTATCCTTTTACTAATTAAGCAACTAAAATGACAAAGAAAAATCCCAGGAATGTGTCAGGAAAATTTAGACAAAACTTTCTATAAATCATAGAAATATTTTCACCGACACAAAAACCACGCACGCACTTTGACAGAATGAAAACTGCCAAGTCTGCCATGCATTGATGCATACATATATATATACCTCGTACGTTGCAATGTCAATATCCGTTTTAGAATTAATTAGCCCTTAACTGGTACCACAATCCTGAGCTAAAATCTGAGCATCTTTATCCAATCTGTCCACTGTCAAACTGCATGAAACATCAATCTTCTTCCTATGAAGATTCGTTTCAACAAATTTAAATTGCATTCCAATATTCATTGATAGATATAAAGGTATGCGGATTTTCGACTTTGTTCTGTTCATGCTTGTCCTGATTTCTTCGGGCAACTTTGAGCCATGCAGGACAACACCTAAGATTGTTGTATTCATAGGATCTTGATCGAATATTGGGAACTTTCCTTGAGCAATTTCCTTTTGCTTGAATGACAAGGTAACGTTAGAATCTTTTTGATTGTAGGAAATTGCCTTTTGCTTATTTGGATTTTCAACTTTGATTCTAATATCGAATTCAGGAGTCGTCGATGATGATGATGTCTTACAAATGACATGCTCAATGTGGAATCCAGGATCATCAATACTCAAGAAAACACTAACAAAAAAAACTCCAATTATTCCAGCAATGAGAACAATGAAAATTGAAAAAATGCAACAACGACTGGAGCCACAGCCACAACAAATTCTACTAGGACCATCTTGTTGGAGTCCATCATGAGGAATGGGAAGACGATTTTCATGCGATGGGCTGCTAAAAACTTGATTCTTGGGAACCAGAACTATATACGTACCAGATTCAAAGATGGGTTGAATGTGATCTTGAGATTGAGGTAAAGTTTGAGAATTAGGGGATGATGATGTATGATTCAGATGATGATCATAAGAAGGTTGCTCTCTCTCCTCCATGGAAAATACCGGAGGAGCAACATGAGAGAGAGAGAGAGCGATCAGAGGAATGATGAATAGGGATGGTGGTTTGCATGGGAAGAGGCCGATCCTAATTTTGCATGAACAAATAATGTAAGGTTGAGCAAATAGAGAGGATAGTTGGAGAAGGTTTTTTTTTTTTTTCTTTGCGTAATTTACAGACTACAGTTAAAAAAAAAAGGATAAATACATACATACATATATATTGGATTGAACTGTTTTTAGCAAAAGCAAAAGATTGAGAAGAATCCGAGAAACATTTTCTTGTTTTAACTGCTCATTGGATATGGTAAAAATTCAAGATATGTACTTGTGGTTGAGGGAGAAAGTAAATGGATTAATTCAGTAAAAATTACTGCCAAATGTCTGAACACAAAATGAAAGCAATAATAACCAAATATTTTTTTCAGTTCTTAAGTTCAGTTAAGAATTGTGCTGAAGTTGACAAAATCTTATCACCAAAAAGACATTATTTTGGGTGAGAGTAAATTATTAATCCAAAATTAATAAAAATTAAAATTTAACCCCTTAAGACATATATGTCACCGGGCCCTTATGGGCCTTATCCGATCTTTGGTTTATTAATTTTGATATTATTGTTGGACTGGACTGTATATGGAAGAAGGGTACCAGGCCATCTTGTCGACCTATCAGAATTAGCCTCAATCGTACTTAATCCCCTATGGTCTGTTTGCTGGCCAATATCATTTATGGATAACTTTTTTGGTAAATTATTTCACTAGTCTTTTAGATTGAGGTTCATTTCTATTTTATTTTCATTTGGTAAAAAGTTTTTTTTTTTCGTTTCTCATGTTATAATTCAAATTTTAAATTAACTTTTGCCTCTGTTTTTTTTTCACTTAAAATCCAACTTGAACATCTATATAAACCACATATGACAAATAGAAATGTATAAAAACTAACACAGTTGAATATATGCATATCGAATAATCATCGAAATTAGATTTTTGTTACATAAAAAGTGAATAAATGATCATTAAAAATCAAAATTGCAACATTAAAAATGAAAATAAAACTTTTTAAACGATAGAGACAAAAGTGAAATGAACGTTGGAGCGACAATGAAAGTAATTCATCCATTTCTTAATTTTATGCCTAAAATAATTGGAATTTTGTATGTGTGTGTATGTTGATGCTCTCTTATTCTTTACAATAGTTTTTTCCCCTCCTAACTAATTTCCAAATTGTATGAACCTCAATGCTTAATTATTTTTATTTGTGATTAAACTATATATATTTGTGCATCACACAATGATTTCTTTGCATATTACTTAAAAATATATGTATGCCCAAGAAGATTGAAGGTTTCATAAGATTATACTCACTGATTTTCTTGGCTTGTAAGTATAAAATGCAGTTGTTACAACAGAAGAATAATTTGCCTCATCACTAATTAAAATTATAATTTTTCTCAATCATAACTTTATCTCGGAATGCTTAATTATAAGCCACGAGTTTTAAAGTCAAAACTCATTAAAGATGCAAAGCTCCAATTACTGATCATCTTTTTATATTAAACACTATCAACCACATATTGTTACTATTATTATTGTGTTCCACATCAACAAAGTAAACTGACTTTGATGTACATTTTTTTTAAGTTAATGATCAATCATATTAAAACTTTTACAAAGTCTGCAAAAAAAAAAAAAAAAGATCAATTACGTATAAAATTTTGTTACTCAAATATAAAATTATATTAAAAATAGTATAAAAAATTAGAATATAATAGTGAAATATGATCTGTGTAGTCCACTATAAGTATTTTGATACAAATATTTAGTTGTTGTTTTTGTTGTAACGATCAATTATACAATAGTATTCCGCATTCTGTGTGGTGCTTAGTTTAATCGCCTCATTAATTGAATGAAGTTAATAATTGAAAACATCAACACAGAGTGTCACATCTCAATAAAAAATTGATTAGGTCTAGATAAAAATGAATTATTAATGGTTAGTGGAAGTATGAAGTATCCTTTCTGTGAAATTTTAGTTGGCTTTTCGTATAAAATAAAATAACATTGAATATAAAATATATAACATTGTGAGGTCAAATTTTAGAGGAGCAAACTGTTTAATACGTAAAATCATTATCCAAAGTTGGTGCAAATATAATATAGTATCTGTGTAGTTCATGATACATCACGAAGCTTCTAAACTAAGTAACAAAATATATAGAACATATTATTCAAAAATTATTATTGGCTATATATAGTTCATCATCAATTTGACATCTTGGATGCAGCCAATGGACTGTGTTTTCAAAATGAGAAATGATAGGGGGAGTGAAATTTTGGACTGAAATCCCATAGTAAATGACGTGACAGTAATAAAAGTGCAAACTTATCCCTTACCTATTAGGGTTCACTCATTATTTGGTTAGGGTATTCGTTTGTTTTCAAATTTTCGTTCTCTTGCAAAAAAAAACAAAGAAGGTACTGATGATATTTAGATTGAACTATAAAAGATAATGCTTTTTAATTTTTTTCCTCTTTGAAATTAAACAGCAACAAGCATTCAAAAAATTCAAAAGATATGTTCAATATCTAGATTTTATCATTGAATTCAAATGTTAACATATAAGTTAGTATTAAACTAGAATTTATAGCTGATAAATAAATAAAAAATTGACTTATTTTTTGTCAATATATTCTTTTCTTGACTTGTTGAGTGTAAATGTTAAATTTAATGGTTTAAAAAATTAGTCATTTAAGTCAAGGTAAAAAAAAAAAAAAAGAATCACTCCGCACTTATTATTGCATAAAGATAATAGTAGTGAAGTAGGTTAGAATTTGTTTTAATTCGGGTTTTCCATCGATAATGATCACATATATATGCATAGAGGTTATATATTATAAAGGATTTTTTTTCTAAATATATAATTATATAATTGATTAGTTGCTTCTACTTCAATATTTGTTAGGATTTTCAAATACCAACAATTTTACGAGAAATTAAACAATTAAAGGCTATATAAAATGATTGACTTGAGGTCACAAACCAAATGATAAAAGTTTGAAGAAAATATAGAGGCTTAATTAATTTAAATCATTTTAAACGTTTGAAATCAAAGTTAAAGATTAATAATTAAGAGTATGAATTTTTTTGTCATGGGATATTGTAATTTCGTGTTTCCTTACTCATACCATCTATTCACAATAAATACTTATTATTATTAATTGAATAATAATTAAATGAGTCGAGTTACAATTTTGTATAAAAAAAATTATTACTCCCTATAATATACTCAATAAAAATCCAAAAACATGTTAGGAATTGTTCTAGCAATTTGTCGTATCTTAAACTCTAAGATTAAGTTCAAACGATGTTAATTAATAGTATGATATGAATTAGTTTATGGAAATAAAACTTCTCTATAAGTTTTGATTGCAAGTTCTTGTCATGACCTAAAAGTTGATAAAGCTATATTTTTCTGACTCCTTAAACGTACGATTTCATATTCCATAGTGGAATCACATGATCACTAAGATAATAGTGATACCTTTAAAAAGAAAATGCCAAAAGCAACTTGCTTATTTTTTTGGTGCTCCTGTCATTTTCAATTTTTTTTTTTCAAATTAACAATTTCTTTTACATAAATGACAAAAGTTAAATGCGAAGTGACAAATTACCAATAGAATTAATTTTACTGATTTGGCCGAATTGTTGTTTGCTTGATTTGGAAAACCCTATGCAAAATTAAAGAATGCAGTTTATGTAAATATATATTTATATCAAAAGTGATATTTTATTGAGAGCAAGATGTTAAAAATGTCATTAGATTTTTTTAAATTTTGGATTTTAGTCATCGAAACTTTTTTTTTCCCAAATGCTCTCCATGTGAAGTATATTTATATATGCAACGGTGAGTTAATCGCGATTTCAATGTGTGATCAAAGTCACAGAAAATTAGAACTACGATTTCAACGGCGATTAATTATTCATTTTATATATAAAACATGTTTTATATATGAACCGGTTTCATAAAAATTTTTGTTTTTTTTTTTTAATTTATAAAAATATCATTTAACTTTCTAATTGTATGTGTGGATTCTTGTGAAATGAAGGGTCAATGAGAAAACCTATATGCAAAGAAGTTCAAGTTCCTAATCTGGAATATTTGGTGCAGCTTAATTTTATATTGTTATACTTTCAATTAATATTATCTAAATCATCTCAACTGCCTATAATAGAATTCCCGATTTTATGTTTATTAAGAATTCAAATCTTTACATAGAGTGCCAATCATGGCAACTGGCAAGTTGTTATTAAAATTTTTCAAGATACGAGTTACACAAAATGAAAAGCTAATTTATTAAAAAAAAAAAATTAACATCCCACCAACTTCGCTAGCTATTCCTAATATATATATACCTATTGCAATTAATAGTATTCAGATATTATATATTGAAATTAAAATTTTAATAAAAGTACCCTTGTGCTTTATTTGTTGTCCATGTAATGAATCATGTAAATTAATTTTCACTTTTTGTAATTGGTAATAACTAATAATAATGGTTAGGCCTATTGACAATTTCTAATTTTCTTTGTGTAATTTTGAGTTGTAATTCACTACTCTATAGATTTCAAAGATTTGATTAGCATTTAGTTTCAACTTTCAAGTCACTAACCAATTTTATTCCAAGCCAAAATTTTGTTTAAATTGAAATTAAAAGTAAATATCAGTGGCTAAACATACAAAGTACAAACGCTCCTATTTATTTGTTATTTTTTGAGGGAAAAAAAAGACAATATTTTTGTGTAATCTTTCCGAAAGTTGTTCTGGATCACTTGTTCAGTGTACAACACTAGAACGATATTTATTATTGTATAGAAAATCTGAGTAATTTGACTAACTTTTTTGGAGTTTTGTCTTTACATTTGTCTCAATGGTCGGTCAAACGTGGAGATTATAAAAAGAACTAACATTATTAACATTGATATTGATGATTCACATCCAACCCAACGTATTGAAATTCTCAATTCTCATATTTTTACTCTAACCGCAGTTGGAGTTGATGACAAGTGTCACATTTTATCTTAAGTTATAGTAATAACTTTAGGAGGGAAAAAAAAAATCGAAAACAAGGGCAAATGATTCTGCATATATACTACTAGCTTTTAAGGTTAAGGTTATAAATAAATTGTCCAAACCTTCATATTCAACAAAGTTATTAGGGTTTCTAGTTTGGAGGTAAACTATGTTAGAATATGGTCCTTCTTCGGAACTAGAGGTGTACGGCTTGAGTCTCCTACAGTATTTCTCTCATATAAACTCTAAATTTTGACTTTAGTGTTGTAATTTATCTGTAGGGTTCGAATCTCCCAACATCATTTTGACTTTTCTAATTCGAAATTTTAAATCTAATATTCCAACTTACCTACCGGGTTTGAGTCTCTCCAACAACATTTTCCATCATCAGACTTTGACACTAGTATTCTACATCGGTGGCGTTCGAGTCATTCTTGGAGCATTTTCCCTTCCTTAACTCCCCTCTTGACAATATTTTCTCTCTAAACTCAAAACTTTTCCTCTATGCCTCTCTAGAGATTTTGTTTTTAGTGTTTGAACTCACTTTGTTTTCCCCACCCCATGACCAAATTTTTTTAGATCCATGATTTCTGGATTATCACAGCATTAATGTTGCAAAGAAAAAAAAAATCTAAAACTGTCCAACTCAACTCAAAAATGTGGATAAGACTTGAGAAAAATTCTAATATGGATTTTGCCAAGTCAAATTAGAACAGGCACAAGGGAAAAAATTGATAAAGAAAATTAGTCCAATGGTAATTAGCAAATGTCCCACTAGCCACTTAGAAGTTAGAAGTAGTAACGTGACCTTTTGAAACAAATCCAGAAGCTTAAAGCCAAAATGAGCCCACAATATCAACAAATCCCCCAAATGGCCAAATTCTTCTTCTTCTTTATTTAAAAAAAAAAAAAAAAAAGTATCCTTGCATTGCATTGGTGAAAAAATCATTCGTTCACACTCAAAAATCACATTACATCAATCTCATCATTTTGTCATTTCACCCATATTTCTATACATTCTATCAACTTCTAGCCGGAAGAACTCAACACAAATGACCAATTACCAATTTCATCATTTTAACAAATTATATTTTTTTAACAAAATTCAAAAAGGTGAAATATTTATAATTTTAAATATAAAAAATTAAATAATTTTTTTTGCCAAACATGCTATGGAAATATTTTCCTTATTTTTTCGTTTAAAAAAATCCCAAAAGAAGCATACGACAAAATCAAAACCACTCACTTCACCATCCTCCATAAATTCATCCGATTAGACGGCAATTATATTAATTATCCAAACAAAGCAAAGCAAAACAAACTATGTTAAAAATAAGAATTAAAGAGGTCAACGGTCAATCCACACACACACACACACACACAGTGTATTGAGTTGTAGGAGCATAGCATACAAAGACTTTTTGGTGGTTTGTTCCCTCTTCTTTATATTTCCCCATTCCTCAGTTTCCTCAATCCAATCCCATCCTTTCTTTTCTTTACCTTTCCTTTGGCTCATTTCTTTCTCAGTTTCTCTCACTTTTAATTTTTGAAAATTAAAAAATTAAATTCAGAAATGGAGTTTAGTGTGAAGCATCCGGCTTATGATCACCCCGACGACTGTTTCGACTCCATACCCGACCCGATTGTTCTTCACATCTTCAGCAAAATCTCCGACATCAAAACCCTAATCCGTTGCCGTTCCGTTTCCAAGCGATTCAACTCCCTCGTTCCCCAATCCGATTCCCTCCTCCTCCGTGTCGACCGCGTCATCTCCGCTACCGATTCCGACGACGACGATGGCGATTCCTTCTTCCTTGCCTTTCTCCGATCCATCGTTAAATCCTTCCACAACCTTATTTCTCCCAACAAGCAGACTGTTTTCGCTAACCCTTCCCGGGCTCAGAACTCCCCCGCGCAGATCCTTCGTGGGTTCGATAATATTCGAAGCCTACAAATCGAGCTGCCCTCCGGGGACCTCAGGTTGGAGAAAGGTACCGCTATTAAATGGAAGGCTCATTTCGGAAGGACGCTTAAGAGCTGTGTGATTTTGGGGTTTCGTGGTGGATCTGAGGCTGATTTTAGTGGCGGAGGGTTGAAAATGCGGGTGGTTTGGACCATTAGCGCGTTGATTGCTGCCTCAGCTCGGCATTTTATGATGTTGGATGTGATTAAAGAGCAAAAGGATTTGTGTTGTTTAGTAGTGAAGGATAAAGATAACGAAGGCAATGTCGTGATGGATAAGATTGGATTGAAGGAGTGTAGAGATAAGGGAGGAGAGGATGACGAAATGAATAATAACAATAATATTAATAATAGTAATACCAATAATAGGGGAGCTGGAGCTGGGGTATGGTGGAAGAGTAATCGGACAACGGTGCCGGCGGTGAGGATGAGGATGAGGCATGAAGCCCGGATGGAGTTATCCAATGGTGTGAAACTGGAAGGGGCAACCTTGGTGGTGGTGCGGCCGATTAATAGCGGTGGTGGTGGTGGAGGAGGAGGAGGAAGTGAGGTGGAGGAGCAGAGTGGGGATGTGGGATTGGCAAGGGGGGCATTTGGTGGGGATGGTGTTTATGGGGAGGCTGTGGAGAGGTTGCTCAAATGCAGAAGTTATATTCTTGAAATGAATTCTTTTTGAGTAAGGAATTGTTTTTTGTTGTTGTTTTTGTTATACTGATGTAATTTTAAATATGTCCTGTTTTGGAACTCTTAGTTTAAGATTAGAAGATGGAACTTTAGTTTGGTTAATTTATGAGTTAGAATTGTTGTTGTAATTTGTACATAGTTTATCTATCATGAGTTTAATGTTTTCTTGTTTGTGGAAATCTTAACTAGTTGTTTCATGTTTCATTGCTGTGTTTCTGTTTAATTCTTGTCAATGGCTTTAGTATATATAATGATGTTTGGTGTTTAGAGAGCCTTGTGGAGGGGGCACATCTGTTAGTCTAATGTTTTAGAAAGTATTACTGATAGTTCACTGCATTTAGGCTAACTGTTTTTGTGATGAAGAACTACTCTTTCAGATTCAAGATTGGGATGTCTGTACCTCTCAATGGGACCATTTAAATCCACTTGTTTTTTCTTCCAATCAAGATTTTAGAATGTCTCTAATTGGATAAAGCAGGCATATGATAATGATAGAAGGGATACAATGTCTTTGTTTGTGATACTAAAGTGAAAATGTACAGTACAAACCATCTATTGAATGGTATATATGTACGGTTATCAACACTGAAGGAAATAGGTTAATGGGGGTGGGAGAGAGGGGGGGTTGTACTTTGTTGGGCATTCCCAGATTGTAAATAGTTGTTTTTGTTGGCTGTGTGTGAGATAACCAGACTGTGATCTGAGGAGAGTTTGTTGATGGCAGTGAATTACAGGATTTGAAGAGTTCAAAGCTGGAGTGAGGTCAATCTTGGTTGAAGAGCTTGAGTAAGGGGGACCTGGGTGTTTGAGTCCTTCAATACCAGTGCATGGCCTCTGATCTGATGTAGTCAAAATCTAGAAGTGCATACTTGTCAAAATTTTTCTCACGAGTTATGATAATAAAATATTAAAGCCCATCTTTCTACTGGAAACAAAGTCAGGAAAGACTCTGGAATTTGTATTTCTCAGTCATTTTCTTATGAAAATTTCTGATAGAGAAACTATGCAAATTTTATGTGGTGTTCATTGATCATCACTTGAACTTTGGACCTTGATAGCTCTGCATTAGATGTAGGTCTTCATGGATGCAATGAATGTTATTATTGCCAAGGAATGTATGTAGCCTACAATAACAAGGCAGGCTACCGAGTCAGCTAATTGAATTGGTTAGGAAATCAATACCGAACAAGTGCTTTATTGTGTCATTAATGGCCGATATTTGACAGGTTACTTGGTGTTTGATTGTCATGAATTGTCCAAAATACCGCAGTTTTTCCTGGTTGAACAGGCTGTTGCTTGCAAGGTTGCTTGCAAGGTTGCATCCAAACTTTGTGCAGCTTTCTGGGGAGTGACAAGTAGAGACTACATCAAATTGTAAATCGTACTTGGTGCTAGCAATGCTTTTGTCCTTAAAACTGTGCAATTTGATTGCACAAGTGCACAATATTTGCTCAAAATTTTTCATTTTGGCTTGAAATCCGGCTTTAGATTTTCACTACTTTCTCTAAACCTCAATAAACGTCACCTTCATACAGTTTAGAAAGCAATTAACTAAGACTAAAATAGCAAGCTGATGAGACATTCGTAAAGGACTCAATTACATGGGATCGAAAGCATTGAGAGCATCCTTTACCAAATAAAGGAGTAGTAGTCAATTAAAGAAAGCAGCATTGTCGAACTGAAATTATTCCAGCAGCAAGACAGGGGTGTCCAATTGTCCCCTTAAACCGCTCATAGGAGTAAAACAGAAGAAACCCACGATGCATTCATTATATAGATACTTGTACTTTGGTCTTCAGAATAGTGGAACCGATCATGGCTGGAACCGATCAAAGGGCCATTTACAATGCCTAAAACGTAGAAGTTAAGGCAAAATAGTTGAATCAAGATTCATGATTTGAATTTCTATCCAAAGGGGCAACTCGGGCTGAGTGCAGTTCAAAATAAGTTACCAAATCAATCCTAATCCTGTAAAGTGTATACTTATAATACCATAGGGAGTTCAGACAAATGGTGCAAATCTACATTCGTGAAATCATAAGGACAACCAACAAATAATCATAAAAAAGCAAGCAAGCACCTTAAAAGCCTCGAAGTAGAGCATAACATGACTTGTCCTCGTAAAAAACAAACCACGGAATGTAAAGCAAGGAAAGTCCTTGATATTGATATTCCCAAGTTTACAGCAGAATACTACAAATGCCTTTGCTTTCTGACAACATGACAGCATTGCATATGTGCTTCCACTGGTAAGTTTCAGGCTATCGGGTATGTACCTTGCTTGTAAAAGATTTGCTTTCGACAGTTAAGGGTGAAAAAAAAACAGCATAGCATCACCCTCTCAGAAGTGCCTTAATCCACTCAATAGTCCCCTCTTCTCCCTTAACCTTGGTGGAAATGAAATTGATAAAAGATGTCTTCATGCTTGTTCTTAAGCAAACCATAAGATTCTCTTCAGGCTTCTGGCTTTCAGTAGTGCATTAATCATATTCAATGTCACCCCAATAATCAGGGTCAAATTAAATTAGTATCAAAGTCATCATTTTTATGTAGAGCAGCCACAGAAACTCTGACATTGTTACCAATAACACCTAAAGTACAAATGATTCTTCTTCAGATTCCTCCTTCCTGCATGAATAAGTTAGAAACTTCCAAGAAATACATGATTGGAAGTGTATCAACAGGTTGCTTATGATTTTACAAGAAATAAAGTGGCATTTCCAGTACATGCTACTGATCAACATATATGATTTTAGTGACTGGACTTGGAAAGAAAGCAATGTGAAAAAAATACACATTTGTATTCTTCTGCCTTCTCTCCTATCCTCTTATCTGGAGGTTTCAAGAAGAATACATCACAGATACATGTGAAGATATCATCACAAACTACATCAACTAATTAGAAAACTTGGAGCATCATGCGTTCTATAATGGAGAAAAATCTGGCATAAAAATTAATGGACAAATCTTCTCAAGTCTCAAGCAAAAGTCAATTAGTTCACAGTCGTTCCATATTAGATGAACTAGAAAGCATAATAATCTTTATATGCCTCTGGAACGAAAAACTCTGTTTATCAACTGCTGGGCTTACACGGCATTGAATTCAGTTAGAACAGAGGTGGCAAAGATCTGGTATCCAGTCATTCTATAAAATATTCAACAACTTCTACCAACAACTAAATCACCAGATTTAGAAATCTCATTTTGCCAGTACATTCTCAAATACAAATGCAAGTTCAGCAACTTCATCTACAAAAGGGGAAATATATTTCTCAAAGAACTTCTCATTGGAAATTTTGTACACTCTTGACAGTCGAGGCCTTTGCTTCAGCAAATTCCTATTTTCTAAAATCTCCAAAGCACGCAATCGTGGCTTAAGCCTCTTTTCAACACTGCATATAAAAACATCCGGATGGTCAAAGATATACTCCAGATCATACCTCCCAGTATCAAGAAGAACCTTTACAATCTCCTTAATTTTCCTGCAGGAAACGGCAAATACCTGAGGCTTTCTCCGGAACAACAATAAAATTTTATCTTCTAAAAGTCCCAAATTCCTGAAAAGGTCCCATTTAAGCTCCCAGCTCCTAGGATTCATTGATGCCACAGTCCTAACCGCATAAAGAAACATCATGGAATTCCTATCGCATCCCAACTTATCAACATTTTCAACAAATTTCTTCATCCTTTCTGGCCTATTCAAGAGAAATCTTGGAAAAGAATACATTTGTCTGAGGATTCTCTCTGTGCTGATCCCACAACTCTTCAACATATGGATATTGGGAAGCATATTCTTCTCCAAATTGCATCTCAAAAACAACCCAGGGCCAGGTTTTCTTATTAACTTTGCAACTTCCGATGTAGTACCTAAAACACTCTTCAACACCATAATTGAGGGTACAACTCGATTATCAAAACTAAGATTTAAAATCAAGGGGTCAGAGGAGATAATATCAGCAATCTCAGTGTTTGAAAAGCCTAAATCTTGGAAAATCTTGATCTTGGGCTTGACAGTATTGTCAAGACTGCCAGCAAGCAATCGAGGCTTTGAATTCATAAGTTTTTGTAAGTGGGATTTTGAAAAACCACTCTCCACCAGGAAGGACAATATAGAATCACATTTCTGAGGATGTTTTAAATCGGATAACTTAGAAGCAACATTTGAAGCAGTCACAGAAGAGATCCTATGTTTGCATAGTACATCAAAGATTGGATTTTTGTTACTTGTGGGTTTTGCATTTGAGGTTGAATAAAAGAGGACATACCAATCGAAAGGATGATGGGGTTTACAGAGATTTTTGACAGCGGGAAAAATTAGGCCTTTCCACAAACGAATTGTCATACTGTTGAAAATTCTTGAAAATGAATTAACAAGACAAGAAAGAATGAAACTTGTACAAGAATTATAACATACCAGAAAACATGGTTTGGATTTGAACAGCTTCCTCAGCTCAAAGAAACTTCAGCACCTTCGATTTCCAGTCATACATTTGCGACTGAAATTTCGAACATGTGGATGTGGGAAGAACTGAAACTGAAAGGGTTTAAGGTTAAAAGGCTGGTTTTTAGGATAATGAGTTGGAACTTATTAGGGTTTATATATGGATAACTGAAGGAGAGGATGTGTTGGGCCGTTGGGATTTGATTAAACTTTGTCACACTGTTCAGATTTCAATCTTCAATATTACGTGAGCCCACTTCATATCAAGCTACTCAACGGTTGGGCTTCGAATTGGTCATTGGAGTTGAAGTCATTCTTTCATTTGCGATTTTCTTTGTGGGGTTCTTTTGGTGGTATATACAAAAAAATTGTTATGGGCATATGAGATTGAGGATATGGGCATAAATCTTATGTTATTACAAATAATTTTTTCTATGCAGCAATTTGGCAACTTCCTCATTCCGGACCTCTATTGGTAATTAGTTGTAGTTGGAACCATTGTATGTGAGATAGACGGATAGAAGCAGAGTTTTCCTTGGACCTCTATTGGCAGCTAGTTGTAGTTCGAACCGTTAGATAGAATGCTAGAAGTAGAGCTTTCTGTGAGGGGAAGTTATATTGGGGGATTCGAACCCCTAGCCTCCTAACATTTAATTAATATTGTTTGTTATAGATATCATTGAGATAGGTATTAACTTACTTATTCTTCTATTATTTTAATCATTTTTTCTTTTTTTCTTTTCTTTCTCCTACAATCATCATTCATAATTTTTATATAGTCTTCATCATTAACAAATGTCATAATAAATTATTTCAAATTCTAAAAAAAATAATAAAGAAACTTCTTTTTTATAATATAAACAAGATATTATTACTTATTGAGATTTTTTTGTAAAATTATTAGTTCTTTTGTAAAGCTCCAAATTAGAAAAGTAAAAAAATTGAACAAAGAAACTATATTCCCAATTCAAGGATTGTGTTAAGAGAGTCAAAACGAGCACAATTTGATTTCAATTTGGTTGGGTTTTGTTTACTTTGAGTAATTTCTAAAAATGATGGTTTTGAAAGAGCGTCATAGGATGGAATGCTTTTGTAGTTTGTTTTGTTTAATGCCATTCTGAGTTTGGAGTTCTTAGTTCAATCCATACCGCCTTAATTTGTCAACTCCAGATTTTCTTTCTATTACATTATGAATCTAGTTTTATTAAATTCTTTTATGTCTTGTTTTATCATGCCTTCATTTTAAATTAGTATTCCAGTTAATGAATTGATGAAGCATTAATTAATAACTTGTGAGATCTAATTGGAAATAAATAAATATGTAATCTAAGTACCTTTTTATGTCCTGTGATAGAGAGTTTATGAATTTTCTATGTTTGTTGAATAGTGCGCAATATTTAATTAATTGTAGAAAATTCTAATGCCAATTAAAACGGTAGATCCGTGTAATTGTCTATTTAGTTTTAATAGGTGGTAAGACTATCATTCATCGATAGTGGGCATATGGGGATGGTATGAACAAATGGCATTCCATAATGGGCATATCATAATCAGGTTTCTCTCATTTTAATGCTGTTAATGAACTAAATCTAATGAGGGATTCTCTTAGGTTGTTTATTAGTTAGAGAGTAATTAATAAGACATTCCTTTTAATTACCGACAAGTAAGGAGAAATGAGGTTATGTCAGTGGCGTTCTCGGTAACTATAATTGATTTATTTGAATTATATGTTTAATATTTGCATCAAGGATCAAGTTACTGATTAGTGTGGATTCAATGATTTAACTGGACCTTTATTAAATTCTTAGTATTTAATTTGTTTCTTTTGATTCTTACGTTTTTGGTTGTGACAAGTTGAAGGAAAAAATACACCGTTCCCTTGGGAGACGACTCTACTCCATTACTATACTGATAAAGAGTGGGAATTAATTTTGGTGGCATAACGACGCGACCAGACACTTTGAATTGTTAATTAGTGTTAGTTGAGAGCCTCTTAATATAATAAAAACTGATCAAATGGTCCAACAAGTGTGCAGTCTGCTTATGCTTATATTTTAGTATCTGAGTATGATTCCAACATGATGTTGTGGAGTTTGCAATTAACTTCACCCTCAAGGGTTTGAACTATTGTTGCTTGAATCAAATGCAGAATTGGAACAATCCAATTATTCAACTAGAAATGTCATATTATTCTCATGGAATATCATGTGCTCTTTATTTAAGTTTGATTGAATTGGATCGATACATAATTCTAGCCAACTTATAACTCTTAACTCTGTTTGATTGTCATGAATTGTCCAAAATACCGCAGTTTTTCCTGGTTGAACAGACAGTTGCTTGCAAGGTTGCTTCCAAACTTTGTGCAGCTTTGTGGGAAGTGACAAGTAGAGACTACATCAAATTGTAAATCATACTTGGTGCTAGCAATGCTTTTGTCCTTAAAACTGTGCAATTTGCTTGCACAAATTTGCTCAATATTTTTCATTTTGGCTTGAAATCCGGCTTTAGATTTTCACTACTTTCTCTAAACTTCAATAAACGTCACCTTCATACAGTTTAGAAAGCAATTAACTAAGACTAAAACAGCAAGCAGAAGAGACATTCGTAAAGGACCCAGTTATATGGGATCGAAAGCATTGAGAGCATCCTTTACCAAATAAAGGAGTAGTAGTCAATTAAAGAAAGCAGCATTGTCGAACTGAAATTATTCCAGCAGCAAGACAGGGGTGTCCAATTGTCCCCTTAAACCGCTCATAGGAGTAAAACAGAAGAAACCCACGATGCATTCATTATATAGATACTTGTACTTTGGTCTTCAGAATAGTGGAACCGATCATGGCTGGAAATAAAAAAAAAAAAAAGAAGAAGAAGAAAGGAATTTCAAAGGGCCATTTACAATGCCTAAAACGTAGAAGTTAAGGCAAAATAGTTAAATCAAGATTCATGATTTAAATTTCTATCCAAAGGGGCAAAACTCGGGCTGAGTGCAGTTCAAAATAAGTTACCAAATCAATCCTAATCCTGTAAAGTGTATACTTATAATACCATAGGGAGTTCAGACAAATGGTGCAAATCTACATTCGTGAAATCATAAGGACAACCAACAAATAATCATAAAAAAGCAAACAAGTACCTTAAAAGCCTCGAAGTAGAGCATAACATGACTTGTCCTCGTAAAAAACAAACCACGGAATGTAAAGCAAGGAAAGTCCTTGATATTGATATTCCCAAGTTTACAGCAGAATACTACTAATGCCTTTACTTTCTAACAACATGACAGCATTGCATATGTGCTTCCACTGGTAGGTTTCAGG
Organism: Ophiorrhiza pumila; assembly: GCA_016586305.1. NCBI lineage: Eukaryota > Viridiplantae > Streptophyta > Magnoliopsida > Gentianales > Rubiaceae > Ophiorrhiza > Ophiorrhiza pumila. The sequence continues at coordinate 30,915,463 of BLIW01000010.1, forward strand.
CTATTGGGTATGTGCCTTGCTTGTAAAAGAGTTGCTTTCCACAATAAGGGTGAAAAAAGAAACAGCATAGCATCAGAAGAGAAACATTCCTACCCTCTCAGAAGTGCCTTAATCCACTCAATAGTCACCTCTTCTCCCTTAACCTTGGTGGAAATGAAATTGATAAAAGTCATCATTTTTATGTAAAGCAGCCACAGAAACTCTGACATTGTTACCAATAACACCTAAAGAACAAATGATTCTTCTTCAGATTCCTCCTTCCTGCATGAATAAGTTAGAAACTTCCAAGAAATACATGATTGGAAGTGTATCAACAGGTTGCTTATGATTTTCCAAGAAATAAAGTGGCATTTCCAGTACATGCTACTGATCAACATATATGATTTTTAGTGACTGGACTTGGGAAGAAAGCAATGTGAAAAAAATACACATTTGTATTCTTCTGCCTTCTCTCCTATCCTCTTATTTGGAGGTTTCAGGAAGAATACATCACAGATACATGTGAAGATATTATCACAAACCACATCAACTAATTAGAAAACTTGGAGCATCATGCGTTCTATAATGGAGAAAAATCTGGCACAAAAATTAATGGACAAATCTTCTCAAGTCTCAAGCAAAAGTCAATGAGTTCACAGTCGTTTCATATTAAATGAACTAGAAAGCATAATAATCTTTATATGCCTCTGGAACGAAAAACTCTGTTTATCAACTGCTGGGCTTACACGGCATTGAATTCAGTTAGAACAGAGGTGGCAAAGATCTGGTATCCAGTCATTCTATAAAATATTCAACCACTTCTACCAACAACTAAATCACCAGATTTAGAAATCTCATTTTGCCAGTACATACTCAAATACAAATGCAAGTTCAGCAACTTCATCTACAAAAGGGGAAATATATTTCTCAAAGAACTTCTCATTGGAAATTTTGTACACTCTTGACAGTCGAGGCCTTTGCTTCAGCAAATTCCTATTTTCTAAAATCTCCAAAGCACGCAATCGTGGCTTAAGCCTCTTTTCAACACTGCATATAAAAACATCCGGATGGTCAAAGATATACTCCAGATCATACCTCCCAGTATCAAGAAGAACCTTTACAACCTCCTTAATTTTCCTGCAGGAAATGGCAAATACCAGAGGCTTTCTCTGGAACAACCATAAAATTTTATCTTCTAAAAGTCCCAAATTCCTGAAAAGGTCCCATTTAAGCTCCCAGTTCCTAGAAGTCATTGATGCCACAGTCCTAACCGCATAAAGAAACATCATGGAATTCCTATCGCATCCCAACTTATCAACATTTTCAACCAATTTCTTCATCCTTTCTGGCCTATTCAAGAGAAATCTTGGAAAAAAATACATATTTCTGAGAATTCTCTCTGTGCTAATCCCACAACTCTTCAACATATGGATATTGGGAAGCATACGCTTCTCCAAATTGCATCTCAAAAACAACCCAGAACCAGGTTTTCTTATTAACTTAGCAACTTCCGAAGTAGTACCTAAAACACTCTTCAACACCATAATTGAGGGTACAACTCGATTATCAAAACTACGATTTAAAATCAAGGGGTCAGAGGAGATAATATCAGCAATCTCAGTGTTTGAAAAGCCTAAATCTTGGAAAATCTTGATCTTGGGCTTGACAGTATTGTCAAGACTGCCAGCAAGCAATCGAGGCATTGAATTCAAAAGTTTTTCTAAGTGGGATTGTGAAAAACCACTCTCCACCAGGAAGGACAATATAGAATCACATTTCTGAGGATGTTTTAAATCGGATAACTTAGAAGCAACATTTGAAGCAGTCACAGAAGAGATCCTATGTTTGCTTAGTACATCAAAGATTGGATTTTTGTTACTTGTGGGTTTTGCATCTGAGGTTGAATAAAAGAGGACATACAAATTGAAAGAATGATGGGGTTTACAGGATTTTTTGACAGCGGGAAACATTAGGCCTTTCCATAAACGAATTGTCATACTGTTGAAAATTCTTGAAAATGAATTAACAAGAAAGACAAGAAAGAATGAAACTTTGTACAAGAATTATAATATACCAGAAAACATGGTTTGGATTTGAACAGCTTCCTCAGCTCAAAGAAACTTCAGCACCTTCGAATTCCAGTCATACATTTGCGACTGAAATTTCGGACATGTGGGAAGAACTGAAACTGAAAGGGGGGTTTTAGGATAATGAGTTGAACTTATTAGGGTTTATATATGGATGACAGATGACTGAAGGAGAGGATGTGTTGGACTGTTGGGATTTGATTAAACTTTGTCACACCGTTCAGATTTCAATCTTCAATATTACGTGAGCCCACTTCATATCAAGCTACTCAACGGATGGGCTTCGAATTGGCCACTGGAGTTGAACTCATTCTTTCATTTGCGATTTTCTTTGTGGGGTTCTTTTGGTGGTATATACAATAAATTGTTATGGCCATTTGAGATTGAGGAATCATTACAATAATTTTTTTGGCAATCCTATAAATTAAATCTTATGCTATTACAAATAATTTTATCTATGCAGCAATTTGGCAACTTACTCGTTCCGGATCTCTATTGGCTAAATCTTATACTATTACAAGTAATTTTATCCATGCGGTAATTTGTCAACTTTTACGTTCCGGACTTCTATTGGCAACTAGTTGTAGTTGGAACTATTGTAGGTGAGATAGAATAATAGAAGTAGAGTTTTCTTTGTTCCGGACCTCTATTGGCAACTAGCTATAGTTCTAACCGTTAGATAGAATGCTAGAAGTAGAGTTTTCTGTGAGGGGAAGTTATGTTGGGGGATTCGAACCTTAACCTCCTAACATTTAATTAATATTGTTTGTTATAGCTATCATTGAGATACATATTAACTTACTTATTCTTCTATTATTTTGATCATTTTTTCATTTTTTCTTTTCTTTCTCCTACAATCTGTTGGATATTTTCAATATTTGAAGTATCAACACAATTAAAATATGGAAAATTGAATATTACTGAAATTTTCCCAAGTGGCTTACTGTGAAGTAATGAATAGTTGGGAAAATTCTGGATAGTTACAATTGGTTAGTAATTATCATCTATTCAGGTTTATCCCAAAACAGTTATTTAGTGTGTCTTAAAATTGGTTATTTAGACACATCATGTTAGTTATAACTGTAACTGGTTGTCTTAATGATTAGAAGGACAACTACATGGGAATTCCACAAAGAAGATAAGTTGGGAATTCCACAGGAAAAATAAGTCTGAGAAAAAGAATCACTCAGAAAAAGAACATTTGCAGAAGTTCTATTCTGAGAAAAAGACATCTCTTGTACAAACTCTTCTATTATCTTTAGTTGTTAGAATTATGTAAAGTGCATTACGTAATTCTAAATACTTCATCTTATCCCGAAGACTGATAATTACTGCACAATCAAGGGAGCAAATAGAATCTAAAGGAAAGTGCATTTTTACTGCACAATTTGAAGAGTTCATCCTTTACTGCAATTTATATTATAATAGATAAAATTCTATTTTTATTGCAGTATCATGTAATAGTTATAAAGTTTCTTTTCTTGTAAAGTTGTGTTGTAATAGATAGTAATCTATGTAATAGATAGAATACTAACATTGTATCAAGAATTTCCCAACAATCTTTAGATTCTAGAGATTTTACAATGGTAGAAAAAAGGAAAGGACTTGGTTTCCAATACTAGAAAATTGGAAAGGGTGAATGACGACCATCTTGCAAGAAGACAAAAGAAGTGTCTACAAAAATTCTACAGCAAGGGAAATGTGAGACAAGAAAAGGTACATGCTTGAAAGGATGTACAAGTAAGAACTTTCTTGCCTTAAACTCTTTAAATTATGAAATGGTAAATGCAAGTATGTGATCAATTTTCTAAAATTGAAGCTTTGCTAAAAAGTTTAATCTACATGACTTGCAATTTGAGAAAACTATTATAGTAATTTCTATAATAGAAGTTTTGTCCTTAGACATGGATAAAAAAATTTAAAAAAAAATCCTTGGAAAAATTTCAAAGAAATCTGAAATTTAAGAAGGAATGAGTGTTTCTTGATAATCTTGCTTAATTCATTTGTATAGAAAATGAATGTTGTATAGAGGAAAATAAATTTGCTCAAGTAAAGCAAGAAGAGAAAGAGAAGGATTTTTTCTAACAAAATACACATTGTGAAAGGAGTGGAAATGGCCAACTAAAGTAGCCTACCTAAGGCAAGAGGCCAAAACAAAGTGTAAATCAATTTAACAAGAAAGGAAAAGGGAATGTGACTTTAGTAACAAGATAGACATTACAAAAGAATGTCATTTATTGAACAAGAAAGTGTTCAATAAAGAAAATCATCCAAAAAAAATGATTATTAAAAATTTTGTTACAATAATTTCCAATTTACATATTGTGGAAAAGGGATTCCCTTGATAGATTAATAAAGGCTTCACTAAATGTGTGTTCAAGAATAATGAATTCTTGAAGAATTTAAAATCCATGAAGGAACAAATATTTTAATGCAATTAATATTGCAATGTAATATTTAAACTATTTGTTTATATTATTTATTTGGTTTAATCTTTTTATTATGGCATAATAGATTATGTTGTGTGACATTTATAAATGTTGATAAAATATAATTTTTGCCATATTATAAGAAGAAGAGAAAATGAGAAATTTGCATATTTGTTAAAATAACAAGGCAAATTATTTTCTTAAAGTTGAAGGAAATCAAATAAGTTGATATGATGCATGTGAGTATATAGCATATATTTATTTTTCAAAAATAAAAGTATTATGGTACTTTTCTTGATGTGATTGAATAAAGGTTTGCTATGCTAAATTATTACATTGTAAAAAGGAAGTATTTGAAAAGTTATAAAATTAATGACTTTGAAATCTACTTCTTAAACTTGCAATGTAATATACACAAAATTTGTGTTTGAATGAATATGTTAATTAAAGCATAAACTTACATGTAACTATTTTCTTAAATTGAAAGAAAATAGACTAAGTAAATTAAAACTTGTACAAACTTAATTTAATTAGTGAAAGTACTATGTTACTGTTATTAAATGCTTGTACAAGTTGGATATGATTGTTCATTACATTGTTAAAGAGAAGTGATTGAGGTTTTAAGCTTACGAAGGTAGAAAAACTAAAAAATCAACTTCTAAAGGTACTAATGTAATGTTAAACAATTATGATTCCAATTTTCATTACATTTTGAAGGTAGAAGTGATTTGGAAAGTTTTTTGAACTTATAAAGTTGGAAAACTAAATCAACTTCTAAAGCCTAAATGTAATGTGGTCAAACACAAGTTTGCTAAATATGTTTATTACATTTTTAAAGGAAAAGTGATTGAAAAGTTTGAAGCTTACAAAGCTGAAAACTTAATCAACTTTTAAAGGTTAAAATGTAATGTACTTAAACACTTGTGAATTTATGCTCGTTAAAGTATAAAGTTAAGTGTTGTGCGAGATTGTGTATATATGTTAGCTAAAACATATTGTGAATACACAATGGTATGTCTAAACACTTTGGTCTAAGACATAAAATGATATGATCAAATAATTGTGATACTAACTCCTATTCCAGTACTTTATAGAGTTAAGTATTGAGAGGTTGTGCATTTATGTTAGCTAAAGTGCACAATAATAAGTCTAGACATATTGGCCTAAGACTTGATATGATTAATCACAAGTGAAGAATTACTATGAACTTTGTGAAGTTTAAAAGTAATTGAAAATTTTGGAAAATCCTTAACCAAAAGGATTAATTAAGGATGTGACTATGAACACATCTAAAGGGATGGAAGTCCAATTTATAAAATCACTAATAATGGAAACTTCAATCTAACGCTAGTCATAACGTCTAGTCTTAGATTCAATGAATGAAAGTACACTATTATAGTAATTTGACATTACAAAATATCATCCCAAGAGAGGTGTAATGTTGAGTTATCCACCAAGAGAAAGAGGTTAACAAAAGTTCTTAACAAGTCTTGGAAATGCCAAAAATAGTGGAGGCATAAAGAGTTTGCCTATAAGAGTGTAAGATTTGTGGCATCAACAAAGTTTAATGGACGTAACTTTGTAAACACTCATAAAAGGATATATGCAAAAGACCATGCAAAATAAATGACATTTGGAATTGTTGAATCTATGCATACAAGTTAAAGTGGCTAGTCACATATATGATTGGTTCAAAGCTTGTCTACCAATTCATATGATTAGTTATTAATATTTGTACTTAAATAGTGGTTCAATCGAAATACATCATTATTGAAATCATAGATTATCAAGAGCTGTTTGTGACTCTTCAAAGACTTTTCAAAATATTGTAAATGGTGGAGGATTGTTGGATATTTTCAATATTTGAAGTATCAACACAATTAAAATATGAAAAACTGAATATTGATAAAATTTTCCGAGTGGCTTGCTGTGAAGTAATGAAAAGTTGGGAAAATTCTGGATAGTTACAATTGGTTAGTAATTATCATGTATTCAGGTTTATCCCAAAACAGTTATTTAGTGTGTCTTAAAATTGGTTATTTAGACACATCATAGTTATAACGGTAACTGGTTGTCTTAATGATTAGAAGGACAACTACATGGGAATTCCACAGAGAAGATAAGTTCGGGAATTCCACAGAGAAAATAAGTATGAGAAAAAGAATCACTCAGAAAAAGAACATATGCAGAAGTTCTATATATTCTGAGAAAAAGACATCTCTTGCACAAACTCTTCTATTATCTTTAGTTGTTAGAATTATGTAAAGTGACATCTCTTGCACAAACTCTTCTATTATCTTTAGTTGTTAGAATTATGTAAAGTGACATCTCTTGCACAAACTCTTCTATTATCTTTAGTTGTTAGAATTATGTAAAGTGTATTACGTAATTCTAAATACTTCATCTTATCCTGAAGAGTATTTGCTAGGATAATACTGCACAAAAAATGGAGCAAATAGGATAATACTGCACAAAAAATGGAGCAAATAGAATCTAAAGGAAAGTGCATTTTTACTGCACGATTTGAAGAGTTCATCCTTTACTGCAATTTATATTGTAATAGATAAAGTTATATTTTTATTGCAGTATCATGTAATAGTTATCAAGTTTCTTTTCTTGTAAAGTTCTATTGTAATAGATAGTTATCTATTTAATAGATAGAATACTACCATTGTATCTCCCTGAAACAAGAATTCCCCAACACAATCATCATTCATAATTTTTATATTGTCTTCATCATTAACAAATGTCATAATAAATTATTTCAAATTCTAAAAAAATTAATAAAGAAATTAACTTCTTTTTTATAATATAAACAAGATATTATTACTTATTGAGATTTTTTTGTAAAATTATTACTTCTTTTGTAAAGCTCCAAATTAGAAAAGTAAAAAATTGAACAAAAAAACTATATTCCCAATTCAATGATTGTGTTAAGAGAGTCAAAACGAGCACAATTTGATTTCAATTTGGTTGGGTTTTGTTTACTTTGAGTAATTTCTAAAAATGATGTTTTTGAAAGAGCGTCATAGGATGAAATGCTTTTGTAGTTTGTTTTGTTTAATGCTGAAAGATCAAGGTTAGATACGCGGTGTCCTAGTGGGTGAGTGACACTTGGTGTGACACCGATAATATAAACAGCAATGGACAGTATTAAAAATGCTGAAAGTAAAGAGACAGGAGGTTGGTAACGCAGTTCGGCAATTGCCTACGTCTGCGGGGCCACGCCCAAAAAGAACAATCCACTAAATTCACAAGTTACAAGACATTCAGTATGACACCAGGTAAGACACCATCTTATCTTAGTTACTGCTGCTTCCTAACTTCTGCAGTGAACGGATTGTGCGAGCTCCCCTCGACTTGTATTGATTCCTCCCGGAATCCGTGGTTAAGCAAGATCCCTTTGCCCACGTTTGAACTCCTCCCGAGTACTATGCTTGAATAAAGAAACACAAGGATTGCATCTTCAATAATGTTGCGTTAAGATGCTTCAAGCCAACACACTTTAACTAAACTCTCCAACAAAGAAGTGTGTATACAGTCTTTAAGAAGACCGAATGAATAATAAAAAACTCATACTTGAAAACCGTGTGAAGGAAAGCTCATATAGGCACACAAAAATCCTTTCATGATTATCCCAATATTATTTTCAAAACCATTCGAATGGAAGGACGTAATCACCAAATCTTCCCATCATTATCTTCAAGGTAATTCACAAAATAATTTAAATAAGAAGATGGAAACTCTTGTGCCTTCAAGACTTATCTTTTCCAAAGTTAGATAGCTTCCAAGAATACCAAGATAAGTTCCATAATTATCCATATGGCATTAATCTTCAAATCAATCTTCCTTGCTTAGATTGATTTTATTTGATTTTACCTTCAATAAACGATTTCCTTATCTTTGCCAAAAAATCAATGCCAATCAAATAAATGCCAACTCACGTGTGCATTAACAATCTCCCCCTTTGGCATTTTTTGGCAAAATTCAATCTCCCCCTGTATGCTGAATCCGAAGTGCTTGAAGAACTCCCCCTGAATATTCACTTAGTAAAGAAACATCTGCACAAGGCGTTGTGCATGACACAGCAAGAGAGACCTAGTTTCCCAGCATACATATTTTTAGGAAGAACAAACCAAATATCCAAACTCTAAAATTACTCCCCCTTTTTGCCATAAAAGGACAAAAGGGCCACAAATCAATAATAAAAACATGATAAACTGTCTTGAAAAATCAGCATAAATAAAATATCAGAGGAATCATTCAGAATTCTCCTTATCAGGAGTCACAAGACCAACTGAATCAGCCAGCAGTTGAACACCAGCAGCAGTATCTGGAATTCTTACATCTGAACCAGCAGGAAACCCACCAGATTGGGCGTTGGAAGGGGCAGAACTGTCAGGGACATCTGATGTGACACTGGCAGGGACATCATCAGATACAGTAGTAGGAACTGCAGTGTTTGCCTCAATCATGTCCTCATCAGGATCAGAATAATCAGCTTCTTCAACAATGGGCTTTTCAGCATCCATTTCTGTCTCTGCAAGTACAGGAGATAGAGTTTGATCTATACCTGCTGGAACTTCTGGAGTAACATCAGATGGATTGTTTGCAGTAGTGGCAGTTTTGCAGCAGCATTCTTCTTCTTCTCAGCTGCAATATCGCTGGCTGTCTTTACAGCTGCTAAATCATCAAGGACAGCAGAAATTTCCTTCCTTCTCCTTTCAATCTCAGCTTGCTGACCTATTAGCACTCTCAGCTCATCCTCTAGCACCTTAATGGTGCGTGATAGCAGCACAGTGTTGCCAAGCTCATCAGTGTCAGAGACACCCTGCGTGACATCCTCCATGTCATTGATATGATTACCTATCAACAGCTTGTAACTGATCCTGATCTCTTCCTTGTCAGTTTCCAGGATTTCCCTTGCTCTAATCAATAGATGTTGTGAAGACAGAATTGCATAAATCAAGTTAGGAAATGGATAAGCCAACCTATCGTTCTTACAATCTGCATGCTTAACTATCTGATCAAACAGAAACTGCCCAACATCAAACTCCACAAAATTTCCAATTTTAAACAGCAAAGTGGCCATGCCCTTATTAGCTCCAATCCCATGAGAAGTTGGCAGCCAGTTTCTCATTGCAATCTTGTGCAGAATGGCATATTTTACTGACAATTGGGAAGCCGGAAAGTCCTTTCCTCTTGGCCAAACTCTTCTGACTCCACCCGTGACATAGGATATTATCATACTGTAATCTGGTGTAAAATCTTCTACTTCTGCCCAATGACTTCCCAGATATGTATTAATTACATCCGGAGTGAAATCATACACTCTCCCCCTCACATATACACGATCGCCATCCGGGTGTTCAACATCCTTTATACTAGGGTCAAGATTGCAGTAAAACTCTTGCACTACTCTTCTAACATAGGGTTTAATACCCTTGATTGTCCTGCCTAGCCCCTGACTTACTAACTGATCAACCAATTTCTGACACTCTTTAAAATCACCCTCATGTATATTTCTTTCATTCCAGATATTCCTCCTAGATACTTTAGTCCATAATCCAGCATTGTACTCTGATTTAAAATCATCTAAATTCACATTAAGACTTAATGACTTACTTGGTGCAACAGGGAACTTTCCCTTTGACATCAACCTTGAGCGAGTCATTCGCTGAGATACAGGAGCAGGGGTTGCCTTCTGTCGCTTAGCCTGTGGTGACTTTACCGGGTCAGAATCTGAAAGATCATGAATTTCAGCATTCTCTGAAGAATCATCATCCCCATCAGTATATTCCTCTTCTCCATCAGACGAGCCATTCTTTCCTTCATCTTGTCAGTCCTCATTTGAGGAACTCTCATCAACCAGTTGGAATCTCTTTCTTTTGGGTTCCACAGTCACATTAGAACCACCCGGTGCCTTGGAAGGTACAGCACTTGTCTTAAATTGAGTAGTACTGGTCTGCCCAAATCGTGTTCTAACGCTAGAGGGATCAATAGATTGAATTGGGGTGATTGCAAGAGCTCTTGAGTTTAAATCATCTTCAAAAGCAGGAACTTGCTCTTGTGGCTGGGTTAAATTCCCTTCATTGTTGGGTGATTCTGGAGAGGAGTGAGTCACAACAACACGGACTTCATCGTCATCTAGAGTCACCTTGCTTGTTCATGATGAAGACTTTCTCGGAGACATCTCTGAAATTTTGAATATCTTGACTTGATAAAATTTTCAAGAGTTCTGATTGTGTTCAAAGTAGTGAAGACGGCAGAGTAGAGTTCAAAGGCTTATCAGCAATAGAAGTTGAGAAGATCAGAAACCCTTGAATTTCAAATACCAAAATAATAGCCAAAATTACTGCAGTTAGATTTTGCGTATTCAAAGCCAACTCTTCAATTTCATGTAATTGACCGAAAAATTCGAAAACGCCAGATGTCACTTGGAGTGCTGAATCGTTGAAGTTCCCGAAAATCATAAACCACCAAATTTGCTACTACAGGCTTCCCAAAGGCATTAGGCGGGAAAGCAGAAAAAGACAAAATAGCTATTCTACTATATTATTTTTGTGTTTTCTGTCATTTTTTTATATATATTTCTGTACATAAAAATACAATACAAAAAAACTTACAATATCAAAGAGCTTCTTCACATAACACAAAGGCGTAGAGCAGACCTCAGTTCTTCAAACCTTGCTCCATCCAATGCTTTGGTGAAGATATCAGTAATTTGTTTTTCTATCACCATATGTTCCAAAGCAATAATTTTATCTTCCACAAGAGATCTAATAAAGTGATGTTGAATATCAATGTGTTTTGTCAGTGAATGCTGAACAAGATTCTTTGAAATATTGATCGCACTCATATTATCATAGTAGAGTGTCATGACATCCTGTGTGACACCATAATCTTTCAGCATTTGCTTCATCCAGAGAAACTGAGTACAACAACTACCAGTTGCGATATATTCTGCCTCTGCAGTAGACAGAGAGATAGAGTTTTGCTTCTTGCTGAACCATGACACCAAATTATTTCCCAAATAGAAGCATCCACCAGATGTGCTTTTCCGATCATCTGAACTTCCTGCCCAGGGAGCATCACAATAACCAACTAAGTTGGTATTTGTATCAAAGGAGTACCAAATTCCATAATCAGTTGTTCCACAAATATATTTGAGAATTCTTTTGACTGACACCAGGTGTGACTCGCGAGGTTCTGCCTGAAATCGAGCACATAATCCAACACTGAAGCAGATATCAGGTCGACTAGTAGTTAAGTACAAGAGACTGCCAATCATACTTCTGTAAAGACTTGCATCAATAGGGGTTCCCTTCTCATCTTTGGAGATCTTCTCATGAGTTCCCATAGGTGTTCTCCTTGGACGAGCATTTACCAATTCAAATTTCTTTAGCAAATTCTTTGCATTTTTGCTTTGAGAAATGAAGATACCATCATGTCGTTGCTGAATTTGAAGTCCAAGAAAGTAAGTAAGCTCACCAACCATGCTCATTTCAAATTAGCCAGTCATTTGAGCAACAAACTCATCCACCATTGCCTGTGACACTGAGCCAAACACTATATCATCAACATAAATTTGAGCAAGTAAAAACTGACCTTTCACTTGGCGCGAATGAAAAGGGTTTTATCTACTCCCCCTCGCTCATATCCTTTGGCTAACAAGTACTGAGTCAGCCTCTCATACCAAGCCCGAGGAGCTTGTTTGAGCCCATATAAGGCCTTCTTTAGCTTATAGACAAATTCGGGATTATGAGGGTCTTCAAAACCCTTTGGTTGAGCAACATACACATCCTCATTAAGAAGACCATTGAGGAATGCACTCTTCACATCCATTTGATACAACTTGAATCACAATACACATGCAATTGCTAGCAAGAACCGGATAGACTCAAGGTGAGCAACTGGAGCAAATGTCTCATCAAAGTCAACTCCTTCAATTTGCGTATACCCCTGAGCAACTAATCGAGCCTTGTTGCGAGTGATATTGCCATGCTCATCACTCTTGTTCTTGTATATCCATTTGGTGCCAATAACATTCACATTAGGAGGACATGGAACTAGATCCCAAACTTGATTGCGAGTGAATTGATCAAGTTCTTCTTGCATTGCACCAATCTAATATTCATCTTCCAGAGCTTTTTTCACATTCTTTGGCTCAATAGAGGAAGTGTAGCAAGCCATTTGAATCATATCTCTATAATTTACTATCAACTTTTCTCTTGTACGAACACCATCAGTCAAACTTCTAATAACTTCAGCAGTAGGATGATTCTTCTGTACACGAGTAGAGGGCTGTCTGTGAGGTAAAGTGGCATCATTCACATTATCATTTTCTGCATTCTGATCAGTGACACCACCTGTGACACTGGGTGAAACACTGCCTGGAACACTGGAACTTACTTCAGGTAGAGAATCTGTAATATCTTCATTAGGAACAGCACTTACTTCCAGAGAGTCATCAACTTGAACATTATCAGATTCTATCACAGTTCGAGTCCTTTTGTTGTAGACTCGATAAGCTCGACTATTGATAGCATATCCAAGAAAAATAGCTTCATCACTCTTGCGATCGAGCTTCCCTTTATATTCCCAGTCATTCAACACATAACAAGTACTACCAAAAGGATGAAAATAGTTAACATTTGTTGTTCTACCTTTCCATATTTCATAGGGCGTCTTCTCAGTTCCTCCACGAAGATATACACGATTTATAGTGTAGTATGCTGTGTTTATTGTTTCAGCCTAGAATTTCTGTGGAATATTTTTCTCGTGTAACATGACGCGTGACATCTCTGCTATAGTCCGATTTTTCTTTTCTATGACTCCGTTTTGCTGAGGAGTTTTAGGTGCAGAGAACTCATGACCTATCCCATGCTGATTACAGAATTCTGAAAAATATGAGTTTTCAAACTCTCTCCCATGATCACTACGAATCCGTACAATCTTCAGAATAGCACATCCCTTTTCACGCTGAAGGCGTATACACAATGCTTTAAAAGCATTAAATGTGTCAGACTTTTCTCGAAAAAATTCAATCCATGTATAACGAGAAAAATCATCAACAGTCACATATGCATATCGTTTTCCTCCAATACTTTCTACTGACATAGGACCCATCAATCCATATGAAGCAGTTCTAGCACACGAGTTGTTCCTGGTGTCTGTGACTTGGGATGTGACACCTTTGTTTGTTTTTCAATCTGACATGGTCCACATATTCTGCTTTCATCAAACTTCAGTTGGGGAATCCTACGGACAGATCCTTTAGTAACTATGTTCTGCAGCATCCGGATGTTCATATGACCCAATTTTTGATGCCATAGAATTGAATCTTCCATACTTGATCGAAGATATGTTGATGAGGCAGAGATGAGATAACAATTATCTTTCGATCTTACTCCTTCCATGATACACATGTTGTTTTGATCAATCACCTTGCAATTTTTGTTAGTGGAATTGACATCCAAATCTTGGTCGCACAAGTGACTAATGCTAAGCAAATTTGCCTTGAGGTCATCTACCAGCAGTACATTATCCAACTTTGGTAACCAAGGCACATTTAGAGTACCTTTTCCAATGACATGAACTGTGACACCATTGCCGAAAATTACTTTTCCCATACTTCCAGACAAAACATCCTTCAAGAAATTGTTGTCACCAGTCATATGCCTGGAGCATCAACAGCCTTTAATGAGGTGTATGTGAAGTTGCATCGATAATTAGGCTTCATTACCCAACTCTGTTGTGTATTCCTGCGAGAAGTAGAGTTTGTAGCAGTACCTTGTCTTAATTCAGCAAGATAGATAAAACATTTAGGACGAATATGACCACGACGATTGCAGTAATGACAAACAGGTATAAATCTGTTACCTCTTCCGTTAGGAGCATGATAAGAATAAAAAGTATGTGACCTGTTCATAAGAACCTGCAACCCTTTGGAATTATTTTCTGATAGTGACACTGATTGTGCCATCATTTGTGATATGGGTTCTGACACTGAGCTTTCTCCTTTGTACCTCAGTCCTGTGTAGTCACCACTTGATTACCCAACTTTAAAAATTTCATCCAGCTTGGAAGCACCTGAATTTAGCATCTTTAACTCCTTTCTTTAGGTGATTTAACTCGTTGGTCAATGTCTTCACTTCCTCTTGACTTACTCTCAGTTTGATAACCAGATCAGTGTGAGATTGTTGAAGATTGTCCCTTTCAGTTTGCAGATCTCCAACCTGTGTATGAAGTTGCTGATTCACTCTAGAAAGTTCAGTCCACTTGTCATGAAGATTCTTGAATTCTACCAGAATATCTTCTTCTGTAACATAATCTTCATCTTCATCTAGATAGGTTGACATATTTCTAGTGACACTTTGTGTGACATCCGTTTTCTTGTCATGATCAGATTGTTCTGTCTTAGTGGTGAGAGCCACATGGTTGTTCTGAAAATCATCTTCTCTGTCTGAATCATCTTCACTCCAAGTTGTGTTGAGTGAATTCCTCTTTCTTCTCAGTGTATTAGCACAATCTGCCTGAACATGCCCATAACCATCACACTCTCTGCACTTAATTCCTTTATGTTTGAGTGGTTGATCAGACATATGATTTTCTTCCCTGTACTTTTTATTATTTGCCACTTCATTCTTGGTGTTACTGACACTGCCTCTAACACCCGGATTACTTCTCCCATATCTTTTCAGTATTTTGCTAAAGTTCTTAGTTATTAATGCCAATGAGTCCTCAAGGTCATCATCTCCAGAATTTTCCAACTTCTGCATTTCTGGTTTTAAGGCAAGCTCTTTGTTTTTCTTTGCTTCCATATCTACTCCTAGATTCATCTCAAATGTTATAAGGGATCCCATCAATTCTGCCAACTTCATATTTGAGATGTCTTTTGCTTCCTCAATGGCAGTAACTTTATGAGCAAAGCGTTGAGGCAAAGATCGTAGGGTTTTCCTCACAAGCTTTTCTTCTGAAAAATTTTCACCAAGGGCAAATGCTTAGTTGGCAATATCACATAGTTTGACATTGAATTCTGTAATGCTTTCGTCTTCAAGCATCCTCAAGTTTTCAAATCTTGTAGTCAGAATCTGCATCTTTGATAATTTTACACTTGAGGTTACTTCATGAGTAGTTTGCAGAATTTTCCATGCCTTTTTAGCAATCACACATGTGGAAATAAATCTGAACTGTGCTGGATCTACCCCGTTAAATATGGCATTAAGCGCCTTTGAGTTACTATTTGCCAAGGCATCTTCAGTAGCCGACCAGTTTTCTTCGGGCTTAAGAGATTTAACACCATCAGCATCAGTAGTCGTTGGAGGATCCCATCCAACCAGAATTGATTTCCAAGCCTTCTCGTCAATGGCTTTGATAAAGGCTCTCATTCTTGCCTTCCAATACGCATAGTTGCTTCCATCCAAGAGAGGTGGACGCATTGTTGAACCTCCTTCCTTCATAGAGTCCATTGCACCAAACAACCAAGATCAAGTCCTGCGAATTCCGCCTAAGAAACAAAGACGACCCGCTCTGATACCAATTGAAAGATCAAAGTTAGATACGCGGTGTCCTAGTGGGTGAGTGACACTAGGTGTGACACCGATAATATAAACAGCAATGGACAGTATTAAAAATGCGGAAAGTAAAGAGACAGGAGGTTGGTAACGCAGTTCAGCAATTGCCTACGTCTGCGGGGCCACGCCCAGAAAGAACAATCCACTAAGTTCACAAGTTACAAGACATGCAGTATGACACTAGGTAAGACACCATCTTATCTTAGTTACTACTGCTTCCTAACTTCTGCAGTGAATGGATTGTGCGAGCTCCCCTCGACTTGTATTGATTCCTCCCGGAATCCGTGGTTAAGCAAGATCCCCTTGCCCACGTTTGAACTCCTCCCGAGTACTATGCTTGAATCAAGAAACACAAGGATTGCATCTTCAATAATGTTGCGTTAAGATGCTTCAAGCCAACACACTTTAATTAAACTCTCCAACAAAGAAGTGTGTATACAGTCTTCAAGAAGACCGAATGAATAATCAAAAACTCACACTTGAAAACCGTGTGAAGGAAAGCTCATATAGGCACACAAAAATCCTTTCATGATTATTCCAAGATTATTTCCAAAACCATTCGAATGGAATGACGTAATCACCAAATCTTCCCATCATTATCTTCAAGACTTAAATAATAATTTAAGATGGAAACTCTTGTGCCTTCAAGACTTATCTTTCCCAAAGTTAGATAGCTTCCAAGAATACCAAGATAAGTTCCATAATTATCCATATGGCATTAATCTTTAAATCAATCTTCCTTGCTTAGATTGATTTTATTTAATTTTGACTTCAATAAACGCTTTCCTTATCTTTGCCAAAAAATCAATGCCAATCAAATAAATGCCAACTCACGTCTGCATTAACAAATGCCATTATGAGTTTGGAGTTCTTAGTTCAATCCATATCGCCTTAATTTGTACTTAATCTGTGCACCTAAGATCGATCTTAAGGATCCTCTCGTTTACAAAGGATTCAATCATCATCAATCACCTCGGACAATAAAAGATGAAGATAAATCTCGAGATCATCATCAAAAAAATTAATGTGAGCACAAAGAAAAAAGAAAAGTGATGATGATAGTGAAATTTCGTCAAACTGTACTTCCTCCCTAACTCCGAATGATTCATGCCTTCATGAAAACAAAATGGTTCACGCCTTGATGGTTCTTGAAGAAAACAATGGCAGTACTAACCACAACTGTGCATGCATGGAATAAGCCCAGTTGAATTTTACAGTTTCAATGTCAAACTAACTAGATTATCAAAGTGCATGAATTTGCAGACATACATTCATTAGATATATAGGATTTTCAATTATTTCTTCATCTTTTCAGAGAAAAAATATCCTTATCATGAGTTTGTCGTCAGCTATTTTGTATCCAGAAAATTTGATTAAACATGTGCAACTGCAACTGGAGCTTATCACATGATCTTTGCAACTTTGAAGGAAGAACACTGGTAAAAAATTCAGAATTATTTAGTTCATCTATAACATGCATGCTGGTTAGAATTAAATCATCAGCAGAAGCTCCCCATTTTTATTTTTAAAACTTTTGTTCTGACATTTTTTTTTTGCCAACACAAAACATGGTGAATCCCATGTACATCTCAAATTTTTTGGATCTTTTTTTAATGCCTTCCAAATTTCCAAGTTTGGATTTTGGAGTTCTTAAGCTTACAATGTGACAACTATTCCTACACGTAAGATCTTGGGTGGATGCTATAGATTTCAATATGAAAATTAAAAGAATCATATCTTCAAGATTTGGTGTAATTGATCTTTCGTTTGTTAGCTCAAATATGAAGACAAAGTGTGATTTTAAATATAGCATTGGAAGAGGAACAAAGAAATTAAGGGTTTCAACCAATGCAAGTTTTATATTACTTCTAACCCTCTGTTTAATGGAAATCTGACAAAATTTGGAACAAAGTTAATCATTTCATGGAGAAATAACCTTGAACTTGTCTCAAGCTTATGGAAATCTATCCATACTTTGAATGCATATATTTTGTGTAATGTGAACTGATTTTATGCTTAAATTTATCATAGGATCAAATAAAATTATTGTTGGGCAACACCTACTCCCTTTACGTTCTTTCACAAAAATCTGGATGAATTGGGTCTGTTTGTCTACAGATATGGCTACAATTGCATTGAGAGAGCTTCAATTTTCATTGGATGCTGTATTATATGCATGGAAGAATTCTACTCCAATTCCCAATTGAAATCCATTCCTTGGAGTTTAATTAGCAAAAAAAAAAAAAATTACAAATCTTTCCTCCCATTTCTTTCATTAATATCTTTGTTCATTTATGATCATCATCACATTAAATGGATTATTTAGCCGGTGCTAAACGCCGAAAAAAAGGAGGAAGATCAAGACAAATGTACAATTGGCGTGAAAATTTATCAAACTTTATAATATAAATTACATTAGAAATTGTGTAAATTTAGTTCGGTGACAAAATATGATCCATATAACGGATCATACTTAGTGTGATAAATGTTTAATTTTTGTTTTTGTTGTTGTTGTTGTATTTTGATATAGCCAATGCTGTGGGCGCCGGTTAATTAACCGAATTTGCATTCCTCTTTCTCTGGATATCTAGAGCTGCGTGTGTGCCTTTGGCTCATTCACAACTCTTTGGACCACATGCAGATGCAATCATTAGTTTAATTAACTTGCGCAATTTGTGTTGAACTAAAGAAAATTCTGTGTTTCTTGAAGCCTTGCGTTTACGGAACTGCAGAAGTTGTGTTTTTACTTTTTCAAGTAAGAAACATTAACAAAAATATAATGAGATTAGGCATAAGAATCCAAAAATCATTAGTTAACTATGGGTTGCATGATGAGGAATCCGACGCTTTAAGGACTTTCTTTAACACTGTATTATTATGACACTGATATGTTTAATATTTCATATTTGTTATGATTTTATGTCTTTTTTATTACCATTCATGTGATGGAATTCATAGTTTTGGTATATTTTCAGGTTTATGTAGAAAAATAAATAGAATGGTGACAAAAGAGCTTAATTGGTGCAAAATGGTGCAAAAAGTTAGGAAGAAGTTAAAAAGAAGTTGACAAGATTTGCAGGAATGAATTTTACCATGAAGAGAAGAAGGATTTTTACCAAGAGAGTTAATTGAAGATATAGTAGTTGGGAAGAAATATCCTTGTTGCCATTAAATCTCCTAAAATCTTGGAGATAGTATTCTTGGAGTTTGTTATTTAGCTATGATTTTTAGTGATTGGTTGTTGAGAGAATTCTTTAAATAGTGTTCTTTTGATTTGGAGTGGGCATTCCATCCTATCCTAGCTTAGTTTAGTTTAGTTTAGTTTTTAAGTAGGATCCCAGTTTTCTTAATAAGTATGAGAACTTAGTAGCTTTCACGTTATTTTCTATTCAAGTCATTTGTTTTTAAATTTAATAAGATTTCCATTATTTAATTCAAGAATTTAAATTTCAGCCATTTAGTTAAGACAATTTATTGGATAAGCTTTTGGACAAGGCATATTCAATTTCCTTTGCATTTTGGATTGGATTGGATCATCTTCAACAATAACTTCTACCAAGTGATTGTAAATCCAGGTTTTCTTTCTATAACATTATGAATCTAGTTTTATTAAATTCTTTTATGTATTGTTTTATTATGCCTTCATTCTAAATTAGTATTCCAGTTAATGAATTGATGAAGCATTAATTAATAACTTGTGAGATCTAATTGGAAATAAATAAATATGTAATCTAAGTACCTTTTTATGTCCTGTGATAGAGAGTTTATGAATTTTTTATGATTGTTGAATAGTGCGCAATATTTAATTAATTGTAGGAAATTCTAATGCCAATTAAAATGGTAGATCCGTGTAATTGTCTATTTAGTTTTAATAGGTGGTAAAACTATCATTCATCGATAGTGGGCATATGGGGATGGTATGAGCATATGGCATTCCATAATGGGCATATCATAATCAGGTTTCTCTCATCTTAATGCTGTTAATGAACTAAATCTAATGAGGCATTCTCTTAGGTTGTTTATTAGTTAGAGAGTAATTAATAAGGCATTCCTTTTAATTACCGACAAGTAAGGAGAAATGAGGTTATGTCAGTGGAGTTCCCGATAACTATAACTGATTTATTTGAATTACATATTTAATATTTGCATCAAGGATCAAGTTACTGATTAGTGTGGATTCAATGATTTAACTGGACCTTTTCTCATTGATTAAATTCTTAGTATTTAATTTGTTTCTTTTGATTCTAACGTTTTTGGTTGTGACAAGTTGAAGGAAAAAAATACACCGTTCCCTTGGGAGACGACTCTACTCCATTACTATACTAGTAAAGAGTGGGAATTAATTTTGGTGGCATAACGACGCGACCAGACACTTTGAATTGTTAATTAGTGTTAGTTGAGAGCCTCTTAATATAATAAAAACTGATCAAATGGTCCAACAAGTCTGTAGTCTGCTTATATATGCTTATATTTTAGTATCTGAGTATGATTCCACCATGAAGTTGTGGAGTTTGCAATTAACTTCACCTACAAGGGTTTGAACTATTGTTGCTTGAATTAAATGCAGAATTGGAACAATCCAATTATTCAACTAGAAATGTCATATTATTCTCATGGAATATCATGTGCTCTTTATTTAAGTTTGATTGAATTGGATCGATACATAATTCTGCCAACTTATAACTCTAATTGATAACGATCTCACCACGCTCCTCACGTAAATTGATAGTTGTTGCGGAATAGCGTCCACGATCTTTTCGTAAATCAATTTGGACTGGTAGAATCACCCTATCTTTGTAGGATGACAGTATGCACAATTATTTGATGGCTCCTCACTAACAAACAACGAGACAGTCGCGTAAGATTTAATCCCCTCCTCAGGAACTAAAACCCACAATGTAAATTGGAATTCCCTCCTCAGGAAAACAACTCACATAAAAAAAAACAACTCTATGTTTTATTTCTCAAAATTCTACTCTATTCAAAACGTATGGAGTGTGTCCTTTAAATAGGCTACAAGAAGTGTCAATGTTTGGTATTTTCCCGATGTGAGATAATTGCCAATCATGTTTCCTAAAAACTACCCTTAATGAATTAAAGATCCATTAAGCCCATTACATGCATTTTATCATGCAAGATAATTTGGGCCATGTAATTAACTAATTAATCACGAAATTAATAAGCCCATAATTAACGTTTGGACTTAATCTTATTAAAACACACAAAAAAAAAACTAAAAATCCCGAAATTTGTCCGCGTCATGACGTGACATGTAACTTCACAGCGTGTTTTCACCTTGATCCCGTCAGAATCGTGGCAGAATCTCTCAGCAAACAATATTTGACGCCTCTTGTCATGATTTCCTTTGTTATCCCAATTTTGAGTCTCGGACCTCCTTGGGACTAGCATGAGGCTTCTTCTCCATCCTATTCCAAGCCTCCATATATGAGATTCATCTTTAACAATTGGAACAAGGACCTTGTATTTTTCAGAATATGTGATCACACATGATTTCGTATCATTCCCTTCCACTTGAAAAAGATTTGTCATCAAATCTTGTTGATTGGTAACAAGAGAATCCAGCACAAAACCTGGAAAAGTGTCAAGACAAAAAGACAAAAAAATATGGAAATTCACACTTATTATTTTTCCAAACTTTGCCTTTTTCTACAAACCTCACCTCAAGGCTTTTGGCATTCAAATCATCATTCAATTCTTTTTCTTGCTTCACATGATAAACATCATTAATAACAAGTAAATTACAATCATTTAAAGCAATAAAAGGAATTAAATCTTCACAAGATTGTTCTTCAAGCACATCATGTGATACCTCCACCATGGGTGATTGAACTTCCTGCAAAGAAGCTTCAACAATTTCATTAACTGGACCCATCTCCAATGGACTCAACTCATTATCCCCATGATCTTCAACACATCCCAACAATGGTATAGTAACAACTTTGACAGTTGGGTCTTCCTTTGGAGGTTCAACATACAAATTATACCATCTTGGACACTAATAGCATTATGACCTACAACCATACATCTCAAACACTTCCTAGCATGAACTCTAGGAGTAGGAGTCCGAATCTTTCTTTCAACAAAAAGATTAGCACAATCACGTTCTTGATGACCATACCCATAACATATAGCACACCGAATTGGTTTTGGCTTAGACTCCTTCAAACCCTCAACCCAAGGATTTTTAGATGTAGTTCTCCGTGGAGTACCTGTTCTAGATCCCGACTCCAGATGTTCAACCAGCTGGCTGATCCGTTGAGTTTCAGCTGTTAATTGCCGTAACTGTTCACTCACAGTACCCAGTATACCTTCCAAATTTTGGTTAACACTAGCTCCTTCTTCCTGTCTAGTCATATTGATTTAACCAAATTTCAACAGAATATCCACAAATATCCAATATGATCAACCCAACAATCAAACAACCAAATCAACTTGATCGAATTCTCACAATATCAATTAAATAATAACACAAGATATAATTGTTGTAACCTTCTCACAATAATCAAATCATGCAAGGCTATGAATAATAACAATTCAGGGTTTCAATTTTAAGGAAAACTGAAAAACCTGATTTCGAAAATCCCTTGAGCTCTGATACCACTTGATAACGATCTCACCACGCTCCTCACGTAGATTGATAGTTGTTGCGGAATAGCGTCCACGATCTTTTCGTAAATCAATTTGGACTGGTAGAATCACCCTATCTCTGTAGAATGACAGTATGCACAATTATTTGATGGCTCCTCACCAACAAACAACGAGACAGTCGCGTAAGATTTAATCCCCTCCTCAGGAACTAAAACCCACAATGTAAATTGGAATTCCCTCCTCAGGAAAACAACTCACATAAAAAAAAACAACTCTATGTTTTATTTCTCAAAATTCTACTCTATTCAAAACGTATGGAGTGTGTCCTTTAAATAGGCTACAAGAAGTGTCAATGTTTGGTATTTTCCCGATGTGAGATAATTGCCAATCATGTTTCCTAAAAACTACCCTTAATGAATTAAAGATCCATTAAGCCCATTACATGCATTTTATCATGCAAGATAATTTGGGCCATGTAATTAACTAATTAATCACGAAATTAATAAGCCCATAATTAACGTTTGGACTTAATCTTATTAAAACACACAAAAAAAAAACTAAAAATCCCGAAATTTGTCCGCGTCATGACGTGACATGTAACTTCACAGCGTGTTTTCACCTTGATCCCGTCAGAATCGTGGCAGAATCTCTCAGCAAACAATATTTGACGCCTCTTGTCATGATTTCCTTTGTTATCCCAATTTTGAGTCTCGGACCTCCTTGGGACTAGCATGAGGCTTCTTCTCCATCCTATTCCAAGCCTCCATATATGAGATTCATCTTTAACAATTAGAACAAGGACCTTGTATTTTTCAGAATATGTGATCACACATGATTTCGTATCACTAACTCTGTTTGATTGTCATGAATTGTCCAAAATACCGCAGTTTTTCCTTGTTGAACAGGCTGTTGCTTGCAAGGTTGCTTCCAAACTTTGTGCAGCTTTGTGGGAAGTGACAAGTAGAGACTACATCAAATTGTAAATCATACTTGGTGCTAGCAATGCTTTTGTCCTTAAAACTGTGCAATTTGCTTGCACAAGTGCGCACTATATTTGCTCAACATTTTTCATTTTGGCTTGAAATCCGGCTTCAGATTTTCACTACTTTCTCTAAACCTCAATAAACGTCACCTTCATACAGTTTAGAAAGCAATTAACTAAGACTAAAATAGCAAGCTGATGAGACATTCGTAAAGGACTCAATTACATGGGATCGAAAGCATTGAGAGCATCCTTTACCAAATAAAGGAGTAGTAGTCAATTAAAGAAAGCAGCATTGTCGAACTGAAATTATTCCAGCAGCAAGACAGGGGTGTCCAATTGTCCCCTTAAACCGCTCATAGGAGTAAAACAGAAGAAACCCACGATGCATTCATTATATAGATACTTGTACTTTGGTCTTCAGAATAGTGGAACCGATCACGGCTGGAAATAAAAAAAAAAAAAGAAGAAGAAGAAAGGAATTTCAAAGGGCCATTTACAATGCCTAAAACGTAGAAGTTAAGGCAAAATAGTTAAATCAAGATTCATGATTTGAATTTCTATCCAAAGGGGCAAAACTCGGGCTGAGTGCAGTTCAAAATAAGTTACCAAATCAATCCTAATCCTGTAAAGTGTATACTTATAATACCATAGGGAGTTCAGACAAATGGTGCAAATCTACATTCGTGAAATCATAAGGACAACCAACAAATAATCATAAAAAAGCAAGCAAGTACCTTAAAAAGCCTCGAAGTAGAGCATAACATGACTTGTCCTCGTAAAAAACAAACCACGGAATGTAAAGCAAGGAAAGTCCTTGATATTGATATTCCCAAGTTTACAGCAGAATACTACTAATGCCTTTGCTTTCTGACAACATGACAGCATTGCATATGTGCTTCCACTGGTAGGTTTCAGTCTATTGGGTATGTGCCTTGCTTGGAAAAGAGTTGCTTTCCACAATAAGGGTGAAAAAAGAAACAGCATAGCATCAGAATAGAAACATTCCTACCCTCTCAGAAGTGCCTTAATCCACTCAATAGTCACCTCTTCTCCCTTAACCTTGGTGGAAATGAAATTGATAAAAGATGTCTTCATGCTTGTTCTTAAGCAAACCATAAGATTCTCTTCAGGCTTCTGGCTTTCAGTAGTGCATTAATCATATTCAATGTCACCCCAATAATCAGGGTCAAATTAAATTAGTATCAAAGTCATCATTTTTATGTTGAGCAGCCACAGAAACTCTGACATTGTCACCAATAACACCTAAAGAACAAATGATTCTTCTTCAGATTCCTCCTTCCTGCATGAATAAGTTAGAAACGTCGAAGAAATACATGATTGGAAGTGTATCAACAGGTTGCTTATGATTTTCCAAGAAATAAAGTGGCATTTCCAGTAGATGCTACTGATCAACATATATGATTTTAGTGACTGGAGTTGGGAAGAAAGCAATGTTAAAAAATACACATTTGTATTCTTCTGCCTTCTCTCCTATCCTCTTATTTGGAGGTTTCAGGAAGAATACATCACAGATACATGTGAAGATATTATCACAAACCACATCAACTAATTAGAAAACTTGGAGCATCATGCGTTCTATAATGGAGAAAAATCTGGCACAAAAATTAATGGACAAATCTTCTCAAGTCTCAAGCAAAAGTCAATGAGTTCACAGTCGTTTCATATTAAATGAACTAGAAAGCATAATAATCTTTATATGCCTCTGGAACGAAAAACTCTGTTTATCAACTGCTGGGCTTACACGGCATTGAATTCAGTTAGAACAGAGGTGGCAAAGATCTGGTATCCAGTCATTCTATAAAATATTCAACCACTTCTACCAACAACTAAATCACCAGATTTAGAAATCTCATTTTGCCAGTACATACTCAAATACAAATGCAAGTTCAGCAACTTCATCTACAAAAGGGGAAATATATTTCTCAAAGAACTTCTCATTGGAAATTTTGTACACTCTTGACAGTCGAGGCCTTTGCTTCAGCAAATTCCTATTTTCTAAAATCTCCAAAGCACGCAATCGTGGCTTAAGCCTCTTTTCAACACTGCATATAAAAACATCCGGTTCATCAAAGATATACTCCAGATCATACCTCCCAGTATCAAGAAGAACCTTTACAACGTCCTTAATTTTCCTGCAGGAAACGGCAAATACCTGAGGCTTTCTCTGGAACAACCATAAAATTTTATCTTCTAAAAGTCCCAAATTCCTGAAAAGGTCCCATTTAAGCTCCCAGCTCCTAGGATTCATTGATGCCACAGTCCTAACCGCATAAAGAAACATCATGGAATTCCTATCGCATCCCAACTTATCAACATTTTCAACAAATTTCTTCATCCTTTCTGGCCTATTCAAGAGAAATCTTGGAGAAGAATACATATATCTGAGGATTCTCTCTGTGCTGATCCCACAACTCTTCAACACATGGATATTGGGAAGCATATTCTTCTCCAAATTGAATCTCAAAAATAAGCCAGAACCAGGTTTTCTTATTAACTTAGCAACTTCCGAAGTAGTACCTAAAACACTCTTCAACACCATAATTGAGGGTACAACTCGATTATCAAAACTACGACTTAAAATGTAGGGGTCAGAGGAGATAATATCAGCAATCTCAGCGTTTGAAAAGCCTAAATCTTGGAAAATCTTGATCTTGGGCTTGACAGTATTGTCAAGACTGCCAGCAAGCAATCGAGGCTTTGAATTCACAAGTTTTTCCAAGTGGGATTTTGAAAAACCACTCTCCACCAGGAAGGACAACATAGAATCACATTTCTGAGGATGTTTTAAATCGGATAACTTAGAAGCAACATTTGAAGCAGTCACAGAAGAGATCCTATGTTTGCGTAGTACATCAAAGATCGGATTTTTGTCACTTGTGGGTTTTGCATTTGAGGTTGAATAAAAGAGGACATACAAATCGAAAGAATGATGGGGTTTACAGAGATTTTTGACAGCGGGAAACATTAGGCCTTTCCATAAACGAATTGTCATACTGTTGAAAATTCTTGAAAACGAATTAACAAAACACGAAAGAATGAAGCTTTGTACAAGAATTATAATATACCAGAAAACATGGTTTGGATTTGAACAGCTTCCTCAGCTCAAAGAAACTTCAGCACCTTCGAATTCCAGTCATACATTTTGAGACTAAAATTTCGGACATATGGGAAGAACTGAAAGGGTTTAAGGATAAAAGGCAATGAGTTGAACTTAGGGTTTATTTATATATGGATGACTGAAGAAGAGGATGGGTTGGGCCGTTGGGATTTGATTAAACTTTGTCACACCGTTCAGATTTAATCTTCAATCTTACCTGAGCCCACTTCATATCAAGCAACTCAACGGATGGGCCTCAAATTGGCCATTGGAGTCATTTGTGATTTTCTTTGTGGGTTTTTTTGGTGGTTTTATGGAATCATTACAATAATATTTTGGCGATCCTATAAATTAAATCATATGCTATTGGAAGTAATTTTATCTATTTTTCACTTTGGCAACTTCATCGTTCTGGACCTCTATCGGCAACTACTTAGTTGGAACCATTGTAGGATAGAAAGCTATAAGCAAAGCCTTAAGGGAAGACTAAAATATAAACCATTAGCTACTTCCGCTAGAAACAGAGTCTTTCGAGAGGAAAAATGTTGTTAGGGGACACATTAAAGTAATTAATATTGTTTGTTGTAGATATTGGGATAGGTATTAACTTATTTTTCTATTATTTTAATCATATGTTCTTTTTTCTTTTCTTTCTCCTACAATCATCATTCATAATATTTATATATCCTTCATCACTAACAAATGTCATAAGAAATTATTTCAATTCTAAACAAAATTAATCAAGAAACTACTTTTTTATAATATAAACAAGATATTATTACTTTTTGAGATTTTTTTGTAAAATTATTACTTATTTTCTAAAGCTCCAAATTAGAAAAGTAAAGAAACTATATTCCCAATTCAAGGATTGTGTTAAAGAGAGTCAAAAGGGGACCAATGGATTTCAATTTAGTTGGGTTTTATTTACATGTTTCATTTCTAAAAATGATACAAATTGTGAAATTCTATAGTGAAATTTTATAATGATTTACGTGACATATATAAAAAGACAAAATTCGGTATGCTTTATCATTTTCATGTAGCACTTTATAAAAAATTGAGACACCTTATTTTAGTTAATTATCTCATTTTTAAAAATTAAACTAATACCCTAATCAAAACCAAATGATAAGTGGATCATAGGGATAAGTGATTGTATACGTATCATTTTCTTTTTATAAAGTTATACATAATTTATCTTTTTATACATAATGGATAATTTTGTCTTTTTATACATGTCATGTCATGTCGGAATTGAACACTCTGAATATCATTACTCTATATGTATATATTGGATGCTTCAGTACTTTGTTTTTTTTTTTTAATGACCTAGATCCCAACTTACGTTGCATTTCTTCAATCTTTGGTCACCAAGTCTTCACTCTACCTCTCAAGTGTTAGACGATGCTACTCCAGCGAATTCCGACCCTACATGGTCTCACTCCTGCACGTAAGTACTATAAGCCTTTCTCCACTAGCGTATGTGCCCTACGAGGACTTTATTTCCCATCCTATTTATCCATAAATAGGAGGGGATTTTTGTTTACCTGAATCAGGTGGTGACCATTTGAGCCAAGGCTCATGGTCAGTTAGTACTTTGTTTTTTTTTTTTCAATGCCATTCGGAGGAGTTCTTAGTTCAATACATATCACCTTTGTTCTTAATCTATGCACCTAAGATCGATCTTGAGGATTCTCTCGTTTACAAAGGATTCAATCATCATCAATCACGTCGGACAATAAAAGATGAAGATAAATCTCGAGATCATCATCTAAACAATTAATTAATGTGAGCACAAAGAAAGAAGCAAAGTGATGATGATAGCGAAATTTCGTCAAACCTTACTTCCTCCCTAGCTCCGAATGCTTCATGCCTTCATGTTCCTTCATGAAACAAAATGGTTCACGCCTTGATGGTTCTTGAAGAAAACAATGGCAGTACTAACCACAACTGTGCATGCATGGATTAAGCCCAGTTGAATTTTACAGTTTCAATGTCAAACTAACTAGATTATCAAAGTGCATGAATTTGCAGACATACATTCATTAGATATATAGGATTTTCAATTATTTCTTCATCTTTTCAGTGAAAAAATATCCTTATCATGAGTTTGTCGTCAGCTATTTTGTATCCAGAAAATTTGATTAAACATGTGCAACTGCAACTGGAGCTTATCACATGATCTTTGCAACTTTGAAGGAAGAACACTGGTAAAAAATTCAGAATTATTTAGTTCATCTATAACATGCATGCTGGTTAGAATTAAATCATCAGCAGAAGCTCCCCATTTTTATTTTTAAAACTTTTGTTCTGACATTTTTTTTTTGCCAACACAAAACATGGTGAATCCCATGTACATCTCAAATTTTTTGGATCTTTTTTTAATGCCTTCCAAATTTCCAAGTTTGGATTTTGGAGTTCTTAAGCTTACAATGTGACAACTATTCCTACACGTAAGATCTTGGGTGGATGCTATAGATTTCAATATGAAAATTAAAAGAATCATATCTTCAAGATTTGGTGTAATTGATCTTTCGTTTGTTAGCTCAAATATGAAGACAAAGTGTGATTTTAAATATAGCATTGGAAGAGGAACAAAGAAATTAAGGGTTTCAACCAATGCAAGTTTTATATTACTTCTAACCCTCTGTTTAATGGAAATCTGACAAAATTTGGAACAAAGTTAATCATTTCATGGAGAAATAACCTTGAACTTGTCTCAAGCTTATGGAAATCTATCCATACTTTGAATGCATATATTTTGTGTAATGTGAACTGATTTTATGCTTAAATTTATCATAGGATCAAATAAAATTATTGTTGGGCAACACCTACTCCCTTTACGTTCTTTCACAAAAATCTGGATGAATTGGGTCTGTTTGTCTACAGATATGGCTACAATTGCATTGAGAGAGCTTCAATTTTCATTGGATGCTGTATTATATGCATGGAAGAATTCTACTCCAATTCCCAATTGAAATCCATTCCTTGGAGTTTAATTAGCAAAAAAAAAAAAAATTACAAATCTTTCCTCCCATTTCTTTCATTAATATCTTTGTTCATTTATGATCATCATCACATTAAATGGATTCTTTAGCCGGTGCTAAACGCCGAAAAAAAGGAGGAAGATCAAGACAAATGTACAATTGACGTGAAAATTTATCAAACTTTATAATATAAATTACATTAGAAATCGTGTAAATTTAGTTCGGTGACAAAATATGATCCATATAACGGATCATACTTAGTGTGATAAATGTTTAATTTTTGTTGTTGTTGTTGTATTTTGATATAGCCAATGCTGTGGGCGCCGGTTAATTAACCGAATTTGCATTCCTCTTTCTCTGGATATCTAGACCTGCGTGTGTGCCTTTGGCTCATTCACAACTCTTTGGACCACATGCAGATGCAATCATTAGTTTAATTAACTTGCGCAATTTGTGTTGAACTAAAGAAAATTCTGTGTTTCTTGAAGCCTTGCGTTTACGGAACTGCTGAAGTTGTGCTTTTACTTTTTCAAGTAAGAAACATTAACAAAAATATAATGAGATTAGGCATAAGAATCCAAAAATCATTAGTTAACTATGGGTTGCATGATGAGGAATCAGACGCTTTAAGGACTTTCTTTAACACTGTATTATTATGACACTTTGAATTGTTAATTAGTGTTAGTTGAGAGCCTCTTAATATAATAAAAACTGATCAAATGGTCCAACAAGTCTGCAGTCTGCTTATGCTTATATTTTAGTATCTGAGTATGATTCCACCATGAAGTTGTGGAGTTTGCAATTAACTTCACCTACAAGGGTTTGAACTATTGTTGCTTGAATCAAATGCAGAATTGGAACAATCCAATTATTCAACTAGAAATGTCATATTATTCTCATGGAATATCATGTGCTCTTTATTTAAGTTTGATTGAATTGGATCGATACATAATTCTAGCCAACTTATAACTCTAACTCTGTTTATAACGGCCCCAAATTCGGGAAAAAAAAGAAGAAGGTTGTTCCAGATTAGCAGCTAACGTAAAACTTTGTTATTCAAATTATATAGATAAAGTGAATCCAATCAAGAAATATGATTTGTGTAACCATCAATTATGCAAGGCTTTGTTGTTGTTGTTGAATTAGATTGATACATGAAGATGAATTTACACATGCATAATGTATAAAACATGATGCAACCATAAACAATGCAACACACGAATTCTCAATGGTTGAAGAACATAAAATCCATGAAAACAAGTTCCAAACTTGCTTGTAAGCCCACAGCTGTTCTAAATCTTATCAAGATACATTTGTCCCCCTCTATAATTTTATCTGAAGGGCAAATAATTCAAAATAGTGCTCCATATTTGGTTATTTCCTGATAGGAAGGAATCTTGGAGGAAATATCCACTATCCAACTCTCCCACATTTTGTAATTCTTCTTGAAATCTCAAAATTTCTCTTCCACTTCCAGCCATCTTCCTCCCCACCCTACATGTCTCTTCTTTACAAATTAACAAAAGTCTACAGTGAACCCTTTACATTCTACAATGCATCTTAACCAAGGCTTTTTTTTTTTTTTTCCTCTTTCTCTTTGGCCCCCATGCTTTTAAAGCCTCCCCTGAAAGCTCAGCACCAAAGTCAGCAAACTCTAAAAAAGTGACAAGTTTTAGAGGTCTAAAACAGAAGGTGGGTGGGACTAGGGAGACATTGTCTCTGTTATTCCTTGACATGGGCTCAATTATTGATGTACCTGGAAGATAGAGTGGCCAATTGATCATTCTAAGCAGCAGCAGCAGCAACAGCAGGGGATGGCTGGGCTGCTGCAGTTTTTCCTGTCTTGGATTGAACTTCATTTTTTGATGATTGGATATGGAAATTTTAACTGCTTCATTTGCCTCCTTTAAACAAGGAAAATGGGTGCCATATGTTGCCTCTTTTTGTTTTCACTTCAATAAAAAAAACTGAACTTGTGTCCAATGTGTCACATTTGCCTTTAGTTAGAAACTAGAAAAAAACTATTCATCTCTGACAATGTGTAAGGCCCCCCCTTTTTTTTTTGTTATGGAATTACAACCTCTAAACATGCTAATATGGCCAACTGCAGAAGTTGTAACATGACATGATTCTATTTTGTGGCTAGAATTTGAAGCTTTTACAACATTTGAAGTGTCAAATTGCTTGAACAATTCATCGATTGCCATTGATTTTCAACAACAATATTGTCAAAAAACATTGAATCCGGGAGAAGATTGCTTGAATATAGTTACCAAACTTTTGGTGAAGCCAAGGAGGGACCTGTCCTTTCTTTGCTCCTAGCATAGCATATATAATTCTCTATCTCAAGATTAAAGCGACAAACTTTGTGGAAAGGACCAAGCCAAAAGTTGACAAGTCTAATCCTAAAGCAAAGATGTAGTAATGGGTTGGGGGCCATCCCGTGGCCTCAATTGCGCTATTCCCCCTTCATTATGGCATGCTCATCACTTTAATCAATCAAAATTTTCCAAACTTTTTTCCCATTCTTTTCAC
Organism: Ophiorrhiza pumila; assembly: GCA_016586305.1. Classification (NCBI taxonomy): domain Eukaryota; kingdom Viridiplantae; phylum Streptophyta; class Magnoliopsida; order Gentianales; family Rubiaceae; genus Ophiorrhiza; species Ophiorrhiza pumila. Next base: position 30,947,768 of record BLIW01000010.1, read on the forward strand.
TGATGGAGAATATTATGTTAATTCATCCTGAATCCTGGCCTGGCGCACTGTTATATATGCTCTTCATTCATTGTAACGAGATAATAAGAAAGATTGTAATTAGTATGTATTCTAATTTGTCTCACAAATATTGCATTACTACATGAGAGAATAATAGATGGAATCCTCGTTCAACATTATCGTGTTTTTTTCTATTTCATACTAGAAATGATGGTGTTTCACTAAAATAAGAATTAAAATCAACTGTGCTGGGATTCGATTTCAAAGAATAAGAGGTATATTCTATGGTGTGTATTGAAACAAGAAATGAAACATGAGATCGGAATGTCACAAATGCATTTCAAACTTGTAAGGAAACGATATAATGACAAAAAAGAATTAGAGTGGTTGTTAGGTTGGAGCAATTTGTATTTGAGTAGGGATTAGGAAAGAAAAGAAGTATAGGTAGCATGACCCTTAACTGGCATGGGCTCACAAGTTGAGGAAATGGCATGATTGGATCATGAAACAAGGCTCGTGGGTATCAACTTTTCCTTTTCTTTTCTCTTGCCTTATTTAATTTGTTTAGCAAAAAAGCATAGGCTAAGAAAGTTGAGTAGTGAGTAGTGACCATATTTTAAATAAAGCAAAGCAAAAAAAAAGGAGTGGGATTGTTAGCAAAATCAACAATACAGATGGTAAAGAAGAACACATAAACAAAAAAGTTATAAAGGAAAGCTGTCAGTGCACTGCCTCTATGTCACAAATTTATTTTAAAACTTACCAATCCCAGAGCACTTCTCCAAAACCCAAACATCAAAATTCACCAAAATCTTGAGCAAATGAACTTAGCAATAAGAACAACAAACTGAATAGGTAGAGGAAAAAGAAAGCAAAATGAAAGGCAGAGAAGGCAGAGGGCCTCCCTCTGCTGATCTCTTGGTATGTTTTCCTTCTAGATCTCATCTTACACTAATGCCAAAGCCAATTTGTAGTCCAGCAAGGCCTCCAGAACCCAACAAACGCCAGCACCACCCTGGCCACCACCACCATCACCACCATCACCACCACCATCACCACTTGAAGAAATTTACCAATAGAAATAAAACAGCTGCAGGCCAAGCCAGCCCCATTCTATGGGCCAAAACCAAGCCATATAGCAAGGAAATCGATGAACCAACATCTCCAAAAGTTACTTGTGCTGGCCAGATCAAAGTAAAGCCTAAGGCTGCTAGCTCATGCAAGAATTGGCAATCGGTCATGGAAGAGATTGAAAGGCTACACAATCACAGAAAACACAAAAAGAGGCCTACTTGGGTTGAAGCGTTAGGATTCAAGAAAGATGTCATGCAATTTCTAACATGTTTACGAAACCTTCGATTCGATTTTCGATGTTTCGGTACATTTCCTTCATCATCAATCACCTCGGATGATGAAGACGATGGTGATGAAGAAGATGATGATGAATATCATCAAGATCGTCAAAACAATGTTAGCAAAGAATCAAGAGACGTCGATGATCATGACAGTGAAACTTCAAGAACTGTTTTCTCCAAATGGTTCATGGTTCTTCAAGAAAACAACAGCACTAATAAAGAGCTGATTAAGGATGACATTAACAAAATGATCAGGGATAAGTTCTCACATGAGCATGAAGAGGAGGCAGTGGATGATGAAGCACCATGCGCACCTCCACCAAATGCATTATTGTTAATGCGTTGTCGTTCAGCTCCAGCAAAAAGTTGGCTAGAAGAGAAAGAAGATGAAGATGATGAGGAAATCCATGATGATGATGATGATGATGACAATGAAGATGAACAAGAAGATGGAAATGAGGGAATTGAAAAACAAAAAAGAGAAGAAGAGCTAGCCATGGAAGAAGAAAAGAAGAGGAAAGATAACTTAGTTGTGATGAGATGTGGGACTGATTTCTACAAATTTTCATCTGATATTGCAAAGGAAACTTGGGTTGTTGGTGGGATTAGAGAAGCACTATCAAGAAGTCGAAGTTGGAAGAGATGATACTATATGATGATGATCATGATCAAGGTCTATATTTTACTCTTTTTTTTCCATGATTCTTGCTTCAAATTTTCTTGTTAATTTCCATACTTTTCTGCCTTTTTTTTTTGTCACATAATATATTTGCTTCTTATAATTATGTTTGATGTTATTTAATTTATGAAATCGAGTGGAAATAGTTGGAATTAAGCTTTCCTTATATTCTATTAAGGAAAGTTGTATGTTGTGGGCTGATGTTCCAAAATAGATATTGTGCTAAAACTACTACATATGTATAATGTATATAACCATTGAAAGTTCAAAATCCCTTTGTGGCAAATGTCATATTGTCGTTCTTAGAACATAAATTTTCTATTTGATATGTGTTCTTTTCTGTTTTTTCTTTGAGGTTAATTGCATGGTCAAATCAGATTCTTGTGAACGTTAAAAGATGTTTGTGAAGTTTGGATTTACTACCAAATGAGATACAAGAAAAAAAAGGACATGAATTATATTTTTTCTGACTTTGTAGCAGAAAACTAAACACAAGAAATGAATGTGTCTCGAATTGTGTACTTTCTAGTATTAAATTTTGTGAAAGTTTGAGAAATCTATAGTAGCAATGACTAGGACAGACGATGATCTAAAGGTTCTTGGGAAAACTCAGATTCATGATCCGATCAAAAGAAGGCCTTCACGTGTCAGTGCATATGAATGAGAATCTTTCCTTTCTTATTTGCTACATTACATATGTAACCAAAATTTGGATAAGCAAAACAAAATGGCTGATTATCCCAATGGGAATCAAAGTAATCAATCAATGTTACTTTTACAGGTAATTCTAAACTCTAAACAAAAATTGATGGCAAAATTTGGTACATATTCCTAAACTAAGTAAATAAGTGCATTTAAGTATTTTACACTTTGTGCATTAACTGGAATCATCACAAAGTACAATATGGCCTCAAAACTTTCAGACCCTATTTAACTAAAAAGAAGAAATCAGCACTTCTTTTTTCCTTTCCTTTGTTTGAGCTGTTGGGCATAATGAAGGCACTGACAATGGTGAGCATGAAAATGGCCATTTGGGCCACTATTTCTAACATCTAGGCTTCGCAAATGCCTATCCAAACTCATCATCAATTGTATGGCTCCCCTCCCTCAATAGCAAAAGCAAAGGAGCACAACTTAAATGGAAAGTGCCAAGTTGCCATACTTATACTATACATTTGATGATTGTCTCTATTGATGCAGAGAAGAATGTATAGAAGTTGGTACATCTCTTTCTTGTTAATTTACAAAATATTAGAATTAGTCGGTTTTGGTTGGTAGTCACTGAGGTAGGATCTAAGGAGGGAGAGGGACATCATGACAATTGGCAAAGAAAGAATGTTTGGTGCTAGCAATGATAAAAGAACAATAAGTGTGTCCCTCTCCCTCAGTTATTCCACCCCAACCCAACCCACCCAATATTCTTATGTTTGTAGTATTTGGATGAATGATGATGCTCCATTTTTCCTTGCTTGACTTTCCAGGCAATACAATTTTCCCGGCGGTTCATACAGTCAAATTGTGAAATGATTGGAAAACAGAGAGAAATTAACCAACGTTCTTCAGAAACAGTTATGCAATGAATATTGCACATAGATATATATATATATTGTTGGTCATGCATGCAGGCATGGTTCATTTGATCACTAAGACAGTTTTAAAATTTTGGAAAAAAAGTCACCCTAGAAACTGATATTGTCGAAAGCTCTATGCATCTTTGCGAACAAAAAGTAAATCATCAGCCAAAAGGAAGAAAGATGAGTAACAAAACATGTAGGTTGAACTTATGAATTTAAATAAAAACATTAATACAGTCAAACAGAAAGAATAGCGATCCAAAATGGATTTTGCAATATAAACAATCATCATTCATTCTCTTGATGTTTGTTTATAATGATCCATGTCATTCTTCAATCCCAACTCAAAAAAAAATGAAGTGATAAAAGATTAGCAATGTCCCTCTCCTTTTTCGGTTAGCACTAGTTCATAAATTCTCTCATCTAGTTTTCCTCCAAGTGAGCTGCTGTACAATCTTACTGAATCTCTACAAACTGCCAATGGAATTCATAGTTGCAGATTTGTCTATGCAGGGATTGTGTTACGCATCCACCACCTGATACAGTCATTTAGAAATGACATGAGAAATATTTTGGCTTGAGACAAGTAGAACCAAGAAGATACAGGTTAGGACAATGTTGCATCTGATGACAAAACTGTTATATAGCAAAATGTTGCATCGAACTACTGTTTTTGTTCCTAATGCTTTTCGTTTTTCAGCTTTCGTTTTGCATTGTGGGAATGAGAATTGGTAATTGATGTAGAAGACAGAAGTGAAAATTTACTAACATGGTTAATGAGTGAGAATCTCTTGCAATGTTGTGACAGGGCGCCCAAATTCAATAGCAGCACAATTTGCTCTACGGCTGGCATCTATTCCTTTTGTGGTCTTGAAGCTGCTACTACTTCCATAGTATTCTGAATTCATGGAAAGTAAAAACATGGACACATTAATTAACCATCTATTTGGGAAATCAAAGAATTAATGCACAAATATATGAAATGGTAAATCACCAGCTGCTGTAACAATCTCTTCAATGTGTCCATTTTTTAAGACAGTCTTCAAACCACTCCTCAGAGGCTCTTTGCTCCCATAATTCTGCTGCTTTTTCACCTGTGCACTAGCCTCTGAGAATCCTTTTGTCACTTCCTCATCTCCAGGAACTTCTTGCATCAGTATCTCATAGTCTTGAAGTGCAGCCTCCCATCTTTCCAACTGAATCATATGAGTAATGATAAAGATTAATTTGATTCCATAACTATGTTGAGTAGGAATGCTAAAGTAAACGCATTTGCATCAGAGTTATCATTTGAATCCTAAGAGTACCTTTGCATTGGAGTCTGCCCTTCTCAACCTGGCCTTGCTGTAGGATGGTCGCACATTAAGGGCTGCAGTACAATCTTCTACTGCTTTCTCATGTTGTCCAAGTTTCGATCGACAAGCTGCTCTATTGCAAAGCAAGACGGAGTTGTATGGCGCTTCCTCTAATGCTGCTGTATATACAAGACAAGCCTCGGGAAACCTTGATGTATTGAAAAGCTTATTTCCAGTTATTCGTCCTGATGCTACAGAATTAATCCTCTTTATTTGCAAATTCATTTCATCACTTGAATCAAGGGTTGCTGCATGTCTAGCAACTGCCACAGCATCCTCAAACCTGTTGATATATATATAACATCAAGACATATTTACAGACTAATTCACAAACAAAAGTTATCCCAGATCAATTATTTCCTTCAGGGTAGAGAAATGTACTATTTGAACTTCTCTACAAACCTTCCTACAGCCAGGTAAATCTTGGAACGAATCATGAATAACTTTGCAGTTTCAGCTGGCCCGAGAAACTTAGTATAAAGCTCAATGTTAATATTATGTCCTTCCTCAATGATTTTGTAGGCTTCTTCATGCCTGCGAAATTCCATCAAGGCCTGTGCTTTCATTGCATAGATCTTTACAAGAAGGAGAGAAACAGAAGTGTCAAGTATTAAATCATTGTCTTTCGGGACTCGGGATGGTGTAAGTATTCAAAAATATGAACCTGTGGTGCTGAATCTGCTCCGAGGGTTATTGCATTCTGACTCTCATTGAGCAATGCATCCCAGTCTTTTTGTCTCCAAGCACCAAAACACTTGCTTATGTGTGTCTCGAGTTTCTCAGCTTGGGAAATGTCCTTACTACTTGCCTTACGACCCGATTGCTCAAAGTGATATATTGCTTTCTCTGCTTCTCCCAAACTGTTACATGGACACGGACACGGACACGGACAGCATATTTATGATATTAGAAGGAAATATTTACACAAAAGCAAGTGCAAGTCCACCAAATTCCAGCAGATTGATTATAAAATTCCAAAGTTTCCATTTCTTGGAGAATGAATTTATTAGTGATCAGCAAATTCAATGTGTCATACCTGATATACAATCTTGCTATACGATAATGAGCATTATGATACAAAGGATCTAGCCGGATGGCCTCTGCACATTCAAAAACTGCTTCCATGAAATGGCCTAGACTCATTAAAGCTGCACTCTTGTTGCTATAGAAAGATGCCTTGGTTGGATCAAGTGCAATGGCTTGATTATACAAATCCAATGCCTCCTCAAATTTTCCCTGTTTGTATTTTTCATTTCCGAGAGATTTAAGTAAATCAGGATCATTCTTATTCATCAATCCATTTGTGCTCTTGCCATAGGAATTGTTCCTTTCAGTTTGCTTCCTCAAAATATTGCCCGTTATAGGAAATTTCCCACTAAATTTCCTCTCATTGACAGCTCTAGAACTCTTGCCATCACTCATTGATTTGTTGTGTCCCGTCTGCTTCAAATTACCCAACTCACCTACAAGCATAACACTCCCTGTAGAAGCTCTATATAAACGTCCACTCCTACTAACGTTGGATTTCTTATGAATTGTCACGCTCAACTCACTTGAAGTAAATGTTGGTTCCCTCCTCAGCTTCTGAGTGTATTCAGAATTGACAACTTGTGAACCACTGATCATACTTGAATTGTTGTAAAATGACATTGAACTTTTCGAAGAATCTTTAGACCCTTTACGCCTTATGCCTGAAATTTTATCATAGGCCATGGAAGACATTGTGCTCACATCCAAGCTCGGTTTTTTAGATTGTACTCCGGCTAGATTTGGAAGAGTTTTAAATGGTGATATTGAAGAACCTGTGATTGCCATCTCACTTTCGCCTGAGCTGCCTCTTTGCCTCTTAGAATTTAAAGAAGTCAGTAACTTAATAGGGGTGTTCTTGCTTTTGGGAATTGATGTCCCTGATGTCGTTCTTGGCCTTGTCAACCTCCCTCGTTGAAGAAATGCTCCTACGAAACCACATCCATCCTGCGTATGTTTCGGAGTTTCTGCCATCAAAACCTGACTAATGATGCAAAAGCTTTCAAATGTTGGGTAATAATTAATAGAGAAGGAAATTGAATGAACAAATTAGTCAAATAAAGTCTCAAAGAAGTGGAGATACACAGCTTGAATGTGAAAGGTATAGTTGATCAAAGTGTTGTATATATACATCTTGTGAAGTTTCACGAGTGGATGCCAAGGAAAAGGAAACAACTTGATCCCTTTGGCCTACTTCGGCAAGCCAAATTCCACAGGACAAAGTCAATAGTTACTGCAACTGTTCATCATCTTGTGAGATAAGGTATTATAACAAGATTGTCATTTGGGAAAATTCATGTATTATTATTTATGGCAGTTTGCAATGCAAAAGAAAGTTGGACCTCTTCAATGTTCAAAACCATTTTCAGCTTTTCTATAGTGAGTTTATAAATTGTTTACTTTGCTTTAATACTTCTCAAGTGCAAGATGCCTCAAATATGTACTTGAGTGGGTAATTCTCATTGTGGCATATGACTCAATCCTTACGTTTCGTTTTTAGTAATGTTAAAAAGTACGAGGCAAACCTAGTGAATTTTGAGTTATATTCTTTTATTTGATTTTGTTTTAATCTATAAATACATATAATGTGTATTTAAAACTTATTCTTTAAAATTTAATTATCACTTATAGGGTTTAGATAAAATATAACGTGTATTTATAAATTGAAACAACGGTTGAAATAAGAAATAAAACAGAAGATTCGTAGTGTTACGCGACATTATAGTTTTACTCAAGATTGTACTACATTATAATTTTACTCACATAAGAATTAAGATTCTATTATAATTTGTTAACTCCTTTATTTACACTCAATATTCATTTATTGAGTAATTATAAGATTCCAAATGAGGATATCCAATAAAAGAAACATCACTCTTTTATTTTTGTGCTCAAAAAGAGACTTCAAGCCACACGAGAAAAAAAGATGTAATGATAAGAAATACTTCACATTATAGTTCTATTTATATGAAGTTATATCATTATTCAATTATTCATCCATCTACAATAAATGTTCAAATATTGCAATTCAAAAATCAAGGCAGACAAAAATTGTAGGATTTGAGTTATTGAAGCAACCACTATGCGATTCCTCTATAGAGTATTTCTTAATATGGAATTTTATGAATATATTCCAGTCAATTGTGGTTTTGATAAAATTTTATACGAGATAAAGAAGTACTCTAAGGTTGTTGTTTCCAAATAAATGAAATAGATCAAGCTTTTGATTAAAACCAAAAGCATAACTAACTATGCATCAAAATTAACTAATGCATTAACACAATTTAAGAAGTATATAAAAAGATATTTGAGATAATCAAATAAGAACAAAGGGCTCGTTTGGTTGGCAGGAAAGTAATGTTTAATGAGAATGTGATTCTTGGGATTTTAATTTTGAGAAAAATGAATATTTTTCCTAATCATCTGATTCTTAGGAATTTAATTGTGAGGAATCTGAATACTTACCCTGTGTTTGGATAGATTCTTAAAAAAGTTAGTATGATTCTTATTTTATTATTTGATTTAAATTATTGAACCAAATAATGTTATTTGAATTCCATTTGTATGTTATACTTATACATAACCATTTTTATAGTTTTATTTTAAATCATATCATGAAACTTAATTATGTATTTTTACCTTATAATAAATGTTTTAATATTATGTTTTATATTTTCATCATTGTAAAAATTATCATTTTTAATTTAATTAAATAATTAAACTATTAACTACAACTTATAAAAAAGTGTTAAAATAAAAATTTCCTTTGTTAATATTATTAAAAAAAAGAATAGTTGATTAAATAAATGAAAAATAATTGACAAATTAATATTAATAAAATAGGTAAATTTATTAAACAATAAGTTTGAAAATATAAAATGTATGAGAATTAATTAAGTAAAAATATGATAGAAAAAGTCTAAAGCAACATAAATACAATTTTGAGTTTTTTAAAAATATATATATAAAACCCCCATAATGTTAATAATTTTAGTAATAAAAAACAACATACCATCCATCTATTTAATTCTTTTTACACTTGAATTAACATTTTTAAAGTCAATATAAAGACATTTAAAAACTACTAAAATTTTAATTTTAGTTAAGTAGTAAATTTAATAAAAAAAATATCAAACTAAAAAAATAAAATTATTTGACCAAATGAATTAGAATTTAGCATAAGAAACATATGAAACTCAAAATATAAATAATAAATATAAAGAAAGAGCCACATAGTCAAAATCCTCAAGAGAGGAATCAGAATACCAACTTTTAAAGAGGATTTATAATTCTGGAATCTTGCAGTTATTTTACTTGGTTCAGGATTCTTTTTACTTTCCCTGGATGAAACAAACGGAGGAATTTAATAATTAGGAAAATGATTAATTTCCCAAACAAACACATGAATCTGGAAATTAGGAAAAACATTAATTTCCCAACCCAGATTCCCTGCCAACCAAACGAGCCCAAAGAGTATCTTTGTTTTTGGGATATGGAGTTGCATATTAATGGCCAAAGAACCTCTCTTGTCATCTTTTGAAAATTAAACTAGACAAATCAATACAGTTATCAACTTGGTAAATTGTAGTTATGTACGAAAGTTCATATTTCCCAGAAATTAATCAATATAATCCACTAATACGTACAATATTTTTCCTCAAAAAAAAAAAAAGAAATTGTAAAATATCTTGTAGCGAATTAAACGATTTTATTTTCCCATCCAGATACAGTCAATTGAATAAAAGAAGTTTACCAAATTTGAATCTCCAAAAAAAAAAAATTCTTTTTCGTAAGATGTAAGTAAACTAAGAGTTATAGTTGTCTCCTTCATCGTGTCTTTTATTTAAAAGTTTAAAAATAGACCTAAATCCATAGTCGTATTATCAACACTTGGCACCTACTGTGTCCTTCGGCGATTAAAGAAATTATTCACCGCCGGCTTTAATTATAATTGTAAATTTTAACTGTTCTGATTAAACAGCCAGCTCCAGCTCCTGGGCGGCAACATCAAGTTTTTATTGAAATTATTAGAACATAATACTCATATGCAAAGATTGACCTCATCAAATGTGACAAAAAGGAATTTAGCAAAAGAATATATAATATAAGCTAAGGGCATTAAGAACGATAATTAACTAGCTAAATATAATCTTATCCCTTGTTGAAGTATTTGTTTATAACCGCATGTAAATAATTTGGACTTGTGTATAGAGATGTCTACATGCTCAAGTTGAAATTAAAAAAGGAAAGTGAAGATATAATATAGTTAAATATAACTAAGAATATGTGTATAAATAATTTAACGAAATATAATTCAAATAGTTGACATCACGTAATACATTAAAGTTTAGTGATAATTAGTTATTATTGTTTTACTACTAATCTAGTTACAATCTTATAGAACCCGGTAACGAAATATGATTTATAGTGCAGATTTCACTCAGGTGAGGTAAAACTTAGTTGATATTATTTTTGTTGTATTCTAATAAACAAGAAATGTGCATATATGATAGTTCCTTAATCAACCAATTAATAAAATAAATAAAATAAATGTTTCTTCGAAGAATGTGTGAAACTATTTGATAAAAGCTACCATTATCCTTATTCATGTCTTTTATGGACGCCTTACATGCATTATATATTTCTTGAATTTCTGTTTATCTACATTCTTTGAGAGGGTCAAGGTCAAGCTTTTTAGTTTTGCATGCATCGATCCAAGGATTTAATTAACCTACCAACTAATTGGCATGTAGTTAGCCCTCTTAACATTTTAGATCGGTGAACAAATTTCACTAATTCTAGTATATACTATGTCAAACCATTAAAACACATTTGAACGTTTTAAATGTCTTGTTAGTTTGTACGAAATCGATGTTGGCCCCCAAAAAAACTTTGTGTCCAAATTTATTTATTTCAATCTTCTTGTATTACAATAACTAAATCTTTTACTATTTAAGTGAAGTTGATTATATAGATAACATTTTGTCATCGCATTTGGACGCTATAATGCGCCCTATAAAATGAGAAATGTTTTAATATTTAGATAGCTTTTAATGTAATTCATATTATAGGATTTGATTGAGCCCAAAAATGGGGCAGTCACATGAGTATATATACAAGCAAAAATGAGTAATCTACTCTTACAATTAATGTTATAATATTTACATTTATTTAATCGAACATAGGGTACACAAGTTGCTGATAGTTAGTAGGAATTTCAACTTGAATTATAACCCATTCAAAGTTTTCATATTCACCCTAATTAGCCATTTCCAATTATACTCATCCTAATGAATTTAGAAATTTTGATCCATAAGTAACTTTATTTAGACATTTATCTCACTAAATGAATTTCATATTATTACAAGATCTACTCTAACAAACAAAGTATGATAATACGGAGGACAATTAACAATTTGGATGGAAAGTAAACTTTTGCCTTGAAAGCAGTGCCTTGGCCATCATCCTGCATATTTTGGCTGATAATCCATGATTCAATTCTTGGTTGTGTTCTCCACTCTCATATCTCTCGAGCTGGTCATATTCCCACTTCATTTTGCCGACAGAATTTGAAGAAAAAGAAGAAGAGAAAATTCTTTTCATATCCTTTCAAGTTAGATGATATGTTTCATCAACTAATTCTTGATCACTAAAGGCCGAAAATGTAGTCAAAGTTCACACCTCATTTGACTTGGCATTACTTTTTGCACCTTGTGAAAAGCGAAAAACTCAACTTTAACTTGCTCATATATACTATGATCACTCTTACGTTATAAGGGTGTGATATGACTACAAAATTGAAGAACTCAGAATTTTTCATAAAGTATAATGTATAATGTAAATGTCGCTGTAGTGGGATTACGGTCTAATCTAATCAAGAATATTGTGTTGAAAGCAAATTTTAGCTCTGGAGCCGCATAAGAAGGAAATTTCGTAGTGGACAAATTTATAACATTATCTGTGCTTAAATTAATGTATAGCCTGGAAATTGTTGAGCATGGATTCTTGTAAAATCTCCATTGCATCTTTTCCTTGAGGACAACAGTACAATCTTGATTGATAATAGAAAAGATAAATACTCCAGCTGTGACTTTTTTATTTTTTTGGGTTCACCCAATATAGTCCAGCTAGCTTTGTCAATGGCGACGAATTAATATATACAAGTTTTTTTAGTCAGCATTCTTTGCCAGCTCTCACAAATTTTTGTCAGAAAAAACACCAGCACTTTTTAAAAAGGAGATCAAAATTATAATTGGCAGATTTGAATGGAAAGATTTGGAAACTAATGTTTGGGATTGAGTGATCATGTTATAGTAGTTAGTACAAGGGAAGTAAAGGAATTCAGATGATCCATACAAATTGTTTCTGCTCAATTAATGCATGATAGATTGTGTATTGTATGTCTCTTATTGTGCCGTAATTCTTACAGAAAAGTTGTGGGCTTACAATCCCTAAAGTCAGTACAATTTCTCTTTCATTTTGTGTCCCATAAAACTTGTAAGATTTTGCAAGAAAATGATCATACTCTCACCTAAAATGATGATCATCTGTTATATTAATCACGTATAGCTACCCAAAAAGTATTTCAAATCATTTATTATGGAAATAAACAAGCAAAAGTAACTAAATTTTATTTTCTTCTTAACATGGAAAAGATTAGGGAAGACACACGTTTCCGTTTTCTTTATAAAGAACACAAATGTCATAGAACTTGAAGATTTATCAAACATTATCAAAACCTTAATAAGGAAATAAAAATCACCCGTCATGGGACAAAGCTTTATGTATTTTGTATATCTGTTTGAAAGTTTTGAAATATTATATTATAAAGGTAATTTTAAGTTTAGATAAAAAAAAATTACGACAATTTAAAGGATTAACCTTTTTTTTCAACCCACTCCCACTGTCACTTCTACTTCACTTTCTGCACAATTTTTTCTCCTTTCAAATGGAGGATAAGTTATGAGCATTGGGCCCGAAGGTTTAGGCCATTATTTAATCACCTCGCTAGATGCACAATATCAATGGAGAACCCCTATTGACCATCTGAAGCAAGCCTGATTTCCAGACAACTTTTTTAAAGAAAAAAAGCAAACTTCATATATATGATAATTTAAGTATCCTCTATATAAGTCTTGTTTTGCAGAAAGTTAAATCATTCTTCTCTTGTTTTAGATTGCTTTCCTCCTGAAACTGAAATCTTACATTATCTTTATTTCTTTTTCTCCAAAAAAAAAGTTGCAAGTTTATGCCCGACCATAGTGATTGCAAAAGAAAAATAGCAGCAATTTCACTGGATTTGGGCCATCCTTATTAAATGAACACATGGTTCATGTGGCAAACATAGTGAAGCAAGGCATAAAGTAAAGATTGAAAGATTCGCCCACAATCTTTGAATTGTCTATTGAACTACCCAGTTACAGCACCAGCAAGCAACATGCAGTTTCGCAAGCTCGTCACAATTCCCTCCATCATTTTTTCTTCCTTTATTGTTTTTCCTCCATAATTTCTTTCAAGAAAAAAACCCATATAGCTCAGGTGTACTGGCAATTCAAAACTTCATAAAAAATCAGTCCAAGTTTATTTGAAATGTTTTGGTTTGTTTTTCAACTGGGGTTCACAAGATTTAATGACCCTGAATTCATTGGATGGTTTGGTCAGTTTGAGAACCAATATATTTAGGCTGTGAAAAGCAAAAGAGAATGCACATGCAATATTCGGTTGAGATGCTCAATTGGAAAAACACTAACAAAGCATAATAATGGACACAAATTAATAAGTGGGAGTTTCTCTCCATTTTCTTGATTCTTAAGCTGGGAAGTTTCCATGCAAAGCATATAAATATATGCTTGTTTTTTAAGCTGAAATGATCGTAAATTATGAAGAGGAATTTCTGCAACGTAAGTAAGGGAGACTACACACTAACACTAGCACAAACAATACTATAAACTCATGAATTAATCAAGATGATGGCCTAGTCAAGTGTACGTACGTAGCTAGAAATTCACCAGGCGTAGAGGGTGAGGAAAGTGTAGTGACTTAGTTGCATTTTGCTATATATGCACGCAAAGCAATCGATTTGGACACACTAGATCCAAGAATTGGAATTTGGAATGGCAAGTTTTTGCTTCACATTTAGATATTCCTTCAAAAAAGACAGTAATTCCCATTTTGTTTTGAACCCACCACAGTAGTTATCCTATTCCTAGGGCTTGGGAGTCTTCCACAACCAGCAACCATGCATGTTATGTTGGCCATTAATTTGACTCATTAATTGTGGATATATAAATTAACTTGCATGCTTAATTAATTTGGGGGACTAATTCAACTTTAAAAAGATTACTTTTCTTGATTTTGAATAGCTTAATTAATGAGTAGCAACAAGGATTACATGTCAAGATCAATTCAGCCAAGCCACACACATAACGTACATTCCCATATTTATTATGATACGAATATGCTTCGTCCTTCGTAAGCAGGAAAGGAAAGTAGCAACAAATATTTTGCTCTTGTACGATAGTAACTACAATTGGCACTACTCTATGACCCTTTCTTGCATCATATATCAATGAATTTACAGAAAATTTTAAAACTAAAGATCTTGTTGATTTTTGTTTCTGAAAAATGTAGTGACAAAAAGATAGCATATTCACATAAAGAAATGGATAATTGACAAATTTGATGACCAAAACGCAAATGGATCTTTTGTATGATTTTTGTGTATCACTTACTGTAACACTCTATAAGATTTTGACACGTATATAATCATTTATCACTTAGATTCACTAATCAATTAATAGAGTTTTAGTTTTATCTAAAATCGCACATGTCACGTCTTATAAAAATTGTTACATATCACACTAAATGATACCAAAGATACAAAATCGATCAAAACTCATAATTTATCCTTAAACAGGCTGAGCTAGACCTAAAACCCAAAAAAAAGGGCCATGTTGAGGCATAAAAATGTAAACTAAAGACAACATTGTTGTCATCAACAAGTTGCCTAGGTCCAATATTAAGTTATACTAGTAGAAACATGGTTTCACTTTTGTGCACTGATAACATATTCTTAAACCTTGATTTTGTCCGTATGATTATTAATCTGTTGGCCCAAAGTTCGATAACAATGGTACAATTTGTTTCTAGACAATGTTATTAATGAAATAGAACAACACATGTGGGCCTTATGTCAAATGGCCCAATATCTAATTGTAACACTTTTTAATTTGAGATAAATTAATCTAATTCATTAATTCGCATCAAAGATTCAAATGAAATTATATTTGTATTTTTATTTAAAAATTAGTCTTTATACAATCCTCTAATATGATGTATCAATCGAATATATTAATTCATTGAATTGTTTAACAATAATTAATGAAATAAACTAATTATCTCAAACTAAAAAGCTAAAAGAAATTATTTATTACAATTAAAATTAAAATTAAAATTATAAATGATTAATACAAAACAGAGAAATAATTTAGAGGATTTTATTATACTTTACCCTGTTTTTTAATTAAATTAGGGGAAGGGAAATAATTGTCGCGAATGTGTGAAAATTATGTTTTTGCTATTGTTAGTGTTTTGATGTTAAGAGTGGCTACATCTTTTTTCTAATTAAGCAAGCCAAACATTAAGAGTTGGAGCCGAAATGCTCTCAAAAAATAATTCTTGGAGCAATTGATTGTTAATGATGCTAATGAGCTTGAAGTTCCATATATACATAATGAATAAGGAGACATCTCTTCAATTAAAAAGAAGTTTTAACAAAAAGGAAAAAACTACAATTAAAGACTGTTAGCAAAATAAATGCGGTCAAAGATACGAAGTTAATCTTAAATTTGGGCTTTTCTTGCAATTGATGACAGTGTGAATTTGGAAATTTCAGGTCAAACAAATAAAATTTTATTTTGTTTTTTTGATAATGTGGAAAACATGGAGAAAAAATATCAAGATACGGGCATAAGATTTGCTGCACTAACCAAAGTACAAAGTTACTAAGTTAAACTTAATCATGGAATTATCAAACCAAACTCAGCAATCCTAAGTTCCTAACTCACCAACCCAAGATTTCAATTAAATTAAAACTAGGAATAGGCTTTTATTAATCGCTTTGCAGTCCCTCAACTTTTGTTTTTTTATCAAAAATATCTGGCTAGACACTCCTTTCAGCTGCCTATTCGAAATTGAACCTATGTACATTTTTTATTTTTTTTTTGGAGCAAGATTCAAGGCAGCAAGAAACTTTTGGACTTCTAAATCCATACTTCATTGCCAGGTACAAATGAGGTGACTACTTATTATTGATAGTTTTAGGGTTAAACGAAGTTTACCATCCTCAACTTATATATAAGGTGCAATTTGCCATCTTAATGAAATAAATAAGCAGTTTACTCTATTTGATTAAATTAACTACCTATAAAATTAATATAATATAATTCTTTAGTATAATGTCATAAATATCCATTTTAGCATTAGTTGATTATCTTTGTTATTATTAGAATTCCATTAAACATTAGTATAATTTTAAATCTTATAATAATTTTCTTTTAGCAACTTCTTTAAAACATTCTAAACATGTTATTCTTTTAATATTTTATTTATAAAAAATAAAAATAGTGTGATAAGTTTTTTTGGTATTTGTGAAATTTTCATCTTTTATTTATAAAAAAACAAGTGTGATAAATACTTTTGCTATATTTGAAATTGTAGTTATTTAACTTTTATTTAAACATTCACGAATTTCACAAACATATGCTTTCTATATTCTATTTTTATTATGTGTAGAATTTTTTTAACAAACCATTTCACCATATAAATCATTTAGTAAAAGGAAATTTTTTTGTTTATATATTTTAGAATTTATAGATTTTGAAAGCATCTTGTTCTCAATAATAATAATAATTGAAAAAACTTATAATTAATTATTATTAAATATAAACAAGAGCAAAACTCCCATATTCACTTAGTCAAAAATTTTCATCATTATCAAATATCTCATATTGGTAAATATTACAAAAATTAATGTATAACTGTATCTAGAATCTTTTAAAGAATTTGTAAAAAGAAAAATCTCAAAAAATTTAGAATTATACAAATATTTAATGAAATTCTAAATAATAACAAAGAAAATCAACTATTGCTAAAAAGGGTATTTATGACATTATACTAAAAAAATATATTGTATTAATTTTATATTTAATTAATTTAAATAAAAGGGGGTAAACTGCTTATTTATTTCATTGAGGGGCCAAAATGCACTTTGTATACAAGTTGAGGGGGTAAACTGCATTCAACAGTTTTAATCCAACTAGAATTAAAATAGTTTTCTTCTTTCAAATAGAAATAGCTACAAGTGAAGTGGAATCTCTCACTATGCTAGTTTTTAAAAATTCAAAACCTATACTTAAATTCATTTAAATGGCTCACACATCACTAAATCAGGAATAATATTGTAGGTGTGTTTTATTAAAGGTCTCTCTTTTAAACTTTTCCTTCTTCCTCTTGTCTTTTCTATTATTTCTTTCCGTTATAGGTTATCCTCTTTCTCTAGAGCATAGAGCATAAACTATATATATATATATATATATATATATATATATATATAAAAGTTAGCATATCAAATCACAATGGATCTTCGAGTATAATATTCGATATTTCATTTATATTCATTTATAGTTTCAATCTATGTATAGATGTTACATATCTTTAACACTAATCTTTTAGGGTTTTTGAGTTTAAATAAAGACATGTGGAATGTATCATGGAATGAAAGAGAAAAATCGAAATGATATCGAACTTTTCATAATAATCTTTTAAAATTAACATTTTATTAAATCACAAAATAAAATGTACAAAGACTTGGAGATATATATATATATATATATATATATATATATAAAAGTTAGCATATCAAATCACAATGGATCTTCGAGTATAATATTCGATATTTCATTTATATTCATTTATAGTTTCAATCTATGTATAGATGTTACATATCTTTAACACTAATCTTTTAGGGTTTTTGAGTTTAAATAAAGACATGTGGAATGTATCATAGAATGAAAGAGAAAAATCGAAATGATATCGAACTTTTCATAATAATCTTTTAAAATTAACATTTTATTAAATCACAAAATAAAATGTACAAAGACTTGGAGTAAAAATTATTAACGTATTTTCCACATAAATATAAAATGTACTTGTGGAGAAATTAAACACAAAATGGTTAAATATTAAAAAAAGAAGCAAATTCAAATGGGGGCACATGATGATGGGCCGCAATATTTAAATATTCCGTGTGGAATTGAAGGAATTGGGAGTAGTAGAGTTGTGGAATTGATTGGTAGGGTTGGCCAATGGACAAAAACTGTGGGAATATGTTATAAAAAAAAAATCCTCATGAAAGAGACATAAATCATCCCCAATAACATTTTAAAATTGATGTTAATTTGTTTGCAAATACACATGCTTGAATATATAGCACAACAAGGAATCTTTTATGTAAATACTAAATGCTTATCACTTGCATGTTAAACAATGGATTAATTAACTCTATTAATATTTGTTTAATTATAAACAATCAATCTTTAATTTATAGTTGCAGCTAACTAAATATGTGGTTCAACTAATCAATCTATCTCTATCTAAGTACATCTGTAATCTGTAATTCTGTATATGTTATTGAATTTTTTTTTTTTAAGTAAAGGGGTACCATTAAAATGGGAAAATAAATTTGTACTGCTATAGATTTTGGGAAGATTTCAAATTTTCAACAAAATATTTGAACAATTTTAAGAAAGAACAATGTTCGTGATCATACATATACTATCTGCGGATTACATACGTAAGAGATTTAATTCAACAAAAACAGGAAAAGTTTGCAAGAAACAATTATGGCTTCTCCTGGTCTTAATTCTTGGGGGGAGACATTGGGGCAGTAAAAGATTCTTTCATGTTGCTGTCAATAATGTCTTTTTGACATTTATTTTTTTTCTAAATTATCTAGCAGAATTTCTGGGTTCCAAGACCGACCCAGTCAAAGACTGAGGCAGGCAAGCAGAGAGAATTCTATTAATTTGTTTTTCTATTTAGTGAATGAATAATTGCTACAATGTAGTCATGTATTCATTATTCACCGTGACTTTTGGTCGTTATCTTTTTCTTCTCCGTGAACAAAAAGTAAACGTGTATATCACTACATAGATTTGATTATATAATTACGTTTTGCAAAAACCCAACTTTATATCACTAAATGAATTAAATTATGTTATTGTATTCGATCGAAATTTATTTTCTTATTTTTACCGTTAATTCCAAACGGAAGAACATATTTGATTCACTATCACAGCCTATATACATATATATGACTTCCAAAGTTTGTGTCTAATTTGTATAAAAATTGAATGTGCTATGACTATTGAGATTGTGTATTCTGATTTTTTAGAAAGCATCACTGTCCTGTTTATGATAAAAATGTCACACCACTAAATGCAATGAAATACAATCAAATGTAAACATTTTATTTTTATTAAATACAAGTTATACAAACACGAAATTCATACATATTTTCAAATTATATGGCAAGTAAAATACATCATGAGTTATAATTTACAAATTCAAAAAGACAAAAAAAAAAAAAGAAATAGAAGGAAAAAAAATTTGATACAACAACTCAAAACCCAAAAGGCGGTAGATGGCGGCAAAGGTGGTGGCTATGGTGGTACCAACTATACATTTTGGATTATCTCACTGCCATTCACAACCACCTTTAGCCACTAGTTTCAAGTTTAGTTGCCTAACTCTTCCTATTAAATCTTTTTTTTAAAAAAAAAAAATTCTTTTCACTTTTATTATCGTACTATTACTACTATTGTTTTTTTTTTTTTATAAATAAAAATTAAGGAAACTTTTTTCTCAAAAAATCCCTTTCTTGGTTTCATACTAAAAATTCAGAAAATAAACCATTTCTTCTATCTCAATCTCTATTTGAGTTTGACCCGTTGCCACCTACCGGCAGCTTCTTAGCTTGCCCCTTCCAATGTAATAATAGACCCCACCACCACTCTTTTCCTTCAATCTTGCTTTCTAAATGCTAACCATAACCTCAAAAAAAAAACTTCCTTTGTTTGAGCTTCCTAAAAAGCTTATTTAACTTCTCCTTCCATTACTTCTTCTTCCTTTTTCTTCCCTTTTTCCCCCTAAAACCCTACTACTACTACTACTTCTTCTTCTTCTTCTTCTTGATCATCATCATCATCATCACATACTTTGTACTAAGAACAAACAAACCCTTCATCTAAAGTTCTCCCATGGGCTAGCTTTTCTTTAGAAACAAATATTTTAATATGAATGGCCCTTATTAATTCTTCAAAAAAAAATTTTATAAGTTCAATATATAGAGGGTAAATGATAGGACTACTTTTTTTTTTATTGGATTGAAAAATAACCATCTCTTCATTCACTTCATGGGTTTTTCTCGAGAACAAAAGTACTAATTCTTGATCAGTGTTTTTTTTTTTTTGGGTGAAGATTCTCTTTTTTCTGCGGCTGTCATCATACACTGTTGGACTTTTCTTGAGCTCTTAGTTTTTTTGCTGTTGCACCAACAAGCTGAGCTAGGAATGGATTCTGGAAATAGTGGGAGTATGCAATCTTCAAGTGGCGGTGGTGATGAGGAGTATGATTCACGTAGCGAATCGATTTCTTCTTTCTTGAATCATTCAGCCCATTTTGGTTCAATTTCAGACCCACAGCCATCACCACCACAACTTCTTTCTACCCACCAACACCAACCCACTCTGTTTAATCATCCTCATTCACAAAATCTTGATGTTTTTTCACAATCACTAGCCAACCATAGTGGAAACAATAATCAATACTCTAGTAATGATGTGGTCTGGTCCAGAGGCTTAAGATCTGCTGCTCACAACAATTATGCCAACTTTGGAAACATAACAGCTCTATCATCTTCATCATCAAGCCAATCAGTCTTCAATGTTCAAGGCCTTAATCAATCTATGCCATCCCAGTCTGTTGAAACAAATGCTGCTAAAGCTTCAGGCCAATCTGATCAGCCAAGCATGGTTAAAAATCCCAAAAAGCGAACCAGGGCATCAAGGAGGGCACCAACCACGGTTCTAACCACGGATACTACCAACTTTCGTCAAATGGTTCAAGAATTCACTGGAATTCCGACAGCTCCCTTTTCAGGCTCTCCATATTCAAGAAGGCTCGATCTTTTCTCAACCGGAACGTCAAATATGAGGTCTGGCCATTTGGATTCACTAGGGCCTCTTTATCCTTTAAGGCCATCTGCACAAAAGGTTCAACTTTCCCAATCTCCTTTATTGAACTCATCAAGCATGATTGATTCTCTTGTTTCAAGCACTTCAAACACTGCAGGCAACGCTGTGTTGCCTTCTTCTCATGATGATCATCTTGGCCTATCAAAACAGTCTCAGAATATATTGAACATGCAGAATCAGATACTTTCATTTCAAGGGAATAACAACAACAACAACACAAGTAGTAGTGTTCCTTCTTTTCTCCAACACCCTTCACTTAAGCATCCATCATCCATGCTTGCCGGAAAATCGCAAGGGATCAATACAAGTGTTCCTTCTTTTGACGAGTTGGGATTAGGCCATCATCATGAGAATGTGAGTGGATTTCCAAGTTCTGAAAGATGGAGAGATCATGGAGGAGGAGGAGGCAGTGCTTATGATCATAATAACTTGGGATCTAGCTTTGATGGAAACAAACAGCATCATCTGAGTAATTACAAGTTTAATTGTTCAGCTTCATCATCAGAGTTTCATAATCATGACAAGGGTTTGGAGAATCTTACATCAGGAGGTGAAGGTACTGTGGGATCATGGATTTGCCCTTCTGATTAAATTAATGTTTGTGTTGTGTACACAAGTTTACATTAAAATTAGGAATATATATACACCAAAACATGAGATTTTAGTCCCAGAATTCATGTCTCTCACTGTCATATATATACATCATGTTTATTATATTTAGTAATCTTAATAACTTTGATCATTGATCAACAACTCTACCTCTTCCTGTTTTAATTTTCTGCTAATTAATAGTACCTTATTCATAGTATTATTTATCCTTTTCTAAATTGGATATTGATCATTAATATATAATATATTTTTTTCTTTTACTTGAGAATTAAAATTTTACTTCATTTTTAGAATTTGGAAGTATATATGAAAGAAACTTTATGAAGCAAACTAATCCTTGTAAAATTTTCAAAGGATAGAAGCCAAAAAATATATATATATATATATATCCGTACAGAAAATAGATGTTGTACCTTAATACTATACCAATTACCCTTTGTCTCCCACTTCCACACCCTTTGTCTCTTCGAAAAGGATCATTAATTTCTAGTCGTGTTCGTCTCAAGTTTTTTTTTTTTTTTTTTTGTATATAATAATAAAAATTGTATTAGAGTTCCTAATTTGCAGGGCATTAATGGAGAGATTGTTAGCCACTGATCAATTGGATTGGATTTGGAATTTGAATTGCATATATATAGTTTTAATTCCATAATTTTCAATTATTTTGGCTCACTTTTGGGATTTTTTAACTTAATTTAGGTTGACCTGTATTTATAAATTCTACTTGAATGGTCAAATATTTGTTTTTATTATTGCAAATTATTACTATATTACAATAGGTTTCAAGAAAAACTTGACAAATGATATAGAATTCTATTATTTTAGTTATTAAAAAAAATATAAGGATGATAAACTAGCATATTTTGTAGACTCATGACGACTAATAATAGTCAATTTGAACGCTTCAATAATAAAAAATAACAACTAAACATTTATCCTAGCTACTAACTCAATCTGAACACGCAAAGTTAGTTAAAACATATGAAGTTGAATAACCCAAATTTAATTATGAATGTTCAAAATTTTAGGAACTAATTAAAGAAGCTGTGTTCTCACTTTTATATAGAGAAAGTGGATGCTTAAACAGGATTTTAACTACAGGGAAATTGAATAGTATTGTTGCTTTATGCTTTGTAGAACAATCTTAAAAGTAAACATCAAAGTTGCTTGCAAAGTCTAAAGCCCTTTTAAACCTTCACATGAAACACGCAATTAACATTAAGATTTATTAATTTCATCAATCCTACCCCCGCCACCCCCCCCCCCCCCCAAAAAAAAAGGATTCAGATTTATCTGGCAAAATTAGTGTTCCTATGTACAGGAAATTTCCACCGTACACCAAAACTTGCGGCTTCATCACAAACTTTTTTCAAAATATATAGACCAAATTACTATTAGATAAGCAAACCTTTTTTGATTAAAAAAGAGGACACGCATTTAACACATGAAAACATCAATTATATCAATAGGGATTTTTAATGCAGAGGGCCAGTTTGTTTTTTTTTAATATAATTTCCTTATTAATTTTGTCCGTTTTCCATGTATAATAAACCTCCGTTACTCCGTAGTAAAGAATAAAAGATCGTCTGCATGATGGCAGCAAGTAATCAGATTTTGAGGCATTGCCACCACAGCAGATTTGTTTTCGTATTTAAACTTGCTAGTGACGAGATGCTATCCATCACTAAAGATACTTATTTTGTTTTCTTACTTATAATTTGTGGTTTAATTATTATTCACTTTATTTCGAGGCTTTGTAAATAGGGTCCATGGTTTTGGCATTTGACTGTTTTAATTTTTTTTTATTGCCAATCAATAAAACCCTTCTTGTTGTAATATTTTGATTAAGCCACATCATTTAATTAAGGTAACCAAGCCATAATACTTAATATGGAGCCACCTTTTTCAGACGATGCTACTTCCTTTAGACCTATACGTGTAGAGGGAAGCCAAACCTGTATTTGGCTTCAAGTAAGATATTAAGTAGCAAAGTCTTTTAGTTCACACTACCTATAAATCTCTCAATTCGACCCTTCTGATTTGTATCATAGTTGCTTTAACCACCTCTTAGGGCAATCTAGTAGGAATAAAACTAACTAACCTAGTTGCTATTACTCTTCAGGTCCAATTTCTCGAATCATATATGTAATTAAAACAAAAATGATGATATTGTTGCACAATCAAAATAGTATAACAAGAAGTGATATATATACTAATTTTGAAATAGTGCCCAACCCCCAATTAATTGTACTAGCTGTTAATCAAATGTGGTAAAAATCTTGAATATTTCGTATTTTTTAAACTCCTATAGATTTATATATGTCGTTTGTTTTA
Source organism: Ophiorrhiza pumila (assembly GCA_016586305.1). NCBI lineage: Eukaryota > Viridiplantae > Streptophyta > Magnoliopsida > Gentianales > Rubiaceae > Ophiorrhiza > Ophiorrhiza pumila. The sequence goes on from BLIW01000010.1 coordinate 30,972,014, forward strand.
CTAAGTTTCTCTTTTATAATTAATGGTGTATATTTTGTTGAAATTATTCATGTATGGTAGTTTCTTCTTAGGATCCAACGAGGCACAAACTCAAAATTAACACGCAAGTGCATGCAAAAGGCTGTGTGTGTGTGTGTGTGTTTGTAAGAGTGCAATAATGTGTCTTGTCTTAAGCTAAAACACATAATTAAGTAGTAATTAAATGAGGAAAAAAAAGAGAGAATGACCAAAAATGATAGAGGAGGGAGGGGGACCATGGAGGCTAGGGATAAATTAATGACAAGGATGGATGAGATACAAATTGATATCCTAATGAGTATACAATAACAAACTTCAATAGCATAATAATTAAGCATAGTAACACTAAAGAAAGTGAAAGGATTGGATATGATTAGAGTTGAGATTTTAAGAGTTTTTAGAGAGGATATGGTGACATGTGACAATCTCTCTTTATGGAATCATAGTGGCCCTTCTTCAGTCCAATCAAGTTTTTAGCAATCATCTTCATCATTGTCACTCCCTCATCCATATCTCATGTATCCATCCATTTTTAACTATCAAAATTCCTTCACTGATCATTTTTGCTCTGCTTCATTCATTCATTCCCAAGGGGCCATGTGAGAGGGACTATGCTCCAGTTTGGAACTCAAAAGCAACCATCCATGGGGTCTTTCTCTCTTTTACGTACACACACTCACACACTCCATTGGCGCTAACAAAAATAAAACAATCCTTAAAGGTAAAGGCAACAATATCCCACCTCCACAACTATCCCAATTCCCAAGTTCCCAAGTCCCAACTATAGTGACAATATTGATTTCTATGGTTTTGTTTAATTGTATAAATGGAAAAACGTGGTCCTTCGCATGATAAACAAGTTCGAAATTCGAATGAATACATCCAAGTAGTGACAAATGAAATATCCTTGTAAGATCCTCCTATGTATGAGGCGTTTTCTCTTTTTAAATTAATAAAATAAGGTAAGGATTTCTTAATCTATGTTATCCTTTTAAGTGACAAATTGGTTTAAGACATTTTGGAAGCATGAATTAATAAATGAATTGCTCTTTTGATCATGAGATAAAGAGGAGAATAGATAAAAAAATTTCACAAATCGAACTAAACAATCGTTTAGTTTATAAAATTAATTAGAACCATCGTCTCCAACTTGTAAGAGCTCAAAACCTAATCTTTTAAACAAAAATAGATATTAACCCATCAAAAGTTGTTATTGGAATTAATCAACACTAAAAACTTTTATCTTCCAAACACAAGTGGCCATGCAACTGAGATGAAGTTAATATTTTTCACCTCATTAACACTATATATTTGATTGTTTGAACTTTGTATGTAAATGTTGCATCTTGCCTCATTCAGACTAGCTAGTTTTTGCTACCGTAACTGTGGCATCTCACCAACATTTTTTTTTTACAAGCGTAAGCAGTGATGATATTAATTAAGGTTGGAGGGTGACGCATACCGGTTTCTTTGAACAAATGCAACTCGTGTTTAGACTTGAATAATATTTGGTGGCATTGTAAGACCATTCCAATTTTCATTCCATTCGATTCCAAACAAACAGAATATATAGTAAGATTTGATTCCCTTTTGAGGTAATTTTCTAGTAAACGTACGGCTTAGACTGAGTTAATTAGCCCTATGAAAATCAATATACGTACATCACACCGCCATCATGCATGTGACCATCACTAGTTGTCAATTTTTGGGGGATAGAGTTTGGACCAAAACCATTACGTCTATAAAACCGTGAGAATTTCAGTATAAACGATTTGCTCGATTACAAAATTTTATGCAAGTTAAATCTTCTTTTAAGATAAGAAAATTCCCCAACATTTAATGTAATTAAGTACGTAACTTTTAGCCTAACTCACTCATAAAATTATCAATTATTATTCCTTATTTTTTTTCTTTTTAAGTTTGAATCAATTGTTTTAATAGTTAAAATCACTTTGAACATTTTTTTTTGTTGAATAGTATCTATGTACAAATGCCTTAATTGTCATTAAATGCTTAAATTGAAAAGCTAAAAAAAGAAAAAAGAAAAAAAGCAACGTAAACTTTAATAAAAGATATCAAAACCGTACATACAAAACCCCTTAATAAGCTAAATACGCACTCGTAATCCAAATATGAATTATTCATGAATCTACACAAACAAAAAACTATAGCGAAATATGGACAAACTGTACATCACTTTAATTTATGAATTATATATATACGTTGAGTAGAATAACTCTATCAACCCTAAATAGACCTTTAATTCTTGATGGCAAATCTATAGTCTTTGAAGCAAAAAATACAGTACTAATGAAAGCGTATGATCCGTAATTAGCAAGAAGGAAGGTCCGATGTGATATTAACTTGTTTAGGCAATGTGAAAATTGGAGGTTTTGGATGATTTGTCAAATCGTTTTTACTTTTTACTTCCCTTTCGATCTTCTTGTGCTTAAATTTTTTTTCCCTGCAATATTTGTATCAAAATAAACGTGTCCATCTTGGATGCTCTATCATTCATTGCTATTTGTTTTTGTTTTTGTTTTTGTTTTTTCTTCTTTCAACATTAAGTAAGCAAGCCAAAAAAACAGAATGCTGGTCATGAGCAATATGAAATGAAGCTGGAGCCTGGACCGGGACGTACAATTCTTAAGATCCTTGCAGTTTTAACGAAATTTTCCGTGAATGAATCATAATATTTGAAGGCAGTTGAACGTGCAGCATACTCCCTAGATCTTCCCTCAAATAATAATAATAATAATAATGATATACGCATTTTTTCCATAGTTGTGAGCTACGACGTTGTTGTATGCCGACTAAATTAAAAACTGGCCTGGACCATCTGGTTTGTTAAGTCGTAGTAGCAAATGTCGGTGCAATTGAGGTTCATTTATGAAGTTTTGACCTTTGACATTTCATTTTTACATTGATGCCGTCCAACAACCCGTCGACACTAACATTTGTGTCCCTTGTTCCCTCTCCCCAATTTTTTCATATCAACTAATTAATTCTTCTTCCCTTAATTCTCTCATTGCACACACACACACACACATATATATATAGGAGTATGCTTGCAACTTGATACATTAATTTCGTAAAAAGTGACGAAATTTTAGTAGTAATTAAACTTTGTTTATACAGATTAGAATGAGTGTTTAATTTTTCTGAATTTTGTTGCATGTAAGGCAACCCTAGCTACTCGTTTACCTTAAACTCAAATATTTTATTAATTACACCAAAAAGAAAAACAAATTAATTAAAAAAAAAGTATGCTCATGCATCATCGTTTTCCTAGTCATGACTGGAAATTCAACTCAACTTTTAAGTACCTAATTGAATCAATGAAAAGAAGCATCGATCTTCACTCACAGGTAAATATTAATCTATGTTGGCTTCAAGTCTAATTAAATAAACTCTTATTTATCTCATAAATTTTTTTTTACCAGAGTATGAGTCACAATCCACTATTTCAAAACAACGGCTAACCACTCATCAAGGTTTACAAAAATTATTCACTTTACTGCATTTAGTCTCTTGTTAACCATGATAGATCTTTTGTTACAGTAACAATTTAACCATGATGGATTTTCTGTTATATTTTTTTGTAGCAATCTCTATTTCAAGCTATAAATACATATTAAATGTACTTAACATTGATCTTTTAAAATTTACTAACCACTCGATAAAATAGGATTTTACTCATATATACGTAAGCTATTTGTAAATTGAAACAGAAATAGAAATAAAAAATGAAACAGAGGATCCGAAATAGTTATTAACCCCAACAATTATACTAAACAATTTTCACTACTGTTTTTCTTTACAAATTTCTCTGTTTCTCCCCAAATATTTCTTGATTGAGCATATTATCACAATCAAAGGTATTAACAAAGGAAAAATTAATTAGCTGTAGAAGAAATATTATTATTAAAAAACTTATATATATATATAATTTATTCTTTAAAAAACATGGAAACATTATTTGTGCATTATAAGCGGCTGAGAAGTGATTTTCAGTAACCCCACTTGCACCCCGCAATTGTTTGCCTTTTTATGAAGTGTGCATCGGAAAAGTGCTTAGTAACTTCCTGTTATATATAGAATTGATTGAGATCGATGCAACATATATTCTGGGCTTCACTTTAAATATTGCCAAATGAAATCATCAATTTCTCCAAAGTCACATTGGGAAGCAATCGATTATGCCCTAAACTTGTGCCTTAATTTTCAACTATTCCATTATTGTATTCATGTCGAATGATTGCAAATTTGCTATACAAATGTTTATGTAAATGACAACATTAAAACTTTGAAGATTAACCCTTATTCTGGTAAAATTTAACAACTTAATCAGTGTAGGGTTTTTTTAAGTAATGATAAATATCCTTTCTATCAAACCCTCGGTTAAAACTGTTCAAACAGAAAGAAATTCGAGCTAAGTTTCCTTCCGACGGTAAACTTAGAAAGAAAAAAAAAACTGAACTATTTTTAAATGCTGATCAAGCTTGTTGATTCTGATGATTAATTTAATCTTATGGAGTATTATAAATTTGGTTAAGCCAAGAATAAAAAGACTTGTCTCTATGCATAATGTGCAATTGGAAGCTATATGGGAGCCGAAATGCGACACGAGATTTTCTGTTTAAAATTTTGTGTGTCTTATTCTGTCTTAATTAAAACTACGTCGCAGAGTTCACTAATCTCTTTGGTTAGAGTCTAATAATTGTAAAGTAATTTTAATGATATTTATGCATTTAGTCCTTACTTTTAATGAAACTATATAGTTTTAATCGTTAAACATAATAAAACATGATAAATATTGGATAGAGGACAATCTCGAAATGCTCTGTTGATATTGTTGAGTCCTTGAAGTTAAAGATAAAATGCTATGTTGATATTGTTGAATTCTTGAAGTTAAAGATAAAGATTCATAAATCATAAATGTATCATGAATGTTGAAGCTTCTGTTAAGATTTTATTTTGGAAAAGAAAACAAAAAGAGTATATTACGCTAAGTACTAAGCGTATATATCAACCAAAACAAATAAAAATACTAGTGCATAACTGCATATTTATATGCTCTCTTCATAATCTTCACACATTGGTTTAAGGTTTGCATATTTGCTCAACGTTTAAGGATTCTATGGTAATAATATATATGTCCCTTTAAAGGTTAATTCCAATTGAGAAAATTTGTAAAAGCATGATCATTGTTTTTAAAAGACAAACAGTAGAATTATGTCTATGAACTTGGAGAAATAGCTAGACAGCACTAACCCTTAAAATGACCAAAGGATTTTCTCTTATATTTCCCGTTACGTAATTTATATACGTAACGTATATTTATAAATTGAAATAGAAATTGACACATAAAATTATGAATGCTTAAAACATATCAGCAACAAAGATTAATTTCAATTGTGAATATTGCTTGAAAATAGATTAAATAAGGAGCAAACGTATTAACTTTCTTATTGGGCGAATTAATTATAGGATGAATGATTTGTGAATAAATGTTTTTTTTAACATTATTTATAGGTGGATAAAATAATTGCAAAACGACTTATTTAATTGAAAAAATTAAAAAGAAAATTGTAAAAATAATTAGAAGAAATTTAACTTAAATTGGTGACGCAAAGGAGGACGTCAATCTTCCATGAAATGCTTACGTTCCTAATCGCGAAGGAAGGGGCCAATAAAGAATTAGAGGCAAAAGCCATAATTCAAGGAGAATGCTCCACGTGGTCTTGGGGTATTGTCAACGATTATTTTTGTATGGGCTCCACTTAGGAACGAGGGGCGGTGCAATCTCGGGACCCTTACATTTGGGCTGGACCTTAATTGGTGCTTTAGGGACAATTCGTGGTAGCTGCCTTTGAAGCAGATTGATGACAAATTTAGTTCTAGATCCACCGAACTGGGAAGTCTCAACTGGATGTGTCAATGGGTAAGCCCGAAGGCTGTTCCTGTCCCAGTCGATGGAGAGGCTTTGAATGTTTTGTACCATTTAGTGTATTACTCTCTATAAATGTGACACTTGTAATTTTAGATAATATTAAAAACCTATCAAGTGGTTAGTGAACCATAAGGGATAAATATTAAATACAAGTGTTAAAATCTTATAGAGTGATACACAAAAGTAATATAAAAGTGCCAACCATCTCTCCTTTTTACGAACAATGATATGTTGAATATTGGATAAACTGACATTATAACTGTTGAACTTTAGGCAATATGACAAGGATTTAGAGTGGCACTAGGATTTTGGTATAAAAAAGTTAGAGGTGAAAATCAAATCACAAGTTAATGTGAATATGATTAGTAGAGCACAGTTCTCCCAATTTAATTTGATTATTCATATAAGAGATGTTTTGAAAAGAAATTAGAATTGCACAATTAATCACTTTTGAAGGGAAAGAAATTTTTTGCATTGATAAGTTACACTTCAGATCTTTTGTTCTATTCCTTGTTTCAATGTACACTTCGAATCTTTTGTTCCATTTCATGTTTCAATCCCTATTTCAATTTACAAATACATGCCACGTGAGCTTTGAATCTAGTGTGCCACTTTCATATACCTTTTTATAAAAAAGTGACACTCTCTCAACTATGCTACCCTAATTTTTTTTCTCATATTTAGTTGTTTAACATTCTTATTATGCAATTTCAACAAATTAATAGCTCACGCATGACACTCTTATTATGAAGTAGAAATTTCTAAAAATTTGTTATTTTTGTTAACTTAAATATAACCTCTCTAAAATTATATTAGCTTTGAGTAACTATTGTTCAATCTACATGGGATATTCCTTAAAAGGTTGAAGAACCGCAGGGGAATAAAACTATAGTTTTTCATCACAAGAAATTTAAACTTTCCAAATTATTTCTACCTAAAACTTAATCAATGTGATGGACAAAAATGCCCAATTCATCTATCACTAGGTCTACTTATCATGAGAAATCAAAAAGTAACATACAATAAGCATATTAAAGATAATAAGTGGAGCCTGTTTCATGGCAAAGTAAAATTATCCAATTAAAATCATCAGTTTTTGATGATTTTATGGGCTTTGTCTTGGGCTCAGGGTTTTGGAATGCCTAGTAATGCATACCAAATTCCAGATTTGCCAGTGATTTTTAAAACTTTACTTTTTTGAAGGCCCAAAAATCCGCAAAGAATTTTTTTTTTCTAAATTCCCAAAAAAATTGAATCCTATTAAGCTTTTTAACTTAAATTAATACATCGTTTTGTTTGTACTGCTATCACACCAAATTTATCAATTACAGCTTTGGCTCTCTTATACCACTTTTACGAGAATAAGTGTACAATCACTTATCGTTAGGATTTACTCAATAATTAGTTAGGATTTTAACTTAATTTTAAAAATTAAATAACTAATTATAAAGAAAACGTATGATGTTTTCATAAAGTGGGACACGGGATTCAAAACCATCAATTACATGTGCATAAGTTTCATTACGTAATCTGATATAATGTTTTAATGTATTTACAATCTCTTTAGCAAACATTCAATATTGACTGTTAATAATCAATCTGATCATTCCCTTTTTTTTTTTTTTTTTGTTTCAAATGTACCATTCTCATTCACTGCTTCAGCTTCAAGTGGCATTATACTCTTTGAATATGTAGTCTTCTTGATCGCAGGTGAGAGGAACTTTTCCTTCACTATAACATTCACTGCATAGACTCAACTTTGATTTCATTTCTTTAAAGCGGAGGCCATTTATTTGATAATGGCATGTAGCGCACACACGGCCACCGCCACCGCTTTTTCTATCACCAGTTTCTAGCTTCAACAGTGTGAACATGATTCCAAAACCACAATCTGGATCATCAAACATTGCCAGGAACTCCGTGAAAGACACTGATGATGTATTATTCGCTTCTCCGTCAATTCCTGGCATTTCACTAACAGTACCATTAGATGGAATGTAGATAGCCCTCAATAGTTTGATGTACCATTCAGCATCACTTTTCTTGATCTTGGTGCTAACTTCATTGCCAGCCCGCAATAAAAGTACATTGTATGCTACCTGTTTCCGCATCTCTGGGGTGCCTCTGCAAAGAGGGGCAACAACAGCCAAAAACAATCCAAAATCCACCCGGCCAGACTCTGGTTCATTCAAAATGGACAAGATTTTCTGATTTATTGCTTTCATAGCCTTAACAAAGGACTGGGGCTTGGAAAACCCAAGTAACTTGCCAAGAATATCCTCAATCGAAGCCTTTCGCAGGAATTTTTCAGGCGAAGAGGACTTTGCTAAGTAATTTTCATTCATTAGATTGTTTATAAGTTCCACATCACATTGGTTCAGTCTGGTAATCTTCTGAAAACCCCTAATATCAAGGGCATTTGCCATTTCCAACCTGAAGGTAGTGTTTCCTTTCTCCACGGTCTTGAACTTTGAAGGCTCCACAGTAATATAGACCTTTGCCAAAATATCACCACCCCACCTCTTCTGAATCAATTTCAGGTATGCTATTCTCTCATGCAATTCAACCCTATTAGCCATTTTTAAAGCTTCCTTCAAACATTTCTTGGCTTCCTCAGTTTCACCAGCCCCAAACAATGACGCCGCCTTACATAGTTGTGCTTTCCAATGTTGAGGCGAAACGTATAGTACTCTATTATACAACTCAGAAGCTCTTAGATACCTGCCTCTATCCAGGCAAACCCCAGCCAAACTGCACAAAGCATCCACATGATCAGGTTTCAAATCAATAACCCTTATGAACTCGTCAATCGCATTTTCTTGATCACCCATTGCAAGTAAAGCTGAAGCCAAATCAAAACGTGCATCCAAATAATCAGTCTTCAAATATACAGCCTCGTCTAAGGCCTTTACAGCCGCATTATACTCGCCTAATGCTAAAAGTGCACTTCCCAAAAGTTTCAGAGCTCTAAAATGAGTTGGACACAGAATAGCAGCCTCTCTATAATGTACACATGCATTAACAACCATACCTTCAACTTGCAGCACATTCCCCAGATTCACGTGTATCTGTGGAAGCAAATAAGCAAACTGAACACCACCAGCCTCTGCAATCTCTAATGCCTTTAAAAACGCCCCTTTTGCCTCCTTGTTCCTCCCAAGAACATACAAGCAATTTCCAGCTCGAAAACGAGGGATGACCTCAGTTGGCTGCAATTCATAAGCTATACGGAAGCTTGCTAAAGATTCCTTAAACAAATGGTAGTCATACAAAACCATTCCCATTCCCATATGCCGATCAAATATATCCAGCTTTGAGCCCTCCCTATTGGCCCTTGCCCTCAAAACATCCAATTCCTTAAGAAAAGTTGCGTAATTTTGCCCAGACGCCTCCAAAACAAATCCCTCGTCCGAAAATTTGTCTGAACCATTCGCCTTTTCTTTTAATAGTAAATTTCCAACCATATTATCGAGATCACCCACGACTGTCCAAGTACTGTCGAACAAAATGCGGTGCTTCCACTTCGCCACCGCCCACTGATTCCTGTGAGGCTCTCTGACTCGATTGGTCATTGACGGAGTGGAGGTATCTTTTTCAGAGATATTGAGGTCGAGGCCGAGGGCGTCGAAGTCACGGTCAACGTCTCCGGCTCCGTCATCGTAGGTGCGCAATAAGCCTTCGAATGTGATGCCCTTTTCACCATCGATGAAGTCGGCGTACGCCCGAAAAACCTCGTGTTTGATGGCGTTCAGTTGGTCGTCGCTGAACTTGATTCTAGGATTTACAGCAACAACCAGGGACATCATCTCCTCCCAGTTGAGACCACCGTCCCGATTCCGGTCGAACGTCTGGAATATTCTCCTCACCTTCTCCACTCTGCGGTGGGTCGTCGCCATTTCAGATGGGACGTGAAATTTCAGTAGAGTTGACTTTGGTTGCAGTTAGTTTATTGGATATAGCTAATCAGTAACGGTAACGGGATGTCAACTGGGACTTGGGACTTGGGAAGGAATTTACTCTTTTGATTAATTACAAAACAAACCTCTTTAGTTTGCTGAAATGTTAAATTACCTCCCAACTTTTAAAAATTTACTTTTTACTTTCTTATGCTTTGTTTTTTTTTTTTTTTTTTTAAATTCCCCTTATTCTTTTGGCTTTTTTTCTTTCTTTTTTATCAGGTTTTATTTACATTTATTAAGGGTTCTTAATAAAGAATGGAGAAAAGACGAAGTGAGCACTAAATTGTGACCAATTACGAGTTTTGGTCATTAAACTATTTTTTTGATAAAAAAAGTCAGTTAACTGTCATTCCGTCCGGTTGGTATGTTTGAACAAATCAAAGTTTAATAACGTGTGTTGCACAGGCGTGATAATATGTAATAATTTGTTAGCTTATAGTGTTTTTTTTTTTGTAACAATTTGTTTTTTTTTTTTGTTATAAACGATTATTAAACCTTTTCAATTGAGTAAGGAAAATATGGAATGTTAAAAGTATGCTTTTATAGTTTTTTTAAATTACATTTTCTTCTAGTAGCCCACAAAAAAAAGGTCGATTTTCAAGTTTTTAATTTTCTATTTTTTCCCCATAATCTAATTGTTTTCCCATTTTCTATTAAATTGGGAATAAAAAACAAACAGTTAAAAGTATGCATAGATAATTTTTAGAAATCTGTATTTTCTTCAAAAAAAAAAAAAAAAAAAACTAGAAAGTTACAAAAAAAAAATATTGATAATTTTTTTTGTCACAATCTATTGGTTTATGGGCTTCGTATTAAGTTGGGAATAAAATACGGATCATTCTATGCATGAGTGTCTATATATATATATATATATATATATATATATATAATAATTGTAAAAAATAATTTACTAACCGTAAAACTTAAATAAATAATTTATGATGATTGCATCCAATTACTATATAACAAGATAAAATATTAACATTGGCTTAGTGATACATTGTTCCTTACTAATATCATATCAAATTTATGATGCGTATAAATTCCATTATTAATGTCGCTACAAATACTTACAGACAGTCAGTCAGATTAAAGGTTAAAGTCATGAGTCAGTCGTAAGTGAGTCAGTGAGACTTGGGTTGAAGCGGCACTCTTTAAATATGTACTCTTGTTGTTTGGAGTTTAGAGGAACGTTTCCTTCACCATAACATTCACTGCATAGATTCAACTTTGATTTCATCTCTTTAAAGCGGAGGCCATTTGTTTGATTATGGCATGTTGCGCAGACATGGCCAAATCTGGGATTTGCATCACCTGCAGTTTCAAGCTTCAACAGAGTGGACATTATGCCAAAACCCGAAACTGGATTATTAAGCAGTGAAACGAACTCTAGGAAAGAAACTGTTGTTGATGCGTCCATTTCTCCATCATCATTTTCAAGTATATTTTCACTAACACTACCATCAGATGGATTAATGTAGATGGCCCTCAACAGTTTGATGTACATTTGGGCATCACTCTTCTTGATCACGGTTCTAGATTTATTGCCAAATCGCCACAGAAGTGCATTATATGCTACCCGTTCCAGCCTCCCTGGGGTGCCACTGCAAAGAGGGGCAACAACTGCCAAAAACAAACCAAAATCGACCCAAAACGACTTTGATTCATCCAAAAGGACCGAAACTTTGAAGATTTTCTGATTTATTGCTTTCATAGCCCCAACAAAGGCCTGGGGCTCGGAAAACCTTAGTAACTTGCAAAGAATATCCTCAATCGAAGACTTTCGCAAGAATTTTTCAGGCGAAGAGGACTTTGCTGCATAATTTTCATTGATTAGATTGTTTATAAGTTCCACATCACATTGGTTCAGTCTGGTGATCTTCTGAAAACCTCTAATATCAAGGGCAATTGCCATTTCTGATCTCGGAGTAGTCTTTCGGTCTGCAGTCTTGAACTTTGAAGGCTCCACAGTAATATAGGCCTTCTCCTCCCATTTATTTAACCTCATCTTCTGAAGCATTTTCAAGTGTGCTATTCTATCATGCAATTCAAACCTACGCTTCAAAGCTTCCTTCAAATATTTTTGAGCTTCCTCAGTTCGACCAACTACAAACAATGACTCTGCCTCGCATAGTTGTGCCTTCCAAAGATGATGCCAAACACGCAGTATCCTATCACACGTCTGAGAAGCACTTGTATACAAACCTTTATCCAGGTAAACCTCAGCTAAACTGCACAAAGCATCCATGTGATCAGGTTTTAAATCAATAACCTTTATGAGCTCCTCAATCGCACGTTCTTGATTACCCATAGCAAGTAAAGCAGAAATCAGATCAAAACGTGCATCCAAATCATCAGTCTTCGAATATACAGCCTCATCTAAGGCCATTACAGCCACCTTATACTCGCCTATTGCTGAAAGTACACTTCCCAAAAGTTTCAGAGCTCTAAAATGAGTTGGACACCCAATAAAAGCCTCTGTATAATGATTACCGGCATTAAAAACCAAGCCTTCAACTTGCAGCACATTCCCCAAATTCACGTGTATCTGTGGAAGCAAATAAGCAAACTGAATCCCACCAGCCTCTGCAATCTCTAATGCCTTAAGAAACTCCCTTTTTGCCTCTTTGTTCCTCCCAAGCTTATACAAGCAATTTCCAGCTCGAAAATGAGGGATGACCTCAGTTGGCTGCAATTCACAAGCTATACTGAAGCTTGCTAAAGAATCCTTGAACAAATTGTAGCCATACAAAACCATTCCAATGCCCATATGCCTATCAAATGCTTCTAGCTTTGGGCACTCCCTGTTGGCCCTCGACCTCATAACATCCAATTCCTTAAGAAAAGTTGCATGATTTTGCACAGACTGCCCCAAAACAAATTTATCTGCACTATTATTGTTTTTAACCTTCGTCCCATCTCTCCCTTCTTGTTTTGATATGTACTCCCGAACCATATTGTCAAGATCACCTACAATTGTCCAAGTATTGTGGAACAAAATGCTGAGGTTCCACGGTGCCACATTCTTCTGCTTATTGTGAGGCTCTCTGACTACCTCAGAGGCCATTAACGGGTCGGAGAAAGCATTTTCAGAGGTATTGAGGTTGAGGCCGAGAATGTCGAAGTCACGGTCGACGCTGCCTTCTCCCTCGTCGTATGTGCGCAAGATGCCGTAGAATGTGACTCCCTTTTCACCATCGATGAAGTAAGAGTATGTTCGGAAAATCTCGCTGTTGATGGCCTTCAGTTGGTCGTCGCTGAAGTTGACCCCAGGATTTCTAGCCACCACCAGGGCCGAGAGCTCCTCCCGGTTGAGACAACCGTCTCGGTTAGCGTCGAATTTCTGAAATATTCTCTTCACCTTCTCAGCTCTGCAGCCGATCGTCACCATTTGAGGCTCTCCGACTTGTTCATGAGCCATTGAAGCAGAGGAGATATTGAGTTCGAGGCCGAGGCAGTCGAAGTCGCGGTCAACGTCGCCGGCTCCGTTGTAGTAGGTGCGCAATAGGCCTTCGAATGTGATGCCTTTTTCACAATGGATGAAGTCGGAGTACGTCCGGAAAACCTCTTCGTTGATGGCGTTCAGTTGGTCGTCGCTGAACTTGACTCTAGGGTTTCTAGCCACAACCAGGGCCGAGATCTCCTCCCCGTTGAGATAGCCATCTCGGTTCCGGTCGAACATCTGAAATATTCTCCTCACCTTCTCCGCTCTGCCGCCGGTCGTCGCCATTTTAGATGGACATTAAATTTTATTTAAGGTTTCAGTAGAGTTCAATTTGGTCAGTTACGCGTACGGAGGTTTGCTTGGGCTTGCGAGGGAATTTCCAATTTTGACTTTTTACCGGTATAATTAACCATCAAATTAATTCATGAATTTTATCCTAATGTTTATTCAGAAAACAATTGCAAAAATAGTCCCTCACATTTGCTTGAATTGTTTTTAATTATTAACATTTCAAATTCTGCAAATTCGTCTATCATATTGGCATCCAAAAACCTTTTTTAGTCTATAATGTCGCAAATTCGTCTCTGACATTAAAATAGTTTACCAAATTGTACATTCCATTTAGAGATGACCATTGTTCGGTTCCGAAACCAGAATCGGAACTGTGGCCCTACAAAATTGGAACCGGCGCCAAATCTTCTATGGACGGTTCGGTTCCGGTTCCTGATTTTGTGGAACCAGAATCAAAACCGGCGGTTCTGGAACAGCCAAAATCGGCCAACAAAAAATTATAATTCTATAAATATTTTTATACTACTTCATTTTCATCACATAATTTCTTAATTTTCTAATCTTTATATTGTAAGTTTTAACATTTATAGTTTAGGGTTTAGGGTATTAATTTTTTTAATTAAATCACTATTTCAATATTCTTATTATTTATATATTTTTCTTTCTCACTTATCTAATCCTTCATAATTATATTTTTCTAAAACCTCCATATATTAGTTCAATTTCAACTATTAATCCAATTATATTATTTATCAACTTAATTTTCTAATTTATATTATCCTAATTCTATTATTATATTATGCTAATATACTATTTGAATTCCAATTAATAGTTCGATCATTCTCTCAATACTCTTATTCTTTCTATATCTTTCTTTCTCACTTATCTAATATTCATAATTCTATTATTCTAAAAAAAATCATGTATTAGTTTAATTTTAACTACTATTCTAATTATGTTATTATATTATACTAGTTGAATTCTAATTAATAATTCAAATATTCAAATATTCTTATTATTTTTATATCCTTGAATCTCACTTATCTAATTCTTCCTATTTCTTTTATCTAAAAACTATATATTAATTAAGTTTAATTATAACTATTATTATTCTAATTATATTATTATGTTGTATTATTTGAGTTTCAATTAATAGTTTAATCATTATTTCAATAGAAATCAAATTTAAAAATGGGATTACAATCGAAATTCGAAACTAAAAATCGAAATTGGAACAAAATCGGAACTGGAACCAGAACCGGAACCGGCGGTTCCTGAACCGTGGTCACCCTTAATTCCATTCATTCACATATTTTTTTTTAACATAAAGATGTCATGTGTTTGTCTTGTGATAATTTTTTAGGGCTAAAAAATGTAGATGTTGATTGAAAAATTGAGGAAATGACTTGTGATTCTAATTTTCCACATGAAAAATTGTCACTCTTTTTGTTAAAAAATTATATGTGAATGGATGGAATAACCAATTTGATACATTATTTCAATGTGAGGGACAGATATGCATAATTTGACATGTGGGATGAAAAAAGTTTTTCAAACAAATATGATGGATGAATTTGCATCATTTGAAATGTTAGGAATGAAAAAAGTTTTTCAAACAAATATTAGGACTTTTTTTTGTAATTTTCCTATTTATTTAAATATTAATCACCAAATTAGTCGACGAGTTCTATTTCTTAAAGTTTAAAAAAAAGGTTTCTATTTCTTAAGTTTTATTTAAATGTTAACCACTAAATTAGCAGATGAGTTCTCTCTCGTAAAATATATTAAATATTAATTGCAAAATTAACTGATGAGTTATGTGTATTTAAATGTTAATCACCAAATTAGCAAATGAGTTTTCTCTAGTCAAATTTATTCAAAACATTTATTAAGTGATATATCATGTAAAATGAGCTAATAATTGGTTCCATTTTTTTTTATGGAAATTTTCATTTGCTTTAACCTTATATTATGGTTTGAAAACTGTAATTCTTCCCTTATCCTTTGAAAATACAAACCAAAGCAATCTTATATAAATTATTAGCTTTGACCAAATGTAACTAGTGCAAGAGTTATTATTATTTTTTATCTCATTATTGTTTTCTTTCTTTTGAGGTATTACTTCGTTTTTTTATTCTTTTTTGTTTTTTTTTTTTTCATTATCCTTTTGTTATATGAATGCATGAAGGAATATCGTTGCAGAAAGAGATTGGATTTTAGCAAATTATTTAGCATAATTGGTGATAGATTTTGGAAGTTGAACTTTATTTCTCTTAAACTTGAAATAGGCAATTGAATTGATTTTGTTCGATAGAAAAATAAGCCAAACATAATTAGCTTGCAAAGGCGTCGCTGTACCGATTTATTAAAGTTTATGTTCTAGTAAATGACAACTGATTATCTCAATAACAAAGAATTTGCTTCAACAAGCATATCTATGAGATAGATCTTTTAATTTTGTTTCACGATAAACAATTAAAGGTTTTGAGTTATTTATATTGTATAGAATTGATATATGATTATTATGGTGATTTTTTTTTATAAAAGAAATAAAATTATGTGACATTCAATGAATTCATTGCTTGATAATATTCTTAATAAAGTTTAAACTGATAAACAATATTTAAAAACTTGCTCTCTCAAGAGCACAACTGAACTGAGATATTCTGAGGGACAAAACAGAATCAAAATTCTTTGGGCAGTCTGAACTATTATGTATAAACAGAATCACACTGAATTTAGTAGTCTAATGCTGCCTGAAACTTGTGTATTTACAGTCTCTTTCTGTTGTTTTAAGTGGCATTATACTCTTTAAATATGTACTCTTCTTGTTGTTGGGAGTTGAGAGGAAGCTTTCCTTTACTATAACATTCACTGCATAGACTCAAGTTTGATTTCATCTCTTTAAACCGGAGGCCACTTATTTGACAATGGCATGACGCGCAGGCACGGCCACCACCGCGCCGATTTCTATCACCTGCAGTTTCTAGCTTCAACAGAGTGAACATAATGCCAAAACCCCAATCTGGATCATCAAACATTGCGACGAACTCTGCGAAAGAAACTGTGGTTGATGTATCCATTAATTCTCCATCATCATTTACAACTAAAAGATCAACATATGGAAAAATGTAGATGGCCCTCAACAGTTTGATGTATCTTAGAGCATCACTTCTCGTTATCTTGGTGCTCATTTCATTGCCAAGCAACAAAAGTGCATTATATGCTACCCGTTTCCGCCTCTCTGGAGTGCCTCTGCAAAGAGGAGCAAGAATGGCCCAAAACAATCCAAAATCCACCACACCAGACTGTGGTTCATCCAAAATGGAGAAGATTTTCTGATTTATTGCTTTCATAGCCCCAACAAAGGACTGGGGCTTGGAAAAACTGAGTAACTTGCCAAGAATATCCTCTATCGAACGTTTGCGCAGGAATTTTTCAGGCGAAGAGGACTCTGTCGCATTATTTTCATTGATTAGATTGTTTATAAGTTCCACATCACATTGATTCAGCATGGAGATCTTCTGAAAACCCCTAATATCAAGTGCGATTGCCATTTCTAACCTCCGAGCAGTCTTTCCCTCAAAGGTCCTGAATTTTGAAAGCTCCACAGTAATATAGGCCTCCTCCTCCTCCTCCTCCTCCCGTGTATCAGAACCGTTCTCCTTTAACCTCATCATTTTCAAGTGTGCTATTCTATCATGCAATTCAACCCTTTGCTTTAAAGCTTCCTTCAAATAGTTTTGAGCTTCCTCAGTTCGACCAACCCCTAACAATGCCTCTGCCTCGCATACTTGTGCCTTCCAAAGACGATGCCAAACACGCAGTACCCTGTCACACGTTTGAGAAGCTCTTATATACAAACCTTTATCAAGGTAAAACTCAGCTAAACTGCACAAAGCATCGACGTGATCGGGTTTTGAATCAATAACCTTTATGAGCTGCTCAAACGCACTTTCTTGATCACGACCCATAGCTAGTAAAGCAGAAGTCAGATCAAAATGTGCATCCAAATAATCAGTCTTCAAATTAATAGCCTCCTCTAAGGCCATTACAGCCGCATTATACTCGCCTAATGCTAATAGTGCACTTCCCAAAAGTTTCAGAGCTCTAAAATGAGTTGGACACAGAATAACAGCCTCTCTATAATGTTCACAGGCCTTAAACAACATACCTTCAACTTGCAGCACATTCCCCAGATTCACGTGTATCTGTGGAAGCAAATAAGCAAACTGAACCCCACCAGCCTCTGCAATATCTAATGCAATAAAAAACTCCCATTTTGCCTCCTTGTTTCTCCCAAGCTCATACAAGCAATTTCCAGCTCGAAAATGAGGGATGACCTTAGTTGGCTGCAATTCACTAGCTCTACTGAAGCTTGCTAAAGATTCCTTAAACAAATAGTATTCATACAAAATCATTCCCATGCCCATATGCCTATCAAATGCTTCCAGATTTAAATACGCCCCATCGGCCCTCGACCTCAAAACATCCAATTCCTTAAGAAAAGTTGCATAGTTTTGCCCAGACTCATCCAAAACAAATCTATCTGAACTTTTATTGTTTTTAACCTTCCAGTATCTCGCTTTTTCTTCTAATTTTAACTCCAGAACCATATCATCGAGATCACCTAGAATTGTCCAAGTATCGTCGAACAAAATACCGTGCTTCCAACTCGCCAACGCCCACCGATCCTTATGAGGCTCTCTGACTCGATTGGTCATTGACGGAGTGATATATTTGAGGTTGAGGCCGAGGGTTTCGAAGTCACGGTCAACGTCGCCGGCCCCGTCCTCGTAGGAGCGCAATATGCCTTTGAATGTGATACCCTTTTCACCATCGATGAAGTCGGCGTAAATCTTGAAAACCTCGTCGTTGATGGCGTTCAGTTGGTCGTCACTGAACTTGACTCTAGGATGATTTACAGCCACAACCAGGGACGTCATCTCCTCCCGGTTGAGACAGCCGTCTCGGTTCGCGTCGAACATGTGGAATATTCTCTTGACCTTCTCCGCTCTGCTGCGAGTCGTCGCCATTTTAGATGGAAATGAGATTTCAATGGAGTTGACTTTGGTTGCAGGCAATCGGGTATAATCAATAGTTACGGGGACGGAGGACAAGACTTTGGGAGGGAATTTCCGCTTTGACTTTTTTTTTCTTTTCTTTTTTCCCCCAAACATCTTCACATTTACAAAAAAAAAAAAATTTTAAAAAAAATCATTTTTTCATCATTAAAAAAAAAAAAAGATCGAAGATTTGAACTGCCATACTGATGAGTCTCAAAAAGTCTCACGTCGTTCGGCAGGTCTCAAAAAGTCTCACGTCGTTCGGCAGGTCTTCGGGGAAAGTCTCACGTCGTCCGGCAGGTCTTCGGGGGATTGGTCCCAGGAAGTAAACTCCGATGCCTAAGTCAGTAACGAGCCTTAAGCAAATATCGATAAGCAATTGAGAATACTTGAATCGAATCCCCTTCCAAAGTGATGGATGGGAGGTATTTATAGAATAGTTAGAGTTGTAATGAAACTCTAACAACATACCTTGAAGAAGGGTTTTCTGTAATGTAGGAGTTGTAATAGAATTGTAGTTCTTTTCACATATAGAATAGGAATATGATCTGAGAAGGAGTTGGACTCCTATGAACTGAAGAATACTTGTTATATTGGAAGTCTATTTCTGAGGTATTATACTTATAGTAAAATTCAACCCTCATCAATAGCCCCGCAGGTCGGATTGAATTTATTCATTCCGATCTGAATAATAATTTTTGTATAATGTCGATCTGACATGTATACATTCTCTTCTTTGAGTTTCGTAAACCCTGTTTTTGATTTGCGAAAAATCAATGATACGAGCTGAAGTTGATTAGTTCGAACTAAATCAAACTTGATTCGCATGTTTTCCTCTTCACCAGAAAATGAGTGATATGATGTAAAATCGATCAATCCTAACTGAATCGAAAATACGATGTGAAGTCAAATAATCCGAAGTAATCAAACTTCGATTTGTATTTTTTCCTTCTTGGCAGAAAATCAATTGTATGATCTGAAACCGAATAATCCGATCTGAATCGAACTTTGATTTGCATGATCTGAAATCAAAGATATGATCTGAAATCGCATAATCCGAACTGAATCGAACTTGGATTTGCATGTTTTCCTTTTTGACGGAAAATCAATTATATGATGTGAAATCGCATAATCCGAACTGAATCGAACTTGGATTTGCATATTTTCCTTTTTGACGGAAAATCAATGATATGATCTGAAATCGCATAATCCGAACTGAATCGAACTTGGATTTGCATGTCATATAAAATGAGCATAATTGAGCTGAGCAAAATGAACTCAAAATGAGTTATTTTATTGATGCGTAGCTTACAAGCTGAATTACACTGAGCTCTGGTATGCTGGCGGTAATGCACACGTCTTTCATTACGACCTAGAGAACTGGAATCTCTTCGACGAGATGAAACCAAAATATGATCTCGGCTCTGATCTTGATTCATCCTATTAGCACGTTCTTCAGCTCTCAACCTGAGCTCGTGTTCTCTCTGAAGTTGCTGGCGGAGATCTCGTTCACGAATTGTTTGTTCCTGTTCTTGCAGTCTTGCAGTGCGAGCTTCTCGTTCGATTGGATTACGTGTAGCATGATTCGCTATCATGGTTTGAATTCGCTCTCCGTTTTTAATCAAAAACTTCAGCACATCTGGTGAATTCAAATCAATGAAGGGAATTGAACTTCCATCCTAGTTCTGAGGATCAGAACCTCGTCCGTCCTGAATAGGAGTTCTGGTGGATGAACTTGCAGAACCTTCCCTTGAATGAGGGTTATTCTCCACATGCCGATCAGAGTTAGGAGAATTCCGATCTGGTTGCTTGTCGCACTTAGATAATTGCAAACGAGTAGTAGACATATTGTCTTCTGCCCCACGGTGAGCGCCAATTGATGAGTCTTAAAAGGTCTCACGTTGTCCGGCAGGTCTTCGGGTCGTCGCCCCACTCCAAACACCTTCAAAAGTCCCCGGGATTAGTACCAGGGAGTAAACTCCGATGCCTAAGTCAGTAACGAGCCTTAAGCAAATATCGATAAGCAATTGAGAATACTTGAATCGAATCCCTTTCCAAAGTGATGGAGGGGATGTATTTATAGAATACATACCTGAGTTAGAGTTGTAATGAAACTCTAACAACATACCTTGCAGAAGGGTTTTATGTAATGTAAGAGTTGTAATAGAATTGTAGCTCTTTTCACATATGGAATACGAATATGATCTGAGAAGGAGTTGGACTCCTATGAACTGAAGAATACTTGTTATATTGGAAGTCTATTTCTGAGGTATTATACTTATAGTAAAATTCAACCCTCATCACATACCAATACGCAAAAAGATTACACCATTGGAAGAAAAAAAATTAAGATTTGAATTACCATACAAGTGGGCACAAAGATTACAACATTACAAGAAAAAATGAAAAATTTAACTCTTATAAGTACCCGTAATCACATTTGAATTATTAGAGAATTTGTCCATGCATAAATATTGGATTTCTTTAACGTAAAGTCTAGTGGCGGAACCAGAACAATTTTTTAGGGGGCTCAATTATAGTAAAAAAAATTCTCGTGAAATAAATATATGTAACTACAAAATTATCAAATTGAAAATTTATATATTCGTTTTACTACCATTAATAAACATTTAATCACAATAATCAATCACAAAAAATACACAAAATTTTTTAAATATTAGCAAATAAAATATTAAAAAACTCACAACAAGAGACGAAGCTAACGACAGTAGAATAGACTCTAGTGAACTAAATTGATTCGGCTAAATATGTGGAGGAAGGAGTCGAAAGAGGTGAGGTCGCGAGGAAGGAGTGGGCGTGATAAAATTTTAGTAATTAGAGTTTAAGAATTCACGTTTAGAATTTTTTTAAATTTATTTTTGTTTTACTCTTAAGTAAAAAGTCGTGATTTTACTTAAGAGTACTTTTTTTTTACCCCTAAGTAAGTGAGCGGAAATCATATAGAAATCATTTAATTGAATTATTTGAAATTTTTGTGAGTTAAAATATAATTTCTAAAACTGTTGAGCCAACTAATCAAAACAATAAATAAAATTTGGGGTCAATTAGAAATTAAGAAAACAATTTCCTCAAATCATCTTACTTGACGTGTTTAAGAACGAAGATATTTTTTTAAAATTATTTAAATAAAATATATGGTGATGTCATATCACATCATCATCATCGTCAAAAACAAATCGAAAAAGAGTTTTTATCCCGTTTTTCTATCAATTTAACTAGCAATATTTTTTTTGACATCACATACGACAGCTAGATTTCATTTGGCTTTGTTTCCAGCAGGAGTTTTCTCGGTGCAAAATCATGAGAAGGTCGACTAAGTTCTCTCTATAAGATTTTGGGTGCGATGGCGCAAGAACGAAGTCATGGAAAGGAGGGGCATAATAGATGGAGTATAATACTATTACCTTAATTCTCAGAACAAAAGTTCCACCACTGGTAAAGGTTTTGGAGAGATTGATTTTTGTGAGGAAAATAAAATGGACAACTAAAACTATACCTAGTTTTTAATATTATATTGAGTCTTTTTATCACAAGTTAAATGCACTATGCACCAAAGGTTTTGAACTATTAAAGGTATAAAAGGAATGTCAACTGTTGACAATAACGAAGGTTACCGACTTTCGATGAACGAGAAAGCCAACAAGAACAAGTTCAGTTGAACAGCGTAACAAGTACAAGATTACAGAAGCTTTTGCCAACTTTGATAGGCATAGAAAATTTTATTTTCTCTCAAATTTCCAAAGTTAAAACAAAGCGTAGTTGATCAAATTTACAATTGATAATAAATTTTAAAACGAAAATAAAATAAATAATGTCATTTATATAGAAAAATAATATTAGAATGTGTCAAATGTGCATATAGTTTCTTAGATATTGACTAGTATTATAGTATTTTTCTTAATTTAAAATGTATTAATATTCTCCCATGAAATTTAATATATTGATTGTAACCTTTGAGAACACAATAATGCTATATATTTATTTCTATCATTTATGAAAAGCATGCACTTCCGTGCAGAGTAAGTGGTTAATTTTAGTATCATGGTAAAAGAGCAAACTTTTCCAAATTAATAACGTAAAAGCAAAATTAAAAAAAAAAAGAAAAATACTAAATGGAACACACAAAAAACAAAAAAAAATTATCACAAGAATAAAAAATTAGTTGAGCTATAGCACTCATCAGAGTCGTCGATTTCATATATATGATTTTATGGGCTTTGTATTGGGCTTATAGTTGAAAAATCAAAAGTCTACTATCGTGAAGGCCCAAACACCAACAAATTGGGAGGGAAAATCTGGCCACTGCAGAAAACAAATTTCAAATGAGACAACTGTTCCATACTAATATCATACCAAAGTTATCATTTGCATAAATTTTTCATTAGTAATTTGAGATAATGTTTAATGTTGCTACAAACAATCAGTCAGACTTTCTGTATTTACACATTCACGGAGCAAACAAATATGTTTCTTTTCAAATTTATCATTCACTGCTTCTGCTTAAGTGGCATTATACTCTTTAAATATGTAATCTTCTTGATCGTAGTTGAGAGGAACTTTTCCTTCACTGTAACACTGACTGCATAGACTGAAGTTTGATTTCATCTCCTTAAAACGGAGGCCATTTATTTGATAATGGCATGTTGCGCACACACGGCCACCACCGCGGCGATTTCTATCACCAGTTTCTAGCTTCAACAGAATGAACATGATACCAAAACCATTATAATGATCATCAAACATTGGTAGGAACTCCGTGAAAGAAACTGATGATGATGTATTGTCCGCTTCTCCATCAATTCCTGGCATTTCATTTAGACCATCAGATGGAATGTAGATAGCCCTCAATAGTTTGATGTAATTTTGAGCATCACTTTTCTTGATCTCGGTGCTAACTACATTGCCAGCCCGCAATGAAAGTGCATTATATGATGCCTGTTTCCACCTCTCTGGAGTGCCTTGGCAAAGAGGGGCAACAACGGCCAAAAATAATCCATAATCCACCCGACCGGACTTTGATTCAGCCAAAATCGAGAAGATTTTCTGATTTATTGCTTTAACAGCTGCAGCAAAGGACTGGGGCTTTGAAAACCCGAGTAACTTGCGAAGAATATCCTCGATTGCAGCCTTGCTTATGAATTTTTCAGCGGAAGAGGACTCTGCAAAGTAATTTGCAATCATTAGCTTGTTTATAACTCCCACATCACATTGGTTCAGTCTGGTAATCTTCTGAAAACCCCAAATATCAAGGGCTTTTGCCATTTCAGAACTTGAAGTAGTCTTTCCATCCTCCTCGGTCTTGAACTTCGAAGGCTCCACGGTAATATAGAACTCTGCCCAAATATCACTGCCGTTTCCCATTAACCACCTCTTCTGAATCAATTTCAGGTATGCTATTCTATCATGCAATTCAACCCTATTAGCCATCTTCAAAGCTTCTTTCAAATATTTCTTAGCTTCCTCATTTTCACCAGCCCCAAACAATGACACTGCCTTACATAGTTGTGCTTTCCAATGATGAGGCCAAGCATCCAGTACCCTATTATACACCCGAGAAGCTCTTAGATACCTGCCTCTATCCAGGTAAATCCCAGCCAAACTTCACAAAGCATCGACATGATCAGGTTTCAAATTAATAACCAATATGAGCTCCTCAATCGCATTTCCTGGATCACCAATAGCAAGTAAAGCCGAAGCCAAATCAAAATGTGCATCCAAACAATCAATTTTCAAATACAGAGCCGCTTCTAAGGCTACTACAGCCGCCTTATACTCGCCTAATGCTAAAAGTGCACTACCCAAAAATTGGTGAGCTATAAAGCGGGTTGGGCACAAAGTAACAGCCGCTATATAATGATCGCAGGCATTAAAAACCATACCTTGAACTTGAAGCAGAATTCCTAAATTCACATTTATCTGTGGTAGAAGATAATCGAACTGAACCCCACCAGTCTCTGCAATCTCTAATGCTCTCAAAAACTCCCCTTTTGCCTCCTCATGCCTCCCAAGCTCAAACAAGCAATTTCCAGCCCGAAATCGAGGGATGACCTCAGTTGGCCGCAATTCGCATGCTCTATTGAAGCTTGCCAAAGCATCCTTAAACAAACGATAGTCGTATAAAATCCTTCCAATGCCAATATGCCTATCAAATGCTTCCTTCCTTGAGCTATGCCTATCGACCCTAGACCTCAAAACACCCAATTCTTTAAGAAAAGTTGCATAATTTTGGCCAGACTCCTCCAAAACAAAACTCTTGTCCGAAAATTCATCTGAATTATTATTGCTTTTAACCTTCCCAACTCTTGCTTTTTGATTAGATATTAACTTCTGAATCAAATAATGGAGATCATTTGCCAGTGTCCAGGGATCATCAAACAGAATGGTAGCTTTTTTCGGGGTAATGAGATCGAGTCCGAGGCAATCGAAGTCACGGTCGACGTCGCCGGCTCCGTCGTCGTAACTGCGCAATATGCCGTCGAATGTGATGCCCTTTCCACCATTGATGAAGTCGGCATATGTCCTGAAAACCTCGTCAATAATGGACGCCATCTCCACCCGGTTGAGGTAACCGTCTCTGTTCATGTCGAACTTGCGGAATATTCTTTTCACCTTCTCAGCTCTGCTATCGGTGCCGGTTGTCGCCATTTTAGACGGAAATGAAATTTGTAAGGTCTCAGTAGAGTTAATGCGTATAACTCCAACAATGAGCGACGGACGGTGGCCGGGAGGGAATTTCCGGTTTGACTTTGCTGCAATTCAGCAACACTTCACATGATCAGAAGCTTCTTTTATTAATTTTGTTTTTACTAACGAAAAATTCATCGAGCGTTAACCGAGGTGTTTTGACACAGTTAGTAGGGCCCACTTTGACTGTTTGATCCAACTGCCACTACTATCAATTCCTTGTTGTTGTAGTATCAATTTCTTGCAAGTTTCAAAAATTGGTGGTTTGTTACCATTTTTGTGATTATTTTGTACTTATATTAAATGACAATTTTTTTTTGACTATTTTACACTCATATGAAATGGCAATTTGATATCTAATGAATGTTGTGAAAAAAATAGTTAGATATAAATTTTTAAAAATGACCAATTTTTGTGAATTATAGCACAAGTTTTCTTAACCAAAAAGGCAAGTTTCAAAAATTGGTTGTCATTGATCGGTTTTATGTCTTGTTTTGTACTCATATCAAATGACGATTTGCTATCTAATTAATGGTGTAAAAAAAAGAAAAGTTAAAATTTTTTGTAAAATGACCATTTTTTGTGGATTATAACACACATTTTTTTTTGCCAAAAATGGCAAGTTTCAAAAATTTTAAGTCAATGCCCATTTTCCTATCATATTTTTCTCCAATATTAATTGTTGATGTGCAATTTAGTGAGCGGTATTAAAAAATAAGAAAGTTGGAAATATTTTTCATATGTTATAGCACAAGTTTTTTGTCTAATACGGTAAAACTCAAAAACTTGCTCATTGTTGTCGTTTTCATACTTTTTTGGATTCATATTAAATGATGATGTGCTATCTAATAAATGGTTTAAAAAAATGAAAAAGTTAAATTTTTTAAAAATGACCAAATTTTGTGAGTTAGCACATGTTTTTTTTTGCCAAAATGTCAGGCTTCAAAAATTTGTCGTCGTTGACCATTTTTGTGCATGTTTTACATTCATATCAAATAACGATGTGTTATCTACTGAATGTAATTGTGAAAAAAATGGAAAGTTAGAAATTTTGAAAAATGACCAATTTTTGTGAGTTATAACACACATTTTCTTGGCCAAAAAGGCAAGTTTCAAAAATTGGTCATCATTAGCCGTGTGCTATTAAATGATGATGTGCTATCTAATTAATGGTGTAAAAAAAAAGAAAGTTAGAAAATTTTGTAAAATGACAATTTTTTGTGGGTCACATGTTTTTTTTGCCAAAATGGTAAGTTTCAAAAATTTTTAAGTCAATGTCCATTTTCCTGTCATATTTTTCTTCCATATTAATTGTTGATGTGCAATCTAGTGAACGCTATTAAACAAAAAAAATAGAAATATTTTCATGTGTTATATTACAAGCTTTTTGTCCAAAACGGTAAATCTCAAAAACTTGCTTATTGTTGCCATTTTCATGCTTCTTTTAGATTCAAAATAAATGGTGATGTGCTATCTAAGAAATGGTTTAAAAAGGGAAAATTTAGAAATTTTTAAAAATGACTAATTTTTGTGAGTTATAGCACACATTTTTTTTGCCAAAATGACAAGTTTCAAAAATTGGTCGTTGTTGGCCATTTTTATGCCTGTTTTGCACTCATATCAAATGATGATGTGCTATCTAATGAATATTATGAAAACAATAAAAAATTTGAAAATTTGAAAGATAACCAATTTTTGTGAGTTATAGCACACGTTTGTTTGGCAAAAAATAGCAAGTTTCAAAAATTGGTCGTCGTTGCTTGTTTTTATCCCTATTTTGCACCCATATCAAATGATGATGTACTATCTAATGGATGGTCTGAAAAAAAGGACAAGTTAGAATTTTGTAAAAATGACCATTTTTGTGAGTTATAACATACGTTTTTTTTGCCTACATAGAAAGTTTCAAAAATTGGTAGTTGTTCATCATTTTTGTTCATGTTTTGCACTCATATCAAATGATGACGTGCTATATAATTAATGGTGTAAAAAAAATAAAAAGTTAGATATTTTTAAAAATGACATTTGTGAATTATTGCACATGCTTTTTTTTTGCAAAAATGGCAAGTTTCAAAAAATTGTAGTCGTTAGCCATTTTTGTGCCTGTTTGGCCCTCATATCAAATGACAATATGCTATATAATAAACGGTGTGAAAAAATGGATAGTTAGAAATTTTGAAAAATAATCAAATTTTTTTGAGTTAAAGCACACACTTTTTTGGCCAAAATAATAAATTTCAAAAAGTGGTCATTGTTGGCCATTTTTTTTACTTGTCTTGCACTTATATCTAATGACAATGTGCTATCTAATTAATAGAGGAAAAAAGGGAAAATTAAAAAAGTTTTAAAGACCATTTTTTGTTGGTTTTAGCACACGTTTTTTTTCTCCAAAAAGGCAAGTTTAAAATTTTTAAGTCAATGTCAATTTTCGTGTCATTTTTTTCTCTAATATTAATTGGCGATGTGCAATTCAGGGAACGGTATTAAAAAAAAGAAATGTAGAAATATTTTTCATGTGTTATAATACAAGCTTTTTTTCCAAAACAGTAAATCTAAAAAACTTGCTTATTGTTGCCGTTTTTGTGCTTTTTTTTTGGACTCATATTAATTATCGATGTGCTATCTAATGAATGGTATGAAAAAAAATAAAAATTTAGAAAATTTGACAAATGAACAATTTTTGTGATAAGCACACGTTTTTTTGGAAAAATATCAAGTTTAAAAAATTGGTCGTCGTTGGCCATTTCTGTGCCTGTTTTGCACTCATATCAAATGATGATGTGCTATCTAATGAATGGTATTAAAAAAAGGGAAAGTTAGAATTTTAAAAAATGACCAATTTTTGTGAGTTATAACAATTTTTTTTGGGCAAAAATGGCAAGTTTCAAAAATTGGTCATAGTTGGTCATTTGTGATAGTTTTGCACTCATATCAAGTGATGATGTGCTAGCTAATGAATAGTGTGAAAAAAATGATCAATTTTGTGAGTTATAGCACACGTT
Source organism: Ophiorrhiza pumila (assembly GCA_016586305.1). NCBI lineage: Eukaryota > Viridiplantae > Streptophyta > Magnoliopsida > Gentianales > Rubiaceae > Ophiorrhiza > Ophiorrhiza pumila. The sequence goes on from BLIW01000010.1 coordinate 31,000,453, forward strand.
TTTTTGCCAAAATTGCAAGTTTCAAAAATTGGTCGTCATTGACCATTTTTATGCTTGTTTTGCACTCATATCAAATGACGATGTGATATCTAATTAATGGTGTAAAAAAAAGAAAGTTAGAAAATTTTATAACATGACCAATTTTTGTGGGTTATAGCACACGATTTTTTGGTCAAAATGGCAAGTTTTAAAAATTTTAAGTCAATGTCCATTTTCGTGTCGTATTTTTCTCATATATAAATTGTTTATGTGCAATCTAGTTAATGATGCTAAAAAAAGAAAGTTAAAAATATTTTTCATGTGTTATAGCGCAAGCTTTTTGTCCAAAACGGTATATCTCAAAAACTTGCTTATTGTTGTCGTTTTTGTGCTTTTTTGGACTAAAATTAAATAGTGATGTGCTATGTAATAAACGGTTAAAAAAAGGAAAATGTTAGAAATTTTTAAAAATGATAAATTTTTGTGAGTTATAGCACATTTGTTTTGCCAAAATAGCAAGTTTCAAAAATTAGTCGTCGTTCACAATTTTTGTGCCTGTTTTGCACTCGTACCAAATGATGATGTACTATCTAATGAATGTTGTAAAAAAAATGAAAAGTTAGAAATTTTAAAAAATGACCAATTTTTATGAGTTATAGCACATGTTTTTTTGGCAAAAATGGCAAGTTTCAAAATTTGGTCATTGTTGCCTGTTTTGGTCCCTATTTTGCACTCATATCAAATGACGATGTGCTATCTAATAAAAGGTGTGAAAAAGGGACAGTTAAAAATTTTAAAATATGACCAATTTTTATGAGTTATGACACACATTTTTTAGCCAAATAACATGTTTCAAAAAGGATAAATAGAAATTTTGAAAAAAGACAAATTTTTGTAAGTTATACCACACATTTTTTTAGCAAAAATCGCAAGTTTCAAAAAATAGTCGTCGTTGGCCATTTTTGTGCCTATTTTGTACTCATATCTAATGATGACGTGCTATCTTATTAATGGTGTACAAAAAGAAAAATTTAGAAAATTTTTAGAAACGACCATTTTTTGTGAGTTATAACACGTGTTTTTTTTTGCCAAAATGGCAAGTTTCAAAATTTTTAAGTCAATGTCCATTTTTGTGTAGTTTTATCTCCTATATTAATTGGCGATGTGCAATCTAATGAATGAGATTAAGAAAAAAATTTAGAAATATTTTTCATGTGTTATAACACAAGTTTTTTGTCCAAAACAGTAAATCTTGAAAACTTGCTTATTGTTGCTATTTTCATGCTTTTTTAGACTCATATTAAATGACGATGTACTATCTAATAAATAGTTTAAAAAAAGGTACATGTTAGAAATTTTTTAAAAATGACCAATTTTTATAAGTTAATAGCACATATTTTTTTTTGGCCAAAATGGTAAGTTTCAAAAATTGGTCGTCGTTGGCCATTTTTGTGCCTATTTTGCACTTATATCAAATGGTGATTTGCTACCTAATGAATGCTGTGAAAAAAATAGAAAATTAAAAATTTTGAAAAATGACCAATTTTTGTGAGTTATAGCACACGTTTTTTTTGGCAAAATAGCAAGTTTCAAAAATTGATCGGTGTTGACTATTTTTGTCCCTATTTTTCATTCATATCATATGACGATGTGGTATCTAATGAATGGTCTTAAAAAAGTTAAAAAGTTAGAAATTTTAAAAAATGAATTTTTGTGAATTATAGCACAAGTTTTTTTTGGTAAAAATAGCAAGTTTCAAAAATTGGTCGGCATTGGTCATTTTTGCGAGTTTTTTTGTACTTATATCAAATGACGATGTTCTATCTAATTAATGGTGTAAAAAAAGGAAAGTTAGAAAATTTTGTAAAATGACAATTTTTTGTGGGTTTATAACACACTTTTTGGCCAAAATGGCAAGTTTAAAAAATTGGTCGTTGTTGGCCATTTTTTGTGCCTGTTTTGCACTCATATAAAATGAAGATGTGCTATCTAATGAATGGTGTGAAAAAAAAAGGAATATACAAAAATTTTGAAAAATGACCAATTTTTATGATTTATAGCACAAGTTTTTTTTTGGCAAAAATGGCAAACTTCAAAAAGTGGTCATCGTTGGTAGTTTTTTAGCCTGTTTGGCACTCATATCTAATGACGATGTGCTATCTAATTAATGGTGTAAAAAAGGGAGAGTTAGAAAATTTTGAAAATGACCATTCTTGTGGGTTATAGGCATGTTTTTTTTGCCAAAATAGCAAGTTTCAAAAATTTTAAGTCAATGTCCATTTTAGTGTCTTTTTTTCTCCTATATTAATTGGCAATGTGCAATCTAGTGAACGTCATTAAAAAATAAAATTTAGAAATATTTTTCATGTGTTATAGCACTATTTTTTTTGTCTAAAATGGTAAATCTTAAAAACTTGCTTATTGTTGCCGTTTTCGTGTTTTTTTGGACTCATATTAAATGACCATATGCTATCTAATAAATGGTTTTAAAAAAAATAGACAAGTTTGAAATTTTTAAAAATGACAAATTTTTGTGAGTTATAACATATGTTTTTTTGGCTAAATGTCAAATTTCAAAATTGGTCGTCGTTGGCCATTTTTGTGCTTATTTTACACTCATATCAAATAATTATATGCTATCTACTGATTGCTATAAAAAAGTGAAAAGTTAGAAATTTTGAAAAAATGACCAATTTTGGTCAGTTATAACACATGTTTTCTTTGCCAAAAGGCAAGTTTTTAAAATTTGTCATCATTGGCCGTTTTAGGCTTGTTTTGCACTCATATCAAATGACGATGTGCTATCTAATTAATGGTATAAGAAAAGGAAAAGTTAGAAAAGTTTGTAAAATAACCATTTTTGTAAGTTATAGCACATGTTATTTTTGCCAAAATGGCAAGTTTTAAAAATTTTAAGTCAATGTCCATTTCCTATCATAATTTTGTCCCATATAAATTTTTGATGTGCAATCTAGTGAACTCTATTAAAAAAAAGAAATTTAGAAATATTTTTCATGTGTTATAACATAAGCTTTTTGTCCAAAACGGTAAATCTCAAAAACTTGCTTATTGTTGCCATTTTCGTGTTTTTTTAAACTCAAAATAAATGGCGATGTGCTATCTTATAAATGGTTTAAAAAGGGAAAATTTAGAAATTTTTAAAAATGAACAATTTTGTGAGTTATAACACATGTTTTTTTGGCCAAAATAGCAAGTTTCAAAAATTGGTCGTCTTTGACCATTTTTGTGCCTATTTTGCACTTATATCAAATGACGATGTGCTAACTAATGAATGCTGTGAAAAAATGGAAAGTTTGAAATTTTGAAAAATTACTGTTAGATATTAAAAAGACAAAAAAAAAACTTTTTTTTTTGTTTTGGGTAAACAAAAGTAGATCAAGATAAAGTCCATAATATGGAGCACTTTCTTCTACGGACCACAATAATATGTAAAATCCAAATTGTCCAATTGGTGAATTATTGATCAAGAGATGCAATTAGTTAAAAAAGGATAAACAAAACAAGCATTGCACTCAGACCACTTGTCCACTCTTTGTTTTTTTCTTTCAGATGTATTATGATTTCATCTATATAGGTAAGCAAATGGAGACTTTGGATTTGGTTTGAAAATGTATAGTAAAAGCCAAAAGAGGTTCCTTAACTTGTAAGAGTTGAGAAAATTTCTTGTTCAATTTCGTGGCATAAAGTTCACTATTACTCCTCGCAAGCAACAATTATCATACGAATCATTAATGTCCAATTCACTCTCCTCAAACTTTGAATATGTAAATATGATTTGCAAGGATAGCTAGAAATGGAAAAACTATTAACGACGCATTGTCTTGTGGAAATCAAGAAACACAAATATGTTGACATGCAATAAGCGGAGATCATAAATTTGCCATGCAGCAATGAGTGGATATATAATAAAATGTGGTCAAATTATGGGATTTGTATCTCAAATGCGCAATGAAGAATAAAGAGAAATTGAAATAAAGAAAACTATGTAATTAATAAGTAAATTAATAAAATATTAGAACAGAACATTGACAATCATTAATGGAGATTGAAAAACACAAACAATTTCTTGTCCATCAGAAGACCAACATTTTTTCAAAGACTCACTGTTGGGGCTTATAATTGATTTTGCGAGTAGTTCAGTAAACTACTTGACTCGAACTTGATTTGATCGAGTTCAATCACGTCATCCAAAGTATGATAATTCACAGCGCATGGGATTTGTACACTTCATCCAAAGACAAAACTAATGCGACACCTATGTGTGATATCGAGTAAAGATGAGAGTTTTAGTGTGTTCAAATTTTATTTATTTATTAATTAAGTTTAAAATTCTATTTGTAAGTTCAAACAAAGTTTCAAATGAATCGAAATGAATCCCGATTGAAAACCTTGGTGCCAAGAACAAAAAAGGAAAATTAGATTTTTTTTGACAGATCGTAATTTTTCACGAGTTATAACACACAATTTTTTTACTCAAAACTATAAGACTAAAAAATTAGTGTTTTAAAAGTCAAACGAAACTTGCCAACCGATTAGAGATCGGTCTCTGGTCTACTCCAATTTTCATTAAAAACTTTTTTTTTTAATAAAATCGGTCAACCTAGTTATTTTAGTTTTAAATATTGATTCAATAAAAATACAAATGTATGGTTTATTGTCATTTTTTTGTTTTATAAATTTTATCTTTTATTTTTGAACATGGGATCCATATGTATATATGGGACTATTGTCAATTATTTTTTAATCTCTTTCTTAACTCGTACAAAACAAACAAATAAATAATAGATATATGATCAATTGTCATTTTTAGTCATTTGTTGATAGGGTAAAAACGCATATAAAATAAAAATCCATAAATTTGTGGGATATTTTATATTTTTTTCATTCATTCAAAATTATGTTTGATATTAAATAATATCTAATTTTTATTTTAATTAGTGGTGTTTTATTAATATTTTATATTTTAGTTATAATATAAGTTTGTATTTAATTTTTCTCTTTTATTTTTAGAAGCCTATTTAAGAATTTTAAAATTATTCAAATATGTACGTGCCTGTAATTTACTTGTCATGATTTTGTTTAACACACAATACTTACCCTTTAATTTAATAACATAACATAATTCACTATTGTATAATTTAATTATTACTCAAATTCTCGTGATATTACAATAGTCATAAATGGAAATGAACATATTTTGTAGTCATTGCTAGTATCATGTATCAATTTTTAATTCAAAAATTAGCGTATGAATTATTCATTCTCCATTCAGCTACATGTCTTAAATCGGGTCATAAGAGTAAGTTTCCGGTAAATACTTGAACAACAATGATCTCTTTGAAGTGCACATACACTTCCTTGAGATTTATATGTTGATATTAGTCGTCTCTTCCATTCCTTTCATTATATGTGGCACAGATGCAACTGTAGATACAAAGAAAAGGAAAAGAACTAGTAATAAAAAAAGTGTTGCATTAATGGTAAGAAGCCTTCTAAAAAGTTCCAAATGAATCAACAAATGGACATGATATATATGGAGAGACTAACAAATGGACATCATGAATAAAACCACGAGGAAGATAGATCAAGATGATCCTTTGCCCATCGTAATGTCTGCAGTTGGTGCTTACATTTCCCTATGCTTTTGGGATAATATGATTCTGTTTGTATGTTTGAATTTATAGGGACCAATCCGCTTGGAGATAAAATATTAATACGCAAAAGTTATATATATTTCTCTATCAAAAATATATTTAAAAGGAGAAGAATAAAACTATAGCATCACATGTATGACAAAATCATCATACAATAATATCATCTGCTAGTATGAGAAATTTCTCCAAGTCATATGATTTTTTTCTCTCACACATTTTTGAAGTATTTCTTTTCTAATTATTTTACTCTCCATCAAATTATAAAAACTCTTAATACCGTCTAGATTTCCTTGGAGAAAGGGAGAGCTAGCCAAGAAAAGAAAGAATGAAAATTTGATGGAAGAAGTCATGATTTGCTATGGATGTATTGTCATTTGTTCTGGATGGGATTTTCTTGGTAGATGTCTTTCTTGTGGAAAGAACTGAGTGTTTTTCCAAAATAGCACAATTTCTAAAAAAATATTCTCAATCTAACATACTTTCTAATTTAATTTCCTAACTAACATTCTTTTCGCAATGTAGATTATTACTTGTCACAATGGAAGACAACTAATTTTTTTCTCTCTCTTACTAACCACAATAAACCCACTTTTCATTCTATCTTTTTTTCAAAATATCATATTTTCTAAAAAATATTATCAAAATAGCACACTTTTCACTTATTTTCCCTTTAATAACACTTTCTTTCCACAAATTATTCTCTTCCATAATTTTCTCTTTCCACCTATTTCTTTGATCTTCCTTTTTTTTTTCTTTTAATCTCTCTTCACAAATAATTTTCTCTCTCCACATTTCTCTTTCATTTTTTTTCTTATTTTCTTATTATAATTTTTGCCTTATTTTCTTCTTTAAATTTTTTTCCTTATCAAAATTCACATATTTTTTCCCTTATCAGAACTCAAAATCTGGATGGAAAAATTTTAAAACACTTTTAAATAATTTAAAGTGAAATCGTTACAAAAAAAAACTAATTGTAAATAAAGGAATTCATTGAAAATAAAATTAATTGTAAATAATTTGAAGAAAATCTACTCATCTCCATTTAGAAATTATTCTATTAATTAAGATTGAGAGAGGAAAATAATCTACATAATAAAGATCAATAAAGGTAAGAAAAATTACTAGTTATTTATAATTTTAAGCAATCACAAAAATTAAATTTCATGTACTATTAAAATTTATGTATTTTGTTTGTTTAACAAATAATATTGATATGAATTTTTTTTCTTTTGACCATTTATGAAAGAATTCTAATTAAAATTATTTATTTAAAGAATTCTAATTAATTACAAGTTATGTATTTCCTTTAACAAATATGACTGATCTTAAATTTCTTACTGTGATCATCTATTAAAGTCGTTTATTAAAGAATTCTAATAGGTATTTTCATGTATTTTTAATGTTTTGAAATAAAAAAGATTGTTGTTTGTCTAAGACAAAGTAATAATTTTTTTATTAATTGATAATAAAATAATTATTTCTAAAATTAAAAATTAAGATAGAGAAGATAACTTTGAATTAAGAGAGAGAGAGAGAGATAGAGAGAATAACATAAAGGGAATAATAATTTTTTTTATTAGAAGTCTTTATAAATTGAAAAATAAGTGAGAGAATATAGTAATTTTTTCTTCCATGGTGGATAGTTGAATTATGCGTGACTAAAAATTTGTTACTTAGGAATATAAATTGAAATTGTGTTAATTTATTAATAGTTTTTTTAGAGTATGAAAGGTAAGTTTGTTATGATTAGTAACAGAGAGAAAATAATAATTTGTGTTATCTGGCAACTAATGATCTACATGGCCAAAAGAATGTTAGTTAGAAAATTAAATTCAAAAATATGTTATTTTAGAAATATTTTTTAGAAACTATGTTATTTCGGAAAAACACTCGAAAGAACTAGAGGATGCAAGAACAATGAGTTTATCTTTTTTAGGGTAGAATTATAGATTATATTTCGGTACTTTTGTATAATTTCTTTTCTTATTTTGAATTCTTTCCAATTTAGGAGACATGGTAAAACTGCTGTTCAGTTTTTTATGGTACTAAAACTAATTTATACTTTAATTTGGACGTCAAAATCTAGTTACCAGAACGAATTTACTCATATACTACTATATCAACCTTTTTGGGGACAGATTTTATTTGAATTTCAAAATTTTTTCTTAATCTATTCTTGCACATGCATATTTCAAATATGTTTCAGAATTTATCTATATTTGTCAAACTTTTGAAATTGAATTTCAAAAGTGATTAACTCAATGAAAATGAATTAATTAAATTATTAGAAATTGAAATAAAGAAAAATAAGTAAAATAATAAGATACTAGAACATTAACCATTTATGTAGACTCAAAAACACGAACAACTCTTTTTTCATGAGAAGACCTACATTTAACTCAAACTAGCCCCAAATGTTTGCACAAGATTTGCACCATGTTTACACAAACAACTCTTCCTCTAGATTTGCAGGTTTGTAGGAGTACTCGTCCTTCCCTCTAGAGAAGGAAAACAGAGTCAACTGCACATATAGACATAAAAGACAACATGAGTAAAACTGGAAAAATAGATTTAGCCATGTTTTTTTTTTTGCAGGAAATTTTTGAATGCTTTGTGAGCATGATTTTACATGTATTTTATAAGGATGAATCGTTCAGCAGATTGTAGCATACAATAATGTATTGTTGAAGATTCTACGTACGTCTCCATGGACACACTCGCACAAGAAAAACCAAGCATTCAAATACAACATCAGGTCCACTGGCATCTTCAACAACACGATTATGGTTGGAAAAATTACCCTTCTCAATATCTCTGACTAGTGACGAAACCAGAACATATTTTGAGAGGTGCTCAATTGTATAGCATAAAAAATTCTAATAAAATAAATATATATAAAAATAAAGTATCGAATTGATAATCGTAATGACAATAATAATACAAACATATATGCATACCAATTAAACAGTTATTTGTTCACACTTGAACTACCTGCATCGTACAAGTAAAAGGAAGCAACTATGTTCTACGAGTTTATACGAGTTTACATCTTGAAAACGTTACAAAATTTGTCCATTCTCAATTTTGAAAAAAAAATCTTAAACTCTCATTCATCCACTCATCTCCCATTGTATTTGGCAAATCAACTTCTTAAAAATTTATCCATAACCTACCATAATTCATCAAAATTACCAAATCGAAAGTTACAACTATATTACGATAATTACACAAATAAATAATCATAATCCAAAAAATTACAAAATATTTTATCTTCTTTTAGAATATTTATCAATCCACAGCAAAGTCTCTTATTTTTTTCCTAATAAATATAATTTATAGTATGTATAAAATAGAGTAATGATAGGGGGAGTGAAAAATTAGAGTGAAAACATAAAGTAACTGATGTGGCAGGTATAAAAAAACAAAATTGGGTTTGTTGTATAATTTTTATGTAGCACTTTATAAAAAATTGACACATGTCATTTTAGTTAATTTTTAAATTTTTTAAAATAAACTAATACACTAACCAAATGATAAGTGAACATTAAGGAATAAGTGATTGTACACGTGTCAGTTTTTTATAAGTTAGTACATAATTTTGTATTTTTATATATAATGGATAATTTTATCTTTTTATAACTGTCACATCAGTCACTTTACGTTTTCACTCTAATTTTTCACTCCCCCAATCATTAATCGTATAAAATATGTATAGAATGTAAAAATGTGTGTAGTATGCGTAAAATATGTATAATGTGTGAAAATCTGTATAGTATGCATAATTGTGATGGTGTGTGAAAAGTTGTGTACTCTGTATGTATAATGTGTGAAATGTGTATAGTATGTGTTAAAGATGTAGTATTTGTAAATGTATGTAGTATGTAAAAATATGTGAATTGTGCATAAATGTGTGTAATAAACATTCAATTTTAAGTAGCAAAAATTGAAAAAAAAAAAGTTAAATTGACCCACAAGTTTAAAAAAATAATTGAATTGACCCGCGAGTTAGGATTCCAATTATAATTGTTGGGTGATTTAACGGTTTAAGAATTTTAGAGTTTCATGAATGGTTTGAATCCCGGGAAGTTGTACACGCCATTTCGAAAAGTGGGCGAGTTCCGATTTTGAGTTCGAAGAGTTTGAGGATTTTGGCAATTTTTTTCTCCACCAACAGCCGTGATTTTTCCCCTCTCGAGGTATTCGCGAAGCGGGAAGGAAGTTGTAATTTAAAAGATTGGCTAGTTTTGGAGTTTTCTGAGAAGCCCAAGCCCACTCAAATCATTGTATATTAGCCCATAAATAATTTAGATATTAAATATAAAAATGGCCCAAGGCGCTGGACTATGTTGAAGGGAAAATTATTTTGGATGCATAATCTCAAAAGCTTCTGATTTAATTAATAAGAACTCACAAAATAATGGCTTTCTACAATAATTCTACAATGAAAAATCAATGGGAAAGTTCCAAATTGATTGGGATTATAAGAAGAGGCAAAAATTTTATCAAATAATGTTTTTATTTTTTAAAAAATAATTATGCTCAAGCTTTACATTTTTTTTTGTGAAGCCAGATGTATGCATCTTGTAATCTGTCTTTTTTTTTTTTCATATCTATATAAAGGAAGGAGTACCCTTTTATATAAGAATATGTATAACGTATCTCTTCCTTTTTATTATTTTCTAATTTTTTAAAACATTGTAACTACCCATAAACATGATAAAACAATTTTATAATATATAACATACCTCCATAACCTTAACTAAATAATGCCAAACCAATAATATGAAAAATATATTTTCTTTAATTGCGAGCATATCGTGTATCTTAATTAATCACTATTGTATATAATTGATTGAGATCTAGTACATGAGATTTTGATATAATTGATTGAGATATTATAGTGGAATTCTTTTTAATTTCTGAGTGATTTAGATGTGATATGTGGGATTTCTTTTTCTAAGAATAGTTTTGCCAAATATAAATTTATGTATATTCACCAATTTTAAGGATACATGTAAATTCTTATGTATCTTTATGTATTAATATCAGTGTACAATCGCAATCATTAGTTTGTGTGCAAATAAATACATGGGCAATTTCAATGAATTTGTAATGTTATTTCATTAAAGATGAATATATTTTATTAAAGAAATAAGATACGGATAAAGTTGAAGTAAGATTATTACTCTAGATTTCATTAAATTTGCATCTAAACTTTCTACGAATTCTTGGCTTAAAAATTGCACATTTTTAAGTGTACAATTGAAACAAATACATTCTTGTTCCCTAATGGAAAATAGGAGAACAATTTGTATTCATTTTGTCTATACTTTAGTACTTGCTGCTATTGTGTTGAATTGCCAATGTGAAGAAAGAAAGGTATAAAGGACAATAGTATCATTTTCTTTTCAAACACAGATGTCCTGTTTTCTAGGATGCATGTGAGGGTGTGTGTGTTATAAAAAAAAAAAAAAAAAATCAGATGTCCTGTTTCCTTACATTTATTTCTTGAGGTTTTCTCGTTAACTTAATTAATTTAAATAAATTTGTGCAGGTTCATATTGTCTACTTGGGAAACTTGCCTATTGATGATCATGAAGTTTCATCCATTGTTTTTACTAGACACTACTCAATTTTGACAAACGTTATTGGAAGGTATGTTATATTTATGTACCTAAAATTAATCAACCCTTGATTAATGAAAGTTGAAAGAGGATGATGCCATAGCAAAAATAAACATAAATTTGCTTGGTGTGTATTTAAAACACTAATTGGGATAAAAATGAATTTTTCATTAAATTTCGTTTTAAAAAAATCTATTGATTTGAATATCCTTGAATATGTTTGTGCCGTCACACTAGCATTTATGATTATAGATACAAGTTATGTTATCTATCTAGGCTTCCCTAAGATTTCTAAAGCTTTGTAATTGGCTAATTTTCAGTGCTTCATTAGCCCAAGAGTCACTAGTTTATAGTTATCATAGAAGTTTCAATGGATTTGCTGCAAAGTTAACCACAGAAGAAGTTGGAAGAATTTCGAGTACGGTATCCTATATTTAATTACTTGATATTACAATCAACAAAACCACTTAATATTTATTATCATCTAATCATACTTAAATAATAAAACGTGCAGAAATTAAAGGGGTGGTATCAGTATTTCCAAACCGTATACTCCATCCGCAAACCACAAGGTCTTGGGATTTTATGGGATTTAATAAGGACAATTTTGGACCTTCGCAAGAAGGAGATGTGATTGTTGCACTAATTGACACAGGTAAATGAACAAAATTATCATACACATACCTTTAATTACATCGGATATTTTCCATTTATTGATCATGTTAATTTATTTGGCAGATCAGGAAGCTTATTGGAGCTCGTTTCTACAACTCTAACGACCTCTATGATGTTACTGACATCAAATCACCCAGAGATACTAATGGCCATGGTACTCATACTTCTTCCACTGCCGTTGGTCGAAAAATTAAGGGAGCAAACTATTTTGGCTTTGCAAAGGGTGTTGCAAAAGGTGGAGTTCCCAATGCCAGGATTGCAATGTACAAAGTGTGCTGGATGACACTTGGATGTGCTGATGCTGATATCCTTAAAGCTTTTGACGATGCAATTGCTGATGGTGTTGACATTATCTCAATTTCTTTGGGGTATACGGAAGTTTTCAAATTCATTGAAGATTCTATTGCCATCGGAACATTTCATGCCATGAAAAATGGCATTTTGACCTCAGTTGCAGCAGGAAACAACGGACCAAGTCCAGCAACTTTGTCCAACTTTGCCCCGTGGACGTTAACTGTTGCTGCTAGCACAATTGATCGTAAATTTACTACTCAAGTGGTGTTGGGGAATGGACAAGTTTTCAATGTAAGTACTAATTAATTTGTATTTAGGATCTGATCTTGGACAATGTGATTGAGAGATTGTTTTATTTTTCTAAACTTAACGCCAAAATTCAAGGGATACTCCATCCATAACTTCAATATTAGTGGCAATGGGACTGCATACCCATTAGTCTACGGAGGAGATATAGCAAACTATACTGGTGGCTATGATTCAAATGCTGCAAGGTCCTGCTATACCAATTACTTGGATGCTAACAGAGTAGAAGGGAAGATTGTTTTGTGCGATGAATATTTTGATGGTGGATCTATTGTGCTTGGTAATGGCGTGGGTACCATAATAGCTGATGCTACCATTAATAATGGAGCCGACAATTTTCCATTGCCGGCCGCAGTCATCACCAAAGAAGAAGGTCTCAAAATTTTGTGTTGATATTTTTCAAAAGTATCCTAGTCATTAATCCAGTGTATATATCTTATCTTCATAGCTGTATATATCTTATCTTCATAGCTGTAGTTTGTTAGCTATAGATCAGGTTAATATTATTCTTTAGGAGTCTGTTCAATACACTATATATATTGTAGTTTGTACTCAATATTAAAACAAGTGAGAATATCAGTATTTTGTTCTCATATTTCACATGGTATCAAAGCCTGTGTTCTGAACAACTTTAGTGTTCCACTTCAATTGTGAAAGACGTTGGTATGGCAGCAGACAAAGGCGACTCCTCTTCATCGCCACTCACACCAAGCGATGTAGCCTCTCACCTTGTCACCGGCCACAAGCTAAATGGCCATAATTTTCTTCAGTGGTCTCAATCCGTAATGATGTTCATCTGCGGCAAAGGAAAGGATGACTACCTCACTGGAGCTATTACTCAGCCTAAATCTGACGACTCAAAGTTCAAGCTCTGGAAGACAGAAAACAATATGGTGATGTCTTGGCTGATTAATTCAATGACGAATGATGTTGGAGAAAATTTCCTCCTGTATGGAACAGCTCAAGAAATCTGGGCAGCAGCAAGGGAGACATACTCAAACATCGAGAATACCTCAGAATTGTTTGAGATCGAGACTACTCTTCATGAGTTGAACCAAGATGATAGCAATGTAAATCAGTACTTCAACAGTCTCAATCGCCAGTGGCAACACTTGGATATGTTTGAAGTTAATGACTGGAAATGCCCAGAAGATGAAGCCAGATACAAAGCAATCGTGGAGAAAAAGCGAATCTTCAAATTCTTGTTAGGATTGAATAAGAGTTTAGACGAAGTCAGAGGGCGTCTTTTGTCTATCAAGCCATTACCATCTATCCGAGAAGTTTTCTCAGAGGTTAGACGCGAGGAGAGCAGGAAGAAGGTCATGCTTGGGACATCTTCTGTCCTTACCACAACAGAAACCTCAGCTATGATCTCTCAAGGCACGAAAAACACTGCTTATGATGGTCAACCTAGAAAAGCAAGACCATGGTGTGACCACTGTAAGAGGACAGGACATACCCGCGATTCATGTTGGAAGATCCATGGGAAGCCAGTTGATTGGAAGCCTAAAAGCCGAGCCAATATCTCCACTGCAACAGATAACAACAACAACCTCTCAACAACAACCAATATCAGTCCCTTCACACAGGAGCAATTGGAGATTCTGCAACAGATGCTTAACCAAACATCGAATCAGCAGACCAGCAGTACTCAAATGGCGACAAACTTTCATTCAGGTAGTGTGTCTAGTGCTCTAACAGTTCATAAACACTCAAGTAAGGAATGGATCATTGACTCGGGTGCCTCCGATCACATGACTGGGACTCTATCGCTCCTCAACGAGTACACTCCATACCCTCAAACTCACAAACATTGGGTAACAATTGCAGATGGTTCTCGATCATGTGTTGCAGGGAAAGGAACTGTCACAGTAACAAATGAGTTGACTCTAAAATCTGTCCTATATGTTCCTACTTTGGATTGTAATCTAGTCTCTATTAGTAAATTGTGTCAGGATACTAATTGCGTTGCTAAATTCTTTCCATCGTTATGTGAATTTCAGGATTTGGACTTGGGGAAGGTGATTGGCAGTGCTAGGATGGGTTCAGGGCTGTATCTGCTCAACACTACTCCAGAAAAGGCAATTCAACCATATTGCTTCAGTTCCTCAATAAGTCAGTCTGTTAATGAAACTTTGAGTCATGATAATAATAATATTATGCGTTTACATTATCGGCTTGGTCATCCTAGTTTTTTGTATTTGAAAAAATTGTTTCCCCATCTGTTTGTCAATCAAAATGCAAACGGTTTTTCTTGTGAAATATGCCAATTAGCCAAGCATACTCGTACCATATTTCCTAGTATCCCTTACAAGCCTTCCAAACCATTTTCCCTAATCCATAGTGATATTTGGGGGCCGTCTCGAGTGAAAAATATTACTGGTGCTAGATGGTTTGTTTCCTTCATCGATGATCACACAAGACTAACATGGCTATTTTTAATGAAATCCAAATCTGAGACTGGTCCAATATTTAAACAGTTTCACAACATGGTTCAAACTCAATTTGACACAAAAATACAAATTATTAGGACTGATAATGGGAGAGAGTACTTTGAATCCATTTTAGGAAATTACATGTTAGATCACGGTATTATTCATCAAAGTTCTTGTGTCATCACGCCTCAACAAAATGGAGTGGCGGAACGCAAAAACCGCCATATCTTAGAAGTTGCTCGTGCTATCATGTTTACCACAAATGTTCCTAAGTATCTATGGGGGGAAGCTGTACTTACAGCTACATACTTAATTAATAGAATGCCATCTAAACCACTAAACTTCAAAACACCTTGTCAAGTCCTTCAAGATTTGTTTCCTACCAACCGAGTTATTAGTTCTATCCCAATGAAAATTTTTGGATGTACAGTGTTTGTTCATGACCATCACAGTGGCAAACTTGACCCAAAGGCAATTAAGTGTGTGTTTGTAGGATATTCCAATGTTCAGAAAGGCTATAAATGTTTTTCGCCATCCACAGGAAAATACTACACTTCAGCTGATGTAACATTTTTTGAGCCTCAACCTTATTTTTCCAAAACTGATATTCAGGGGGAGAGTTCAATATCAGAATTTCAGTTTTGGGATGTTGAAATTTCATCTCCTTCGGCTATAACAACAAACATACCATACACTCCATCTCCTTCAGACATCACAACAACCACACCATCTCGTGATCAGCAAGCAACAGATCCTAGTACTCCTATGCACTCATCTGACCCCAATCCGAATCCGCCGCCAAGTCCATCATCAAATTCTCCAGGTAATACTATTACTACTCCTGAGACAACTAATGAACTAGACTTACCTATTGCTGTCAGGAAGCATGTAAGATCATGTACTCTTCATCCATGGCATAAGTACATATCTTACTCAGCCTTGTCTCCACAGTACAGATGCTTTGTTGCTGGTCTTGACACAATCCAGATTTCCAAATCGGTATATGAAGCAATGAGCATTCCAGAATGGAAAGTTGCAGTCAACAATGAAATTACAGCTTTGGAGAAGAATGAAACATGGGAAATATCAGAGTTACCAGAGGGAAAGAGAGCTGTTGGGTGTAAGTGGCTTTTTACAGTCAAATACAAGGCAGATGGGAGTATTGATCGGTTTAAAGCAAGACTTGTAGCTAAAGGCTTCACTCAGTCATATGGCATCGACTATCAAGAGACCTTTGCACCTGTCGCTAAATTGAACACAATTCGAGTACTTCTTTCATTTGCAGCAAACTTGAATTGGCCTCTTCATCAACTAGACATCAAGAATGCGTTTCTTAATGGAGATTTATCTGAAGAAGTGTATATGAAGGTTCCACAAGGAATGGAGTCTCATGACAATTCAAGTAAAGTTCTCAGATTGAAAAAGGCGTTATATGGTCTCAAGCAGTCTCCAAGAGCATGGTTTGATCGTTTTACGAAGTCTGTCATCAAACTTAATTACACTCAATCTCAGGCAGATCACACTATGTTTTTCAAGCACTCTGAGGATAAGAGGATCGCAATTTTGATCGTCTATGTTGATGATATAATTTTGACGGGTGATTATGCGGAAGAGTTAGTCAGATTGAAAAAGAAGCTGGCTATGGAGTTCGAAGTCAAGGATTTGGGATACATGAAATATTTTCTTGGTATGGAAGTTGCAAGATCAGATCAAGGAATTTTTATATGTCAACGCAAATATATTTCTGATCTTCTTCGAGAAACAGGCATGCAAGGGTGTAGACCAGCAGAGACCCCAATGGACTCAACCAAAAAACTTGACAAGGCCGAAAATGATCCTCCAGTGGACAGGGGGAGATACCAAAGGTTAGTTGGAAAACTCATCTACTTGGCTCATACTAGACCGGATATTGGATTCTCAGTTAGTGTTGTTAGTCAATTCATGAGTGATCCTCGAGAAGCACATATGGAAGCAGTAAATCGAATTCTCAGGTACTTAAAGCTCACGCCTGGGAAAGGCCTACTCTTTACATCTTCAGCCAATCGAAACATTGAAGTTTACACTGATGCTGACTGGGCTGGAGATATAACAGATCGAAGATCAACATCAGGATACAGTACATTTGTTTGGGGGAATTTAGTAACTTGGAGAAGTAAAAAACAGACAGTCGTGGCTCGAAGTAGCGCTGAGGCTGAATACAGATCTATTGCTCTTGGGATCTGTGAAGGGATGTGGTTACTAAGAGTTCTTGATGATCTTGGTATGAAGAAATTCGGCTCAATCACAATGTTTTGCGATAATCAGGCTGCGTTATGTATTGCGAAAAACCCTGTACATCACGATCGAACCAAGCATATTGAGATAGACAGGCACTTCATATCAGAGAAGGTTGAGAGTGGAGTTGTTGATCTGCAATATGTTTCTACTAACTTGCAAGTAGCAGACATTTTTACCAAGGCTCTTCCTAGGACAACTTTTGATAAATTCAGCAGCAAGCTTGGTATGAATAATATTTTTTCAGACAAGCTTGAGGGGGAGTGTTGATATTTTTCAAAAGTATCCTAGTCATTAATCCAGTGTATATATCTTATCTTCATAGCTGTATATATCTTATCTTCATAGCTGTAGTTTGTTAGCTATAGATCAGGTTAATATTATTCTTTAGGAGTCTGTTCAATACACTATATATATTGTAGTTTGTACTCAATATTAAAACAAGTGAGAATATCAGTATTTTGTTCTCATATTTCACATTTTGGAATACATAACAAGTATTGAGTAAGCAGCAACTTGATATCCTTAAAAAAACTACTTGTATTGGAACAAGAAAAAACTATAAACTTATGTTTGAGTTCCATGTTTTCAGATACCCTCTTGCGACTATCTTGATATCTGAAGAACAAAAGGATATTTGGGCTCCAGTGGTGGCTTCCTTCTCTTCAAAGGGGCCAAATCCTATCTCTCCCGACATTCTTAAGGTGATCACTTTCCAAACAAAGTCTTAAATCTCAATTCCAATTTCTCTTTCCCTATAGAATATAAATATTGTTTGTGCAATGTTAGAATTGGATCCTCATTCTCATACCCTTCCTCTATAGACTATACACTATACATTAAGTTATTAAGAAGTTAATGATTGAAGGAAAGAAAAAAACATGTTTTAAACCTCAATCTTATATTTATGTAAAAAAGTAAAGTTTCATTTTTTTTATCACAAATTGCTAGCCTGATATCACTGCCCCGGGAGTGGATATTCTTGCTGCATGGTCTCCAATTGGATCACCTTCTCTTTATAGAGATGATAAGAGAAGTGTTATGTACAATGTGATGTCTGGGACATCCATGGCTACCCCTCATGCTAGTGGTGCAGCTGCTTATGTTAAGGCCGCTCACCCTGATTGGTCTCCTGCAGCTATTAAATCTTCCCTCATAACCACATCTCGTTATATGGATCCAAGGAAGCACGATGACCGTGAATTTGCTTATGGAGCTGGTCACCTCAATCCTGCTGATGCCTTAAACCCTGGGTTGATTTTTGATGCTAATGAGATAGATTATACCAACTTTCTCTGCAAACTGGGATACAATAGCACTCTTCTCAAACTCATCACTGGTGGCAATAGCACTTGTAAAGGTATAACTCCGGGAAGAGGTTGGGATCTCAACTATCCTTCTTTCTCATTGTACCTCGCAGATGCCCAAGAAATCAATGCTACCTTCACTAGAACCGCAACCAATGTTAGCAAACCCTCAACTTACCAAGCTACTCTAAATTTTGAGGCATCAACTATATTTAATGTTACGGTGGAGCCATCGACACTTATATTCTCTTCCGTTGGGGAGAAAAAATCGTTTACAGTTAGAGTTACAGGGCCGAAGATTTCGCAACAACGAATCATGTCAGGCTTTATCACCTGGGTAGATGGCGTTCATGAGGTGAAGACCCCTTTGGTAGTGTACAATTACATCGCCGGAAATCCTTTCTGATCATGAAGTTTAGAGTGATCAGTCCAGCTGTGACCCCTTTAGTTTTAGTATTTTATTTGTTCGGCTGTAGCCTGTAGAGTAGCAATTCTGTAAGCAGATTTCATTGTCGTTTTAGTGCTTTTGTTGAGCAGACCCTCAGTGCTTGTTACTATCTTCTGAACCCCTTCCATTTTGAGGCCTCCAAATCACACAGGGAAATGGCTTAATTTGAGCAATTCTTGAAGGTAATCAAATGTCCGGTTAAAAGTCATGGTAATATTTTCGTACTTCCCTTTCTCAAACTAAAAGATATACTTAATTATGATTCACTTTCTCAAACTCGAAGAGATACTTAACCATGATTCACTTTCTCAAACTCGAAGAGATACTTAACTATGTTTCCCTTTCTCAAACTCGAAGTGATACTTTACCATGATTTGAGAAAGGGATTTTCACCGTATACATGCTTCCCCTTTCTCAAATTCTAGGAGATACTTAACCATGATTAGTTTACTTAAAGAGTAAAAATAAAATTAATCTTAAGTAAAATTACGCCGTTTTGTTGAAGAGTAAAATAAATTTTCTAAATTTCTAGAGCAGATTTCCTAAACTCTAATTACTAAAATCTAGTCACACTCTAATTTTTAAACTATATGGAACTCAACTCGATAATGTTGTCATTGATCTATTATTTACCAAACCAATTATAATAGTTACACATTTATTTTATAAAAAAAAATTCTCTTAAATTAAGCCCCCTTAAAAAAATACTCTAGTTCCGCCACTGGTCATGTAATACCACTTGCTTCTTTTCCTTATGATGTATGGAAGTCCTAACAGTTGGAATGAATGTCCTAAAGTCAATCATTTGATGATTGTTTGACATTTTATTATCATGAATATTCTATTAATTAAAATCATTTTATTATTGTCACAATTGTTTATAATTGTTATATGAATTATTGTAATAATAATGTCCCTAGAATATAATGTATATTCTTAAATGTCCTTAGTCGAGTATTATTAATAGGGACATTAATAATACAGTAAGACTAATGTGTGATTGATTAATATGTGATATTAAGGACAATACATAAGTGCATAAATTAGAGAATTCATGTACTGGACCGACCCGCTATGAAATCATTGCATGGATCATGTTATGATAGTCATAAATGATTTCGTAGTGATGACGGTGTTGACTGTTCCTTAGACCTGAGGTCACCATGGTGCCCAACATAAAGAATTGTATATTTTGACTCCATCAAACGTTACCCTTAACATGGTGATTATAAAGATGGTGATTGGATATATAATAATTTATGTAGTGGGTTGTGAGTGATCAAGATGGGATTTGTTCTTCCTATAACATGGGAATGATATCTATGGCCTCTTGATTGAATTAAGCTAATAAGTGCATGGCCATGCCCAAATGATTTGTCATTTGTTTTGATTAGCTAATTCAGGAATCAAGAAATAAAGATTAAACTATACGAAAATGACATGTCCATGTCTCGTGTTTAATCTAGATATCGAGAACAAAAGGAATTTACAACATGGTAACATCAATCACAGTTTAGGTTGCTTTGAAGCATATAATTCTTCGTAATTTGGGTAGCAATGATGTGTTGCTAGACACCGCTCATTGTTTATAATTATGAAATATGATTTTATAATTATTGCCAATATTACGGGAACCTACAGGGTCGCACACTTAGAATAGTAAGTAATTCAGAACGTTTAAATTTATTAGATGAATCTTATTTGAGCAATTAATAAACTTTCCTAGTTAGACTAGGATTAAGTTTTGATTTTGTCATAATTAATTAATAAATATATATGGTATATATTTTAATTAATTTCCTAGTTAGACTAGGATTTGATGATTAATTGATTTCCTATTTAATTATTTAATTAATTAAGGAAATAAATTAAATAAAAGGTATATCAGAATACTATTAAGAATATTATGTTTGGCTAAGGTTTGTGAAACCCTAAGCCTATAAATATTAACTTAACTGTTTGCCTCCAGAAGAAGAAGAAACATATGTTTCATACCAAGAGAGGTCTGTGAGACAGTTTAGTTTTGAGAATAAAAACTCTACTATATTGCTCAAAGATTAATTCAAGTGTTGAATTAATCAACTAATTAGCAAAAATAAAAGGCTAGCACCCAAATTCTTGTGAGTTCTATCCGGGTTCGTGAGACGAGTTCGGAGATTACGCTGTTCGTGTGGATACCGTAGAGACACGATCTAACTGTTCATGTTTTGTTGATGCTTCGACAGTACGAAAGGCGCACCAAAACGGTATGTTCTAAACATATAATAGATTGTTGTTTTAAACTGATCTTGGCTTAGGGAATTAAATTTTAAATTTCCGCTGCTTATGCCTGTTTAATTCCCAAAGTGGTATCAGAGCCATATGTTTAAAACACTGTCTATTATGATTGAAAGTATGTAAATAAATTATTTATATATAAGATATAATTATTTGTTGTTTGATAAGATCAAATTTACATGATTTTTGAATACACGATTAAATGATTGCATGATTTTATGTAAACTATTTGCATAAAATAATTGCATCATTTTATGTAAACTGATGATTTCATGTAAACTGTTTACATAATGATTTTATGTAAATTGTTTGATAATTATTTGCACGATTAAATAATTGCATGATGAATCATATCATGTTTAATTTGATGAGATCAAGTTGTATAGAATTAATAAGATTAATTCATAATATAATTTGATAAGATCAAAAATTATATATTGAATTTAATGAGATTAATTTAAATATAAAGTAATAGTAATAATACATGTGTGATGTTTATCATTTACTTTAAATATTATGAATTGATAAGATTAATTATAATAAAATTTGATGAGATCAAATTAGATAAAATTAATTCATAATATATTTGATTTGATTAGATCATATTGTATAAAATTAATAAGATTAATTTATAGTACAATTTGATAAGATCAAAGAAAATTAATTGATAAGATTAATTTATAATATAATTTGATGAAATCAAATTCTATAAAATTAATATAATGGTGAATTGTGATTTATTTTATATACATATGTATTATCTGATAAATTATGATTTATTCTTATGCATATGTATTATGTGATAAATTATAATTTATTTTCATGCATAATTATTATGTGATAATATTTATTGGGTCAATATGCATGTATCAATAATAATTTTGATAAGATCAAATTAAATTAAATTAAAGAGTTTAATTCATAATTTGATAAGATCAAATTTAATTGAGTTAAAGAGTTTAATTCATGATTTGGTGAGATAATCTCTTATTAAAAATATATTAAGTTTTTCCTTTCAATAAGTTATCTCTCGTCAAATTCTTGATCGAATTAAAGTAGTTTCCGCCAAAGTGGGGTGCTTGATTCTATCTTGAAAAGGCGTAGAGAAAAATGTAGAGTCTGTCAAAGCAGTGTACTTTGTTCTATCGATTAACTATTGGGTCGGACTTAACTAGTACAAGCCCAATAGGATTGGGAGTCTAGAGGAAAAGAGTTGGGCCTTCATCTATAAAATGAAGTTAAATAAAGAGTTATTTACCCAACTGTTCCAAGAATTGTATAGAGATACAATTAGCAAAGAGTTGCTTACCTAAATAGCCAAGTTTTGAGTTTTTCAGCCAAAGCTGTCTCAATAATTGGTGAAATATGGATCTTGGCCCACTAGAAAGTTTAGAACTTTCATAATTAATAAGAGGGATATTAATTCAAATAAAATAGTGGGAGAATTATTTAATTAAAGTCCTATTAAATAATTTAATTCATGATATTTATACTAGCATATTTTTCTGTTGTAGAATAACATGGCATCTAATATTACACACAACATATCTGTGCGATCCATCCTTGAGAAGGATAAACTGGTTGGACCAAATTCATTGATTGGTACAAAAGCGTGAGAATTGTTCTCAGACAAGAGAAAAAGTTGTATGTCCTAGAGTAAAAGATTTCTGAGGAACCCCCTGTAACTGCCCCTAAGACAGATAAAGATGCTTACAAGAAGCATAAAGATGACTCTGGGGATGTTGCATATTTTATGTTAGGGGGTATGAATTCCGAGCTTCAGAAGCAACATGAAAACATGGAGACTTTTGAAATGACCGAGCATATAAAGCAATTGTTTCAAGAGCAAGCTCGACAAGAAATGTATGACATTTCTAAGGCACTGGCCCTTCTTATTGCCACGGCTTGGCCCGGTCGGCAGTTCTGTTAATTCTCATGTGCTCAAAATGATTGGGTACATTGAGAGCCTTGAAAGGTTGGGATTTATGTTGAATAAACATTTGGCTATCAACCTTGTCCTGCAATCGTTGCCAAACAGTTTTAGTCAATTTGTCATGAACTATAATATGCATAGTTTGGACAGAACTTTAACTGAGCTCCTTAACATGCTAAAGACTGCACAAAGCAATATGCAAAAGCAGAACCCTGGGTCCATATTGATGGTTCAAAAGGGTAATAGCAAGAAAAATGGCAAAGACAAGAAAAGCAAAAATCCTAAACCCAAGGCTGCTGCACTGAAACCTAAATGAGGGGTTACAAAGAATGCAAAGTGCTTCCATTGTGGTGAAATTGGTCACTGGAAAAGGAATTGCAAATGTATTTGGAAGATCTAAAGAAGAAGAGAAGTGAGACTTCTACTTCAGGTATTAATGTTATTGAGATTAATCTCTCAACTCCTACTACTTGGGTATTAGATACCGGTTGTGGTTCTCACATTTGTTTGAATGTGCAGAAACTGAAAAATAGTAAGAGATTTGGCAAGGGTGAGGTGTACCTACGAGTGAGAAATGGAGCAATAGTTGCTGCATTAGCTATAGGAACATATCATTTGTCTTTGCCCACTGGGCTTGTTATAGAACTTAATAATTGTTATTACGTTCCGTCAATTACCAGAAATATTATTTCTATTTCTTATTTAGATAAGGAAGGATATTATTTTGATATTAAAAATAGAATTTGTTCTATTTATTTTAAAGGAATATTTTATGGTAATGCTCCAATGATCAATGGTTTGTATGAATTGGATCTTGACATGCCCATTTATAACATAAATAATAAAAGGGTTAAATTAAACAAATCAAACCCAACTTACCTTTGGCATTGTCGTTTGGGCCATATAAGTGAGAAACGCATTTCAAAACTCTATAAAGATGGATTTTTGGACTCATTTGATTTTGAATCATATGAAACATGCGAATCTTGCTTGTTAGGAAAAATGACAAAAGCCTCATTTACTGGACACAGTGAACGGGTTAATGACTTATTGGGACTAATACATACTGATGCATGTGGACCAATGAGTTCACAAGCTAGAGGTGGGTATTTGTATTTCATTACATTTACTGATGATTTCAGTAGGTATGGTTATGTCTACCTGATGAGACATAAATCTGAATCATTTGAAAAATTCAAAGAATTCATAAATGAAGTACAAAACCAACTTGGCAAAAGTATAAAAGTACTTCGATCAGATCGAGGTGGTGAATACTTAAGTCAAGAATTTTGTGACTATTTGAAAGAGTGTGGGATAGTTTCACAGCTCACTCCACCAGCTACACCAGAATTAAATGGTGTGTCTGAGAGAAGAAATCGAACCTTGTTAGACATGGTTAGATCGATGATGAGTCACGCAGATCTTCCAATCTCCTTTTGGAGATACGCTCTAGAGACAACAATTTTTATACTGAACAGAGTTCCATCTAAAGCAGTTCAAAGACACCATATGAGATATGGATTAGAAAGCGTCCTAGTATGTCTTTTATCAGATGTTGGGGTTGTGAGGCTTACGTAAAACGTCTAGCTTCTGACAAATTAGCACCAAAATTTGATAAATGTTATTTTGTGAGATACCCTAAAGAAACTAAAGGGTATTACTTCTACAATCCTTCAGAGAACAAAGTGTTTGTTGCTCGAACTGGAGTATTTTTAGAGAAACAATTTGTCTCTAAAGAAACCAGTGGGAGGAAAGCAGAACTTGAAATTGTTCAAGAACCACAAGAAAACATAGAACCGATAATGAATTTTGAGCCAGTTTCACAAGTAGTTGTGGAACTTGAGATAATTCCGCAAGAAGTTATGGAACAAGAAATGGCTCAAGATACACAAGGCCCACGTAGATCAAGTAGGTCACGTAGGTTGCCTGCGAGATATAATTTTCTCGTAACTCAACCAGGAGACATGATGCTCATTGAAGAAGATGAGCCTACAACTTACGAACAAGCTATAACTGGGCAAGATTCTGAGAAATTGCTTGAAGCCATGAAATCTGAAATAGACTCTATGTATACCAACCAAGTGTGGACTTTGGTTGACCCACCTGAAGGAGTAAAACCCATTGGGTACAAGTGGGTTTTCAAAAAGAAAACTGACATGGAAGAAAATGTGCATACCTATAAAGGGCGATTGGTTGCAAAAGGCTTCAAGCAAGTTCATGGTATAGACTATGACGAAGTCTTTTCACCGGTTGCGATGCTTAAATCTATTCGGATTTTACTTGCTGTTGCAGCATACCAAGACTATGAAATTTGGCAAATGGATGTCAAAACAGCTTTTCTTAATGAAAAGCTCCTTGAGGATGTGTATATGACACAACCTGAGGGTTTTGTGGATCCAAATGCCCCTGACAAGGTGTGTAAATTGCAACGATCCATTTATGGGTTGAAGCAGGCTTCTCGGAGTTAAAATCTTCATTTTGATGAATCAATCAAAGAGTTTGGTTTCATACAAAATGAAGATGAACCTTGTGTATATAAAAGGTTCAGTGGGAGTACCATTATCTTCCTAGTATTATATGTGGATGACATATTATTAATTGGGAATGATATTTCAGCTCTGCAATCAGTTAAGACTTGGTTAGGGAATTGTTTTTCAATGAAGGATTTAGGCGAGGCTACCTACATTTTGGGTATTAAGATCTATAGAGATAGATCAAGGAAAATGCTTGGCTTAAGTCAAAGTACATACATTGACAAGGTGTTAAATCGGTTTAGCATGCAAAAGTCCAAGAGAGGACTACTTCCTATGTCACATGGCATCACTCTCACAAAAGATATGTGTCCAAAGACACAAGATGAGAGAGAACGCATGAGTAAGATACCTTATGCTTCAGCTATAGGATCTATCATGTATGCCATGGTATGTACACGTCCTAATGTCTCGTATGCACTAAGTGTAACGAGTAGATACCAAGGTAATCCTGGTGATAGTCACTGGATTGCTGTTAAAACAATCCTTAAGTACTTAAGAAGAACTAAGGATGTGTTTTTGGTATATGGAGGTGATGAAGAGCTCAGAGTAAAAGGTTACACTGATGCAAGCTTTCAAACCGACAAGGACAGTTTTAAATCGCAATCTGGATATGTGTTTTGCCTAAATAGTGGCGCTGTAAGCTGGAAAAGTTCAAAGCAAGATACAGTTGCTGATTCTACAACAGAGTCTGAGTATATTGCTGCTTCCGAAGCAGCAAAAGAAGCTGTTTGGATTAAGAAGTTCATATATGAACTAGAGGTTGTTCCTAGCATTGGAGACACAATTGAGCTCTATTGTGATAACAATGGAGCAATAGCACAAGCTAAGGAACCTCGATCTCACCAAAAATCCAAACACATACTTAGACGTTTCCATCTCATTCGAGAAATCATTAGTAGAGGAGATGTGAAAATATGCAGAGTTTCTACAGACAATAATATAGCTGATCCATTGACTAAGCCTCTGACACAACAGAAGCATGATCAGCACACTGAATCACTAGGTATTAGATACGTGAGTGATTGGCTTTAGTCCAAGTGGGAGTTTGTTGGAATGAATGTCCTAAAGTCAATCATTTGATGATTGTTTGACATTTTATTATCATGAATATTCTATTAATTAAAGGCATTTATTATTGTCACAATTGTTTATAATTGTTATATGAATTATTGTAATAATAATGTCCCTAGAATATAATGTATATTCTTAAATGTCCTTAGTCGAGTATTATTAATAGGGACATTAATAATACGGTAAGACTAATGTGTGATTGATTAATATGTGATATTAAAGACAATACATAAGTGCATAAATTAGAGAATTCATGTACTGGACCGACCCGCTATGAAATCATTGCATGGATCATGTTATGATAGTCATAAATGATTTCGTAGTGATGATGGTGTTGACTGTTCCTTAGACCTGAGGCCACCATGGTGCCCAACATAAAGAATTGTATATTTTGACTCCATCAAACGTTACCCTTAACAAGGTGATTATAAAGATGGTGATTGGATATATAATAATTTATGTAGTGGGTTGTGAGTGATCAAGATGGGATTTGTTCTTCCTATAACATGGGAATGATATCTATGGCCTCTTGATTGAATTAAGCTAATAAATGCATGGCCATGCCCAAATGATTTGTTATTTGTTTTGATTAACTAATTCAGGAATCAAGAAATAAAGATTAAACTATACGAGAATGACATGTCCATGTCTCGTGTTTAATCTAGATATCGATAACAAAAGGAATTTACAACATGGTAACATTAATCACAGTTTAGGTTGCTTTGAAGCATATAATTCTTCGTAATTTGGGTAGCAATGATGTGTTGCTAGACACCGCTCATTGTTTATAATTATGAAATATGATTTTATAATTATTGCCAATATTACGGGAACCTACAGGGTCGCACACTTAGAATAGTAAGTAATTCAGAACGTTTAAATTTATTAGATGAATCTTATTTGAGCAATTAATAAACTTTCCTAGTTAGACTAGGATTAAGTTTTGATTTTGTCATAATTAATTAATAAATATATATATATGGTATATATTTTAATTAATTTCCTAGTTAGACTAGGATTTGATGATTAATTGATTTCCTATTT
This sequence comes from Ophiorrhiza pumila, assembly GCA_016586305.1. Taxonomy (NCBI): domain Eukaryota; kingdom Viridiplantae; phylum Streptophyta; class Magnoliopsida; order Gentianales; family Rubiaceae; genus Ophiorrhiza; species Ophiorrhiza pumila. Next base: position 31,028,329 of record BLIW01000010.1, read on the forward strand.
AATTATTTAATTAATTAAGGAAATAAATTAAATAAAAGGTATATCAGAATACTATTAAGAATATTCTGTTTGGCTAAGGTTTGTGAAACCCTAAGCCTATAAATATTAACTTAACTGTCTGCCTCCAGAAGAAGAAGAAACATATGTTTCATCCCAAGAGAGGTCTGTGAGACAGTTTAGTTTTGAGAATAAAAACTCTACTATATTGCTCAAAGATTAATTCAAGTGTTGAATTAATCAACTAATTAGCAAGAATAAAGGGCTAGCACACAAGTTCTTGTGAGTTCTATCCGGGTTCGTGAGACGAGTTCGGAGATTACGCTGTTTGTGTGAATACCGTAGAGACACGATCTAACTGTTCATGTTTTGTTGATGCTTCGACAGTACGAAAGGCGCACCAAAACGGTATGTTCTAAACATATAATAGATTGTTGTTTTAAACTGATCTTGGCTTAGGGAATTAAATTTTAAATTTCCGCTGCTTATGCCTGTTTAATTCCCAATACTAACCTGTCAGCTTCGATCAGAAGTTTGAGAGCATTATCATTGTGGTCCCTGGTGTGCTGGGCTGCACTCCTAGCTTGCTTGTTAGCCTCTGTACAGCATTGGGTAAATGTGGCCTGTTCCTTAATTTGTTGGATAAGAATCTTGCAATTCCAGGTCTTCCATGAGGTTGAGTTCAATCCATCTTGGAGTTCTCTTCAATCAGATTCGATGACAATTTTGTTGAAGCCTAAAATGTATGATACTAGTAGTTCAAGCGTGAACAAATAACTGTTTAATTGGTATGTATATATGTTATGTATTATTATTATCATTACGATTATCACTTCGATACTTTATTTTTATATATATATTTATTTTATTAGAATTTTTTATGTTATACAATTCAGTGACCCTCAAAATATATTCTGGTCATAGATATTGAGAAGGGTAATTTTTCTAGCCATAATCCTGTTGTTGATGATACCAGTGGACCTGATGTTGTATGTGAATGCTTGGTTTTTCTTGAGCGTGTCCATGGAGACATAGAATCTTCAACAATACATTATTGTATGTTACAACTTGCTGAACAATTCATCCTTACAAATACAAGTAAAATCATGCTCACAAAGCATTCAAAAATTTCCTGCAAAAAACATGGCTAAATCTAATTTTCCAGTTTTACTCATGTTGTCTTTTATGTCTATATGTGCAGTTGACTTTGTTTTCCTTCTCTAGAGGGAAGGACGAGTACTCCTACAAACCTGCAAATCTAGAGGAAGAGTTGTTTGTGTAAACATGGTGCAAATCTTGTGCAAACATTTGGGGCTAGTTTGAGTTAAATGTAGGTCTTCTCATGAAAAAGAGTTGTTTGTGTTTTTGAGTCTACATAAATGGTTAATGTTCTAGTATCTTATTATTTTACTTCTTACTTATTTTTCTTTATTTCAATTTCTAACAATTTAATTAATTCATTTTCATTGAGTTAATCACTTTTGAAATTCAATTTCAAAAGTTTGACAAATATAGATAAATTCTGCATATTGGGCATTTGTTGCTAATTGTGATTCTATTTCATTTGAGAATTAAGCTTTATTTTCTAATTGAGCTATATCCAAATATGCATTTGGGCATTTATTTTCTAATTAGGCTTCTATTTCATTTAAGAATTAGGCTTTATTTTCTAATCGGGCTACATTCAAATATGCATGGCTAGCCTTTGTTTGCTAATTGGGTTTCTATTTCATTTGAGAATATAGGCTTTATTTTCTAATTGGGCTACAAAACATACTTTGGGCTTTAGTTTTTGTTGTAGCTCAAATTGATACTTATAAATTCCATATATAATTTTTTTTTTTAAATACCAAAATACTCATTAACATTGTAAAAAAAAATATTATTTTGTCATCTTTCATATGCAATTTTTTTGTAAAAAAAATTGCCAAAATATTCATTAACATTGTAGAAAAAAAAATTATTTTGTCATCTATATTAAAAAAATTATTTTGTCATCTGTATTAGTCACTTTAGAAAATGCACCAAATTACTTACTTTCAAACTCTATTAAATACTTTAAAAGAAAAAACACACTTTCACACATTATGTACCACTTAATATAATAAAGATATAATAGAGTTTGATCTATGATGTGAACGTATATTTTTTATGTTAAAAAACTCACAAAGTTTTGTTGAGTGAGTTTGTGTGTTTTTTAAATGTTAGTAAATAAGATGTGTCATTTTAAATGTGGATAACAATTTTATTTTATTTTTTTGTAATGGTAGTGACTTTTTTTTTGCAATAATTCACAATCACATAAGCCTATTGTTATTTTATTTTATTTTATTAATTGGGCTACCACATATAAATCGAAGTATTAATTATAATTTTGTTAATTTAATTACCGTGTTATAGACCTAAAATTGCTAAATCGATAGGTATGAAATGATTACTACCAAATATTGGATAATTTCTTATCATTTACTTACGTTTTAAAAAAAATTATTACTACAAAAATAACTGCCATGATAAAATAAGTAATAACTATTTCACTAATTTAACTTTCTTACAAAGTTAACTTTGTTTTCTAATGTGGTGGTGAGATTTAAAATTACTTTTAGTTGGATCCCTAAATAAAATTGTAGAATAAGATATCAGATTCTCTGTCCAATATTATCATATCCTATTTAGTTAATGTTCAAAACGATGTAGTTTTATTAAAATTAGGAACTAAAATCATAAATATTACTAAAATTACATTACAATTAATAGACCCTAATGAAGAGGTGAGTGAACCCTACCAGGTAGTTTTTATCTAAGACAAAATAAAATAAGATAATATTTGACAAAAGATCTCATCTAGTAGAATAGCTCAATAGAATTGAAGTTTTTCACTTTAATAGCAAACTTAATTATTTTAATTTGGTCCCTTACGTCTAAAATTACTTTTAATTGGATTCCTAAATAAAATTATAATATAGTCTTAATAGATTCCAAAATTACTTTTTAATAGGGTCTCTAGCTAATTATAGAAATTTAGTTATAATAATTTGGGCCCTCATATTAAAAATACTTTCAATTGTGTCTTTAATTGAAGTTACATAATTACCTTAATAAATTTAAAATTACATTCATTTGAATTCCTAAATGAATCATAAGTTTTATGAATCCTTCTATAATACCATAATATAGCAAATTGGTGCGTATGACAAATTTAGTTCATGTCCCATATCTTCTTAAAAAGAATATTTTAAATTTCTTTACTATTTATGTAGTTATTCTAATAAAAAGCTACACCTATTTATTCAAAATCATATTTACATACTAGTATATATTATTTGTGTGTGATTTTAGTTAATCATAAATTTTGATCCCTATCTATAATCTATGCTTAATTAAACATATAGGTGTTATTGTTAAACTAGTTAATATAAATTTTTATGAAATGGTTTTATTATAATTTAATTATATTACAATTATTTGTTAGATAGCATACAAGGAATACTAGTATAACTTAACAAAATTAGTTAAATACTTAATTAAAATCTTCTAATATTTTTTATATTTTAAACTTTAAAAACTAATAAAAAGCATATATAGTTTTAAAATACTTTATGAATTTAAACACTATTCATAAGTAGGAATGATAAAAAAAAAAATATAAAAAGAGGAGGGAAACAGAGACTTCTTTTCAGGTGTTGAGGCAAGGAAACACGCTCAATTTTGGATCCCTCTCTGATTGTTGTCCTTGAATCCCTCTCTGATTTTCAATTTCTTTCCCGAAGTAGTATTTTATATAATCATTCATTGATTTGTAGCAGCAGAAAAGGTTCAGGTATGTTAATTGGTTGCCATGATAAGTGTTTATTACTCAACTCGTTAACTTAAAAAAGATTAAAATTTAAGGATTTTTTTAACAGAGACTTAAATGGCTTTGAAGATGGAATTTTTTAATTTTAAAAAACTAGATTTTAATTATAATTCTTGCTAAGAATTGTCATTTTTTTTAAAAAAAATGGAATTTTAATTTTAGGCCTATTAGGGAATCACAAAATTTTAAATTAATAAATATTGAATCATAACAAATTGCAAATCTGCACACCATTGTACGGCTTATGTAGAGCCATTCTTCTTCAAGTGTTCTGTTTCATAATAGTGGAAACTGATTTTGTAGTGTACATCCATAAACTATAAAATTAGCCTGTCTTGGTTATGAATTAGATTTTTGGTTGCATTAGATAAGGGGTATTTGAAGGCCCAATGGCCTTTAATACATGTTAGTTTTCAGTAAGTAATCATATGATGCATCAATCTGTTTGCATGTGCAGATTCTCTAATGCACTGGTTTACTGTGTGAAATGTCTGAATTTTGTTGTGCATCGGTATGATGCATCATTACTGGTTTTGGTGGTTTATAATTTCAGCTACCATGTTATATTCACCTCTCTGTAACACTCATATACACACACACACGTACACAAAGCCATACATTGGAGTCATACTTAAGGGCTTGTGTTTGAGCGCAAACGCACACATAAATACACTTTCTCTCTTTCACCACACAAAACATGTGTAGTTGTGCAATGCATAAATTCGCAAAATACACAAGGCCATTTGATGGTAGGGTTGGAATATTGCAAAGCCATCATAATTTTAAGATAGAAATATGTTTTCTTCCAAGAAACTGCACTTTGCATATTGCAGCGTTAGCCTGTGCGAAAGAAGTGACTGGAAGCATACAAATTATGTTTAGAGCCATTGTGATTGAACCATACATTTCATCAATTGATACACTTAGGAAGGAGCATGGACAAAGTGTAGGAAGTGGGATTAGTGAAGACAAACAAACAATCACCAAGTAATGGCCTAAAGCCAAACATTTGCTTTTACATTGTTAAACGAATCTAGTATTAGAGAGTTTGTCATTAGTTTGCTTTATTGTTTTGTTAATGTCGTGTCTGTACACTTTAATCCACGTCTTAATAACTATTAAGTAACTTATTCATATACTTTGGTCTAATCCCAAAAATTACTAATTAACTTGAAAGCTAGTCCGCACGTTACATTAGTTAACTCCTACATTGTTAGTCTTTTGGTGTTTCGGTTTAAGAAAGTGGCCGAATTGCTTGAAGGTTATTTGGCATATGTTTTGCCTCACCTTAATGGTTTGGGCCTTGTGTAAATTGGATTTTAGAAGAAAAGTTGTGACATTTCGAATCATATATTGACATTTAATTTTGTTCTACCATATAAATTGCTGCTCCAAATTATGATTTATACTTTGTTGTGCATATTTGTGTAATATTTTTGGCACTCCATCTTTATGGTAGTTCTATTTTGACAATGTTGATGTAATTAGCATTGAAGTACTTGTTCATGTTATATATCAAATATATGGCTATGATGGACGTGGTATTATCGCTGAAGTATCTGCAGCTGGCAGAGAGATTAGTTGGACACCGGATGAGAGATAGCTAATTATAGATCGATTATTTTAAAGTCCAAGGGTTCTCAATTTCAAGGTTATCGAAGCATTTAAATCTCATGAAGACCTAGTACTTTTTTTCCCTTATGAATGTATTTGATCATATGTTAACAATATAAGTGCCTTTGTTTTAAATGAACTGTATAGTTTGACTATATAATATCAATTTTGTAATTTTATTAGTCATGAATTATTGAATAATTAATGCTACTCTTTAATGAGTGAGTTTTTTCTCTATAACAATCTTCAAATATACTTTCTTCTCTAATTAAACAAGACCATTAGCAAGCACTCATTCCTTGTTATTAATAGAAAATATATCTCGCTAATAATAAATTCAACTACAATTATTTAGCTTTTTAGCAAGAAATAATTTCTCACTAAAACTACTTTTTTAGCAAAAAAAAATGACCTTTTGAGGAACAGTTATAGGTAGTCAACTTTTAGTTAGAATTTAACATCTTCTGTGAAGAAGGGTAAAATTGTCTTTTTATTTATATGGCAAGGAAACTATTTTTACTTATAAGAGAATTGTCACTTAAGTGTAAAGGATATTTTAATTCTATAGTGAGAAAATTTTTCACGCTAAAGATTAACAAAAGTAGTGAGAATTCAATTTATGTCACTAAATGATTGTTTCAATAGTGACGAAAATTTTAATTTCTCGCTAAACACTTTTTACGACGCGGATCTAGCGTAAAAATACTTTAGTGAAGAAATTTTGTCAATTCATACATATAGCGATAAATTTCAATGCTTAAACGACTATTTTTTTTCCTCACCAATGACTAAATTTGTTGTAGTGAGATCCTAATATTCGATAAAACAGTACGTATCCTCTTTAGAAAATAGAAATGCTTTCAATATTTGAATGCATCAATTTCGAAATGCATTCTTCATTAATTTTAAATTTAAAACTTCAGCCCTCCCACTGTCAATTTAAGCTAGTCTTCTCACTCTCTCGGTAAAAGATAGGGTTAGATTAAAGTCACTTATTTGATTTCTTATATATATAAAAAATAAAGGATTTCGATAATTAGTTATTTGATATTTTAAATATTAAATAAGATATAATAAATTGTCTTATTGTTGACCGAGCTGGCACCGTATTAATTGTGTTGACTCAGTCAGTAGGGCCACTTTTGATCCAACTGCCACTTGTCAAAAACCGCCGCCAAAATTAACTTCCGCCACCTACTGAAATCAAAATCAGTGCTCCGATTTCCGACAGCCTCAATCGTACGTTTCCCCCCCCCCACCCCCCAACAGATATCCATACATTAAACCTCCCGAAAAAATTATCTGAATTAAAATTAAGGAAGATGAAAGCGGAAACGTTAACTTTAATACTAGTAAACCTAGCTGGAATAATGGAAAGAGCGGATGAATCGATATTGCCAGGAGTTTACAAAGAGGTTGGGGAAGCTCTCCACACGGATCCAACCGGACTCGGAGCTCTGACGCTTTTCCGATCCATGGTTCAATCCCTTTGTTACCCACTTGCCACTTATCTTGCCGTTCGTCACAATCGGGCCCATGTCATCGCCTATGGTGCCTTTCTTTGGTCTGCCGCCACTTTCCTCGTTGCCTTCTCCTCTACCTACTTCGAGGTACCCCTTTGATTTTTTTCCATTTAATTTTTAATATCTAATTGGTGAATTTTGCTGGGATTCTTTTTTTTTTTTCTTTTCTTTTCTTTCTTTTGGGTTGGGTTTGTTTTCTTGAATTAGTTGCAATTTTAGAAGGGTATTGCGTTTCATTTTGTTCTTGAATAATGAGTGTAGTGATGAAAGTATAATTGAATTAGTTTTGTTATTGCAATTTTGGATTTGCAATGCAAAATTCTTTCATTATAATGCTACTGTTTAGTTTTCAGGAAAGAATTTGGTTGTGTTGGCATAATTGGTGCAATCATATGGCCTGTATTTTTGTGAACTAAGAAATTTGTAAGAATGAGGCATGTGAAGAACTGTGATGCTGTATTTTCTACCATATACAGGTTTAACAAGTTGGATTGTTGAACAGCTGCATGTTACGAGAAAATATTTTCTCTCTATTTTCTGCAGTTTTCTGGTTCATGCTTTACAAATTCAAGTAGAGGAAACGTGTAGTGCATACAGTAAATGGAAGGTTAAGGATCATAGTTTTGGATAATGGATGTTGTCGGTAACTGTAGTCATTGTTATGGGATCTTGTGAACTGAAAAGTTTACGTATTGTGGTGATTCATGTTTTTGGAATTGTCTTTCCAGATTAGAAAGTACAAACTACATCAGTGGTACTCTACCCCTGTCAATTGCTCTGTATAAGCTTGTTAAGTTTTTGCTGGTTAGGTGGCAGTATCTAGAGCATTAAATGGGATTGGCCTTGCTATAGTTGCACCTGCCATTCAATCCCTCGTGGCTGACTCAACTGATGATAGTCACCGTGGTACGGCTTTTGGGTGGCTACAAGTAACCAGCAATCTTGGATCAGTAGTTGGTGGATTGTTTTCTTTACTGATAGCTCCCATTACGTTTTGGGGGATTCCTGGCTGGAGAATTTCTTTTCACCTTGTTGGAATAATCAGTGTTATTGTGGGTCTCTTAGTTCGGTTCTTAGCCAAGGATCCTCACTTTCCAGATGAGAGCCCAGGAGCTGGCAGTAAAGTTCCTGCAAAGCCCTTCATGTCTGAAGTGAAAGATTTATTTCAAGAAGCAAAAAGGGTTATAGGAATCCAATCATTCCAGATCATTGTGGCGCAAGGTGTAACTGGTTCATTTCCATGGTCTGCTTTGTCATTTGCACCAATGTGGTTAGAGCTTACGGGCTTCTCTCACATGAAAACTGCCTTCCTCATAGGCTTGTTTATCGCAGCAAACTCACTTGGAGGACTGTTTGGAGGCATGATGGGCGATATGCTATCCATGCGACTTCCAAATTCTGGCCGGATAATTCTATCCCAAATAAGCTCCGGATCAGCAATCCCACTTGCAGCAATTCTTTTATTAGGATTACCGGACAACCCATCTACAATCTTCCTACATGGTCTGGCCTTGAGTGTTACTGGGTTTTGCATATCTTGGAATGCGCCTGCAACAAACAAGTAAAGACCTCCTATTCATACTTTGTTTCATTCAAGTTTTTTACTCATCATGTTCAATAAGTCTAAGGATTATATACTTTTCAGTTTGGTTTAGTTTCTTTCAACATATGACTTATCAGGTCATCAAACCGTCTTATGGACTTTTTCTACTTTTGGGAGTCTGTCACCTTTCTTCTTGCTACAATAGGTGGACCTAGTTATCAAGATTCTAAGCTCCACTCAGAGAATTTGGTGACTCGAGTGAAACAAATATAATCTGCCTTTTGTGCCATCTTTCGTTGTGAAGTTTTACATTATTCCTGCTTTAGTGGTAATTATGTGTGCTCATCAACATGCATGAAAATTTTGCCTTTTGGTTTTTCATATTTTGGGTGGTGGGGGAAAGAGAGAAGACTTGAACCTTTTTTGTGCAATTTATACTGTGAACCTTGACTTTTGGATAGAAAATAGAATAGCACAGTAATATTTTGTGGACAGTCCAATTTTTGCAGAGATTGTCCCTGAAAAATCCCGAACAAGTATCTATGCATTGGATCGGTCTTTTGAGTCTGTATTATCATCATTTGCTCCACCTATTGTGGGAGTACTGGCTCAGCATGTCTATGGCTACAAACCAGTTCCTGAAGGTTCTGAACAGATAGCAACAGATAGAGAGAATGCTAAATCTTTGGCCAAAGCTCTATATACTGCCATTGGGATTCCAATGGCTTTATGTTGCTTCATCTATTATTTCCTCTATAGAACCTATCCACGAGACAGGGATCGTGCTCGGATGCAAGCTCTGATAGAATCAGAAGTGCAACTAATGGAATCAAACATTTCACCTTCAAGTGGAAAATATTCTGAGGTTCAGTTCTCCGATTCCCAGGGGATTTATCTTGATGATAGGACCATTATCGAAATGGACTACAGTGACGAAGATTTTGATTTTGATGATGGTGATGAGACGACATCAATTTACCATCGGACAACATTTCCCAGTTCAAGTGAATAGAATTCCTCCATGGAGAAGCCATTAACTTACTTGATAAATTATGATTCTCTTTCTGAAATCATTGGCATCAAGCAGGTCAAGTTTGGATGCTTTAAGGTGAATTTCAGCTAAGTATCCATTTTCTGGAGAGATTTTGTTATGCTAGGTGATGTAGAAGATGAGAAGAAAATACTAATTTCCCCATCATTTTTAGCTGGGTGATATACAAACTGATACCACCAGACCAAAGGTTACTCAATTTCTGATAGAAACAGAAGTCAAACATCACTATATTTAGTCAGCACTGTAGTTTTGGTTGGCAGCTTCATACCCCATTCAGTACAGGTCTTAGCTGCTGTTCTTTAGCATAGTTGCATATTTAGTTTTACAGAGTCAGATATGATGGCCATATTTTTTTTTGCGAGCGATGGAATGTATTACAAGTACAGGTAGTTTGAAGAATAACGCCACATAGGATACTTTTACCAATACATGCTCCAAGATTGAGCAATGGATTCGTTATTGTGCAGTCCTGTAATAATTTATGTTTGCTATGAGATCATTTTTTCTACAATTCTTGTGAAACCCAAAAATGAATAGCTCACTAGTCATAAGATTATGTAAAGAGCATTTTATTTGTACAGAGCTTTTCATAAGAGCATGTAAAGAACCTGTAACATCTTAAATTGGCTGCAATCATACTGAGCTTTTCATAAGAGAGTGTAAAAGAGCATTCTTTAGTGTTGAGATTCGTTTTCAATGGCTTGAAAACTACTTTATTTACAGACTGTATTTCTATTTTTTGAGGGCTTCAAATGGGAAAACAACTGCATGGATGGACTCTAGAACACTCCAAGGACAATAAAACTATACCAAGTTTCAAGGCTCAGCCATCTATCAATGGATATCCCCAATTTTACAAGATGCTGCAGCAATAAACAACAAAAGATTTATTTAGGTTTCACTGCGGTGATCATCACAAACCTCCTGTTCCTAGTAAATTTGAAATCCACAAGACCACAAGCCGTGCAAAGATCTTCAAGTTCTTTATTCGATAGGAAAATGTGACCTCCAGTGGTTTGTGCAATGTTCTGCAACATTGAGAAAAACTTTATCAGAATCATCCATCCACAGAAGTAATATTAAGCACCTTCATTCAGGCTACGTTATAAATAAATATGTTTGATACACATTTGTTAGTGTAAGAACTTTAATATACAAGATTTTTGAAGCCTTTTACATGTGCAAAAGTTGGATAGACCATGTTTTCCCCCAAACAAGTAATGCAATGATAGAAATTTGATAAATTGAAGTTAACATGAACCTACCTGCCGAATAGGCCCGAGTAAAGGGATGTAGGAAAATGGACCATCTATTATGTAGGTGGTAGCAACAAATATCCCTCCTGGTCGTAGAACTCGACTTATTTCCGCAACCTGTAAAATTAGCAGCACCAAACTTCAGATCACTATGTTCAGTAGTTGTTTCTCACCAAGTTTGCAAGGATAGATACTGCAAGTGAATCTGAAAATGCTCAAAATCCACAAAATGTAGCCTTGAATGAGATGAAAAGTAAAAGCAAAAGCGGTAGCAGATGCAAGATAAGTTAGCAAGAGCCTTGTTACTTGCACAAGAACAAGATGTCTTCAGCTATATGAACTTATGAAACACATGGCTACATTTCTGTCATCATACTCGTGATCTTACTGAACAATTCCATTCGTCTACAACATCCAAAAATACCCAGATTAAAAGACCACTTTCCCATATAAAGAAAAAAAAAGTAAAGAAAGACGAAAACAATTAAAGAAGTAAGAAGAGGTGCCTTTCATAGGAAAAATAAAGAAAGTCACAATTAAAAATCAATACAAGATGCTTGAAGAAAAAAGTGATTAACGAAGTTCAGAAAATGCTTACAGCGGCTGATGGTGAAGGCCAACAATGCAAAGCAGCACCAGCATGCACAGCATCTACAGTACCTGACGCAAATGGAAGCCTAGAGATATCCGCTCTGACCAAGATTATTTTCCTTGAATACAGAAAGTTGTGTTAAAAAACAATGCATACATTATAAGCTGAAAGGGATTCAATTAACAGAAACAGATTTTCTACTCTTTCGGAAGGTCTTCCTCCTGCTTAATGAACTCAGAACACTGCTGCAACATGGTCTCTGAAAAGTCCAAAGCCACAACATGAGAAAATAGTCCACTCTTGGCAAAAAGCCTGGAGAACAACCCACTGCCACAACTGGCGTCAACAATATTTCCTCCAAAGACTGGGTTGAGATAATCTTTCATCATTTCAAACTGCAATGCAAACCACATTGTTGTATAGTCATTAAGTGGCTTGGCCCATAACGGTATAAAAACATTTTTGAGTAAGCAGGAGAAAATAAACCTGCAGCTTGCTTACAACTCGATAACAATTGCTTCCACCATTCAATAATTACAATGAGATACATAGTCATCAAATCTTAGGATACCAAAAAGCTCCGAAGTAAAGTTATCATTTAAATGTAACCATTGTTTGGTAAGCACAATATGAATTACAGCTCACTTTAGAGATTTTTATCAATCCACTTTCACAGGTACCTAAGTCTTATGTTATTGTGTTGTCATGGTACCTATAATCACTTGTGTCTTTTACTCAGTAGAAGATGACTGAAATAACAGAAATATAAAGCTTGAAAGATTAAACATTCATCTCTTATCCAATGCTTCTCATGCAGCACTAATCATTAATCATAATTGCAATTCACTTAAGATCAACAATTGTATTAGGCAATATATGGTTGCTACATGACATATTTCCTGAGAAACGGAAGTAATATACTTGGAGAAGCTGCCAAGTTACCTCTTTCTCTGCACCTGGAAAACCACCCAATGTAAAGGCCTGTCTCCAACCTCTCTCATACACAAAGGAAATCAGAGGAAGTCTGTTTCAAAGAACACAACTGATCATAATAAGAATAATAACAATCACATTTCCACATGTCTTTTGTAAAGCTAGCTAAATATCACCATTGACAAACAGAAGAATGTGAGGCTCTTCTGATAATAAGCCACACATAATCAATGCAATCAAAGCCAGGAAAAACTAAAGCTGGGCATAAAATGCCATAAAGACTAAGGCTGTGTAAATGCTTTGGGAATAAATAAATCATGATCTGAAATACAATAAAACAAAACATGAAAGCACTGTAATAAGCTGATTAATTATTCTGTTATTATATGTTCCGTAGCAGCCTATCTCTAATGGTACTTGCACAAACTACCTGAGGACATTGTGTAATTGAATGCTCTTTCATTCAATACCTGAAAACTTCAGTAGAAGCTGGCATAGCGTCACCATATCCCTTGCTACCGCTAGTAATTGTCAAGTCAAGATGCGTTTCATTGCCAAAGTAAGCCTTCCTGCAGGTTCTACACTGTAATTTGGGCCGTATTGGAGAATCCCTGAAGCAAGATTCAACGAAGAAAATGAGTTAAAAAAACGTATAGGTAACAAAAGCCAGATGGGATAGTACTAAAATGATGAAAAGTGACAAAAAAAACAACTGAATGGTGAGAAATACCAACAAGAAAACAGAAAATAAACAGAATGGTCATTCTCATTTTGATAGTCAGAATGGATAGTGCTTACCCAGATGAGCTTGAATCTGCATTGCGAATTAAGGTGTTATAGCAAACAGAACAAGCAAAAATGTCTTTGCAGCTGTCCAACTTCATCTCATCCAAAACAGGTTCCTAAACACACAAAACAAATGCAATATAATAAACATTGGAATTCACTTAATTCCATAAGCACTTACTTATAATTCATCAATTTTACAACTACAAAAAGGCAATTCTTGATCAAACCAGATAATTAACCAATTCACTTAATTCCATAAGCACGCACTTATAATTCATCAATTTTACAACTATAAAAAGGCAATTCTTGATCAAACCAGATAATTAACAACTTTACAACGTAAAGAAATCCCTTAATCAAGGCCTAATCAAGTGATTTTTTTTTTCCATATACTTTTGTAACACTTTTGGCACTCAAAAACTTGTTAATTATTGTTTCTAATATTGGGTTTGATTGCAATTCAATTCACTTTAAGAATGTGTATAAACATTAAAACAAAGAATCACCAAAAGAGAGAAAAAAGAAACAAAATCATTTACAGGCTCCGTTTCAACGAGGGAAACTGTAGAAGCAGCTTTAATTCTTCCAACGAAAACGCTTTTAACGGATTGTGGGATGAAGCGAGAAGAAACTTGAAAGAGAAAAAAGCATTGTTGTGGTGAGTTGTTACTGGGTCGACTCGGCAGGAACAACGACGAATAGTTTCCCATTCCGAGCGTCGCCATTTCTGAGCTTCCAATTCTAGCTTTGCTCAACGCTTCAACTCTGTTTTTTGTTTTTTTGGCGGACAGACAATATATTATTACTCTTATTAGATAATTATTATTATTATTTAAATGAGGAAGTGACGTGTACCAAAACTCCGTAGTTTAGTACTCAACAAATTTCGTACCGGAGATTAAGGCAGGCACATTTAGAGTGACCTAAAATTTTATTTGTCTTTTTCTCCATTTTAATTTTACTTCTTAATTTCTTGTTCCAAAAGGTGGAATATCCCATCTTCATCTTGAACACCCTCTACCCTGACCAGACAAAATTTTTTTATTTGTCTTTTTCTCCATTTTAATTTTACTTCTTAATTTCTTGTTCCAAAAGGTGGAATAGCCCATCTTGAACACCCTCTACCCTGACCAGACAAAATTGTGGAGTTGATAAATCACGGTGATTCAACTAATCAATAGAGGCTAAATATTTAAAGAGCCTAAATATTTACGGGAGATTTTCCTTGTTAATTTCTCTTCAAATTTGCCACTCAAAGTTTAAATTTAAAGTAGATATAATTTTTTGTTATGAAATTTTTTTCTTAATTAAAAACAAGGACATGTAATAAAAGTAACGCGTTCCTTTTTTTAACTAAGACTCGTATAAAACATTCATATATAATACGCAATTTATATGAAATAGACCCTTAGTAGTTCTAAATTTCAACTATTTTTATCACGGCGTTAAAATTGCGATTAACGGATGCATGAACCTCATTCTCATTTGAAGATGATGATAAGGATGCATGGTCATGTGTTTTTAATGTTGTTGAAATACGATCCAACGTAACTTCACGGACCATTAATCTACTTAAATGTACATACTTAAAATGACAAACTTCTCTTGCGGAAAAAAAGGAAGAGGATCTCCTGTATATTCTCACACCTAAGCAGAAGCAACGAAAGCCCACACTAATAGATCAGCTTGAAAGGGCTCCATAAATCAATGGGCACATTTTAATAAGTCCAAATCTAAAAGCCCAAAAAACAATGATTCAAAATCTAAAGAAGCCATGATCCAAGCAGTTCTCAATTTTTTTTCTTTTTTGCATTGATCCGTTAATATTTGGATTGTTCTTTGACAATTTAAAGATTTATTTAACCTAGTTAGGTTAGGCTTAGTTGCTTTTGTATTTAACCTAGTTAGTTTAGATGTAAGCTAAGATGAAAATGAAAATGAAAAAGATTAAGGTTAAGTTGTGTGTAGATGAATCT
Source organism: Ophiorrhiza pumila (assembly GCA_016586305.1). NCBI lineage: Eukaryota > Viridiplantae > Streptophyta > Magnoliopsida > Gentianales > Rubiaceae > Ophiorrhiza > Ophiorrhiza pumila. Next base: position 31,043,462 of record BLIW01000010.1, read on the forward strand.
AACCCTAATTGTAAAACAATTTTCAACTGGTTAGGTACATCCCATTATGTCTTAATCATTCTTTCACATTAGACGATAGTCGAATGAATAATTACACTGGTCAGCTGTCTGGTCTGTTTAGTGAAGGGAAATCACTACTCTACTTTAAGTTTCATTAACTTCAAAATTATAAATATTGTTTGGTTAAATAATATTACTATCATTCAATCATTTTGATATACCCTAAAATTAACTATCTATCATTACTTACTAATTTGACTACTATCAAATTTGATTACTTAGTTAACCAACTAGTGGGTTACACCTAAACCCACAACTTCTAAGTATGTTGATTTTTTATTTTAAATATTTTGAAAAAGAAAATATGAAAATTTTGAGACGCATTGTCAGGTTTTTAATGTTGTTATTGTTTTTGCATATTAAGAATGTTGATTTCTTATTTTAAATATTTTAAAAATAAAAATTTAAAACTTGTCACCAAAGACAAGGAAATCAAATATTTGCATAGAGTTGGCAAAACTACCTGTGCCCATTGTTTGACCACCGTCCATCTACAAAATTTTGATTGCAGGTATCATCGGATAGGGTAATTACAAGCGTGAGTAATTCACATTCGGGTATGAGGGTACTCACGAATAATTCATAAACGAGTAATTAGCCCTCATTAATTCGTTTATACTTAGCCCTCATTATTTCAACCCTATTTAGTACTCACTCGTTACCTGCTCATTTGTCACCCCTATACTTACGGTAGAAATGAAACTCATAATAATTGCATAAATTCACACTAGTAATGGGATTTATCATTCTAAATGCGAACTAAACGGATGGTAAGTTCATTCCAATTATTTTGCTAAATGTATACACACTAAAAAGACATTGCACATTTTTCATGTTGTGAATGTTTCAATAAAATTAAACGCTTAATGAAATAGAAAGGAAGTGAATATAATAATGAAACAAAGAATTCAAATGCCCGTCTAGCTCAGTTGGTAGAGCGCAAGGCTCTTAACCTTGTGGTCGTGGGTTCGAGCCCCACGGTGGGCGGTTTTACATGTGTTTTTTTAACTTTCCCACTTTTGTTGTTTATTTATCTTTTTGCCCCTCTACTTTTGTCCAATGCCATTTCCTCTTCTCTTCCAAATTCTCCTACAAAACTACACCAAAGAATCCAAAGCACGTTGGACCAGTGTCATCATCGTGCTGCTAAGCCGAATAATCGTAATCTATGGCTTAAAACCGGGACAAGTAATAACTTTCTTCCCCTTTCAAATTTGTCCTTGTTAGTTGTTGACGATAGTGATGCTCCATTGTTAAAATATTCTCTTGAAAAAGACCTCTTCAGCCAGAATTTTTGCTCAAATGCCGACATTTTAACTTAGGTGACAATAATAATTGCTTATTCTTTGTTAGACTCTTTAATTGTGCCACATCTTTTTGAGTATATAAAATGCTTTGTTTGTGCGGTTTAGATAATGTCATGATTATAATTAGCATCATTACAAATCATAGTTAACACGAGGATTAGATGTTAACAGTGTCTATTCAACGGTTCAAAGCATGCAAATTTTTCGTCAATTTGGAATAATTAGGTGGGATTTTCTTTTAAAAATGATCATGGAACACAATCAAGAACTAGGACTTCCTATAAAGTTTTGAAGTTCTATTGCCGGAAATGTTGGAAATGTTCATGAAAAATGAACCACAAGGTCCACAACACATTTTTCATTTGTCCCTTTTAGTTGACAAGGCTTAATCTTTGGTATAATTGACAGCTCTTATGATTCTTTGATTATGATAATCTTATATCCTAGTAGTAAGTTACAACTGATACATTAATTAATCAAACAAAGACTGTGGAGTTAGTACTATAATATTAATTTCAACCTTAATATTAATCCAAGGATATTGAAGACTTTAATTAATGTAACTTTTTCTAAGGAATCTTGAATTTTTCTTTGTTGTGTGTGTTCCAAGTTAGGTTGCAGCGACAAAGCTCGAGTATCATCATAACTCACATGTAATGTTTGGTCCATACTCTTCATCCTTCTCCTACCTTTTATTGATTTTTTATTCACCTATATACAAGCTTCACTACTTTTCTTAGTGGAGATGAATTTTCCATCAACCTTAGAAGTGCACCAATGATGAAGTCCCACATGAATCATTTACTCGTTCAACATGATCAACTGCTGGAGCTGTGAAGGAAATCTATTCGACACACAGACACGTACGATTGGGCTTACTTAATTAATATGCAAAATGGGTTCATCAATGGAGGTGTACTTAGTGTTACTCTCGTTGTACACCTTTTAACTCTTTTAGGACAGGAGATAATGTTCATAATAGAATAGGAGACCAACCATAATTATCAATTTGTTCGTAACATAGAAATTTGGTGTTAAAAAGGCTTGCAAGACAATGAGAATTAAAGTGTTTAAATGCCCAAACGAGTTATAATGTTTTTACTTAGTGTTTTTTGCAATTGTTTCTCAAGAAGGGTTGCAAGAGAAAATGTTCAAAGACTCTATTACTAGTGATGAGTTTATCATACCATTATTCGTGCCAGCAATCATTCTTGGAAACCATTAATTAGCATAATGACTAACCACGATGCCCTAATGGGAACTCCAAAATTTAATTAGCAAAACTTGTTCATGTGATAGATCGAGATAAAAGTGTGAAAGTTAATATCGATCTAATGGATCTTAATTTTGTAACATTTCTTGTTTTGAACCCTTATAATATGTTATATAAACGTGTTAGGTATTTTTTCATTAAAGATATAAATTTCGACTAATGTAACATTTTATATAATTGTTGATAAACGGCTAATTGAGTTATAAAATCTCATTCCATCTTTAGCATACTATCAAGAATACTACCATAGATTCTCATGGATTAAACTAGAGATATAATACTTCAAACATCAAATTGCTACCCTTAAACGGGCATTTCTAATCCCATTACGTTACTATGAGATTGATGTTCAGCATCTTGCAACTTTTCAAAAGTTATACAAGTTTTTATTATAAGTTTTAAGTTCTTTGGTGTTTTTGTGGACAAAAGTCCATATCAAAAAACTTAAGGCCATATATATATATGTGTGTGTGTGTGTGTGTGGTCCTTTAATTTTGGGTGTTGATAAGAAAAATACATCTGGATCCAGCATAGAATTTTGATGAGTTCCATTCTCTCGTTTAAGTAATCAATGATTATTACAAAATTGATTTGTGATGTATTCTCTTGTTTGTAGTATCCAATGTTATGAATTTGCATATATTGGTTCATACCATATCAAGGGGAATAACATTTATTTGTTCACTTGCCCCAAAACAGAAAAGAAGTTTTCGAATTCTTCAGAGCTGTTGCCATTTGTAGTATGACAAGCACAGCCTAACTTTGAAGAGGAAAGAATTTGTTGGTCCAAATGGTTTAAAAGTCACATCAATTAACAAGGTATATATAGTACTTTGATTATTACATGAACAAGTTCATTTGAATTAATAGGATCTTCAAGCTTGTTAATTAAGGATATTGGAGAAACTATAAATCAAATTATTAATAACTAATGCTAATTAAAGAATGTTGTCTTGACCACCAAATCCGATACTTATCCGATTTTTTTGTTTTATTCAAACATTGACAGCTAAATTGCAAGATCCATCTCATGAATGGAAAATCTTGATTCAACCGGAAAAATAAATGGATTGGAAAAATTAGAGTTTTGAGACTATGAATGAAAACGGATAATCTAATTAAACATGTTGTCCCTAACCTCCAAGGATAATTTATTCCTTTGCATCGATAAAGGGCAACCTTTCTCTTACATATTCTTATTCTTTGTTAAATTGAATCTTTAATTACTCTTTGGATTCATAAAAAACTTGTAATGCTTTATCGTGTTCATTTTCTTTTTTCTTAAGCATTCTCTACATCTCAAGCCAATAGTAGATTCTTTGAGCTTGATCTCCCTTTTAGTTTTTTATTTAGAAAAGTAAAAATGATAAAGAAAACTGAATCGATGAACACCTTTCGTTCCCTGCTACAAACACGACATTTATAATTACATTAGTTCGCATTTCTACATTAACCTATCCTATAATGTGTTTACTTAAAAAAGTTAATCGATTTGCTTTTTACTTCAGCCACTATTGAAGTTAGAAGGCATATTTCCTTCAAGATTGAGCTTTGAGTGCATATGAAACTATCCGAATCAAATCATTTATCAACAATGTAAATATGTAAAAACTCTTCATTCACACTCTAAAATAGATAAACATTCTAGCTTGTCTTTGCTCTAATATAATTTGGAATAAAAAAGATCTAACAACGGCTAATGAAGTATAATTGTCCTAATAGTAATGGTGGTGTTAATTAAGCTCAAGATTAAGCACCTCGAAGGTATTCAAAAAAACACACACACACAGTCAAATATTGATAGACATAATAAAGAGTTTTCAAAGTTGAAAGCGGGTTTATGCAATTTGAAAAACGGTTTCTCCGTTTAACAGTAAGACAGACGCAAACGGAGGCAAATAATGCTGTGTCCCCAACGGTTAACTTTATCCTTACGTCAGGTACCGCATAAAGTCATCTATCCTCAAGTAACCCTGTTTCTACTTCCACGTGACGTAATTGCCCTTTTCACACCACACTTTGCCTATCTTTCCCAATTTTACAATTCCACCCAACATTTATTGGAATATATACATTTGTGCATCTTTCTCATCTTTTTCATGCACTTTGTATAAGTTAGATACCATGACATTTATCTAGGGTATTAGAGAATTGTTAGTAGGTTATAACTTGATATTACTTGACAAATCGATTGATCAGAAAAGAATGCTTGAATATTCCAATTTACACAAAAATTTCCGACAGTTATAAGCTCTATTCTCGTCTAACTATACGTTTTTAATACCTAATGAGTGCTCTATAAATGTATTATTATTACCATGCACTCACAATTAAGGTAAAATTATTTAAACAAAGCCAAACAAATAATTAGCACATATTGGATTGCATTAATGATCGAAATAAATCAACATAAAATGTATGCTACATGAGAAAACACAGGTTAGGAGATGGTTGCAAGAGATTCAAAAGACTAAATAGTTTATGCTTGCTCAATTGCTAAAGGAGGACTATTCCTTCCCATAATAGACATGTTAGAAGATATTAGACAAACTTTTATTTTTTTCCCTTAAGTAATAGAGAGAACAAAGTTGACATACAAATGGCTAATCTATTGTGGATATATTACGACAAAAAATTATCTGCTAATGTAAAAATAACCATAGTAATTAGTTAGAGATATCTTTTTATGAAAACAACTTTGTTGGAATTGTATCTTTTCAAACATTGATAGAAAATTTAATAGAGTTAGTTCTCTAAAAATTAAGACAATATATAATGTTAGGATTTTCCAAAATTAAGTAAATTAGCTCTTTGTACGGCTATTATGAGGTATTATATGCATATTCACAACCAGTTAGCTGAGTTGCAATCATCTTATTTTTTTGTAATGAAAATATTGCTTTTGATATTAATAAAAAAACATGAGAGTTTCCTCGTGATTATGAACTTAGGTTCATTCCAAGAGTGCTACAATTGAAACCAAAATGTCATTTTGTACCAAGTGGCTAATAAAAACCCCACCAAATGCAATAACTGCAATTTAGTAACTCAGAGGGGGAACATAGTAAAATAGAAAAGAAGTAAGTGGGCCCATTCTGTCACTGACACGTGCCGATCCTTCTTGTGCACATGCTCACCCCCAACAATAACAACTAAAAAGTCCCCCCCCCCAAAAAAAAAATAAAAAATAAAAAATAAAAAGTCCCCCCCAAAAACCCCAACCCTTTATTATTATTATTAATTTATTTATTTATTTATATTAGGCGGAATGTTTTTTTTTTCAAAATCGTTTATAGTAAGTCATCCCAATCTCACACTCTCTTCTACTATACTACTACTAAAGTAGACGTTAGAAGAAAAGAAAGAAAAGAGAAAGAGTGCCTTTTAGTAGACGGTTTAATTAAACCCACAAAAACAAAACAAACGCTTTTAAAAGTTTTAAACTAAAACACACACTCACACACTGCTCACCTTCACTCTTCCATTCACTACTTCTATAGTTCTATTGCTCCTCAGTCCTCACACAGACACACACTACTGCTACTACTACTATTACTCCTCCTGTTTTTTTTTTTCATTTTTTTATTTATTAGTGCTGTTCCCAGGAAAGATTTTTTTATTAGTAGCCATAAGATCAATAACAACATTGGAATTTCAGAACAAGCTCAGATCTTTTTGTAAGACTGATTGTTCCTGAGTTAAAGATACATTTCTAAAAATTAGGCAATGGAGAGGAGCACACCAGTGAGGAAGCCTCACACATCCACTGCAGATCTGCTCACTTGGTCGGAAAACCCACCGGAAAATTCTCCGGCTCCTGGTTCCGCTGCCTCTGCTGCTCGCTCCTCCTCCCGTTCTCACCAGGTTAGATTATAAAGATACTGTCTTTTTTATTTTTCAATTGTTATTGTTAACATTTTCGAAGTTTTGGTTTTAAAGTTTGGGTTTTTATTGAAACTCTTTTTGGAGCTCATTGAATTTTGTTTTGTTTTTGGTGGGTTTTGTGGGAAATTGCAACAGCCATCAGATGGAATCAGAAAAGTGGTGTTTGGAGGGCAGGTGACTGATGAAGAAGTTGAGAGCTTGAATAAGAGGTTAAAGATCTAGCTCCACTTTGCTTGCTTTCTTGCTTGCTCTTTTATTTTATATATTTTTTAAAAAAATATGATTTTTTTTAATCTTTTGGGGGGTTAGGGGGCAGGAGAAATGAGCAATAAATGCAATGATAATTGGAGAAAGTCAGGTCGATTTTTTTGTTTGGTCCTGTATTTTGGCTGTATTAGTCACGGTTTTCACAACATTTTCAAATAAACATTTAAAATTTGCCATTCAATATTGGGTTCTTAAAGTTTATGTAGTAAATTTTATAAAAGAAAGATATTTTGGATTCAATTTTTTGTCTGATCTTCTGATCGTTAGTGCTAAATCTATGAGGGATCTCTCTCCGTGTAAAGTCTCTGTCCATCTGATATTCATTTGTTGATTACCTGGATTTGAATAGTTTAAAGTTTCAATCTTTTTTCTTTTACCATTTTTAGTTATTGGAGATGGTCCGCCAATTAGTAATGTTTGCCTTGATACTGTTAAATTTCCCAAGTATTACTAAAAAACATTTTTTGTCTCTGTGTGCTGGAAGATTTGTTGCAATTCAATCTTTGAGAAGATGCTCCTCGAAATGTCAATTGACTCGATTCCTGAGATAATACCCTTACTGAAAGAATTGAATCGCCAAAACCAGATATGAACTCAATTTGACAAATCCCACGAAAATAGCGCCTTAACCTGATGAATAAAGTCATTTGTGGATTTATACATGCTTTGACCAATAGGTTTGTTAGAAATGATATTCCATTCTGTTCTGTGAGAGGTCACAAACTGATTACTAAGATCCTTGGTTCATGCCACTCATTGTAAATTGATCTTAAGTTGGAGGCATATAAATTGATCATAAGTTGGAGGCACATAAATTGATCATAAGTTGGAGGCATATAGTTTCTGAAATGGTATTAGATTATTCAATTTGGCTTTTCAAACATGACTCCGATATTTGGATTGCATTTCCTTTTCTATCATTGTATTTGAGATCATATTGGCCAGGATTGAGACCCTGGCATCTTGCCCTTGACAATTTTTGGGTCCATCCCGAGTCTTGTTTGATAGGGTGTTAGAAATAATATCTCAAGTTGGAAGCCACTCGTTACCAATGGATTTTAACTTTGATGCACTTGGTTTTTGATAGTGATCTTCTTATGTAACATATGTTTGACCTTCTTTGCCTTTTCTATATATGTTCCAGGAAACCGTGCTCAGACTATAAGATGAAGGAGATAACTGGTAGTGGGATTTTTGCATCCAGTGGGGAGAATGGCGACCTTGAAGCTGATCTTGCTGATGCAAACTCTGCAAATAAAACTGGTGTGCGCATGTACCAGGTAAACAGGCTATATTAACTATCAATATGAATTCTGAGTTTAACAGCAAATGCATGTCCTTGCTGTTGATCACTTTCTTGTTGTTGTTCACCGTAATGTTCTTCTCCAGCAAGCGGTTTCTGGAATCAGTCAAATTTCATTTGGTGATGAGGGGGCTGTTATGCCCAAGAAACCAACTACTGTGCCTGAAGTGGCAAAACAGCGGGAGCTAAGTGGAAATCTAGAAAGTGAAGCTGAGGCAAAGCTGAAGAAGCAAGTTTCAGATGCAAAATCCAAGGAGCTTAGTGGCCATGACATTTTTGCTCCCCCTCCAGAAATTCAACCTCGACCATTGGCTGCACGTGCACCAGCTCTAAGAGAAAGCATTACCATTGGGGAGACTGCCCGAAATGTAAGTACATCTACTGGTTTCTGTTTGCTTAATCACTGTTGTTTTACATCTCCTCCTCTTCCAACTCTCACTTCTACACACAGAATTTTATCCTAAACTATCCAACTAGAGATAGAACAAGAATACAGGCCCATAAGAAATCTATCCTGGTTGCCTGCGCTCATTCTATGCCCTTAACACATGTCAAAGGTGTAGTATTAGTGCCAATCTGAGTGGATACAAAAATCTAGCCATAAAAATTGTTGTGAAAAATATTAGCAGACTGCAGTTAAGTTAGCAAGACTTCATTCTAGGTATAAATAAGGTGGAGTATATATTACTTCTAATACAGTTGTATTTTTGTTTCTGCTTTAGTTAAACGTCTCCTCTCTTGATCTTCCTTCCATGCATCCCTTGTCAATCTTTGATTCCATTAGTTGATAAACACACACTTCCTATTCTTGATTAATAGCCCACTGGGGGTCCAAGCGAGGTATTACCTAGTGAAGATACTGTGCTCAAGACAGCAAAAAAGATCCCAGAGAAGAAATTTGTAGAGCTGTCTGGAAATAACATTTTCAAGGGAGATGCACCACCATCATCTGCTGAGAAGCCTCTGAGTTCTGCAAAGTTGCGAGAGATGAGTGGGAGTAACATTTTTGCTGATGGGAAGGTAGAATCTCGAGACTACTTCGGTGGTGTTCGCAAGCCGCCTGGTGGCGAGAGCAGCATTGCCCTGGTGTAATTTATTAGGTCTGACTCCATTTAATCCAATCAAATTATTATTTGTTTCTCCTCGTATCTCCTCTCCTAGTGGGGATTTGTTCTCAAACGATTGACATTTGTGTTGTGGATTTTGGTGTGGCTCAGGTTAACTTGGCCTCCATAGCTATAGACTGTTGGTTAATTGGCTTATATTTTGTCCATAATCTTTTGTTTTTGCTGTTATTGGCATTATGAAGTGTTTGGCTGTGTTGACTGAATTCTACTAATATATTTTGATTTTACAACTTCAGTACCTACAATTACAAAGCATGATTTATTTGTTCTACATTAGAATCAGTTACTGTTGGTAAAGTTGTGAACAACCTAAACTTGCTGATGTGACTTGGCATTTCTTAAGGGGACAGTATTAATAAAATGTGAAAAGGATGTCTGGATGTGGATCTTTATAGGTAAAGTATGTTGTATCAAATCATAAGTTCAAGTGTTCAACTCACAGAAGTATTTTGTTGATTGATAAGATAACCATTTTTATTAGTAATTTAGTATGATTAACTTTTATTACAAGCAAGTGGATATTGTGAGGGAAATTTAAGAAATGGTTTGAGCCCATGGACACCTTAATATATTGCATTTTACTTGGAATGGAATGGATTCTCAGTTTCAGTGGGAAATCTGAAAAGCAAGAATTGATGATTGATGAGATGACTTCAAAAAAGAATCAAGAATACTTGTACCATACTACATGTGCAGCTGTCAATTGTTGCAGATAAAGACTTTGAATGGTGATGAGCAGCAAGTGTTCAAATCACACAAAAATCAACAAAAACCCATAATGGAACAAAAGGGTTGGCACCTTTGCTGCTATATCTTTTCTTCTTAAGTAATTTTGGACAGCCAGTCTATCAATGTCTGAAAAGAAGTGGGTTACTTCTGTAATTGGGTTGGCTTGATTAACTGCTCATGTTTCCATTTTCTTGTCCCCATCTGTTTAGGTTTACTAAATATTAATGCTTTTACTAATTTTGTCATTTAAAACACATTCATGCAAGGACTGGTGGGAGTTTGTTGATTATGTTAAAACAATATGCTTACTAGCTAAAGGAGCAACTTTTATGCATTTTATAAGCAGTAAATGTGTTTACAAGTAGACAAGGAGATTTGCGTCAGGTTCATAGCAGCCAGACCTAAAACTTAGGTTTATTTTTGTTTGATACTTCTGCATGTAAACTCGTCAATTCGTATACTAAAGATATACCTTCGAACAATTGGGAGTTTGAACTCGAAACCTTTAACCCCCAAAAACTTTAAGGTTTTTCAGGCGGCCAGTGGAGCAACCCAGTGTTTCTATGCATTCAATTATGTATGGCCTTGGAAATAGAATGTCAAATGGTGTCAACTCTTTGCTAAAACTAATTGAACCGGGCAAGCAAATTTCATTGGATGGGAAATTTAATTTGAAACTGTAACGTTAATAATAAATTTAGGATCTTAACAAACTGTTTAATCCTTAATAAGCAAATGCAAACGTAAAAAGGTAATAAAGGGCAACTTCAACATATGTAGGAATAAATACAATTTAATTCACACCTTTGAACTTGTACAATTTAGTGGAGTGCAAACTGCAACGTAAACCAACAGTCCAAAAGTGTGTTATTATTGTTATGATCTTGGGCAGCCCAAGAGCCTTTTTCAGTCCGACTCAGTTCCAATAGTGCTAGCTCACAAGGCCTATTATGAAGCCCAAAGATGGATGTATGATGTAATCCCTTATGCTGACTTCTTTTCTTCAATATAGGGTAAAATAAAATTATTATAAATAAGTGTGTGACTGTGTGTGACAAATAAAAGTAAAGCCGTCCCTTTATTATTATTATTTTTTTGCGGTGCCAAGTAGGATGGACACGTGTAATAAGAAAAGAAGGGTTGATCGCACCTGCCACGTTCATCGTCAGCTTTCTCTGAGGTTATTATGTACAAAGCTTAGTACATCAATAAATTACTTGGTCCTCAAGGAATTGCATTCCCACCAATTACATTTCACAACTATTTTCTTTTCTTTTTTGGTGCGTTTAATGCCTTGAAATTAAAGTTTACGACACTAATAATAATAATAATAATTTGTTAATTTGAAAAACAAAACAAAAACATTTGTTAATTTGAGCTTTGTCTAATCAAATCCCTATTGGTCACAAAATAATCAAACAAAAGAGAAAAAGGATTGTCAACAAATCAATTTGTCACATCCACTTAATCCCATCAACATAGTAAGTTGTTTTTAGTCCTTTTATTGTTTGAGAAAAACTATTGTGTCGTATATATGAAACATTATTCATGGTCGTTAAAATTCTGATTTTAATTTTTTATTCCTTTTATGATGAGTTGAAATTGAAATTGAAATTAACTCGGTAAGTTTTTGTCTTGTTTACTAAATTTTGTTTTGTTAAAATAGTTGCATTTGAATGAATGAGTATTAAGGGAAAGACATATCCATTATCTATTTATCCAACCCCATTCCTTTTGTTTTCTCAAATTAATCAGCCAAAGTTATCCTGTCATACAATTGTGAATAAAATCAAAATGATCCATATATATCATACAATTGTGATTTCTAATGCAAATCCATATCATAGTAAACTTCACCACCGTTATTGATATCGCACTATTTCTAACGTAACTCATCTAAAAGGTTTTAATAAAATTTTAACCCGACCACTCACATGTCACAACCTTAGTCATTTTTCAACTTTAGTTCAAGTTTGTAATCTAATTAAAGGGAGTTTTTGATCAAATTAGAAAGAAAATTTTAATTCCAAATTAAAAAGTCCAATCATGAGGACTAACTACAACTATAAGTCTATAACTATAAGCAAACAAAAATAACTCCATTGAAGCTAAATTCAAGAATTACAAACAAAAAAGAGATTTTGTGTGTGTGTGTGTGTGTTTTTAAATCTTGAAATAAACCCATTGTCAGTCAGTCAGATCAGAGCTCTTCCCCACTGCCCGCACACACAGACACACAGTGGCACTCACTCTGCAAGTGCCTTGTTGTGGTATGCATTTCCTCGGCAATTCTGTTTGTCGTATGTGTGCAGCCACACCACCTATGATCCTAAAAGGTTATTAACAGCAGCGAGAAATGCAGTTTGTTTCTCTTTTGTTGATGCTCCTCATTTTAATGCCGTGCCCATAACCATCATCATCGCCTTTAAACCATAATAATATCTCTCTATCTCACTCCTCATAATCCATCTCCAAACTACCAAAATACATACCTAATCTCTCTTCTCTTTCTCACTCCCAAAACCCCATAAAGATTTCCCTTTTTTTTTTCTTTTTCAGTGTCTAATTGTATAAAATATAATTTTCTTTTTGTCTTGTTTGAAATTTTTGTGTTGTTCCTGTTTCATTTGTGTGTAAACTAACATTTTAGCATGTTATAGTAGCATATGTTTAAAGGCTGTTGTGATGTTTAGAGTGGAGGAGAAAAATAGTGACGAGAAAATGAAGGGGGTGAATCATGGTTTTCATGAAAATGATCAGCCTAATGTGCTTATGAATAGTTGTACTGTTCCGTTTTCACCTATGAATTCTGGGTATTTTTCTGGTCAATTTGATGTTACGGCTAACGGTTTAGCATCATCATCATCATCATCGCAAACCGTCATGTTTGATGGTGCCATGCATCAAGATATGAGGAATTCAGTGGGTATGAACATGGGTTCTAGGCTTTTCAACCAACCCAGTGAAGAGTGCATGTTGAATGTACCATATGATGTGGATTTATGTGAAAACTTTTATAGAATGCATGTTGGAAATCAGCAGAGAGATCACTGTAACACTAATGAAATTCGGGTTGACCCGAATGGGTTTTTTGGTGGATTCAATCAGCCTTTGTCAAATAGTGTTGGGGTTGGAGTTAACAATGAAGCTGTTCATGATTATTCTATGGGGTTTGGACAAGGATGGGATGTTCAAGATTCACTGGGACCTTCCCCTTTCCTCACGAAAAGGCATTCCAATAGTCTGTACAGTCAGGACCAAGTGGATTACTTTATGAGACTCGTGAGAGAGCAGGGGAGGGGCCATTGGAATCAAGAAGTTCAACAGCAGAGACCTTTGTTGGTGAATGATGGATCTTGTCTCAGTGATGGTTTTTATAACTACATCAACAGACGGCAATGTGGGATTCTTGAGAATTCTGGTGAGCTTTCCTCTCACCTTACTAATCCCATGTTGGAGTTGGATTTGGCATACAAATTTGAAATGTTGAAACAAAATGCTAGAGCAATCCCAAATCCTGTTGTCAATTTAGGTTCACCTGCTTTCCCAATGACAAATACAGGGGAAGTTGAGGCTCTCAGTAGTGAAGGTAGCTTTATTTTAGATGGGATTGGGAATTGTTCCACAGGTGTAGCTGAAAAGAAATCCAATCGGTCGAAGGGCCACAAGAAGAATTCAAGAAATGATGAGATTGTGATGAAAAAGTCACCTGAGAAAGATCAGTTTTTGGATGGTCTAATCCAATGTCAAGAAGCTTGTGGAAGTAGTTCAAGGCATGGTCAATCAAAATTCAAAGAAATTTTTGAACATGGTTGCAGTGCGGGGAACTCTATCCCATTGCCCGGGCAGCTAACTTATCGCTCATTGGCAGATTTGCAGGGTTGCATATACTCAATGTGCAAGCATCAGTTGGGTTGTCGTTTATTGCAAAGGATTTTTGATGAAGGAAGTAATCAAGATGTGGACATAATTTTTACTGAAGTCATTGATCATGTTGTTGAGCTGATGATTGATCCCTTCGGCAACTACCTTATTCAAAAATTGTTGGATGTCTGCACTGAGGAACAAAGAATGTTGGTTGTGCTCATGGTAACTAAAAAACGTGGAGAGCTTGTCGACATTTGTTTGGACTCACACGGGTAATCACATTGGCTTTTAGTGAAACTTTTGTTTCACGTTCCTAATTGAATTATCTAAATTAATACTCCTATGGTTCGATGATTGTGATGGACATATTGACTTCTCATTTTCAGCACCCGAGTAGTGCAAAAGCTGATAGAAACCGTCAAAAGCAGGCCGCATATTTCACTGATTATGATAGCCCTCAAACCCGGCCTGCTTGAGCTCATTAAGGACTCAAATGGTAATCATGTGTTGCAGCGATGTTTACAGTGCCTCAGCAATGAACATAATAAGGTTGATACTTTGGACCCTTTCATTCTTATAGTGGTTCTTAGAATTGGTGAGTAATTACTGTCTTTGAGTAACTGATTTGAACACAGGTACATGAATTTCAGTTTACTGGCCTGTTATTGCTTAGGAGTTTCCTCGAGGTGCATGAATTTCAATACCTAGCATGTCAAGTTTTGGTTTTTCCAGCATTTGTCAAGCCAAATGAAGTTATTTTGCCTATTGTTTTTCTAACTGTGTTTTCAGACTAAGTTTTCGGTCTCTAGTTTTTCATCCTCTCATGAGCTATGTCTTCGGTAGAGTACCTATTTGTTTGTCTGTTTTCGATCCTACATCTATAGGTGACTGAAAAAGAAGATATATGAAATGATTGATTCATCAATCATGTGTTTTAACTCAACAATGCCGTCTTATTTGGCGGAAAAAAACTTGTGAGCTTCTGAACGTACAATGACCAAGAATTCTATGAAGTATCCTAATAGATGATGACACTCTATAAGGTCTCTTGCAAGAACAGAAAAGCTTAAGAGAGCATACACCAATCCTGTTGACTGCATGAATAACCATATAACTGATGAGTTAAGCTCTAGATATTATGTAGCTTCTTCTTGACTAATATAGCATCATTATAGTAGTTCAAATGTTGAGGATATTCTATCCATTTTCTTTTCATATCTGTGACCGAGAAACATAAAAATGCACTTTTTGAAACACTTACTAAGATGATTGATGCTGAAGATGATGCCATTGTTTACAAACATTACATTACAGATGCAGAGAGGAAACACCCTACTTTTTCTAGTTTGATATTTTCTTGTTCAGTCCAAGCTTATCCTATTTTGTTTCCCAACTCAAAGCTGGTTTATACCCGGAGTTGTTTAAACTTACTTACGAAGGTTATATTTAATGTTAACTCGGAAAGGATAAAGTAGTAACAGAGGTAATTAAATACTCATGAAGGGGTTAAAGTTTCAGGTCAATGGTTGAGTGTGCACATAAAATCAAGTGCAAAATACTTATTTATACTTACTTGGAACCCATGCTGTGAATATGCTACTTAATTTTATTACGAAAGATGTTGGTTAATGGTGAATCAAACTTAGAGTTAATTTGAAGATGCATGCTACAACTCATAGTAGAATAATTTCTAAGGATGAGGACATGGATATATCTCCTAGATATTCATTTTGTTATTTGGTTGTGTTCACTAATAAAATGTTGGAATTTCTTATGGAGTAGTAGTGTCACTTGCATATATCTTTTGCATATTCCATTCAACAGAAACTCGGATTTGTTCCTGTTTTGTTTTTTCGCGTTTTACAAAATTGATTACTTGTTGATGCAGTTTATATATGATACTGCCGCAAAGTTCTGTGTTGATATTGCAACCCATCGCCATGGTTGCTGTGTTCTGAATCGTTGCATTGGTTATTCAAGTGGGGTGCATCGAGAAAAGTTGGTTTCAAGCATTTGTGCCAATGGGCTTCTCCTAGCACAAGATGCCTTTGGGTGAATTTCTAGAACCGTGTTTTTTCTTTTTCACTTTTTATTTGTAAGCTTTGCATGTCAATTAGTCTCTCAAAACCAGGGCAATGCATGGGTTTTGTTATGACTACAGTGATGCCTCAGAGAAAGAGACGTAGCAACTGTAGAGAATTACATGAGTAAAGTGAAAGGAGAATGGATGAAAAGGAACGCTTGGATGGGAATGCCAAATAAACTTCTAAAATTTTCTAGCTAACATGCCACCATTAACTATTGCAGATAAAATAGATGTAAGACATTTTAGCGGAGTCTTGGAGACCAACAAGGCAAGTGATAGGTGGTGACAATTCTAAGGAAGAAAGCTTTGCAAGTAAAATTTTTTGAGTTGGTTTAGCAACTCTCATGTTGAATTGGGCATAATGCAGAATAATCTGACCTCTTTATTTATTCTCTTGCTGTTTCTCTTAGTTCTTCTTTCCCTTTCTTTTTCTTTTGTTGATTCACTTGGAATAATAGGATTTCTGGTTGATTATTTCTTGAATTGGACAGTATTGCACCCCTCAAATTGATTAAAAGAAATCTTCCTTTTTATGAGTTCCTTACAGAAAGTCAAAAATTATTATGCCTTTGATATGTCTCTTTCAAGATTCTCACAATTACTTGTGATTGGTAAATCTTGTTCCTTGATTTCTTTATTTATTATGCATCTCTCAGAGTTGAATCTTGTTCTACATTTCTCCATGTTGCAGAAATTATGTCATCCAGCACATCATAGAGCTTAAAATTCCTTCGGCAGCAGCCACCTTGCTTTTTCAGTTTGAAGGTCACTTTGCACAGTTGTCTATACAAAAATTTAGCAGCCACGTTGTTGAAAAATGCCTCCGATTTATCGAAGACAGCCACTGCAAGATCATCCAAGAATTACTTGCTGTGCCTCATTTCGACCAATTGCTGCAAGATCGCTTTGCTAACTATGTCATTCAATCCGCACTTGAAGTTTCCAAGGTCTGTTACAATCTCAAGTTTCTAACATTCCTCTCGAAGTTTTGTAAAATGTGGTTATCGGCTTGTTGACAGGGTTCGAATAATGTCATCATATGTACTGCTGTGGACTACATTAATTCTTCATTCATTTGACAATGATCTTCTTTATTTCCTTTCTGAACCAGGGCTCGTCTCGGGCATTATTAGTTGAAGCAGTCCGTCCCTATGAAATTCTCCGAACCAGTCCGTATTGCAAGAAGATATTCTCGCGCAATCTTTTGAAGAAGTGATGTTATGAATGTTGATTAAAAGTTTTGTTGGTGTTAAAGATACCACCATGTTTTTGATTAAATCTCAATCTCTTTCTATTGTGGTGGCTGTGTAGATTACCCAACCTGTTTGTGTTGTTCATCAACTCAGACTTTGTCTTTCATAAGTTTTGACTCCATATTATGTTGTAGCATCATCAATGGTTAAAAACACTGAAAATTAGGAGATTGTACATGCAATGCAATGGGCTACTCTTTCTACATAGCTTCAGTTTTTTGCAGGTTGTAACTCCTTGCTTCTAAATTCTAATGTACAAAAATTTGACAAAATGAAGTTTCTTTTTGTCCTCCAAACACCATAGTCTAGCTCCTCTTTTCTTGATCAATATTTGCATTGGATATGATATTCAAATATGATGAAAATGGGTTCCTTCGCTTCTTCAAATCAAGGATTTGGAAACCGAAAAAGCTTCAAAGACATTGGATCATAAAATTGAAAAAAGTCGAGTAAAATGTAACTTCAGAAAACTCTTGTGAATTCTAGTATTTTCTTCTCTAAGGTTACTAAAAAACGAAATATTTGATATGAATTATGACCCATAGATGATTCCAAGAAAATATTTCTTGAACAGTTATACCAAATAATGGGTGTAAAATCATCAAATTGAACCAATCAAAGAAAATTCAAGCCTACACATTTGATAATCCTTTTTACTTAACACAAAACCAGAGACGCCAGCACTAACATTTAAGCACAAGCTTCAACATACGCCATATTATTTAGGATTATTAACTTTGTCAAACCAAAATTCAAGGAATCACACTACCACAAAAACAAACATGGCAAACTGTAGTTGGAAGATTAAGGAAGATGGCAGGCGTATAATGCCATCAACATAAAACCATACATATAATCCATTATTCCTCTTCAAGCATCATCCTCACCAATCAGAGCAACCAGCATTTTCTCATAATCTCCATGGGTGTCCTTTGTAATGGCACGCCCCAGAGGCACGCTGTTCCTCTTGTGGTACAGGTCCTTAATTATCTTCAAATCAACCTCTGCCCTTGTAGCTACAACTCTAGAGAGGGCACCTTCATCAGTCCCACGCCTGTTGATTGCTTCTCGCAGAACCTTCTCAAAGTAGTTCTCAGGGTAGACCAGGCATTCAAAAGTGGCCCTTAGTATTGGGAGGAACTCATTGTCATCATCATGTTCCAAATCCTGCCAACAGAAACGGTCTTTTCAGCACATTTGTGGTCATGTTTTGATGTGTTGTTGAGAACGTGAATAGAAATATAATAGAAGAATCTGCCAATCTGTAATTGAATTCGTTTCATTTGCATACCTTGATTATATCATTCCCGAACTCATTCTTGTATTGATTCAGGGTTGCATTCACCTGCGCTTTGCTCCTTGTGGCCACAATTCTAATCACATCATCATCACTGTAATGCTTTCCCTTTATTTTCTCATGCAGTATCTTAGCCTCAGTTTTTGCTAGAGTCATGTTTACCTCATCACCAACATACCGATATGAGCTCACCAGTGGTAAAAGGAGCTGAAAGTTAAAATGTTAGATGATCAAGCAATATGAAATCAAGAAATGTTGCAGTCATACTCCAAAAGTACTTTCTGCGTCGCAAATTTATATTACATAATATATGAAAGAACTTAACATCCCGTGTGGACATCAGTCCTCATTATGCCAACATCACTAGGTAATCTTTTCTACCTTTTCAACAAAATAAACCATAGACCTGATTTTTGTGAGATATTAGCTCTGGTATGTATTTTATTTTGTTCAAATAAACAAGGGACATGCAAGTACAGACAGTAAGATGTAATGACAACACTAGTCCAAGATAACTGTCGCTTTGTCTACCGCTCTCACCAGTAGTAAACTGATTGCAGTAGCACAAAAGCTTAAAATTTGCACATAAATCTACACTAGATCCAAGGAAAATTTAAATTTCGTGACACGTAAGTCAACAAAGAATATCTGATACTCAGAAACTACATCGCAGAACTACTCTGCAAGTTACCTTACGAAACTCCCCTGTTGTGTGATAAGCAACATCCTCTTCAAGGGATTTTTTATAACGAGCATGATAAGCTTCCCTTGCCAAAACTAATTCTTTTGGTGACCTTGTACAGGCTATCTCCACAAGAACTTGATTGCTTTTTGTCCACCTCTTTGTGGCTTCATTGGCCAAAAGTGCATCACGTTCAGTAGGGTCCAATGTCCAAAGCAAGATAATTCTCTAAAAAGAAATCAACCGCATTAGCCTTCACTTTTGTACCAAAATAATTGCTTCCTAACAGAAATCTTAATAAAAATTAAATGATCCAATAAAAAAAATAGTATTATAGATTTCCATTAATCAATCAATGGAACTCATCATGTAAATAGAACAAGAACATGAGTAGACTGACCTCAAAATCATTTGAAAGTTCCTTGTCTAGTGCTTTAAGAAGATCTTCCCCATAAGTCTCAGCATAAGTATGTCGAATTGACTTTCTTTGGCCAGCATTCCTGTGAGCCAAAATGGATATGATCAAATTCTCATTTGTTCCCCATCCTGCAAAATGTAAAATAAATGTAATTTTGGTGAGGTTGACAGTTCAAAAAAGAGAACATCAAATGTAATACTGATATACTAAAACGTACAGAAAAATCCCCCAAAAATTTTTCATCCCTACATAAGCAGAAGAAGACTCTTGAAGAAACACAATATCAAGTTCTTTTACAGGCTTACAGCAACTTACTATTATTAACGCTAATGTAACCAAAAAACTTGAACAGCAAAGTAGTTATGATAGAATAAGAATCAAGGCCCCTATTATGAATCTCTCGAGCTAAAATTGTTCAGAACATCTGCAATATCTCAGGTTTGAGTCGTAATCAGACAAGAGCACTATATCCCAAAAATATGATGCAGATCACATCATATACCTCTACAAAAAAACAACATGATCACACACAGAGGACTATAGACTAAGCAAGATTTTCAGTCATAGAAACAGAACAAAGTAGAAGTTGTTACATAAGTTCATCAAGAAACAGGGGAAGCCAACAAGTAAATCGACATCAAGAAACTTAAGGATCATACAACAACAGAAGGATCAGGACATAAAACAGTGAAAGCCCCTTTCACCATGAAAATCTATGTCTGTAACAATGATAACCTTCAGTGATCAGGTCAGTTGAGTACTAAGAAACTCAAACAAGAAATACCATTTGACGGATCATCTGAATCGGTCAAAACAAATACGATCCAAATCCAAATCAGTTCAAGAAAAGATTAAATCTTTACAGAACATTCTTAACAAAAAAAAAAAAAAAGAAACCCATAACAAAACACTCATCGGAAACCATAAAAAAAAACAGTGATCTTGATCTTGATCATGAACTTCAGAAATGTCCAAGATCAGAAACGATCACGAAGAACCCACGAAAAAAAAACACAAAGAAAGACGAAAGGATCACAGTAATAGAATACAAAGACCTTTAAAGGCTTTGCTGAGCTGTTCACAGTCTTCAGCAACTGAGGGAACTTGGCTCGGTACGATCAAAGTCGCCATTCTTGATGTTTGAACTTGAAGAGAGCAGCAACTCAAAGAGAGTGTAGTGTGTGAGTGTGTGTAAAAATGTGCGTAAGATTAAGATCAGGTCGCTATTGCTATTTTAAGAGGTATCAAAGACCATGGAAAATGACACATAGGATCTGAAGAATTTTTCTTTTATTATTATTATATATTTTGTTATGGCATTTCCTGCAGTTTCGCCACATATCATTCATACGTGCCATACTTTGTATTATTGCTCTTTTTCTTTCTCTTTAGGAAACATTTTTTTGTCATTTTCTCGTATTTGTGACTGAGACCTCTCACATTAGTATTTAGAAGTTGCCAAATGGCAATATTTGAAGGAAAATATTGTGATTTTGTTGCGTGTGGAGTGGATGGAATTATTAAGACATCTAATTAATCATTCGTGTTTTTCTTTTATTTGGCCACCCCATCTACTAAATTTCTTCTTTTTTTTTTTTGTCTTAAAAAAAAATTGAGACTCAATTGTTTGGGGGTCATTTTTAAGAGTTTTGTAAAGAAATACAAATTGTTGTCCTTGATATGAACAAATGTTTTAAAAGAAAAAGATGGATCTTGGATGCGACTTTATAAATGGATATTCCAAAGATTAGGTCCCATTTTTTTACCAAATGCCACTCACTTTTTCATGTTTATGCTTTTGCTGACCCACGTAAGATCTTAATATAATCAAAGGCATGGGTTTGAATGAATGATTCTTGAGCCAGCTATGATAAAAAAAAAAAGATTTGTTTTTTTGCCATAAATGTCTAAGATGATTGGGCTTTCTATCTTCTTGCTTATCTTTCTCAATTGTATTTGCCATTTGGTATGAATGAAAAAGTTGTCAATGCAAAAGGACAGTAGTTATTCCAAGCAAAGTCAATGATGCAAAGAAAAATTTCCCTTAAATGTGTGTATAAAATGAATTAAGGGATAAAAAAAAAGTCAGCATAGGGTTTTGATTACCCTATTAGACAAAGTGGTTGAGAACATGTAAAGGGGTCAATTAGTATTTGCATGGAGAGTTGTAGTAGTTCATCAACAAGTGCTGTTGGATTGAGGGAAAGGGAGGGAAAGGGAGGGAAAGGAAAGGAAAGTAAATGAGTGGAAAGGAAAAGAAATTAGATTAGAGGAAACCGATTTACTTCCAACCTGTTTGGATAAATTGGGAAATAAAGGAAAAGAAAGGAAAGGATATACTAAAAACATTATGTGAAAAATTTAAAACTATTATTTATGGATATCTTTGATGATGTTTTATAGTATGATGTTGTATATCTATATCTTTATGTTGGATGATGATTGTAAACTTAGATAAAATAATTTTTCTATTATAGCTAAATTATTTTAGAGTTTGGATTTCTTTTGGTAGTCTTGGTCTATCATTTGTTAAGTAAATGTAATTTAATTTAGTCTGTATTTTCTTTTATAAAGGTATAAGAATGGAGATATACTTCTTTAGCATTATTAATCACAAATATAATTTAAGAAAAAAAATCATATAATCAATAAAATAAAAATATATACACACAACAATTTAAAAAAAATTATTAATTTGAGATAAACTTGTTATTTTTGTGTGAAAATCTAAAACTATTATTTAAGGATAGTTTTGATGATGTTTTATAGTATAATATTGTATATCTATATCTTTATGTTGGATGATGAATAAAACCTAGATAAAATAAATTTTCTATTATAGCTAAATTATTTTAGAGTTTTGATATTCTTGTAGCATAAATTTGGTAGTTAAAAGTTTATTAAATTAAAAAATATCGAAATTAGTAAAATTTTGTAAATTAAATCAAATTTAAATAGAGTAGAACTCTATTATTATTTTATGGGTAGCTAGAATTTGTAATATATTGAAATTCTAGTTTATTATGAAGTAATAATTTTATAATCTTGCAACCAATTAGAAGTTAATAAAGTTTTAGACATCAAATAAAATTCTGATAATATTCTAATAAATGTTGATAGTAATATCAATTGTACTAGGATTGAAAGATTGCCTCCAAGTTTGTCCTATAAGTTTTAAATGATAATTTACGTTGTAATTTTTAAATTAAAGTTTAATAATAAATTATTAATTATAAAAGAATTATCGTTTCCTTCCGTTTCCACCCACTTTTGGACGGAAAGAGAAATGGACTAAACTAGTTATATCTAATCCCTCCATCCCCATCCCCCCCCCCCCCCCCCCCCCTTTCCTTTCCTTTCCCTCACTAAAAAAATATCCAAACGCAAAAATTCTAATCCGTCATTTTCCTTTCCTTTCCTTTCCCTCCCTTTCCCTCAATCCAACATAGCCTAAATGTGTGTATAAAATGAATTAAGGGATCAAAAAAAAGTCAGCATAGGGTTTGATTACCCTATTAGACAAAGTGGTTGAGAACATGTAAAGGGGTCAATTAGTATTTGCATGGAGAGTTGTAGTAGTTCATCAACAAGTGCTGTTGATTAAGTGAAAAAAAAAAAGTGCTGTTGATTAAGTGTACATTATTTGTTTTTGAACAATAAAAGTCACAATGTTATAAAGAAATTTGGAATTTGGAACACTTATGATGCATTTACAGAATCTTATTGGTAAAGCAGAATTTAGACCCCAAACATCTCTAACAGGTTTCCAGTGAACTGATTCCCATTGAAAAGGGCTCGAAGTAAACTTGAGCAGTTCTTCAAGCCTTTAGGAATTGGACCTGTAAACAAGTTGTCGAATACAGAGATATTTTGAAGCACCCCACCATTGCATATCTGTTCAGGCAGATGACCAGAGAATTGATTTTCAGAAATGATGAGAGCAACTAACTTGCTCAAATTGCCAATCTCTTGGGGAATAGAACCAGAAAGGCTGTTATTACGAAGATACAAGTACTCCAAATCACTCAAATTACCTAATGTACTAGGAACAGGACCAGTTAGCTGATTATCGCTTAGTTCCAGATCGGAAATGAACTTCAGATTTCCTATCTCCTTGGGGATTGAACCGGTTAACTGATTATCATAGAGGTGCAAAAGATTCAAATTGGTAAGATTACCAAGTGATGCTGGGATTGAGCCATTGAGCTTATTGCTAAATATGCTCAGTCTCTGAAGCGATGTTAGTTTCCCAAGCTCAGGAGGAATGGGACCAGAGATGTTATTTCTGTAAAGAAACAATCGCTCTAGTTTACTCAAGTTACCAAAAGAAGCCGGAAGTGGACCTGTGAACTGGTTTCCGTTCATGTAGATATAAAGAAGATTGCCAAGATTTCCTAATTCTGGAGGAATGGGGCCTGAGAGTAGTAGATTGTTATGGAGATACAAGTATGTCAAGTTTTTCAAATTTCCAATGGAAGCAGGGATGAAGCCTTCAAGTTAATTCACAGCCAAAGCTAGATCAGTTAGTGAGCTTAATTCCCCTATCTCATCAGGGATTGAGCCATTTAACAGATTCCCATTGAGGTGAAGTGTTTCAAGATTTTTCAACAAGCCAATTTCATGTGGGATTTCATTAAACAACAGATTTTGCTGCAAATCAAGATAAATGAGCTTGGAGAGGTTAGCTATCTGAGGTGGTATGCTGCCAGAAAGTTCATTCACGGCTAGATCAACATATTCAAGATTCGGGAGGGATGAAAAAGGGAAGTTGTTAAGTGTACCATTAATACTTGAATCTGAGAGGTTCAACCTGTTGACACTGCCTTGGATGCACGAAACACCATACCAAGCGCAGGGGCTGGCATTTGATTCTGGAATATTAGAAGAATTCGAAGCATTTGTAGGCTGGAAATTCCATGAAGTTAGCAGTGCATTATTGGGATTCTGAAAACTGGATTTCCAATTGAAAAGAGCAGCAGCCTCACTTTCAGCAGAAGATGAAACACTTCCCTGGAGAGAAAACAATGTCGAAACAACAAGAACTAAGTGAAATACGAAGAACCCTTTTCCCATGAGAAAAGAAGCCATGATTTCTTTGTTATGTACAACTCAAAACTCAAGAATCAAAGATGATTCCAACTTTCCCAAGTTGTTATAAAATGCTTTGAATGATATAGAATTCTCTGATATTTCTCATTCTTGTGTGTAATACTTGTGGGGGGTGGGTTGGAACTTGGTTGAAACTTCAAACTTCTTAAAGATGTCACCTATACGTTCATTATCTTTTCACATAAGCAAGGGAAATAAAATATTGCCTGAGCTTTTTCCACCTTTCATTTTTTCAATAAATTAATGAAGGAAACGACATTCATTGATACAGAGAAAAACGTTGGTTTTTGACTAAAGGCTCCATTTCATACTTGTCTCAAATAAGAATCAAGAACACACGACTAAAACTCATCATCTAAGAACCGGGAAAAAACGTGGTGGACGCATAGATAAATTGCAGAAAAAAACAAAGGAGATGTGGATTTGTTCACATGGAAATTCATCAAAGATTAAAGAAGTTTGAAAAGTGGTGATACACTAAGTCAATAATAAACTAAACTGAAAAAAAAAAAGTTCACATTACTGAAAATGACACTATAACATAAATATGTTGAAAAATTAAAATAATAGCTTTACAAAATACTAGAAGAATGATGTCAAACCAAGCCATATATATATACTAGTCATTGGCAAGCCGCACAAAGTGCAGCAGCCCAGAGTTGTATTTTGAGTTTTATTATTGGCCCAGTTAAGTTTATTAATTTTATTAATTCTTTCATGGGGTATTCTATCGAGTCAAAACTCTAAATGTTTGTTAAGGTATTATGCTTATTTGTTAGGCTAGGTTTTTAATATTATATAGTCGGAAGTTCGCACATGAATACTTGCAGCTTTGGTTTATAAGTGCTACTAAATTGGAAATTACAATTGGGCAAAAATTATGTCTGGTTTGCCGATGTTGATTCTGATTTATGTATCGCTGAATTTTGTGAATAATCTGTTAGTTCAAAATATGATGGATGTTGTAGATGTGTCAACCCTTTTTCCTTCGTAAAGCAACGGTTTTTCCCATTTGTTTGCTTCGATTTTGAAAGGTTTTTCTCCTGTTCTTTACTAAATTCTAGTATACCATAAGTCTAAATCTGGGCACATAGTTTGCTAATATTTAATGGGGAAGCTAAGTTTTCCTTTTATGTGTTTTTAATATGGTTTTTGTGCTTGTCTTTCTCGTATTCTTTTTTTCGCAGGGATTTGTTTAGATGTGATAGCGCCTACCGATGTAAAAATATGAGGGCCGATGCAGGGAGTAGCATTTCTGAAGCTTAGCAAGAGAAACAGTAACAATTAGCAAGAGAAACACGAAATGAATCTGATTTGTAAAGCACTGAAAAGCTCGACTGAAATAACAATATTTTGGCTAGCAAAGTAAGAACGAGGAAACGATAAAACAGGTATATTAGTAAATATGTTAAAGCGCTAAGAGTTTAGATATTTCTATATTAATTTTTTGGTATTGACGTATATGAATAACCTTCAAATAACCTTGCAACCTGTGATTGTTAAGAGGCTTTTCCTTTGTATTATAATGCTATACGCAAAATTTGTATATATGTTCTGCTTCTTAACATCGAGAAAACATCTATACATCTATAATAATATGTTGGAATTTTAAAATGTGATAAATAGAAAGAATGAATTAATGAATTTGGTACCTAAGCAATTATATTTATTAATATACGTAGCAAGATAGCTTTATGATAATATTAATAGTAATTGTAAAAAGAGCTAAAGATATTTAGAAGGAAGCCATAATTGATGCGTTTTTAAAAGGTGTTAAAGCTAATATATGGTAGATAACTGAAGTACTCATAATTAAGCAAACATTTGTAATAAACAAAAAAACAGCATAATTTATATTGAACAAAGCAAAATACGTAGACAACCAACTTTACACAGAGTTATAATAGATTAAAACCACAACTGAAGTTCAGTATGTTGATTGGAAGCAAAAATGATTATTTCTCGATTTTACCTTGTATACTTTCTTTGTCAAATACTTCTTCCAATTCTCTTTTTGCTCGCGTACTTGTTGTGATAGTACTTGTTTCTATTTTTCTTTCGGAAGCTATGGTCTCTTTTGCTGGAGCATGTATGACATCTGGCTGCAGAGGAGCATAGCTCATCTTTTCAATTTATTGTAATGTCAGAACCTTTATCTGTATCGCCTTGAAATTTCTAGACTATTGCAATATCTGTAGATGTTCCTGCTTCTGTGCTTTGTAATAATTTGGAAAATTGGTCTTTTGTGGGTAGGCATGTTATGACATTATATCGTGTTACCTATCCTATTCTCGTCATGAAGCTACTAATCGTAAATGGAATAGTAGCTTAAGGCCATCAAATTTGTCGTTAAAAGCATTGTAATCCACCTGTTCATGTTGTACAGTAAAGTATTGGTCTTTGAATTAATAGCATTATAGTATAAAAAAGTACAAATATTACACAAGGATAATACATATATGTACATCGTTTTCCATATTTATGAATTGGTCAATTGTCAATCTCTGCAATAATTCAGCATTTATTTGGTCAATTGATGCTTGTAAACTTGCAGACCTATCAAATAGCTGAATTTGAAATCAAAGCCTGCCAAAAGTTTTGCCTAATATATTTTAGTTGCTATATGAATTGATTTGTTACTATAGTTTCTCTTCTAATATGCATCTTACTGAATCTGAGGTGCTCTACATGTTGCGGCACAATATAGGCAAGTAAATTCCATATCAAGTTCTGCACCAGTAGTTTTTGATCAATTTGGATAAATCAGATAATAGAATTTCTGAGTTGGGTTCTCTATGTTGACTTTAGCTTTCACCCAGTATGATTTGATCTACAGGTAAGACAAGAAATGTTTAATTTTTTTGCTCTGTCTATATAAGTACTTAAATATATATCTGGGTAATAGTTTGACTATCAATATTATAAAGTAGAAAGAGCGAATTAATTACTATTTCAGTGATGCTTAATAATTGGTTTATATTGCAAACTTGAGTATCTAAGGGAATGCTAATAATCTGGTGTGTTTTTCATATAGCTTTTCAACCACATTCTTCTCAATATGACCTGTGTTGGCTTGTAACCTACATAGATAATAAATTAGTTCTTAAAAGCCTAAAAATAGGAAATCCATTATAAACATGTAGGGCTGCAGCTATATTCAGGCCTAGTCTTACCAGGTTTTTAGCTGTATTGCCTGTGGTAAAGGTTGTTCAAAGAGAATAATGCTATTTGACATAGTTCGTATAGAGATTCCTGAAATAAAAAAATTTGTATAGGCTAATAAATCTGCAGCATGTTAAGGCATCTTTTTTAAGTCGATATTACCATGGAATGATGTAATTGCTAATCATGTGCTCAAGATAATTGGCATTTCATGGAGACTGCTGATAATATATGGTGCCTCTGTGTGTAAAAAATCTTCCCAAAATGTAAATATTATAGGTCTGCACCTGCATAAAACCAAATTGTATTAGGGTTTATTTTTGCTTAACCTGTGATCTATAAAGTAATAATGCTCATTACTCTTCATTAAGAATGATGAATTTTTGAATATAAATGCTTCTTACCTTGACTGGTAGACATGTATCAGAGCACACATAATATCTGTAGCAAGCCATAGCTCTAAATTAGATTAAAATTTGGGACAAAGAACCAATTATAAATTTTAAATGGAACCTATCAATACATAGCTTCTTATAAACATAAGCTAATGTTAAAACAGTTATACAGTTAACTGATTTTTAGCTCAGGATTGTCCATTTTATTATCAAAGTCAGAAAATTTGGTGAAACTGTAATAATCAACTAATGACAGGTCTATTGCTTGGTTAACCTGTCTTATAAAAGCGCTTTTCTTTAGTATCATCTGATAAGAAGAAGACCCATACCACAGAAATGTTCTTACTATTGACTTTATCATCACGTTGCCAATGTAGAATGTTTTGTAGAGCTGTATGGCTCTGTCATATTGATAGACATCTTCATTATAGGCAATAGCTTGTATGCTATTTTTCTGTGGAATTAGTTTTTAGTAAATAATTTGAATAACCTGAAACTAAGATAAACAAATATGCGTAAGAATATGTCTATACCTAAACATTATTGAAAACAAATCTTTGATATGCAGCTCCTTTTTCTTTTCTAATGCGTATTGGAGTTTTCTCAACTAAAATTAGCTTTGACACACAGTTTCTAGCAGCATCTGTTAGTGCTAAAATATGGATACATCTATTTTTCATATTCTTATAAGTATATGAAAGAAACTGTCAGGTAAAAAAAGGCTTGAATTTAACATATAATAAAACATTCTATAGCAGTTATAAAAGCATTTAAATTATATATTAAAGGTAATTCTGTAAAATGATATAAATAAATACCTGGCTGACAGTGTCGAACTGAATACTTAAACATATTAACAAATGCAATCAAATCTTATCCAAATATTGGAATGGTCAATTAATGTTTATAAGTCTAATTTTACACATCAATTCAATTCAAAAATTTCAAATAGCAAGATCTATGCATGTCAATTCGAATTCTGCCTCAATAATAGTTCAAAATGTAGAAGCTGCACATTGTTTTAAATGAATAAGTTAGGAACAATTGTTGATAAAACCTTAGTATATACTTCATTCTTTGTTAAATTAGTGCTAGTAGCAATAGCAGTTAAAGGCCTGATTAGAATTTTCACCTGGTTTGCACTTTTAACCCTAGATAAAGCAACATATAATTGGTCGTGCAAAAAAATAGGTTCTTTGAGATATATACCAACAAAATATAATGTTTGGCCTTGGGCTTTGTTAATAGTCATTGCAAAACATAAACGTACCGGGAATTGTGTTCTTTTGAAGGGTATAAAGCTGAAATCATGCTTTGAACATTCAAGCATAATTCGTGGAATAAAATAGTTGTACCAATATATGAACCAGTCGAGATTTCAGCGAAAATAATATTTTTGTCGAATGCCTTACAAATAAGTCGGGTTCCATTTGACAGTCCTTTACTTGGATTGATATTACGCAATAGCATAATAGGAGAATTGATTTTCAGAATAAGTTGATGAGGCGAAAAACCTTGAGGAGTCAATGAATGCAGCAAATCTTGTTGGTCTACTTGGTCCATAGAATTAATAGCTTCATCATTTCTGTAATATATAAATTCTTCTCCCTGAAACTCAGTTATCAACATGTTATTCATCTCATGAACAAAGTCATTCCTTGTTGTAACATTTTTAGTTGCTCTGGCATTTGGCTATGTAATAACCTTATTTCACCACCAGGACAACAGAACTAAGGAGGCTCTAAATAAATTCTTTTGGCATAATAGTATGCCCAATTTGGTACATCTGGTAGAAGTTGTGCCTCAGTAATTATATTTTGCAAAAGATCAGTTGTACTCAATGTTTTTTGGTGTAGCCCTATCATCAATAAATACATAATTAACATATAACAGCAATCTAGATTGTTTTAATAAAGATTGGAACTACAAAGTCCAAACAATAGAAAAAAAACATACCTTGGCTACTGGTTGTTGTAGAATTTGAAACAGTCATAGTTCTATTTGGCTTCTGAAGGTGCTTAGGTTGTGCAGATGTTGAATCATGATCGGTTGAAACTGAAACTCTAAATAAAAGTTCTTGTGTTGTAGTTGTATCGAGCATGCTCGTAATTTGGTGTTTATTAATGGATGGTGAAGAGTTTTTTCTCCTTTTCTTGTTTTTTTAGTCTGTCGGCATTGTTGTTGCTCATTCCTGCGACCTTCAACAGAACTATATTTCCTCTTGGCTTTTAGATCTATTCTGGTAGGCTATTTTGTCTAGGAAATAGCAATTTATAAGCCACTATTATACAGGTTTTATATATTCAAAGTGCTAACTCGTTATATATTATGGTTAAAAAACCAAACAGATTTAGATTTGTAGTTCAGTATTTCTTCTTTGCCTGAACTTAATAGTAGGCATTCTGTAATAACCTTCTCCCTTAGAAAAGAACTATATATATATATATATATATATATTCATAGTAAATCAATATCTTAATAATAAAATTTTTTTAAGGCCTCGAAATCTCTAGGCTTACTTTAATTCTTAGTAAGAGAATGTGCAGAATATATTTGCCTTTATACATATGTATAATGTTCTGTCGGTATTAATCTATACATAAGGGTAGATCCAAAAAGTACTAATTAATATGTTCAGGCATATTTGGACACAAGTTTATACACAAATTCCAGAGATGACTTAGCCATGATTTTGTAGAGCTATTAACATATCTTAAGAGCTAACTGTAGCCAAAAAACATAAGCCTAACTAATAAGCATAAATTACAAATTATAGTATTAAACAAAAGACTACATATAATGATTTAAAACCAGATTTATACACATAAATACCATATATATATAGTCATGATCTAAAGCTAAACGCACGAACAGTTCAATAGGTAGATAACCAAGCTACATAGTTTGAAACCGCCAAAGCCGAGTTGATTGCTAGCAACTATATACTTCCAAATAGCAATAATAAGTGCAGAGAGTAAACTTGAAACTGTAAATGTTTTTGTAAAACAGTGTGCAATTATTGTTTGTTAAGATTGAAACTAAACTTTATAACAACAAGTTTATAGGTTTGCCGACAAAAATGAGAAAGTTGTAGCTTGGCATACGGCCAATATATAAAGCCGCAACCAAAACTTTATAACTTAATACTGATACAATAAAATAAAGAAGGTTTTTTTTTTTTGCATTTGGGTTTTAAAAAGAGGACCGAATAATAGGATGCAGTAAATCAATTTTATAATCAGGTATATATATTTTTCCCTTCCATAATTGTAATTTCATAACCCCAATAAAGATCTTTCATGGGTGTGCTGTTTAATAGTAAACCATTTTTTGTACGCAATTCTATAAAAAAATATAATTTGGGATCTCATAATATTAATAAAGTTGTAATAATCTTACATCGGGAAGATAAATTTGGGAGACAAAAGCTGTGAGCAATTCGTCAACAAAAGTTTGCAACTTTTGGACTATCTAATGATAACACTTTTGATGCATTTACAAAATCTTATTGGTAAAGCAGTACATTTCTCTTCTCACTATGTCAAAAAGAGCTACTTCTATCCTATTATCATGCTATGCACTATGCAGAAGAAGATCCAGCTCAGATTAGATGTAATATGACTCTGGTTTAGGCAGCACAATTGCTGAATGCTATTTCCTCTAAATCAACTGCATTTTCCTTTACCATTTCCTCTGTCGTTGCTGCATTCTGTACCTTTGCTGAACCGAAAGAATAGGAGTTAATAAGTTGAAAAGGAGCCAAATTAGCCTCAGAGAACAAGCAAAACTAGAAAGATGCCAAGTAAGATAAAAGGAAATGAACGAGTATCGAGCCATCGAACGCCTTTAATTACTCACCAAGTTGTTGCATAGATGATGTACCGATTGATAATAGCTCAGAGACCTCGTACATACTTGGCCTAGATGCTGGATTGGCAACCAAACATCCTCTTGCTATTTTGATGATGCATATCAGAACCTCTTCAACTTCTTTGATGGGATAAGGAAGCCGGTGATCCAACAAGTCTTTAAGTTGCAAGTTTCCAGGTGTAGGACACATTATATGAGAAATGTAGTCACCTGGATACTTCCCATTGATGATTTCCAGTGTCAATATTCCAAAGCTATAGACATCACATTTTTCAGTCACTCCCATTGTGTAGGCAAACTCTGCAAGTAAACAAAAAAAAAATATCATTCATGCTCACAGTATATAACCTCTTAATTCATTGACTGGAAAAATGATCCATTACCTGGTGCAATGTATCCATATGTTCCTGCTAGCGCACTCCAATGGGATGAGTCTTTATTCAGTAGCTTAGCAGTGCCAAAATCAGAAACACGAGCTTCATAATCTGAATCAACCAAAATATTGTTGCTTGATATGTCTCGATGAACTATTGGTGGTGTGCAGTCGTGATGCATGTAAGACAAAGCATAAGCAACACCCTTAATGATATTCACCCTCTTTTGCCAATCCAAAACCTTAGCTGTTTCTTCTCTGCTAAAAATGTTCGACAAGCTGCCTCTCTCGAGGTACTCGTAAACCAACAATGAGTGTTTGGCATTTGAGCAGAAACCATAAAGTTTTACAATGTTTCTATGCCTGATATATGTCAATGCTTTGATTTCACTCAAGAAATCATTACGGTCTGTCATATCAGACAAGGGATGAAGTCTCTTTACAGCTACAACATTCCCTGATGGAAGCTTTGCCTTGTATACACTTCCATAACCTCCTTCTCCAATGCAAAATCTTGCATCGAAATCCTCGGTGGCTTTTAATATTTGCCTATACATCGTTCTGCCATCAGATGCAGTTATAGAGAAAAAGTCATCACCAAATACATCCGTATCTTCAGCTCTTGATTTTCTCTTCCTTCGCTCATACAGAAGGAACATTCCAACAAAAGCACAGAGAAGTAAGAATGATCCCAGTAGAGGGAGCAAAATTATAAGAACAAGCTTCCTCCCCTTGTGTTTTTCACGACTTCCCTCCAGAGGAGGGCCTTCACAGGGTTGTAACCCTGTAATATTCCCACACAAACCTTTATTTCCCTTTAGTTGCTCTATGGTGACATTCGTGAAGGCTTTGCCATCCGGAAGAGGACCTTCTAAGTTATTGAAAGAGACGTTTATATTCAAAGAACTAGGCAATGCATCCAAAACCTTTGGAATGAGACCAGAGAGATTATTGTGGGAAAGATCTAACACTTCTAGACTTTGCAAACTTCTAAATTCCGATGGGATCATTCCTACAAGGAAATTGTGGCTAAGATCCAGTGAGGTAAGTTGAACTAGCTCACCTAATTGAGAAGGAATGTCTTGGCTCAAAATATTGTAGCTTAAGTTTAAACCAACCAATTTCTGGCAGTTTCCTAAAGTTGCTGGAACTGAACCATTCAATGAATTTGTAGAAAGGTCCAGAAACAGCATTTGAGTCAGTGATCCTAGTTCTTCAGGTATACCACCAGAGAGTTGATTATCTTGAAGATATAGATTTAGCATAGAAGTCAGCTTCCCAAATTCTTTAGGAATCTCCCCAACTATCTGATTTGAAGAAAGATTGAGTACATGTAGCTGAGTTAAACTTCCAAGTTCAGGTGGTAAAGCACCTGAGAGGCTGTTTCCTGCAATCTTCAATGTTGTCAAGTTGTAGCATTTACCCCAGTCAGCGGATAATTCACCATAGAACTGATTGTTGCTAAGATCCATGAAATCCAACTCTGGATAGACCCCAAGCATCTCTGACAGGTTTCCAGTGAACTGATTCCCATTGAAAAGGGCTCGAAGTAAACTTGAGCAGTTCTTCAAGCCTTTAGGAATTGGACCTGTAAACAAGTTGTCATATACAGTGATATTTTGAAGCACCCCACCATTGCAAATCTGTTCAGGCAGATGACCAGAGAATTGATTTTCAGAAATGATGAGAGCAACTAAGTTGCTCAAATTGCCAATCTCTTGGGGAATAGAACCAGAAAGGCTGTTATTACGAAGATACAAGTACTCCAAATCACTCAAATTACCTAATGTACTAGGAACAGGACCAGTTAGCTGATTATCGCTTAGTTCCAGATCGGAAATGAACTTCAGATTTCCTATCTCCTTGGGGATTGAACCGGTTAACTGATTATCATAGAGGTGCAAAAGATTCAAATTGGTAAGATTACCAAGTGATGCTGGGATTGAGCCATTGAGCTTATTGCTAAATATGCTCAGTCTCTGAAGATATGTTAGTTTCCCAAGCTCAGGAGGAATGGGACCAGAGATGTTATTTCTGTAAAGAAACAATCGCTCTAGTTTACTCAAGTTACCAAAAGAAGCCGGAAGTGGACCTGTGAACTGGTTTCCGTTCATGTAGATATAAAGAAGATTGCCAAGATTTCCTAATTCTGGAGGAATGGGGCCTGAGAGTAGTAGATTGTTATGGAGATACAAGTATGTCAAGTTTTTCAAATTGCCAATGGAAGCAGGGATGAAGCCTTCAAGATAATTCACAGCCAAAGCTAGATCAGTTAGTGAGCTTAATTCCCCTATCTCATCAGGGATTGAGCCATTTAACAGATTCCCATTGAGGTGAAGTGTTTCAAGATTTTTCAACAAGCCAATTTCATGTGGGATTTCATTAAACAACAGATTTTGCTGCAAATCAAGATAAATGAGCTTGGAGAGGTTAGCTATCTGAGGTGGTATGCTGCCAGAAAGTTCATTCACGGCTAGATCAACATATTCAAGATTCGGGAGGGATGAAAAAGGGAAGTTGTTAAGTGTACCATTAATACTTGAATCTGAGAGGTTCAACCTGTTGACACTGCCTTGGATGCACGAAACACCATACCAAGCGCAGGGGCTGGCATTTGATTCTGGAATATTAGAAGAATTCGAAGCATTTGTAGGCTGGAAATTCCATGAAGTTAGCAGTGCATTATTGGGATTCTGAAAACTGGATTTCCAATTGAAAAGAGCAGCAGCCTCGCTTTCAGCAGAAGATGAAACACTTCCCTGGAGAGAAAACAATGTCGAAACAACAAGAACTAAGTGAAATACGAAGAACCCTTTTCCCATGAGAAAAGAAGCCATGATTTCTTTGTTATGTACAACTCAAAACTCAAGAATCAAAGATGATTCCAACTTTCCCAAGTTGTTATAAAATGCTTTGAATGATATAGAATTCTCTGATATTTCTCATTCTTGTTTGTAATACTTGGGGGGGGGGGGGGGGGGGGGGGGGGGGGGGGGGGGGTTGGAACTTGGTTGAAACTTCAAACTTCTTAAAGATGTCACCTATACGTTCATTATCTTTTCACATAAGCAAGGGAAATAAAATATTGCCTGAGCTTTTTCCCTCATGTCAACCTTCCATTTTTTCAATAAATTAATGAAGGAAACGACATTCATTGATACAGAGAAAAACGTTGGTTTTTGACTAAAGGCTCCATTTCATACTTGTCTCAAATAAGAATCAAGAACACACAGACTAATACTCATAATCTAAGAACTGGGAAAGAGCGTGGCGGACGCATAACCAGATAAATTGAAGAAAAAAAACAAAGTAGATGTGGATTTGTTCACATGGAAATTCATCCAAGATTAAACAAGTTTGAAAAATACTGATACACCAAGTCAGTAATAGACTAAACTGAAAAAAAAAAAAAAAAGGTCACATTATTGAAAATGACATTATAACATAAATCTGTTGAAAAATTAAAATAGTAGCTTTACAAAATACTGAGGAATGATGTCAAACCAAGCCATTTATATATATATTCCATAAATAAATAACATAGCATTAAAAAACAGATGGTAAACAAAAGCCTCCAATTTTGACATTTTCTCTTCTAATTCTTTAACTTGATATCATAAATTGAATGAGTTTTGTTATATATTTCGGGTAATTGCTGATTGTAGAACGAGTTGTTTGGGGGAAGAAAGCTACAAAAGTACAATTAACAACAGCGTTCTTGTTGTTTTGTTTCTCTCCACTGCAACAAAATTGTAGTGGTTTTGAATTTCCAATTCTCCAGTTCTGAGCTACAATCCCAGATATGAATATATGCATTCTGTTTCCAGATAATTTGTTCCTTCTTCATTTGTGCTCCTGAACTAATGATCATAATACTAACATTTTGTGTTTATACCCTCGTCATACTTCTTCATCTCAATTTTTGATAGGCTAACAAATCACTCATAGTTAACATTTTAATCTTGCAAATCAAAGCCTCAGTCCAAATGAATTTATCATCCACTGTTCCCAGTTGTAGGAAAAGAGTGCCAAATCCCTTCTAAGTTTTTGAAGTCCTCACACATTGGAAAAGAACGGAAGTGATACAGTTAGAGTGCAATTAATCAAGAAACTTGCAAATACCGAGTAAGGATTAGTTGTCGAGAGGTCAAGTAACCTAACAATTTTATTAAAAAAAAAAGTATGAGAAAATCACTCAAAAGCTCTATGAACAAGCAGCAAAATACGGGCTCTGAATTCAATACTTTCTAGCATGTTTATTTTGCATCCAAATCCCACAACTGTCTTTGAACATTCAATGATCTACTAGACTCATTTTCTATAATGCGATCTATTGTTTACTTTCCATCAATTGTCTTCTTATCATGTAAAAAAAATACTTCGCAGAATTGCGAAGGTTATAAACACAATTACAATAAAAAAATAAGGACGGTTTGCAAACAAGTTTAGATGTAAAACTCAAAGCAGGTTTAAACAACAGCCCCGGTCCTTGAATCAACTGCATCAGCTACACATTAAAGCCTGCGGGCACCAATCATCTTCTAAATGATCACATCAACGATTCTTTCTTCTAAAGTTAAAAAATCAGCAAAAGCAAGGATTGTTAAGTCAAATTAAATCCAATCGGACTCATATGGACATTTGAGTTTTTGTCATCCTTACCAATCATGACTCGGTCAGAGAAATTTGTAAAGAAACTTAAGTTTGTCACCAGCAACAAAATAAAACCACCAACAGCAAAGTAGAAACAGCATCAACAGCTGCTGCATCATCTTTGCCAATCAGCCACATTCATAAAACAACCAACAGCAAAGTAAAAACAGTATCAACAGCTGCTGCATCATCTTTGCCAATCAGCCACATTCATAAAACAACCCAACAGCAAAGTAAAAACAGCATCAACAGCTGCTGCATCATCTTGCCAATCAGCCAGATTCACTCTTCGCGAACACAACTATAGAAGGTCATAGATGGCCCATTATGAGTAAATAATACAATAGTTCTTGTCATAGCAAGCAATACGAATGCCCTAAATTCATAACGAATTAGGTGCTTAAGGAGGTGCCAAATCACCTCTGCTAATGTGGCACTGGACCAATTTCAAAATTCAAGTTACCTTTCTATGCATATTTGCAATTTCAAATGCAAGGGTTAAACGATCTCTAAGCATATATGTTGAAGTTAAGTGCAATATCACTTGAGAAGTATCCCCACAAGCAACTAATATATTGACACCAAGGATAGTTAAATTCTCAAAAGGAAAAAGGTAGACACCAAAGTAACAGCACAAGACATGTTCACGACCACTGACAATATTACCATCCACACAAACCATAGAACAGAGACTGCCACCAAACTAAATATAGAGATAGTGCAAGTACAACAATGAGAAGAGCTAAACCTCAAAAATAAGTTCGGATAATTAAGTTCTATCAAGGTCTACACACTCATAACATGAATGATCAGAAACGTTCTCAAGACTGGTATGCCAAGAACCAAGCTTTTAAGCTGAAGCTCCAGAAAATGGCATCCTGTTCACCTATTCCTACAAAAACAAACCACAAAGTACACAATCACCAATTTAGAATGAAAATTTATTGACTCCTAACGATAAATAAACAGGATATAAACTCACATCAGCATCAGAACGTGGAGATGGGCTACGAGAATCAGCTCGTCTGCCACGTGGTGAAACACTCTTTGGAGTTGGCGAGCGGTCCTTGTTCTTAAGAGCATCTGGGCTTGCACCCCGAGAAGGCGGCGTTCTGCGTGGAGACAGGCTCCTACGAGGACTGGGGCTACGCCGTGCAGGGGACACACTGCCATATATTCCAAAAGTCATGAACAGCTTAGAAAGCAACACTAGAAGGACTTGCAAAATAATATTCAGAAAGAGTATTACCTCCCATAAGAACGACTTCGACTGCGCCTGTCATCATCATATCTGCCTCTTCCACGGTCTTTGTGGTAATCAGGACTCTCACTGCGACTTCTGCTTCGCTGGCGATAATCTCTATCCCTGCCACGGCGACTTTCACGCTCTCTTCCCCTACTTCTGCTACGGCTTCTCCTCCTGTTATCTCTGTCCTTGTATTCATCCCTATGCCTGAATGTTATAGATACAAGGGAATCAACCTTCAAATTTAGAAACCATTCTTGTGGTATTAAAAACCTCAAAGAAGGGTAAAAAAATCCCGAACACATAAGGGTCAAGGGTCAACTGTTTTAATTTGAGGCCGCAATAGAACTTTAAAAAAAAAAAAAGAGATACAGTACAAGACAGATAGAATAGAAACTCTGAATACAGGATCTCAGAAAAGACCCAGATTCGAAGAGATTTCATCTTAGAAAGACTCAAAACTAGAATATTGAGAATTGTTCTTTAAATGACCAAGCAACAAGCACATAAATAAGCGCCACATTGCTGATTGGACAATGTAGACAAGACATCACAATTCCCGAACACTGAATCAAAGGTATAACAATGAAAAGAAAACATATCCAATTGCGTATGAAATATATATATAATACTATGTTGCACAAGCTATAGACCACCTCAGCTTCCCGATGAACATATGTGCAATTAATCATATCTCAGCATCATTGACAGGGCCAGTATTACCTTGGCCGAGGACTGCGGCTTCTTGACCTTCCTTTTGACTTGTATACAGGTTCCATTATTTTTCCTTTATGACTGCTGTCCAGGACAATCAAAGTTAACTCACGAAAATTATAAAAAAAGAAAAAACAAGGCAGGCATTCTTTATATTCCACAGTGATGCAACCTAGATATTTTTTGAATATATCCATGTTTTGTCTATGCCTCGGACAAGAATGACATTGAAAATTTCAGTAACCTTAACCAAACCATCAACCTACAATTTAATAATATAAACACTTGAAAACATTGAAAAGACTAACATTCTTTCCGCATTAGGCCCATACTTTGCAAACTGAACCATTATCTCTCTTCCATCAACAACCCTTCCTGAATTTAGTAAACAAAAATAAATAATGAGAAAACTCAAAGCAAAAAGAAGAGCAATAGAAAGCAAGAGACAAAGTTTCAGACAACAGCATAATGAAGCAGGTGAAAAGCTTACAAATCCGAATTTTACAACTCACCATCAAGCTTTTCAACTGCCTTCTGCGCCTCATCCTGGTACTTGTACCTCACAAACGCAAACCCCCTTGAATCACCAGTCCTAATGGTCACACATGATTCAGTAGACCAATAATCGCACACCAGACCGAGGCAAAAGTCCATTCAACGTAGACATAAAACAAAATACCAACAATTCTTTGTACAAATAGAGGTAAACCACATATACGCTTATTCATTTGATCAGTTACAAGCAAAAAAGTTAACTTATGCACGAAAAACTGAGATCAGATTGATTTCACTGGTCTTGTTCCAATCACTTTGGAATTTCTGAGCATGCTCATTAAATTCACTTCAAAGTGACTAATTACACTATTCTATATAACTCCAATTAATATCTCAATTTCTAGAGATCATGAAACATCCTTTGTAATTTTGTTCTCTAAATCAATAACCTTGGGGAGACATGTTTCTGGATGGGGGCATAAATGGAGAATGAACTAAATGGCATGGCCAAACAAAATTAACAAAAACAAGTTAAATAAATTGCCAGAGATTTCATTTACCAAAAACCCAGTTGCACAATCTGCATATGCTCCTTCCACCAACTATATTCGTTCTTACAAAGAACCATATCTGCTTATTTCACTACCTTAATATAATTTAATTTTGAAAAAAAAAATCCATGTCCTATCAATATCTGCTTCTTCCAAGGTCTTCAGGTATAAAGTTTCATGTTGCCAAAAAAGAAAAATAGAAACCCGTGGGTCGATCTATACATACTTCTTCCAAAAATTTTGAGGTAATAGGTATAACAATTTAAACATCTAGAGCCACGGGAATATATCTTCATCCAAAAAAGGATACAAGGGCACGAATTACAGCAATTCATAGTAAAATTGAACAAATAAAAGTTCAATTTTGACAAGCTTCTTAATTTAGCCCTCCCAAAAACATACTAAAAAAATCAACACGAAGTCCATATTCACAACAATTGACTAACCACTCAAAAAGCTCACTACATCACCATAAGTAAATATATAGCTCAATATACGCACAAATTTTCATAAAAACAGATAATTTTTACACAAGTCAATATACATACAAAGCAAACAACCCAATTCAAACAAATCATCTTTTTTTTGTCGAACTTATGAAAATATATACAAACAGATATATAGCGATATAAAAACAGATACTGAATCAGCTGAATAGTTATGGTCAGAGAAATAGTGAGGACCTGCGGTCACGGGGAATGAAGACATCCACGACTTTCCCGTACTTATCGAACAGCGGGAACAAATCGTCGGCGGTGGTACCTACAAACAACAGCGTTAATCAACCATCACGAATTCAAAACAAAACGAACTTTTGTAGAGGAGAGGGAGAAAGAAAGGAAATTACGAAAAGTGATGTTGAGGACGAGGAGAGAGTAAGTATCTCTGATGTCCGGAGGGCCTGATCTCCCAAAGTGCGACATCTTTTTCAGCTCTATGTGTGCAACTGTGTGAGTGTGTGAGAGAGAAAGAGGAGGAGAGAGGCGGTGAAGAAAATGTAGCTAGGGCTTCGGGGAGGTAACGCTTGGACTTGGAATTTGAGGTGGGAAAGTGTCGATGAGTTACAGTGGTGATTTGACGATTATATCCTTAATTTGTGTTGTTAATTACCCATCTTACCGGGTTCATGTGTTCTATATGGTCTAAAAAAATTCCCAGTTTATTATGAGAGAGAATGGGCCGAGCCCGTTTTCCCCAAAAGCCCACTTTCCTATAGTCTTGGACAGGATTAGTTCTTTTGAGCTCATCTTTTATGTACTTTTTTTTTTTTCCAAAAATGAGATATATTGAATTGATAAAAAAAAAAACAATTCAAAAAAACAATGTTGATGATAGATTACATAAAGCTTTTAAGTTCAATTTAAACTGATATATTGTGATTTATGTGCCTATAAATGTATAAAAAAATTTAACTATTTCTATTATTTAATAGTTTATTTAGTATATATATATACATTATTCATATTATATAATTAATATTTTAACTGAACTCTTGTCGAAGTGACGATATTTTCACCCCACTCGTTCATTTAATAATTAAGTCTAAAATTCATTTTATATTTATTTATTAAATAAACGAGCTGGAATTGAACTTTTACTTAATCGAGTAAGAATATTTTCATGAACGTTCTTATTCCTCTTCACTCCTGGTGTTGCTTTCATACTTGCAGCATGGTTTCAAAGCAAACTTCCAAACTTGTTCATGGCCAGTCTTGTATTGGAGGACATCAGTTCAGTGTTCAGGGATCAAGGCCCATAAATAAAAGTAACCGAATTATAAATATCCCCAAAAGTTTTAACAGTCTTGCAACATGAAGAAGAATTATTCGTTTGATAAGATTTCTTGTTGAGGAAAAACTTAGCTAAAAATGTACCTAATTATAACAAAGCAACAAACTACGAAACTGATTCATATTTGCTAGTACTTAACATTCCAAATATAACACTAGCTACAAGTTAATAATTGCAGATCTAATCGAACACATTATTGAAGGTTCAAATTATGAAGATTTTTATGCCGAATGGACAGTGTAAAAAGCAAAAATAAATGATAATTTAAACTTCACAAAAATTCTTATAAAATTGATTGACAATTAATTATCGTTAAAATCATAATTTTAATTTTTTTTCGTTCTTATCGCGTGTTGAAATCACGAATAACTCAAAGTTGCATGTATGAATCCACTCACCAGGAAACTAGTGAATTGAGCTTTAATTCTCAAAAAACTTTGAAAGATGTAAATGTACTTCCTACTTATAAGTTACAAGTTACAATCA
This sequence comes from Ophiorrhiza pumila, assembly GCA_016586305.1. NCBI lineage: Eukaryota > Viridiplantae > Streptophyta > Magnoliopsida > Gentianales > Rubiaceae > Ophiorrhiza > Ophiorrhiza pumila. Next base: position 31,085,861 of record BLIW01000010.1, read on the forward strand.
ACCAGACTTGAAGAAATTTTGACAAATTGTCCAACAAGGAACTTGTTAAGTACACATTTTGAACATTTCTTTAACAAGGAATTTCTTTAATGTGGCACAAGTTATAAATGCAAAATTTGGAACTTTTAAACCACCCAACTCCTCAAATTATGCTCCCCCATATAAGTAATTAATTCATTGTAAGTGTACCTGACCAAATGGCATAGAAAAATAAAGTATTTAACCTTAAATTACTTAATGTATACAAAACCTTAATAAGCGCCTTATAATTGGGGTCTGAACTTACATGACTAAAAGAAAAAAAAAAATTGGCAAACCTATATTTTCATTTTTACTTTTCCATGTCCCAAACTTCCAGATTTATATACATATATATATATATAATTTCTATCTACTTTTATAAATTTCTCTTTTCCATTATTTTGGTTATTTACCATTATGATAAACTAGTCTTAACATTCATATTTACTTTATACATAAATTGATAAAATATTTTTTTTATATTTGAATTGAAGAGTTGTCTGACCAACCAACACAATTTAACCTTTTCAACTTTTAACCTTTAAAAAGTTGTGGAGTGTACTCAACCTAAGAAACTAATCAAACATGAGAATGAGAGAAATGTAATGAGATGCCTAGCCAACAAACACACTTTAACCGGTTCCGGTTCCGGTTCCGCCCCGGTTCCGGTTCCATACCGGTTCCGGTTCCGGTTCCGATTTTGTTCCATTTTCGATTTTTTTTTTTATTTTTAGTTTCGAATTTCGATTATAATCCCACTTTTAAATTTGATTTCTATTGAAATAATGATTAAACTATTAATTGAAACTCAAATAATACAACATAATAATATACTTAGAATAATAATAGTTACAATTGAACTAAATTAATATATAGTTTTTAGATAATAGAACTAGGAAGAATTAGATAAGTGAGATTCAAGGATATAAAAATAATAAGAATATTAAAAGAATATTTGAATTATTAATTAGAATTCAACTAGTATAATATAATAACATAATTAGAATAGTAGTTAAAATTAAACTAATATATGAATTTTTTAAATAATAGAATTATGAATATTAGATAAGTGAGAAAGAAAGATATAGAAAGAATAAGAGTATTGAGAGAATGATCGAACTATTAATTGGAATTCAAATAGTATATTAGCATAATATAATAATAGAATTAGGATAATATAAATTAGAAAATTAAGTTGATACATAATATAATTGAATTAGGATTTAGGGTTTAGATTAGAGTATAATATAATTGGATTAGGGATTAGGGTTTAGGGTTTAGATTAGAAAATTAAGTTGATATATAATATAATATATAAATGATAAGACTCATAAGAGATTAAGAGTATTGAAAGAATGATTGAACAATATAATTAGAATAATTAATTAAAAAAATTGATACCCTAAACCGTAAACTATAAACGTTAAAACTTACAATATAAAGATTAGAAAACTAAGAAATTATGTGATAAAAATGAAGTGGTATAAAAAACTAAGAAATTAAACCATGGCCACGGTTTATAGAAATATTGAAAGAATAATATATTAAAAACAATAATAAATAATTTAACTAATAATTATAATAGAAATAATAAATAGAATTGAATTTTATAGAATTTTGATGCTTGAGAAAGTGAGATTAAGAGAATTAGAATATTGAAAAAGAGGAGTAGAAATTGTGTGGGAAAAATGAAAAATTAAGGGGTATTTATAGATTAGAAATTGTAAAAAAAAAAAAAAAAAAAAAAAAAAATCACGGTTTGGAACCGGAACCGGAACCGCCGGTTCCGGTTCCAAAACTCAAAAATATGAACCGTAACCGAACCGCCTATGGGCGGTTCCGGAACCGCCTATGGGCGGTTCCGGAACCGGAACCGTGGGTTTGGCCATCTCTACTTTAACCTCCTCTCCTTTTAACCTTTTAACCTTTCCAAATTAGAGATCATTAACACCCATAATAATTTTCTATTTTTTATACCAATGATTGAGAACTACTGCTACAAATATACTATAAATATATATATATTGTGACATCAAGACTTGAACTACTCATGTGGGGAAACTAAGTTCTTAATAAAAGCTCTTCTTCTATTGTCCAGAATCCCAGATACAAGCACAAACTAATCAGAGAAAAAAAAACCCAGAAATTAAAAAAGTTTGGTACTGCATTAACAGTACACAACTCGCAAGAGGGATGGGTGTAGGCGTTGGTGGTGTTGTTGATCTTGCAGCCAACAGCCATGGCTCAAGGAATGGTAAGATTACTGCATCCATGGTGATCACCTGTGTTGTAGCTGCATCCGGTGGTCTTATTTTCGGATATGATATTGGAATTTCAGGTGTGTGCGCTCATGAATGCCTGCCTCTAATTCTTGCCTTGATCTTTACTTGTATATGAAAGAACTTTGTTATTCTTACTGATCCAAAAAAACAAAAGAAAAAATCAAGATAATTGAGTACAAATGAAGTATTTGATGATTGCATAAGCAACCTTCAACTTGCAGGGGGAGTGACTACAATGCAACCATTTCTTGAAAAATTCTTCCCGTCCATACTGAAAAATGCTGCTTCTGCAAAAATTAATGCGTATTGTGTGTATGATAGTCAGGCTTTGACAGCCTTCACATCTTCACTTTACGTTGCCGGGTTAGTTGCATCTCTTGTGGCTAGTCGCCTCACGGCAGCCTTTGGCCGAAGAAACATCATGGCACTAGGTGGCTGCACATTCCTTTCAGGTGCTGCCATCAATGCCGGGGCTGAAAACATTGCTATGCTTATATTGGGACGCATTTTGCTGGGATTTGGAGTTGGTTTTACTAACCAGGTACTTGAATGAATGAATGGTTTTAATAAATTTTAAAGAGAAATTTGAAGGGCAATTCATGAACCAAATTTTATATATGAAAAATTAATGGAGCAGTTCAGCTAATTCTTGTTAACATGTTTAATGAGATGTTGAAATTAAAGCTATTTTTGTCTGGCTCTCCAAATTGCCAAATTCCTAAAGAAAATCACTATTTGAACTCCAAATATATACACTTCCAAACTGACCTTAAATTTGAGTTACTTCCTTTGAAGGCAACGCCAGTTTATCTTTCAGAAGTGGCACCACCCAAATGGAGGGGTGCATTCAGCACGGGTTTCCAATTTTTCATTGGCATTGGTGTGGTAGCAGCAAATTGCATAAATTTTGGCACTGCTCGGCTCAAATGGGGTTGGCGTCTCTCCCTTGGACTTGCTGTTGTACCTGCAGCAATCATGACAATCGGTGCACTTCTCATCTCAGACACACCAAGCAGCCTTGTTGAGCGCGGCAAACTCGGTAAGGCAAAGCACTCTTTAGCCAAAGTCCGTGGAAAAGAGGCTGATATTGAAGCTGAATTAGCAGAGCTTATTAAGTTCAATGAAATTGCAAAAGCCAATAATCAAGAACCTTTCTTGACAATTTTTGAGAAAGAATATAGGCCTCATCTTGTAATGTCTGTTGCAATACCATTTTTCCAACAACTCACTGGAATTAATATTATAGCCTTCTATGCACCTGTCCTATTCCAGTCTGTGGGATTTGGAAGTGATTCAGCTCTAATTGGCGCAATAATCCTGGGATTGGTTAATCTTGGTTCGATCCTTGTCTCCACTGCTATAGTTGACCGATATGGTCGAAGACTTTTGTTCATTCAGGGTGGAATACAAATGTTTATTTGTCAGGTATGATTGTCCATTTTTTAGGCATTAATTATTGCACATAAATCTTACACCATTATAGAATTGAATTAGATCATGAGGAAAATGATCTTTCTTGCTAACTTGTAGAATATTTGTTGTGTTGTTTATAGGTTTGTCTCATGTAAGAAAGATAGAATGACTTTGTCATCATCAAGTGTCAAATTAAAACACTAAAATATATTATGAATTCCACAGTCAAAATAAAGAAGACAAAAAGAAAGACAATTTAAAGTTGTTGGCAACTATATACAACAACAACATGTCATAAAGTGCGATAAAATTTTACGCTGGTTGTTATAGTGTCGCAACTTTTCTCATTTTTCCGGACAACATATTGTGCTAAAATGTTACTATGATTTTGTGCAGGTTGCGGTGGCTTTTGTGCTAGCAGCAGCGGCTGGTTTTGCTGGAACAAGACACATTTCTAAAGAATACGCTGCATTAATACTTGTTCTAATGTGCATATATGCTGCTGGTTTTGGTTGGTCATGGGGGCCTTTAAGCTGGCTCATTCCTAGTGAAATATTTCCAGTGAAAATCCGGACAACGGGACAAAGCATTAGTATTGCTGTGAATTTCGCTACGACTTTCATCCTATCTCAAACATTCTTGACCATGCTATGCCACTTTAAGTACGGTGCTTTTCTATTTTATGCTGGTTGGATAGCTGTGATGACTATTTTTATTGCAATTTTCATGCCAGAAACCAGAGGAGTCCCTTTGAATTCAATGTATGAAGTTTGGGAAAAGCATTGGTTTTGGCGTAAGTTTATTAATTAGCAAAAATAATCAGCCAACTTCCCAATTATAATTTTTGTATTAGTATCAGATTTATTAGCAAAAATACACTTCAATTTAATATAAGATGCCCTGTGCATTTGTTATTTCTTTGAACTTCATCTTCCATGTCCAGGATAATTCCAAAGGGTTGTGGTTATTCTTCTTGAAATTGGGGCGTTTTTACACATAAAAAACTATGCAAACAGGCTTGCCGGCTTTCATAATCGAGATAATTATAAATAAAACTTTGTGAAATCGATCTTTTGTGTAATTACACAAGGACAAACAAGTTGTGACAATTTATCTTTGAATGTTTGATTCAACAACAAAAGTGAACGCGACCCTCTTCCATTGTTGGCTTGCTCTTTGGGAGTTCATAATTTTTCTCACGTCGTACAAACGGCTTAAGCCCAAGCGGATTTGCATTTCTAATTGATACTAGCTTGTCAAGAAGTGGAAGAATTCAGAAGAACACTGCCAAATCTATCAAAATTTGCATGTACAACCAAACTTTCCTCATCACAAATTCACAATCATATAAACCAAGAAAATAGCCTGTACTTTATGCTTCATAAGCAAAGATTCAAAGGCTACGTTTGATTCTCATAGATTCCTATATACAACCACAAAAAAGCCAAGTAATTAAGAATCTGCGGAACAAAACACCATTCGCGCCAGGAATGAAAGGACATAATATATCGTATATGAGATCTAAAAATCGCAGACGATAGGCAACATCAGCTCTAGTTGATAATATAAAGAAAACCCAACTCATTTCAGACGATAAGTCTCTTAATTAGCTGGCAAGAATTGAAGGGAAAATCAATGGTTTCCCGTGGTGTTAACATTGATGAAAGTAGCAATGGGAACAAATCTGATGCCAAGATTACCGTTTCTGTTGTGTTCACTTGCATTATTGCTGCATCCAGTGGCCTCATTTTCGGTTATGATCTTGGAATTTCAGGTTGGATTCATTTCCTTTCGATAGTATATTATTATTCTTGGATCAACTAGAACAGGCAACAAAAAATGATATTGATAAATACAGGTGGAGTGACAACTATGGCGCCATTTCTTGAAAAGTTCTTCCCATCAGTATTGAAGAATGCTGCTGATACCAAAACAAATATCTATTGTGTATATGATAGCCAGGCTTTGACAGCATTCACCTCTTCACTATACATTGCTGGTCTAGCTTCATCCCTTGTCGCCAGTCCCCTCACTGCAGCCTTGGGACGCAAAAACATCATGCTGCTTGGAGGTTGCACGTTCCTTCTTGGTTCTGCCATTAATGGTGCAGCTGAGAATCTTGTTATGCTCATTTTGGGTCGAATTTTGCTTGGATTTGGAGTTGGTTTTACCAATCAGGTGACTCAATCATCTCTATTAATTCCGTATAATTTAGTGAATATTCATTCATCAAGCATTGAAACGTAATATATTTTCTTAATCTTGGAAGGCTACACCTGTCTATATATCGGAAATGGCACCACCAAAATGGAGGGGTGCATTCATCTCGGTATTCCATTTCTTCATTGGGACTGGAGTGGTTGCGGCAGGTTGCTTAAATTATGGCACCGCTCGGCTCAAATGGGGTTGGCGTCTCTCACTTGGCCTGGCCGTAGTACCCGCAGGAATCATGACATTAGGTGCACTTCTCATCACGGACACACCGAGCAGCCTAGTGGAGCGTGGTAATCTAGAACAGGCCAAAAAATCTCTAGCCAAAACCCGAGGAAGAAAGCTTGATATTGAACGTGAATTTGCTGATCTAATTAAGTCTAATGAAGTTGCAAAATCCATAAACCAACAGCCATTCAAGACAATTTTGGAGAGACAATATAGGCCTCATCTTGTGATGGCCATTGCCATTCCATTTTTTCAACAACTTACTGGGATTAATATCATTGCTTTTTATGGTCCTGCCCTTTTTAGGTCTGTGGGTTTTGGAAGTGATTCAGCTCTAATTGCTGCTATTGTTCTTGGATTGGTTAACTTGGGTTCAATTCTTGTTTCCAGTGTTATAGTTGATCGGTATGGTCGGAGATTCTTGTTCATACAGGGAGGAATACAATTGTTCATTTGTCAGGTACGTCTCTTACATTAGGAAATTCGAGTCAAATTACTATAATTTGATGAAAAAAGTTGGCTAGTTTAGTTTTCCTCAATCAGTTGACATTTGAACTAGGAATTGGAAATGCACTACAAAAATGGAAGGAACATAGGAGTGGGACAAACAAATTTAAGGAAATAAAAAATGAGAGTTGACCAACTGTGGGAAAACTTGGGCATATTATAAATACTTGAAGACAAAGCTTAGAATTCATAATTGTACTGAATATATACAAAGCCAGCTGAATTTTGGAACTATATATGTGTCCCAACATGCATAGGATTACAATTTGTTTCATGCTTCGGGAAGTACTAAAATATCTTTTGGTGCGTCTTGAAAGGTTGCAGTCGCCTGCATCTTAGCTATTGAAGTAGGCATTTCAGGAACAAGACATATTTCCAAAGGCTATTCTGCCTTAGTGCTTGTCCTGTTGTGCATCTATTCTGCTGGTTTTGGTTGGTCATGGGGGCCTCTCAGTTGGCTAATTCCAAGTGAAATATTTCCCATGAAAATCCGAACAACGGGACAAAGCATCAGCATTGCTGTGAATTTTGGAGTGGCGTTCTTGCTGTCTCAATCATTCTTGACTATGCTTTGCCACTTTAAATTTGGAGCTTTTCTTTTCTACGCTGGTTGGCTTGCTGTGATGACTATCTTCATCGCCGTCTTTATGCCGGAAACAAAAGGAATTCCTTTGAATTCAATGTACCAAGTATGGGAGAAGCATTGGTTTTGGGGCAGATTTATGTCACAGCCTTTGGCAAGCTTTTAAAGATTAAAATTAGCACTATTAATTGTTAAAAATGTTTACTATGGAGCTAACCAAGTTTATGTTCCTTGTACATGAACTTAGGTAATTCGATTAATTTGGTTCGGTAATTCGGTTTTTCTCCCATCCCAACCTATTGTGTCTGTTTTCTCTGTGAAGTGAAGGGAAAAATCACTCTCCACGACCTAAAAAAGTTGTAAATTCATTTTTCTGAATACATTCTTAAAAGACATGATTAGATCTTCCAAGAAAAATGCAGGCGTGCGCATATTGATTAGACTGAAAATGATCATTTTGGAAGAAGACACAAACAGAAGTTCAAATGGAGGATTACAAGCATTAAAAGATAATAAGAAGATCAGTAAAAATGTTGCTTAGCCAAAAAAATGACTGGAATTTGGACCGTCGTCTATCCTTAAAAAAGATTTTGGAATGTCGTTCCTTTGCTCCCCAATTTGGAACAATTGCTTGAAAGCCAAAAGTTGGGAGCAAAGTAAATACAATCAAATAGTTTTAAAACAATCCTTTCATTGTTTAGATAGGTCATTTGTTTAATCATCTAGGCCACGCCAAACAAATTGTTCGTTAAGGTAAACATTACTGGATCCTTTATGATGTAGAACAGGTTGAGAATGCATACGTATTGACTATTGAACACTGCACAAGTCAGTACTAAAAGGAAAAAAAATACTAAATTGTGTCATTAACTTTAAACGAATCGTAACTTTCTCATACAGAATCCGAATTGTCATTATATTATAACTTACAGTCTTCCATTTTTCACTTGCTTTTGGGAATTTATAATTTGTTGATGCTGAAAAATTGCAAATGTAGTAAAAATTTAATAATTTACTACAGGTATAACTTAAACATGTAAAGACAAGAAGTAAATGCATGGACTACAGAACAACAATTGCCAAATCTTTCAAATTTTGCTTATCAAAATCACATAAAAACCAAAAACAAATATCTGTAAAACTGTTCTTAGGCTAAATTCCATTTCGTAAAAAGCTAGGTTTGATTTTCTCAGATTTCTTTATGCAATGAAGAAAAATGCCAATCTTAGATATATATGGAATCTAAACTCGTAGCTTTCAGGCAACAACATCAGCTCTAGTTTATAGTACTATATGTATGCTCTTTCCCTCCCGCCGAGCGTTTAAGCTCTAGTTTATAGTACTATATGTATACTCATTTCATAAGACAGCTGTCTTAGAGTTTCTAAATTGACTGCCAAGAATTCAAGAGAAAATCAATGGTTTCCGGTAGTTTTCACATTGATGCAAGCAGCACAGGAACCAACTATGATGCCAAGATTACGGTTTCCGTTGTGTTCACTTGCCTTGTTGCTGCATCTACTGGGCTCATTTTTGGTTATGATATTGGGATTTCAGGTGGGATTCATTTCTTTTTTCTTTGATCAATCTGAAAATGCCGAAAAGAGAGGCATTGAAAATCTTTTATAAATAACAAATCTATATATCCAGTAAATGTTGTTCGGTATAATAATCGCCCAATAATTACAGGCGGTGTGACTACAATGGCACCGTTTCTTGAAAAGTTCTTCCCATCGATACTGACGAATGAAGCAGATGCCAAAACCAACATTTATTGTGTGTATGATAGCCAGGCATTGACAGCATTCACCTCTTCGCTATACATTGCTGGGCTTGCTTCATCTCTTGTTGCCAGTCGCCTCACAGCAGCCCTGGGACGCAAAAACATCATGGTGCTCGGAGGTTGCACGTTCCTTGTTGGTGCTAGCATTAATGGTGGAGCTGAGAATCTTGTTATGCTCATTTTGGGTCGAATTTTGCTAGGATTTGGAGTTGGTTTTACCAATCAGGTAACTAAATCATACTCAAATGAGTAAACATGATATAAATAATTCCATGATTTCGTCAACATTCAAGTAACATTTTCTTTGAAGGCTACCCCTGTTTATATATCAGAAATGGCACCACCAAAATGGCGGGGTGCATTCAATTCTGTCTTCCAATTCTTCATTGGCACTGGTATTGTTGCGGCAAGTTGCTTAAACTATGGCACAGCTCGATTCAACTGGGGTTGGCGTCTTTCTCTAGGCATGGCCGTAGTACCCGCAGGAATCATGACATTGGGTGCAGTCCTCATTTCAGACACACCAAACAGCCTTGTAGAGCGTGGAAAACTCGAAAAGGCTCAAAATGCCTTAGCCAAAGCTCGAGGAAAAGGAATTGATATTGAAGCTGAATTTGATGAAATAATCAAATCTATTGAAACTGCAAAATCTGTCAGTCAAGAGCCATTCAGGACAATTTTGGAGAGACAATATAGGCCTCATCTTGTGATGTCTATAGCCATTCCATTATTCCAACAACTTACTGGGATTAATATTATTGCCTTTTATGGTCCTGCCCTTTTTAGATTCGTGGGTTTTGGAAGAGATTCAGCTTTGATTGCTGCTGTTATTCTTGGATTGATTAATTTGGTTTCGATTCTTGTTTCAACTTCAATTGTTGATCGGTATGGTCGGAGATTATTGTTCATGCAGGGTGGAATACATATGTTCATCTCCCAGGTACTTATTAATTTTTAAGTTAAATTTGATGAAACAAACATAGAATACAAAAATTCCAATGGTTTGTTTTCTCAATTTGACACTTTATCTGAGTTGAATATTTGGTGATGTAGAAATTAATGCTCCGTTTGGATGAAGTAATTTTAGATTTTATGATGGAATCTTTTTTATTGAGATTTGTTATAAGAAAGGATTATTAACAAATTTCTTGATTCTTAAAGATATTTTTAGAAATGTTTGTGGGTCCTTTAGAAAATTTTATGTTGGCTACATTACACTTGCTTTCCATAAAGTGGGCATAATTGCAAAATTCTACCTTAAATTCTTTAAACTTACACTATCCTCCTCCAAAAAAATGTCAAGGAAACTTGACAAACTGCTGCTTAGTTTCTTGTTACAACTTACAAGTACCTCCACCCTCTATTATCCTTGCAGTGGCTATTGATATTTTGAATTTTAAAATTGAGAATTTCTTTATATTTGTTGTGATCAAATTCTCTGTCTAATTTTCTCAATTTTATTTTGTCCAAAACGTTAATAGTGCGTTGTTTCACAAAAAAAATCCTTAATACTAGACAGTTTCTCTATCAAATTTTCAAATATAGTAAGAAAATTAAGAATCTTTTTGGAAAATGTATAAGAATAACGAAAGAAGAAACATTTGCAAATGATTTTTTGAGTAACTTTACCCAAATCAATGGACTTGTTCTAACTTTATTCAGGATCCCACAGGAAGTAATATTCAATGCATAAGAACATCTAAATATTGGAATCATAGTTTCCATCAGACATAGGACTAAAACTGATTTGATGCTTCAATAAAAAAATGCTAAAGAATCTGTTGATATTTTGTTTTTGAAAGGTCGCAGTCGCCTGCATTGTAGCCATTGATGTAGGCGTTTCAGGAACAAGGCATATTTCCAAAGGCTATGCTGCGTTATTACTTGTCCTGATGTGCATCTACACTGCTGGTTTTGGTTGGTCATGGGGGCCTCTCAGTTGGCTAATTCCAAGTGAAATATTTCCAATGAAAATCCGAACAACGGGACAAAGCATCAGCATTGCTGTGAATTTTGGTGTGGCGTTCTTGCTTTCCCAAACATTCTTGACTATGCTTTGCCACTTCAAATTTGGAGCTTTCCTTTTTTACGCTGGTTGGCTTGCTGTGATGACTATCTTCATAGCCATTTTTATGCCGGAATCAAAAGGAATTCCTTTGGATTCGATGTATCAAGTATGGGAAAAGCATTGGTTTTGGCGCAGATTTATGTCTCGGCCATTGGCAAGCTTGTAAAGATCAATGTTATTAGTACTAATTATTAAGAATGTTTAGCTCCTATATATAGCTTCATAAAAGGGGAAATCTGAACTTCATTTCTGTTGTTTCATTCGGGTTCGATACGAAAAAGGGACAAATCAACCATATATAGACTGGTACTGCTACCTACAATTAAATTTGAAAGGATGGATGCATCAAGAATGTCAAAACATTCATGCAGTTGACTTACTTTCAATAATTGTTGTTGATTTAAAAGATGAAACATCACACGATATATTTTAGTTAGAACCGTTTCCAATTATTAATGTGGTACGTGACATTATACCATGAAAGAAAAAAAGAATGGAATTTCCAAAATGGATGACATTATTGAAAAAAAAGAAGAAGAAGACCACATTTTCATTGGAATAACACACTAATGCAAAATGGCGGATTTAAACCGCCCTTTTTAGAGCGGTTAAACATAATCCGGTGTAATTTATAAAAATGCGGTGGCATTATCGTAATATTAAACAAGAATTTAGTGACAGGAGAACTATTTACACCGGTTTTATTATAACAATTTAAACTTAGTACACCGGTTTAAACAATAACTGGTGTAAATAGTTTATATATTATACCGGTTATAAGAAAATCGGTGTAAATAGTTTATATATTACACCGGTTATAAGAAAACCGGTGTAAATAGTTCTCAACAAACCCTTTTCCCTCTTGACCACTTAATATCTCTCTCTTCATATTTTCGCTCTTCCTTTCTTTCTTTCTGCCGTTCCGTTTGTTCACTCTTTTACTGTGGAACTACTTCGAGCTTCTGTCATGGCGGGCTCATGTTTTCAGCATCGCACACCTCCGGTCTCCACTGCTCTCCGGCTCAACACCAGCATTCATTCACCTGGTTTTAATCTTTTCTCCATTAAATTTCCCTCCACGGCCAACAGATGCTGCCGATGCTGTATAGCCGACTTCAACAACAGTAAGAGTAAGTAGCTTTTTGAAGTTTTTCCGTTGTCGTTTCATTTAAAAATCCAATCTTGAGAGGTTTTTCCAATCTTTTGCATCAGAATCTAGAAGTGGGCTCGAAATTGAAAAGGAAAGAGAGTTTCTTGAACAGTACGGTCTCGACCCAGACGAATTCTTATCCGAACCATCTCCAAAGGTCCAAACTTTTCACTGTTTTACGTTCTTTTATACTTGTCGTATGTTCGTACGGAGTACTGTTTTAGCGAGCACTTGTTCATTTTGAAATGGGGTTGGTTGTTGATTTCATAGGCAAAAAGGAGAAAAGGTCTAGCAAAGATAGGAGGAGGAAAGGGAAGGCAAGCCATTATTGAGGAACCCAAACCTCCCCGGGAGACTCATAAATTGCTTCAGGTATTTACATTCTGTGCTTCCTTAATTTAATACACCAGTTAAATAGTAAAATAAACATTTTTACACCGGGTTTATAAACCCGGTGTAAAAAAGACTTTTTACATCAGTTTATAAAACCGGTGTAAGAAATATGTTCCTTTTACCCCGTCTACATATACACCGGTTCATTTTTATAATAACCAGTGTAAATAATAAGATTTAACCGGTGTAAAAGTCCCGTTTTGTACTTATTGACAGTATTGATGGTCAAATTTTGATGAATGATGAGGACAAGTGCATGTAGATGGATGCCTAGGCATAATGTAAAACGTGGTGGACTCACTCACTGGCTTAAGCAATGGAGAAATAGTTTATAGCTCTTACCAATGGGGCAATTAGCTGGAAAAGTTGGAGTTTACAACGACACTTGACCAAACAAATGATGTTCAAATTAAACTTCACCATAACTAAACAAATGGTGTTCATTATATATGTGAAATCTTTTGATTCATTTAATTAGCTTCTTGATAGTTAAAGAAAATAGATAAACATGCATGCATTAATTAATTCAAATTATAAGAGAAAGAGAAAAAGAAAGATCTAAAAAGAATTGAAAATAAACTATAAAAAAGATATAATATATTTGAATATAAATTAAAGCAAAATATAATTCATATAGTCAAATGTGCATGATGAAATAAAAGGGTTGTTGTTGTTGTCCATTTTACTCTATTTCTCACCCCTAATTCGCAAAATATGCATAACCCAAATATCAAACCCACACAACTTGGAGTTCATGAGAGATTTAAGCAACCAATCCCTCCGTTGTCACTCATGCAATACAAGTTAATTACAATTTAAAATATTAAATCAATGAAAATTCGCTAAAATTTTTCAAAAAATGTACTTACACATAGAGTAGTGAATTATAAAATTTGAAACTTTGTTAATTCCTTTTCTAACAAATATAGCAAAAGATTTTTTCCCCGTTATACTTGTGCATTTTCCAAATTTCGAACACTATATCTAAAGGTCAAAACCCTTTTTTTTGCAATAAAAGAGAGAACCTATATCCTTACTCTTCCCCTCATGCATCAAATCTCTTGTATAGAGTTAGCATTAGAATTTAATTTGCACATTATATTAATTAATTTAAAGTAAATGCATGTCCAAAATTAGTTTCTCAATTACTATCCTCCTCCCCTTATTATATATATGAATGCGTGTGAGAAACTTATTCTTCTTTTTTACTTTTCAAACCACAACTTGCAATATATATACAACAACCGAAAATCACGAATTTAATAAACACTTATCATATGGTCTGGTTCAAAAAAAGAAAATGATAATTAATTGATAAGCCTTTATGATGCAATCCAAGTTTGATTGACCATCAATGGAGTCTCCTTCCTCGACCGCAATATCAATATGTGCAAATCAGTGGCAGATTACATGCACACTTTCTTCAATCATACAACAAATTATTGAACGATGACTCATGGCAAATAAATAATGAAAATTGAGAGAATATATATGTTGCAAAAAAAGGAAAAACAAAAAGAATTTATGGAAGGAGGAAAAAAAAAACATCAGAAGCGTTGCTTCGAAAAAAAAAAATATATATATATATATATAGAGAGAGAGAGAGTTTGATTCTCATTAAAAAAAAAAAACAAATGTTTTTAATATGATGATCGTAATACAACCCATTTTTGCAAAATAAAAGAGACTAAATTAATGACATGAAAGCAAATGTTCTTTTTCTAAAATTTCTTTTATATTTGAGAGTGGAAGCAAAATGTTAGGAGCAAAGCAAGATGTAGAAGATCAAATAGTTTTCATTGATTTTATTTCCTAGGTGTTAATGATGATTGTCCCAACTCCCAAGAAGTTTATGGCTTCGTGGGCATCTTATACTAATTCAAATTTACTTACTTAGTAGAAATTTAGAATATGCCTAAAGTTTACTAACCACAAACAATTAGAGGATAACAATTTTCGCAAAGCACAAATTTTGCACAACTTAAAAGCTTTTTTGAAAATCAAAATATGTTGTAATTTATGAAAAACAAAACCCTACAGGCTATAAGTACTAATATAGTTTAAGAAATCTCAAAACTAAATAAGCAAAAAAAATCGAAAGTGATTAAGACAGTAAAATAGACTCAAAAGTGTCCAATACAAACAAGACAAAAAAAATCTATATTTCATATATGAGACGGTTAATTAATGACGGTTAAAATTGTTATTTTAATTTTCTATTATTTTTATTGTACGTCAAAATTGCAATTAACTATGATTTCATATATGAATCCGGTTCAAAAAAAACCAACTAACAAAGAAGTTTGGATTTAAACGTGGTATTTCCTACATAATCACATCATTTAGGGATACACATTTCGAACCCGTGATGTATTCTGTAAGATTATCTCATATATATATATATATATATATATATACTACATTAATGAATCATAAATCACACCCTTTTGTGAAATTTACATTAACAAACTATACATAAGCATTCAATTTTCAAGCACCAAACAACAATTCACAGCTCCCACAAGTGATGATGACCAAAAGAAACGAGGGCAAAACCAATGGCTGCTATTCAAATATTGGTTGAAATGTACCATAAGTAGTAATATTCACCCAAACCATTATTGTGCCTGATGGGATATTCAAATTTCAACATTTGGTTTGGTTTCAATTTGGGGTTTTTTTTTTTTTTTCTAAAAATAATCATTGCTGGACATATAAAATTTCAAGAACCCTAAATCAAACTTGTTCATTCTGATCTTGATATCAAATCGAACAAAAAAATTCAAAAGGGGTTCTGAATTTAAGTCTAAAATTCTTATGCAACATCGACTAGATCTTCCATGTTCAACAACATATATAATCACACAAATTCACACAAAAGAAAATAAAATAGTACTAATTTTGCATAGAAAACTGTCCTCTCTCAAGGCATATAAATCCATTCCATTGCATGTTGGAAAGATGAAAGAAACAATTGCAGTCACCAACCAGCAATGACTGTCAACTGTCCGCAGGCCTGCACAGGTACTATAACACTCAAACTATACTTCCGTATTTAATTAGGAGAGGGAGACACAACTCTTTTTAAATCTTTTAATTCTTCTCCTAAATGCATGGGACCATCAATTTAGTATAAACTCTAGTAAGACCTTCATTAGTGTTCCAATTAATGGATATTGTTTCGACAAATTAAGTATATTTGTCTTTACTTATACGTCCTGTCAAAATAATGCATGGTACGGTGTACAAAAAGGATTTATTGAGTTACATGAATATATATCGTTTCTATTTAATTTACACCAACAATGAAAAGACTAATGTTATTGTAAATATGTTCAAAATTTTAATTTTTTGATTTTTTTTTCTCATAATCCTTGTACAATCAATTTTTTTTTTTTTTTATGTATAACTAAAGTTACTTATTGATAGAACCTCAAAAGTAAGACATAGTAAAAATACAAAAATATTTGTGAAAGAAAAAAAAAACACTGACATAATTAAAATTTTTATTAAGCAACAAACCATCAATATTACATGCATGCTACTTTTTCTCTAAATTTTGTGTAATAATTTTTTCATTTTTTTCCTTTTTTTTTTTTCCTTTCTCCTCCTCAAAGTACAAGTAGGCTAACACCTCTACTTATAGCATATCCAACTACAAAAAATAAATAGGAATTCACCAAATAACCTCCTCCAATTCCAAATAGAAAAACTACCATAACTTTAACTAAATAAACCCTCTAAGCAAAAAAAGAAAATTTTAAATTTGTTTAAGTTTATTTTAATATACCAATACTTATCATATCATGTATATATACATTCTGTAATTAATTTGTACATGTATCCAAGAGCTCGACTTATAATAATAATAAGTTGAAAACAATAAATTAAAGAACTGGAGTATTAATCTATCATTTAATAAAGGTTACACGACTGCTAATTCCGGCGCTTCTTTACTCCATTTAATAATGCAGTTTCTGAAATTCATTATTGATGCCAACTTGTATTGATTTTTTGATTTCTGAAAAGAAACACTCCGACATCATGAACCCCATCCAATTTTTAGGATCAGGCTATTGAAATAAATGTTCCTAACGTTTATTTATTTAGTTTTTTTATGTGTATATATTATTTCTTCCTTTGTATAATATTATTTTGACACTTTAGTTATTATAATGTCATCAAGTTTGCTCCATTTGTTAACACGTACGTACTGCAATTAATATGACAAACTTGATCTTATAATGTTGAATAACAATGTCAAGACTCAAGACATAAGAAATGTATATAAACAATGAATTGAACAGCCAGACAAGTCTAATTAATTAAGAGAGGTGATGAATATTATTTGAAGATGGTGAAAAGTCGGGAAAAGGGATGATCATTTGAGCTTCAACTTTATATTTTCACTGAAAATTATCTTAAAAAAATGATGGGTTCAATATATATTTTTTAAAGGGTAAAAACCTCAATAATTCATGACTTGAAGATAAGCATCGTTTTGATCTCACAATGTTCAAAAACTTACATTTTGATTATTCAATTTAAATTTTGTTATACAAATAGTTTTCAACTCATTTTTTATCCATTTGACAAGTAACACCGTTAGTCATATGATACTATTCATCATTTAAAAACGACGTCATTTTATATTATATGAATGATAATGTTACTTGTCAAATAGATAGAAACTGAGTTGAACACCATTTGCGTAACAAAATTTAAATTAAGGGACCAAAATCCAAATTGATGGATTAAAATATAAGTTTTTCAATAGTAGAAGTTAAAATGATACTTACTCCTAAATTAACGGAGCAAATTATAACTTTTTCAACATTAGGAATTAAAACAACACTTACCCTAAATTGAGGAACTAATGGAGTCTTTTACCATATTTTAAATTATGCTAAGTTTGATGAATGTGTTTAAATTATATAGTCTATAGCATTGCATTAATATTAGTTAAATCGATCTCCTATATTAATGTAGCTAGCCATGTTATTAATTTTCTATCTTATTTTATTAAGTTTGTCAACAAAATACCTTCGATCGATGCAAAGAACCTAGTGAACCTTGAAGATATTTAGGTTGGAAAATAGAAAAATTAAAGTATTTAATGACTTGTACAAAATAATAAAGATAATAGCTAAAAAATGAAGAAAATATATAAGCAAACCTTAATTATAAGTACATGGACATGGACTAAAAGCTAATAATAATGTAGCTACCTTGAGATTGATGTATACCTAAAAACTAGGAACTCGCTTTTATTGCAAGACAGATCGATGTATCAAAATCGAAACATTTTAATGAGTTAATTAATTTCTTCAGTCCATACAATTAATATATTGGTGTTAATTAATTGTCATGTTAACTTGCACAAGAAATGTGCACCTTTCCCCATCAAATTTCTCTTTGAGGAATACTGTACTATAGTATATTTTGATGTTCCATGCATAAGAATATCAATTTTTTAGCTCGTAATCCTTTCCCTTTTCTATCCAAAGCTATTATAATTTTGTTTAAATTAAAGTTGTCCTCATTGATTCTGTCAAAGTTTTTTTTTTTTTTTAAACAACTTCAATTGAAAATTACATTTTGCATTGCATTCATGGCTAAATAAATGCTTACAGCCACCTAAATTAATTAAAGAAAATGACACAACTATATATGAAAAATACCTATTATTATATATAGACATATATATTTTTTTAATAATTCAAACAATGTGAGAATAATTCATCATAGTTAATAATGAACTTAAATTATAACATTGAATTGTTATAATATGCTAATGATAACATTCTTTTTCAAATATTGCTTCAATTCATATGCATGATGAAATTGATAATATTTATCTTTCAGTCAATAATTTGCTTCTTTATTTTTCCTCCTCTTTTTTTTTTTTTTTTTTTTTGTAAGAGGGTCAAATCGAAAAATAAATAAATGATTAATTATTTATGATAGGGTTCTTGGGTCGATCTGCCATACATATAAGAGCAGAGTAATCAGATTCTACTGTGGTCCCATGAAAGTACCTCTCCAATAGTTATTTCTTGTACTACTACTACTACTTAAGCAATTACTTCTTGATTGAACTCTGAATGTGATGTAATTTCTCCTTTCTATATTTGCTCCAACTCCAACTCAGAATGTTGTATTCAGTCAATAAATTACTTCTCCTTTTATTCCATATTCATATTACCATCAGTTTTAATCTCGCTATGAAAAGAATAAAAATTTTAAAAATACTTCGAGGAATAATAATAAATCTTTAGATAACATTATTAATACCGTAAAAGTTTATAGATAGAATATGATGAATGCATATAATCAATCTAACCATATTATGGAATAAAGGTTTAGTTGTTGTTGAACATTTATATTGTAAAATTAAAAAAAAAAGCTTATATTAATGCCACTGGAATCCATTTGTGGTTTATTAAACACTTGCTAACAACTTAAGTTTGTCCTTGAAAGATAATTGTATCTTATATTGGCCAAATTAATATTTGAAGTACTAACAAGAAATTTCATACAAATGTATACCAAATTAATTAACTAATGGCGGTTTTATCTACACAAATTTACAAATTATAAATCATCAAGTTCATTAATCATATTTGTTGAGGTGAATAATTACTTTCTACGTGATTTTCTTTTTACTGGTTTTGTGACTAGTTCAGTATTAGAGGGGGCAAATCCAGTAGACTTGATGGTTTTCAGAGACTAACATCAGATGAAGCATAGTTTAGGGGTCAAATTGCAATTTATCTAAATACTTTTTTCAGTAAACTGGATTTAAGATCGGATCCTCTATTCAAAATTATTCTACGTTCAATGTTCAAAACGACGTCGTTCTACTAAAAATATATACTAAAATTAAAAATCTACAATTATTACATTCTAACCCATGTATGAGTGAATCTATTTATGCTTTTAGTCCATCATTTTAGTGTAACGATTTTGTTTTGAATACCATACATAATAAAACAGAATAATTTTGTACAAAGAATGCCATCGCATTTTCATGTTGTTAGAAATTTTTATTTATTAGAGCAGGTCGAGTTTCATATTCCTATATTCGTATGCCCATGCCCATGCATATATATTCAAAATCTCACTATTTTTGTAAAAATATTTTTGCATGGAGAAATGGAAAAAATGAAAAAGAAAAAAAATCGTAATTTTGCATGCAATGAAAGAAGCAGTACGTACAAGTAAAAAAAAAAAAAAGAAGCAAAGAGTGGTACGTACGTGGGGAAGATGATGGCAAGGGAGGGAGGAAGAAGGCATAAATGAAGGGAAGATGAGGTGGGTTGAATGGCATTTAACAGAAGCCGGTGATCAGTGATTGTGTGAGGAAATGGAAGATATACACTCAATACTCATATGTTTTTGTAGAAAGCGAGGTGGGTTTTCAATGCTCTTCCTTGAATTCTGCATTTAATTGAATTCAAGATGATTTAATGATGGCAGGTAGCCTGACTTAAACCCCTCCTTCCTTTACTCTTTCTTTCTCTCTCACGCACACACACACTCATTCACTCTCTCATTTCACTCAACACAACAACAACAACGATTCATATATACTGTTGCATACTAGTATATCGATTTATGGATCCATCAATTAATTATTGCATGTAGAATTCAATTTTCTCCCTTTTACTCTTTTTGTTCTTTTTCATGATCATGCATGCATCCAATTTTTAAGAAAAAAATTACGTATATTCTGTATTCTTTGTGTATATGGAACTTTATCATCGATCCATAATGCACAGATGTATAGAGTTGGAAACAAATTAGAAAAAGAAAGAAAGGAAATTCATTAATAATTGTGATTGAAATGGGTTTTCTGGGGTTCATTCATAGAAGTTGAGTCCAACAGATTTGGTTCCTTTCAAAAATAGTAGTAGCACACTCCTTACATAATAATAATGACACATTGGAGAGAGAGTCAGAGAAGAGAAGAGAAGAGACATAAATTCATAGCTCATAAAATGAGGTGGTTTTTAATTGCTGATGAGGCAGTTGTAAGGATTAATTAATTTTCAAGAAGTTTTTTTTTTTTTTTTTTTTTGAAATTTTGTTGGGATGATGATGATGATGAAGAAGAATTGATGATGATGACAAAAACATTTGCTCATGGGACATTGTTTGATTTAATTAATAGGCAGAGGCCTGGGGAGGGTTGTAGTAGTAGTTCTTCCTTTCCTCTTACTGCTCTTTCTTTGAGTGACCCAATTCTGAAAGTTGGGAGTTATAATATCCATTAAAGATCCCTCCATAGCCAGCATTCAACACCCTTTTCTTCAACTGTATACACACTCTCTTATTTATTATCCATTCCATCCTCTCTCTCTCTCTCTCTCTCTTTCCTTAACGTCACCGCCTATACAATCACAACAATAAATCCATTTGCTGAATGTTTTGGCTTTTCTTTCTTATCAATGCATGCTTGTAATTGTGTGTTGCAGTCTTAGCTGCTACTACTATTTGCTCATCACATATCATGCCGTATGTACTTGTGTATGTCATACATATAGTTATTAGCAAACTTAGCATTAGCCCCCTCCATGGTTACATTTTTACATTTACCAAGATAAAATAATTTATCTATATGTTGAGATCTATTATACAGATTATATTTCATCACCGTACTTGGTCAAATTTACACGATTTTCTAATGTAATGCAACAAAAATTACATTGGCAACTAGGGTTTGAACTAATTAAACAATTTCTAATATAATTCATATCATAAAATGAGAAAAAATTTACGTGGACAGAAAGTCGGGGTTTGGACTAATTAAACACTAAAATGTGGCATGTCTAGGGTATTCTTGATGAGCAATAATCAAGGTCAGGTGGCAGTAATATGTTGGCATTGATGCAAAATTAATGTGCAATTTGTCAATGCATGAATGAGAACAGCAGTGCACATAAATATACATATATTGATGATAGATAGAGTGTATATATATTTTGACCAAAGAAGAGAAGAGTTGAGCAATGAGTTAGTTAGGATTTTAACATCTAAGCTTTTATGAATGGGGAAGAGCTTTCAAGCCATGGAGTAATTGCAAAGCCAACTTATTCACTTGGAAAGCACGTCATGGGGTGAGATGGATGGCCCCCATTTAGTTCAACATTAAAGTTATTGCCCTTTTGGATTCTATCTTGCACTTGTATGCCTATGCATACACCTCACTCTTTACTCTATATAACACTTGACCTTAAACATTTTCCCCATCTCCTCTCCATCATAAAAACCCCATTTCAACAATAAAAACTTCTCAACTTTCAAACTCAACACAACAACCTATTTTACTTGATCTCTCAAACTTAATTCTAATTAACTAGCTCTCCCTCAACCACCATGGTTTCCTTGCACAACCCTCTTTCTCCAACACGAAGAAAAATCATCCCAGAATTAGAAAACTTGTTGAAGAGAAGGAAATTGAATGATGGTGATGATGGTTATGATCAGCCAGCTGGTGATCAAGTTCAAAACATCCTTAATAATCAAAATCCCATCAAGGGCCAACGCATGATGATCAAATCAATGCTTGATACCGAGCTACACCTCGAAACTCCTATACCTTTGGAGTGGCAAAGATGCCTCGATATCAAGGTATGTATATATATATATATATATATCCCTCAATTGAACAGTACTTTAGTTAAAATGATCAATTCCATGATAAGGGTTTCTTTAAAGTTCTAAAAACAATCGATATATATATATATATATATATAAGTGTGTGTGTGTGTGTAAAAGTTGCATCATTAATGGTTGCAAGATTATGAAAGATCCTGATGGTTTCGTTCATTTTTTTTTATGCAGTCGGGGCAAATATATTTTTACAATACAAGGACAAATAAGAGGATGTTAACCGATCCAAGATCAAGCCCAGAGCCACCCCAGCCAGCACCACCGCCGCCCCCGCCACCAAGTCATGGCCACATGAGCCTAGACCTCGAACTTAATCTACCATGCGGTTCTTCAGGCAAAAATCAAGTTGCTGATCACAATTTTACAAAGAGAAATTTGGGTAGCTCCTCAAATTCCTCATCATCAAGTACTGATCATCAACTCACCATGAATTCAAGCCCTACCAACAACAACAACAACTACAACAATAATAAAAAAGGCCTATCACGGGCTCCATCATGGCTAACGTTTGAAGGGGAGCAAGAAATGGTGGCTGCAGCTTGCAAGAAGTGTCATATGCTGGTTATGATGTGCAAATCTTCACCCTCTTGTCCAAACTGCAAATTCATGCATCCTCCAGAGCAGACCACTACTCCTAATCTTTTGAAACGAAGGCTAAGCCTTTTGTGTTAATTCAAGATTTGGTGTGTTATCCTATTCAGCCAGTGATTTTCATTACTTTTTATTAATATGATCACCTATATATATATGGATATGGTGCAGATTTAATTTATGCATGTCAAAATGTGCACCTTTCTTTGGTTTTAACTTTTTTTTTCCCATCCCAAACCTTCTCTTGTGATCAGAAAATTAGTGATGATCATCACAAAGATGGGATGATCATGAATATATTAATTTCTTTCTCATGTAAGATATACAAATTAAAGTACATACTATTTGATATTTCTATCATTAAGAAAATCCCTTGTGTTAATTTGTTCAACTAAAGATACTTTGATCATCACCATGCCCAGTTGATGGCCCAGTTGATGATTTAATGTTGTTGAAATTATTTGGTTAGTAGTCATTAATTTCAAGAAAATGATTTCTGATTTGCCAAGGAATTAAATTTCAAATAATTGAGAAAATTTCTTTCGGACTGACGACTGAGACTAAATAGTATTGTCTGACTGGAGGTGTAGTAAGGAGGAGCAGTTAACATGCATGATAATCATAACCATTTTTGAACAGGAATAGCTCTATGAGTCCCACGTACAAGTCGATATATTGTCATAAATCGGCAGATTGTACGTCACAGTTATAGATTTTAATAAAATCAGTTTTTTTTTTTTTAATTTTCTATGACAATTAATGTGATCTTTTGGGTTCAATACTAATGACCGACAACACAACCTTAAGTCATTTTCATCTGTTTCAGCTCCAACAATTAAAATCGAGCCATCCTCGCCCCCACCATCCATCCATGAATATCCACAAAAAACAAGAACATCGATCTCTCAAGCATATTAGCAATTTAATGATCAGCAGCACTCCATGAATGAAGTCATGGTAGTAATATGTGTATATATATATATATATACAGAAGAAATATCAAAAACTGTTTCTGAATTCTGATCATCATCATCATCACATGATTATCATATTGTATGACCGACATAAATAATGTCAAATTTTGGTTAAAGTTTGAAATGTTGGTGAAATGCTTCTCTTCTTTTTTTCTGAATCCTGTGTCCACTAATCATAAATATTGGGGTGGCCATTTTTTTTCACCTAAGCAGCATAAAGTTGTTCAACATTAATATGTCAAGAATTAATGGAAACTAGGAATGCTGAAACGAAGCAGGTGAAGTATGACATATATATATATATATATATATATAAATTGCATTGTCCTGTGTCCCTCCTCTTAGCTAGCATTGATGTATATGTCTATATAACAAGTCTAGTCTATGCAATAGCCAATAGGGTATGGGAATATTGAAAGGTGTATCGACATGGGAATGGAGATGGGATGTCAACCTTTCCCTAATTATGTAACATGAAAATATGTCTTGCCAAATATTTTCAAATTTGCATGGTTACATATATATTGCTATTAATAATTTCTTGGGAGGAAACAGTAAACGTTCTGGTTTTTCATCTTCAATGGAACGTGCAGGTGTTCTTTGAAATTCTTGTTTTTTCAGATCACACTTTGATGTTTCGCACTTTCAATGGTGACATTAATTCTTTGACGTTGAAGATGAAAATGGTAGCTGTATGGAGGAGTGAAAGTGATATTAGGGAATCAGATGTACTGAAAACAAGAATTTCAACATTTTCCACAGGAACGTTGAATGGAAACAATCTAATATTATAGTGTAGCTTTGTTAAACATCAAGCTCACAATTAATTCACTCAACTACTCCACTTAACCTGCTTGAGTTCAATCTCATACCATCTAGAGTTAGAATTCAATCTCATACTATTTAATTATTTATTTTTTTAAATTTATATATAATCCCTAAAATTTTAATTTAAAGCTAATTAAATTTATGTTTTAATAAATCCTATTAATTATTAAAAAAAAAAAAAAAAAAAGCTTAATTAGGAGTGTAATTGAGTTTCCCAAGTTTCCGGTACGTTATTTTATTTAGAGAAATTCACTTGTTAAGGGCCTAAGTCGTCAACAGCAAAGTATAATATTCATCAACATTAAAAGGGCTTGCTTGTCCAATAAAGTTGGGCCTATTTGGACTATTGGAGGAGTAAATTTGGTAAAAAGAAAAAGTTTACAGTGTTTTACTCCAAAGCAAGCCTAAAGAAAAATAAATCCATATACTCCAAAGCAAGGAAGAACCGAAACCAATATGTTTATTGTTTACTTTACAATATTATCATCAAATATTTACAATTATGAATTTGTAAATCATTGCATCTATATGCAGCTAGCTAATGTTATTGATAACTTTGATTCTTTAGCTCCATTCCCTTTGACTGTATCAGCACTTTCAGCTGTTATTTGCTCCCATGGATCAGCAGGAGGCGATAAATACGGTTGCCCCTTATAAGCTTGTTTGATTCTGAAGTTTGCCATGATAGCAACATGATCAGATGACCATAGAGGCGAAGGAAGTTCCCTCTTACCCATGCTATCATATTCAACAAGTTTCAACAGCCCATCAACCTTCAATCTTTTTTCTGTACGATAAAACAACAGAACGAATGAGCTCATTCGCGAATAGTTTTGATTTTAATATGACCTTAAAGGTGAATGTTTAACCAACTCAGAAGTGCATGAAAAGAATACTTCAAACAATACTTGATTCTAGATGTTCTTAAGTTGATAAACTTTGATAGAGAAAATATAATCAACTTACCCGAGTAGAAAATGTAGTCCAAGGTTCCAGAACAACTTGGTTTGTAGCAGGTGAAATGAGGTTCCATGCTTTGATAGTCCATTTTTTCCTTCTGGTGCTGCCCAACTTCATAATCAAGTAACCGTGCATATGCGCTGGCCTAGTAGAGGAACCTCATACCATTAGATGGCAAAAAACTTTTGGAAACAAAAACAGTTTAAGCAGTTCAAGTTATATTTTAGAGGGCTAGCACCATACTGCAAACTTACAAGTTAATGTAGACTTGCAAAATTAAAGAAAACAAAAAACACATCTACATGGATGTCTTCACATGATAACAGTTCATGGAGCATCCATATTTGGAGTACAAAAACAAAAAACATTAGAAGTTGTTTCTTCAGACCATCAATAGTACAGAGAGAAATTCTTAAAGATGAGTTCACCCTGGCAAGCCATAACTCTACATATAGGTGAAGTGAAAAAGACATTTCTATTCTAGAAACATAAATTCTGCATGGATGCTTCCTAAAGCATGCAGTCTCAGGCAACAAAAGCCAATTGACAACAGCCAACTTACCAGATGCATGGAGTGACTAAGTTTAAGATGTTTATGTATCCCCAGAGGATCTCTGTAGTTCTTACTAAAGCATCCAACTTTGCCATTGATAAGAAAGCGATGAGGGTCACTGCAACATCAGATACCATAAGGATATAAGAACCAAACTACATTTTGAAGACCATTTAATGAAATACAAATTTACATTTTTCTACATTGTATTAGAGAGACTTTAAATAGGGGAAGCAAAGCAAAATATGATAAGATCATCACAAATAAGAGAAGACAAACCTTCCGGGAAGAGAGTTAAAGTCACCACAAACCATTATAGGAATGCCTAAGGAATCAATCTTTTCAAGTCCCCTGATAAGGTTGACGACCTGATGTCAGCAAAGATAAGTTAAACCTTAAATCATAGTTTCAGTAGTAACTATGGGAAAAATGATTAGAAACCTACTTGAAATAACCTGACATCCGAAGCATCTGAACCACAATGTATATGAGTATTTGCCTACAGACAAATGAATAGCATGTCAGCACTTTAACATGTCTGCAAAATAAAGGCAATGTTGAAAATAAAAACGGGAGTGATCTTGATACTGTACCACACATATTCTAGATGTGACAGCATTTTGAAAATGACAACTTTCCTTTTCCTCCAGTATTACAACAACTGCAACATTATCCTTACACATTGAAAGCATGAGAATAAGAAATCCTTGGATTATTTCCAAAAATAAGATAGTGTTCAGTATCAGAATGTATACATCAGACACGTACCTTCATGAGGCGAAAGATACCACCATTTCTTCTATGAGGTTCTAACATTTCAATAATGGGCAGCGCCATTTTATCGTACTCAACCTAAAATGCATATGGCTGCTCATGTTAAGATTCACTTGGTAAATTTACCAAAACAAAAGGAAAAAGTCAAAATGTAACTTCATTACCTCATAGTTTACGACTATATTGAAGCGATCATGGCGGAAAAATGTTGCACACCCATCAATTACATATTGGTTGGCACTGTACACCTGCAAGACACATTACAAAATTTGAATTCTTATACTAACTTCACAACAAAAGGAGGTTTCCGAGATCAGAATGCATAAGTATCCCCAAAAGCAAACACGAAGCTGAACATACCTCCTTGGTTTTCTTCTTATAAATAGCTGAATAACCCAACCTTGCAAACTCAGGTTCAAAAAAATTCTTAAAATGGTCACTCTGAACCTGCTTCAGTCACAAGAAACAAAATGCAAGTGAGAACGAAAGAGGCATTAGAAAACCATCAGGCAGTGTAATACAAAGTTCTCTTATTCCATAGCCATATGCATACAGAGAAGTAAGAATCACCTCCTGAAGACAAACGATATCAGCACCATAAGAAAGTATCTCATTCAGTAAATTCTGCCTACGATATTCCCATGTAAGCGCCCACTTAGGGCAGTGACTGTATGTATCTCTTATAGTGTATAGGTCAGCCAAGATATTATAAGACAATACCCTAATGCTCCCATCTTTGAAAGGTTTGGCAGTAAACTCAGGATTTCTTAACCTTCTCGGGGAGCAAAATAGGATCATTCGGCGAGGATCAGGACGGGGTGATTTAATCACAGGAGTTGTAACACAGATATTGATTGGAGCCATTTTGATACCCATGTCATTTACAGCGACAGATACGAGCATCAGATTGGAGCCAATATCATCCTGTGATGGTATGTAAGTTCTTGAAGAACCAACTTTAACCCAAGCTTTGCCCTCTCCGTTTATCTTCATTGAATCTTCAGCATTTAAGAAACCAAGCTCAAATTGTTTCGGTCCATCACCAGATGAGCCCATTATAAGAGCTCTAGCAGCAACATATTTCAAGGCCTCGTAACCCTGCAACGGATCAAAACAAATTTTACACCAATGAGATTGTTTGTTTGCTGTGCTTAACAAGATAAACCAATATCATCAAATGATACCTACCTCAAAATTTTCAGAAAAACTAGAAAGGTCTTTATACCTGTTGAATAAACTAACAAATGTTAGCTTTCATTGAATTACAAGGGCACTGGCAATAATAGGAAAAGAAAGAAAAGTATGAACATGAGATGAATAAGGCAATTCTCATAATATCAGCATGCCTAATGGACCTTGACAAATCCTACACCTGACTAATTATGTATAGAAAATTAGATTCTGCAACCCCAATTTTACTATGAAAAGACTAAGGTTTTAACCTAGAATCAATGTCCATGAACACCCTACTCCGATGCACGAATTCTACGACACATAAACAGTAAGGGCAATCATATCATGATAAAGTTTGATCATACACTAAAAATCATGACTAAATGGATATGACCGTCAGAGAATTTATAAAATCTTGATCAAAATAAAACCCATCAAATTTTGATCATAAAAAAAGAAAATCAAAAGAGAAATCATAAAATATTTCCACAAAGATAAAGATGAAAACTTTAATAAGCATAAACAGTAAAGCGTAAAAAATAGGGAAAAGAAAAAGAATTTGGACTAAAAGAAGAGAGAACAAACCAAGTAAAGTGGACGGTGTAATTAGGTGGAGCAACGTAAGAATCTTTACAATTGACACGAATCCATGGATTAAGTTCAACACCGATTACCGGTGTATCGGACTGAAGCCGAACTTGCAGTTCCCACTCCAAACCCATCCTAAATTTTTGCTGTTCTTCTTTTGCAATAAAAGCTCACCAAAGATTGCTTATTTATTGGATAAAAAATCCACATGTAGAACAAGCTTATTGATGTGCAAATTGAGCAGAATTTGACTCTAAAATTTTCTACTCCTAATGTGCAATATAATGAATGGATTTTTGTAGTATATTGACAAAAACAATATTCGTAGTCTTTGCTCTTTCAACACTTGCCTCTGTGCGTACAATTCGATTTTCTTCTGGGATTTTGCAGAGGTTTAAGGGAATGGGAAGAAATAGGGTTTTTATTAAGGTTTCCGGTGTTGTCGGATGTTTGTTTTGTTCGACTTAGGTTGACCGGTAAGGTTTGCGAGTCAAAGATTTAGAATATATAGGCACCAAGTCACCGACAATGAGAAGTATAGTAAATGATTAATTACATTTACCCCTTGTAATTTAGCTAAATTATAGAACGAAGTTTAAGGTTTAATCATATTGGTCATAGGTCTAATTTGTACATCTCATATGAACCTTGGTAAAAAAAAAAAAAAAAATCAACTCAAAACTAGCTAACCTAGGTAGTAAAGTTCAAAATCATATAAATCTATTCCAGCCTCGTACCTTGCAATTTAGAATCATGAAAATCTATCACGTTCCACAAATTTTGGTGTTCACACGAAATAGTTTTGAATTAGACTTCTTTTTAATTCCGAACGAACACTGTAATACCAACGTTCAAGTTGTTTTTCACGATTGTATGTCAGATGAATGGTGGAAGATTTTGATACCAATTGATATGATGTTAATAAAAAGCTACCTCAAAAACTAGTTAATAATATAGGAAATGCCAAAATCATATAAATCACATATTAAAATCTCATACTTTCATAGTAAAACTCAAGTCTCATACCTTATAATTTTGGATTATGACAACATTTTACAGTCTCATGACCTATCCACAATTTATAAATTTATTGTAAAAAATGTCATCAACTTATCCACTTAGCAAAAGCATTTTTTTTTTCATTAACGAAATATTCTAACTCACTCCTACCCTATCAATTATTTAAGAGGTGACCCAACTGAGTCAATAAAAATCGGATAGAGAGTCCACTTCACATACCAAAAGAATTCATAACACTATTTTTGAATTTTTCAACCAAGCTTTAGCTTGAGTTGGTAACCACCGTGGCTACACCAAGTTAGCAAAAGCATTTTTATTGAATGACTTGTAATTGAAGTTCGAACATTTGATATAGCATATTTATTCGAACTTTTTACCACAAATTGTGGTTTTTAAAAAGAATTATATAAATTTTAGATTTATTCGTATCCTCAAAATAAAGAAGTTGATTTCCTAAAACTCACTTGAAAATTGAGATTTAGTTACAATCCTCACTTCATCAAAAAAATAAAAAGATTATATTATTAAAATGTTATCAATAGGGACAGGAGTAAATAAAAGTAAACAAATACTATTATTAATAGATAGAGAGGCTTTAAAAAAAAAAAAAAAAAGAAGCGCTGATTCACTCTGTCACTCCAACTGCCGTACCTATATATATGGCAATGCACTTATTTCCCTCGCTCGCTTTAAAAAATCAAAAAACCGTAAAACGTAGTAAGAAATCGCTGCCAAAATTGGATAATCGTTTCACTTCAATTCAATGGAGGCGATGATGAACAAAATGGAGAGCGACGAAAGCATCAATTCGGAAGTTGCTCTGCAATGCGCTAAAGCTGCCATTATCCTCTCTGCTCTCAGACATCATTGCCCTAATTCCACCGTTGATGTGTGTCTATGTGTGCATTTTTATACGTATATTTCATTTCCGTTGCATTCGAATACTATTTATATTTACGGCGTTAGGTTTTAATTATGAATTGAATTGTTATATATATATATATATATTTTTTTTCAGGATGGAGAAGAGGTTTGGAAGCTGAAAAAAGAGTTGGTGAAGGAGAAATTGAAGAATAAGAAGATGAGAATGTGCAGTCTGGCGGAATTTTTTCTTCAGATCATCATTTTGCTCTGCCTCTGGACACTCTGTTTGTTTATCGTCTTCGATTTTCTCTGATTTTTTTTAATAGTACAGTACAGCAATTTATGATTGAGATTTGAAGTTACAAAATCTGGAAAAGGAATAGTAAGTTTTAGATTTTGGATGTCTACGGAATTTCTTTGAATTCCACTCTGAATTTTGCATTATTTCGGTTGTTTGCAAAAGAACAAGTCATGTTGTTTTTCATTTGATTTTCTGCTACTGCCTTCTCAAGTTTATAATGATCTGCGGAATTTCTCTCCATCGTTTACTCTGCCATTTGTTCTTTTGCAAATTTCTGATTACATTTTTGCATTGGAAGAATTTGATTATTGAGAAATACTGGAAATGGATTTGGGATGCGACATGATTAACTAATTCTTTTTGCTTTCAATTTAACATTTTACCTGGAAAAGATCTCGATGCAAAACTTGAGGCAACTGTAAATCTAAGAGTAACAATGCAAAACTCAAGGAGTACTAGGCTTCTCGATCTTAGAACTTTACGACAAGAGTTGGGTGTTTTTTTGTTTCTTTTTGTTAAGAGAAAGTGCTTCTGTGGTGATCAAAACTCAACTCTTTATACAATTATCTCAAGGGATACTACGACAATAAAGTGTTAGCCAGAATGAAGCTCTACGAAATGAAAACAAGTAGTGGAATTTTTCACTATCTGTAATGTTAATATCATTTCCCATGAATCATCAAACATAAACCAGAGTGAAAGATGTTATTGAATCTTTACATACACTAGCACTGGCAATTTGGCTAGTATCAGATATGCAGTAACTTGTCAGAGCAAATGAGCAATGGCGGCTCTCGATGATTCCGAGGATATACGCAAACACTACTTGTTTTTGTGGAAAGAAATGAGTTTAAAATGTTTCAGGCAGGGTCATAATCTGTTCCTCCATATTCTAAATTCAGGAGGAATCAAGCCAGTTTAAGAGAAGATTATGGTTAAAACCAGCAGCTTAGGCTGGATACATGAACCTCTTACACATCCAGAGCAAACAATGTTCTTGAATCGCACAAATGGATGGTTTTGCATTTCGTGTAGGATAACTTCTTGTTTATCCATCACTGGATTTTATTAAGTTGCAATGAATCAGTTTTATCTACAGCAATAATATGTGCTCCAGTCTTTACAACTTCAAAGCTTCGCCCTCCATTTACGAAATCTTCTCATGGATGATGGTGGTCCTGCCAAAATCCAGATGTAGCAGTCAATTATTACTCAGAAAAATCTAACTCGAAAAATGGCCATGCCCACAGTATCAAAAACAAACTAAAAGCTTCGCAAAACTTTCACCTCATAAGAACAGAATAATAATCCTCATCAAATTTAGCTGAGAACATAGGAAACAAGCTACTAAATAAATTAGATTTAAAAGACACAAACATAAATATATGCATTAATATCTCATATGCACTCAAAGTGTGAACCCTCATGAGTCATGATGATTATAGAAGACTCAGACTGAAACAGGAGTCAAGAGGATATAAGAAGCATTTTAAGCAACGGTTCTCAATACAAACTAAAGAAAATGTTGAGCTAATCTGCTTGGGTCTAGACTAAGTTCTAACAGTTCAGAACATGGAAGAGTCATTTGGCATTCAGTTACAGTTTGACAAACTAAGATACAGGTTCCAACAGCTCATCCATTTCCATTATGAGTAAGAAAAAGTAACTTTAACAGTCATGATCAACCGGACCATTGTTTGCAAGACATGGACATGGTTCAGGTGGCCAAGTAGCAAGAATCATAGAATTTGAAACCTCAGCATGCAGTTACTTTTTGTTTTTTCTAGGATGCCACAAAAATAAGATGCATAGGATGAACAATCTTGGCTGGTCTTAAAAATATATGTCAACAAGCAATGA
Source organism: Ophiorrhiza pumila (assembly GCA_016586305.1). NCBI lineage: Eukaryota > Viridiplantae > Streptophyta > Magnoliopsida > Gentianales > Rubiaceae > Ophiorrhiza > Ophiorrhiza pumila. The sequence goes on from BLIW01000010.1 coordinate 31,118,661, forward strand.
TTAAACACTTTTTAGAATGAATGGAGATAATCCGACAGTTGAAATCTCTGTCCAATTTTAGTGCCAGTGGAAACAAATGAATCGAGTAAACCTTGTAGAGAAGTACATGAACCATTACCCAAAATAAGGAAAGTTAGCAGAGAAGTAGTTGATAGTATTATCACTTGAATAAAGATAGCAAGAAATGAGAATACCTCTAATCAAATGCATACGGATCATCTACATAAGGATTCAGGGAACCTTCTGAAAACAGATCTCCTATATTTGAAGGGTTTGTATCAAATCGTCCCTTGGTTCCCTAAAACAAAATTTGATTGACAAATGTCAGCGTATATAAAATAAAATTCCTAGGCAACGTACTGACATAGTATCTTACATTAATGTGACAGAAAATCCTTCATCACATAAGCATACATTTCTCCTTCTTTCTGCTTTACTCAAGTTAACCAATAACTCTGTTTTATTTAATCACTGTTTCTATTCTATTCAATGTATTATTAGTATTCAGAACAAAATCCTGCACGAGATTGATATAACAGCATAGGTTCCAGATAAGAGACTTATGTGAGCATGGTTATTGTTGAGGTTGTGCAAACCTTCCTGCCACTTCCATTACAATGGGGTAAAAATGGTTTTTCTTGGACTAGAGATGACAGACATTCTACAAAAACTTAAAAGCTAGAATAAAATAGATGACAAAGCAGAAACAATCGGTTCACCATTCATATTCTGCTTACCCTGGTAACAACTCTGGGTGTTGTGGCTTTTGGTGTCCCTCTCGTTTTAGACTTCCTTGGCTCCTGCAGTAGAGCAAACAATTACATAGAACCTGTTAATGTAAACATGAAGAATCTTTTCACATATAAGAACCCACAGTCAGTCGAATTGAAAATGTGCATACCCCAAACATGACAGTGCTCTTTGTTTTTCTTTTTTTCGTAATCGTTCTGCCATTTGTTGTTTCAACTTCATATTCACGACGAGTGACCTGCTATAAGATGAAGCAAGCAAAAAGATGAGGTGACGTAAATAAAAAGAACGAAAGAGACCACAAACTAACAATTCTAATATACACGAGCCACCAGATTAAACCCCAAACTGTGAACTTAATTTCTTCATGCAAGTCTTCAAATAATCAACAGAATTTTCAAACTGGACAAGAAGAAAGACTCAGAGAAAATACTGATATAGGTCATGGACTTAACTTTCATTCTCAATATATAGTTCAGTAATTTCTCGTTTTCTTTTCTTGCACAAAAGTGCAAATTTCCCTGTCCTTTTACCCACTGAGAACAGGCTTCCTTGTTTTCAAAATGCCACCTAAAATGTTTTCATTAAAGACACCCTTGCATACTACAATTTATTTCCACGGTGACCAATTATTGCAAAAGAACCAGTGGCACACCTTCCTACTATGCTTTGGAAGAGTTGTGACATTTCCTGTAATCCCCTTGTCCACTTTTCTAAGCAAGTTGGACACGGGTGTTTGAGTTGCTTTCAGGTAAGGCGAGTCCTGCAGACAAATTATTAGGGCTACCATATGCAGCAAAAACAAAGAACCACATTTTTTCACTCTCTATATCACCTTATCTTTTACATCTCTTCTGTCCACAGTATGATGACCTCTTATGTCACTTCCAGAATTTCTCATTTTAGATGATGCAATGGAGTAGTTCTGCAAGCATGAGCCTTCAACATTTACCATGGTATTATCACAATATTTCATTAACTTGAAACAATGAATGAGCACAAAAGGAAAATGACTATACATAAAGCTCAAATTGTTTAATGCAATAAGAAGATGCTTCCTCATTTTGTAAATCAATATAATATGGGAAAAAAAGTCTGCAGTTACTCCTGTGTGATTTTCAAGTCATCTGTACAGTTATGAAAATTTTGTCTTCTTAAATACAAGAAAAGAGGATTAGCAAGCTTGCTTACTGATGAAGAAGAGACTTTTTCCAATGGAAAGGATGGAACCAGTCAAAAACATGCTTAATTGAAAACAGAGTTATCGTGTGACATGGGCAATAGGATAGCTCCTCTAAAGTACAAATATCCTAATCTAAGGATCGCAAACAAAAAGAGCACAAACATTCTTTTCTTTTTTTAAAGTTATCTTCTCAATGCCATGGATAGTGAAACAAGAGTTCAAACATTGAGTTTCTTCAGAAGTATGATGACTATTGATTTCCAATCTGTGCAACAACCATAGTTTTCTAGGTCTCAGTAACAATGTCAAAACTTGATGGGCATTTATTCCAAATGGCTTCATTCTGAACTTCTACTATAGCATTCGTCCCGGAAAAAGGGAACTGAGAATTTTGCAGCATGCACAACACAAGAACATGCTCAACCAAAAATCAAGATTCTACTGTATTAGGCACTTGATCAGAGAGGAAGGAGGAGCGAAAATAGCCAGGGAAGAGAGAAAATTATTTTTGAGTGATCCATATGAAATTATTATATAAATGTATACACCTTTTTTGAGTTCACTTCTTGGTCATCTTGACGGTTGTCACCCATTACTTTCCATTGCAATTGCAGTAAAGCCCTCTGCCTCTCTTCCTGTAATATACCATATTCACTTACTGAATAGAATGTGCAAAAACTTAAGTTATACATCAATTAGAACATACTTTAGACTTCTGAACATCCAACTCCTCGTGTAATCTTCTGCACTCGTCGTCATGCTCACATTCCAAAGCTCTTAACTTAGCTTCATGTTCATTCCTCAGCAAATTTGTTTTCTGGGTAAAGTCATGCACATCTACAATGACTTCAATGAACATAACCAATGCTTCTATAGTAAATTCAGACATGCACCTCTCTCAATTCATTTTCAGCCTGAAGCTGGATACGTTTGATCTCTTCAGAGTGATTGGACACAAGAAGTAACTCCTTTTTGTCATGCTCTTGTTGGATGCGACTCATCTAAATCATCCATAAAGCAAGTTAGTCAAGTCATTCTCAATCCATATTTCATTTCATTTTCCCATATAAAGAAGAGTGGGAATGAAACTGTAATGGAAAGCAAGTTCCACCTTCAGCAACAGTTACTGTATCAAATACCAACACACAACAAAACACCGAGGTGAGCTCAAAGATAAGTTCTAAAACGAAAATATAGTTTTTATTCACTAAAATTAACTTCGGTGGTGGATTAAAAATCTAATGACCACCTAGATTCAAGATAAAACAGTCTTGACCCAAATCCAGGCCAGGTAAGAGTTTAGTGGTTGGGAGAACCTCCATCTCTACCTGAACAATAATTTTATCTTAATGTACAAGAAAAAGGATCATATATTAATATTATATCACGTGAAAAGAAAATATAAAAACAAAATAATGATCCTAAGAGTAAAACTTGAACTTGTAGAAATTTATCTACTTCATAATTATCAACTAAACAGCAGCATCACACACACACACACACACACACAAAAAAAAAAAAAAAGAACTAAGATAATCCATTTGTAATAACAACATTATTCAGATAAATAGATTCTTTAGATCTACTGCGGCAGTAAACATTCTCAAATATTAATGGCTAATAGTGGTACCAAAACAGCATGTTCTTCCTGAACCCTCGACAAACACTGTCTTGATTCCTCTTTGCACTCTTCAAGCTTTTGCTCGCATTTTCTTTCCATTTCTCCAACAATTTTATCAGCCTAGAAGTTCAGACAGGTGAGAACAAAATATGCAACATAAAATTGTTATCGATGGAAATAAAATTAGTAAACCTTTTCTTTCTCGAGACTAGCACATTCCAACTTCTCCACCTCATACTTCCTCCTGATCTCATTAATGGCCTGATCACAGCCACAAATTCAATCAAAGGGTGGCAAATAGTTTAAGCAAAAACATAAAGATAGCCATCTCCCTGATATCTAGAAACAAGAAGTAGTGGAAGTAGGCACCTGATCATTTTTCTGTGATATTTCCTTCAAGTGCCTAGATAGTTCTAACTGTTTACTCTCTAACATCTGATCGTATTGCTTCTTAGCTTCAGAAAGCTTAGTCTCAGCATCAGATAGTGACTCCTCAATCTGCATCAAGCCAATAGAAAACAGTATGGTTATGAAAAAATGCTGAGAGGAAGAAACATGATGAATAAAACTCGGATTTTTAATTGAAGAACCTTTGCTTTCTGATCTTCCAACTGTTTTTCTCTGATCTTGAGTTCCATAACAAGTCTATCCTTCTCCTCCAGTATAGCATTAATCTGACAAACTTGTTTCTCCAGTAAATCTATGTGTTCATCATGGTTCTCCATCTCCTTCCTCAAAAGATCAATTTCATCTTGTTTCTTGTTTACATCTCCTTGTAGCTTCTCAATATTATCTTTGTTTTCAATTTCTAATTCAGAAACTTTCAACCGGACATCATGCTGCAATGAAATAAAATTGTGTTAAGCTCAGTTAAAGAGCCTGCATTATGGCTCCAAAAAGTAGTTAACAGGATTCACCATTTTACTCTCAGACAATCTTGAGTTTTCTGATAAAGTTTCAACATTTTCCTGCAATTTGGTTATCAACACTTCCATTTCACTCTTCTGAGATTGCAAAGTGTCTGCTTCATATTTTAATCTACGAATGTTCTCTTCTGCTAAACGACATTCTTCCGCATGCTGTACCATTGCAAACTCTTGCTCCTTCTGAAGTTCAGTGACTTTGTTATTCAAGTCCTGATTAACCATCTGTAAATCATTTTTCTCTGATGCAACACATGTGGACTGATCTTGGAGCTTATCAAACTTTCGTTGAGCATGGAGAGAAGCAAGTTGTCTTTCATCTTGCAGCAGCTTAAAGCAAGAGTCAAACAAACAAATGAGCTGAACAACCTTTTCTGAAAAGGTTACACTTTGAGTGTCCAGTTCAATGAGCTTCACAGTAAGCAAGTTAACAAATTCTTCAAGGTTCTTTATCTCCTGAAATGCATTTTCTAGCTTGACCTCAAGCTCTTTGTTCATATGCAAAACATTGTCTTTTTCTTTCTCTAGTTCCTCCTTGGAGTTCCTCAAACTTTGTCGGTCATCTTCTTTTTGTTTCACATCAAGATCCAACTTTGCCAACTTTGAGTTCAAACTCTCCATTTCCAATCCATTAGTTGCAACAGTTGCTTCCAAGTTTTTTATCATAGCATCTGTTTGAAGAAAAGAAAAAGTCCATCATCTGAAGCTGAAACTATTCTCCACATTCAAATTAATAGGTTCAAACATAAGGAACTCTTGAAATCAGGAATTTGGCTGTGGGAGTGCCATGAGTGCTCGCATGAGTTCAACAGGATCCTATGTAATGCAAACACCTAAATATGAGCTAAAGTCATTTGGCTTTGATTAATTATACTAAAATAGGAACTTTCTGCTAAGGAAAACTGGTTAAGAGATAACCAAGTGACTACCTTTCCTAACTACAGCACAAAAATCTCATGATAACTAAAACCAAATACTAAAACTTACATCAACTTCAGATATGCTTCATCTAATCCTTGTTTGTAATACTTCCGGCTACCACATTGAAATTTACAGTTTGCGAAACAAGACATAGGTGCATAGTATGGAAAGTGTATATACATGATAGAGGTCTCAGAGAAACTTGAATAAGGCCAGCTTTACTCTAAGAGAAGTCCCAAAGGAACAAATTTAAATTCTGTGAAGCCACATAAAATGGCTACTAACATAAATTGGAGCTAAGATAAAGTCATTATGGGAAGCAGCAGCTTGTACATCACAGCTAATGTTGCTCACTTTTGCCTCTTCCAAGGTAAATATACAACCAGTGTGTGCAGCAGCTTGTACATCACAGCTATTGTTGCTCACTTTTGCCTCTTCCAAGGTAAATATACAACCAGTGTGTTTAAGAAGGCAGGACCACTAAAAGGAAAGCTATGATCTTTTTCTACAAGGCCGTGAATGACAATTCAGGTGCAAAACAGTCACTTTGGTAAATTCCAATCACTTTGAATTTCAAAAATTTCATTAACTTTTTTTATCATCTATGGAAACTAAAGCTATCAAAATTATTAAATTGGAAGGAAGGGTAAAATTGCATTTCCTAACTGGTTTTCTGATGGACCTCTTCTTTAGTAACACCGACTTCATAAGGGGGAAGAACTGAGCAGACAAATAAAGAACTTATTCAGTAGAGTTTAATTCTTTGTCTGAGTTTGACTAGAAATTCTAAGTAAAGTGACATCAATAGGGCAGCTTTCTTAAGACAAGAGAGCAATGTAAGAAAACCTAACCAAAACTGCCCACATATAACCACATTACAAATTCTTAGTAAATTGAACCTGAAGACCTTTCCTCAGAGCACAAATGACTACTTAAATTTCGTGCTTTCAGAATAAGATTGGGTCCATTCATTGGAGATCATTTGCAAAAACTATCATCTTAAATAAACTTTCATGCATAATCACATTTTCTAATGACAAGCTACATGCTGCAAGTCCATGTACTAATGACAAGCTACATGCTGCAAGTCCATGTAGTCCATATATCTTAGTAATCTCAAAAGTAATAATGGAGAGTTGCACATAATAACTCAATATTCTAAACAGTTACCTTTTCCCTCAATCAGACCTGCTGCTCCTTTCAGCTCAATATTTAAAGTTTTCTCGGCTTTCTCCTTCTCAAAAATAACTTCTTTCAGCTCCGTTTCCCCTTCAAGAAAAAATTATAAACATTTCACTTGTTAGAACATATTCACGATGCTAAGACATATCTCCTGTCATGCATAATGAGCTTAATAATGGAAAAATATTAGAACAACTCACGAGTTCTAACAGTTTCCTCTAAAGATTTCATCTTCAAGGACGCAGACTTCATCTGCTCATGCAAATTATCAAGAGCAACTGATGATGCAGATAATTTGTGCTCAAAAGATAACTTGTCTTTCTCAGCTGTACGAAATGTCAAAAATAAATATAACCGCAAAATTCCCAAAACGAGGAGATTAGACACATAAATCTAAGAAACACATACCATCCTGAACTTGACAGGCTAAGTGTTGTAAAGTGTCTGTCAGTTGATCACACACAGTCTTTGTTGAAGAGAACTTTGATTCGAGTCCTTTCCATAGTTTCTCATCTTCTTTCTGCTTTACTTTTAGCTTAGCATTCTCATTAAATGCATTCTGTAATTTCTCTTCTAGTACATGAATATGCTCTGTCAATTTCTTCACTTTACAATTCTGCATTTCACATTCATAATATTCTTCAGTCCCCACATAAGTTAAAGTACATATCACCATATTTGAAGTAAATGACAACGCCAATCAAAATTTATGCCTGCTCATTTGATATAAATACAGTACCATCAACATATGAGTTGTCTATAATTGCATAGGAACTGTATAGACATCTTTCACATTCAAAACACAAACTCAGTTTTTCCGTATGTATAATTTATACACATCTAAAACAGAGTGAAGGTTCGCTTGTACCGCCAATTCAAGATCAGTTTTTGCAGAAGCTTGTTCTTTGACTAATTTCTCTGTGGAAAAAGAAAAAGAACAATATAATCAACCAAATAATTTGATAAATTCATACACTTCAACAAAAAATCCGAAATTAAAACCTGCAGTAAGCTTCAAATTCGCGAAACTTCCTACGGACTCCGAAGACGCACGCGAAGAGATCGCGAGAGTCTTCACGGCTCCCGAACCAGATGCTGAAAGAGATTTCAACGATTCGAATCCTTTCAAGCTCGATAATCCTAAAAGCTTGCTCATTTCTCAAGTCTCCAAAAAAAAACGAGATTTAAACGGACAAACTCAAAAATTTGAAGATACAAATTCGCTATAATTTGAAAACTCTGTGATTCAAACTCTAAAAAACCGGAATTTTGAGGTACTCCTGTTTGAAATTTTGGTGTAAGTGCGTGACTGTGTGTGAATTAGGTGTCTATGAAAGAGTTGAAGATGGAATGATTTGCGCGCGAAACGATGTGGTATTTATAGAGGACGAAGGTGCTGTAGTGATTTGATTGCCTGTGTCCTCCCATTGAGTACATAAGAATTAACCAATCAAATAACAATTAATAAATTGCGTATATATTGTTTTAAGTAGTGACTAATTATGTAAAGAAATAAATATTTTGCTCTTTTATCTTGGCTATAGCCTATAGCAATCAACAAAAGTAGTTCCATATAGGCAGAATAACTCATATACCCTATTTAAGAATAATTATTACTATTAAAATAACTCCTAAGTGTCAATACTAATATATATATATATATATTGTGTGTGTGTGTGTGTGTGTGCATATATGAAAAAAAAAGTGTGTGAATTTTCAATTTTGCTTTAGAATGAAGAGAAAGAATGAATACATATATGCATGCCCTTGAAGTGTTTATGTACACGAAAAAGAAAGCATAAATGCGTGCATATCCTTTTATTTTTATGTATGCATGAGAGTGAATTAAGTATGTTTGTTTGAAAGTGTGAGTGAGGTTAGGGGCACAATGCTCAATATACATTTGTTACACAAATTTTAAACACTATAATGGTGAAATTTTCAAATTAAGTATAAGTTGTGCAATTTGTGTGTGTATTTTTTCCTTTCTTTTTGTTGTGATAAAGTTTAAGATAATGGTAATAAGAATAGTACTAAGTATAACGGATGTTTTTACGGAAAATTGTAACTCAGACTCATAAAGATATCATTCACTCACTTACTTATTTATGATAATAATAAGATTTTTACGTGTATGACTATATTACTTACTCACTCACTTATTACCTCACCATAATTCATTTGTCGAATAATAGGAATATTTTTACATAGAATTATCATTCATTTATCTATTCACGATAAATGTTCATTTATTGAATAATAATAAAAAAAAACTTCAAGATCATATCTGTATCACTTACTTATTTATTCAAGATAAATATTCATTTGTCAAGTAATAATAAGATTGTAAAAATGTTCATATTCATTATGGTTAGTCACAAAACTTTCTGAAAAATCAGTTAATATATAAAATGAATTTGTCGTTATTTAAATTACGATTCTAACTTTTTACCGTTTTTATTCCTAATAAACTATTAGCTTAGTCATAAACAAAGTTTTATTTTTGAACAACAATCTATAACCATTTAGTGGCCAACTCAAACAAGTAGTAGTTGGTTAGTAAGAGGTTGATTTAATGAGTCCGTTTTAAAAGAAAACAAAGAACAAAGAACAAAGAACAAAGCCTTGTATTGTAGGACAGTGCAAATGCTTGGCACCGAATATAAAACACACATCTGACTTCACTACTACAGTACTACATTAAATAGAGAAACCTCTGAGCACTTTTCTCATTTCACTGTGCGGCGATGGAAGCAAAGCTTAAGAACAGCCATTTTCTTGACCACATTCTCCACCTTCGACATTAAACCAAAACCCCATTAGGATTCCAACTTAAGGTATCCAATTCCTTGGAAATTCAATTAAGCCCAGTTGTAAATTTAATTCCCATTATTCACAAATGTCAGGAGTACTAAATACTGCTGGTGAAAGCCCAAAGAATAGAATTTGTTTTGTTGGCGGAATTTTTCTGGATAATTCAGTCCCTTCTTCAATTGTAGACACAATTCTCTCAAAAACAACTGATTCTAACGACGCACATTTCTCCATTTGTTACAGTAACAAGAAACCTTTGTTCAAATTTCCCGCGGTTAAATGTGGCGGATTTTTGTGTCTGGGACTGTCAACTAATGGAAAAAATAAATTAATTGGGAATTCTAACGATTATTTGCAGCTTAATGGGGATAATAAAAGTCCTGAAGAAGAAGCTTTGGCGGTGCCCAAAGAGTGTGGTGATATTGGGGAGGCGGAAAGTGACCAGAAAGTGAGGCTGCGCCGCCGTAGCCGGGGACGGGGGGCCGTGAACACCACCAAGCATTTGTGGGCTGGAGCTGTGGCCGCCATGGTTTCAAGGTATGCGCAGAAATGGGATTCTTTTGGGAAAAAAAAATATTTTTTTTTTGTCTTGTTGCGTTTTTACGTTTGTTCTGTTATTACAACTGAGAGGGCAATTTAATTTGAGTTTTCATCTCCAAATAAATATATCTGGGATAGTGATTGTGTTTGCAAAATATGTCTCTTTAATGCAGATGGAAATGGAAAAAAAAGAAGCAAAGAAAAATGAATAGGATTATTTGATTTGAGTTTTACATTTTGAATAAACATATATGGGGTTGTGCTTGCAAAAGATTGTTCTTGCATGCAGATGGAAATGAAAAAAAGAAGCAAAGGAAAATAAAAAGGATTACTTTTGATTTTATAATCAATTTTCACCATTTACTGTGTGGATTAAATGATAAAAGGAGGTAGTTTTACTACTGCATTATTAATAGTTTCTCTTCAGTGTTGATCTTTTGCATGTGAGATAAAATCTATCTATTTGGAGGCTTTCCAAGTCCTCAAAGAATCTTTACCACAATCTGGAGCTTCAACTGTCATAATATCATGTTATCATTTAAGCCCATTTCTTTTCATTTGAAATATTTCAATCAAAGTGCAGCCAAGAGTTTCTGCTTTCCTAGCAGTGTGGGGTTAATGTCTCACTTATATATTTGTGCCAAAGAGAGAGGAAGGTTTTATTTGTTCTAACTTAATCTTTTTGAGTGGAATCCTTACAGTTTTCCAAGCGATTCCTCTGAGGTTCTCTCTCTGGAGGAAAAGGAAGTGATAAATCAGATAGCAGGAAAAATGAGAGGAAGAAATCTTTTTCCCATTGCCTGCAAGAAAATAGTTGTAGTCAAGAGACATTTGAGATAAAACTGTCAAATATTCTGATACACATTCCTATTCCATTAGATTTTCACAGAGGGCCATGTTGAGTGTTGTTTTCTGTTTCCTTTTGAACTTAATGTCTTTGGATTAAGTCACTGTCAAATGATATATATGGGATAGATATTCCTCATCTATGTATGGATGGCATCTTGAAAGCACTGCATTCAATTTTTTGTTCTTTATGACCTACTGCATTTCCAACTTCCAAATTGTTAGGTTAGTAAATGTTCTCACGCATGCATGTTTCTTTGTTGCCTATTATAGGATTAGTAAAACAACTTCTTTGAACAAGCAAATAAATGTCGCCTTTATTTTGTGTTTGTAACTGAGTATGGCAGGCTTGACAATCAGTCTATTTAACCCTTATTTTATGGTAAAGCCCTTGCGTTTACCATTGTCTATTATTTTGGTTTTTGGATTCTGATGATGGATTATTTGACTTTGGATTTCTTCAGTCCACTGTTGATGAATTTTACGTGTATTGGATATTCTTTTCTTCATCAGGTTCCATACGCAGAGTAACATAATACTGCTTGTTTATTTTGGTTTTACACTTATTATGATATTATCTTGCTTCATCAGAACTTTTGTTGCTCCGTTGGAGAGACTAAAACTGGAATATATGCTTCGCGGTGAAGAGAAGAAACTGTTTGAGCTCGTCAAGACTATTTTCGTTACTCAAGGCTTGAGGGGCTTCTGGAAAGGAAACTTGGTTAACATTCTCCGCACTGCTCCTTTTAAGGCGGTGAACTTTTATTCCTATGACATATACAGAAAGCAACTTCTTAGATTACGTGGAAATGAAGAAACCACGAACTCTGAGAGGTTTATTGCTGGCGCCGCTGCTGGTATTACTGCAACAGTGCTGTGCTTGCCTCTGGACACTGTAAGAAGTTTTTTATGTACTTTATAATTTTCATTGTGTCACAAGCAATTGCAGTTAAGCCAATTTTTCGTAATAGATAATTTTGATTTAGAGAGACCACTTATTTTGCCAAAAAAGAGAAAAAATGAAAAAAAGAGGGTTAAAGATCAATGCTTGTATAAAGCTCTAGACTTCTTTTTTTTTTGTTTCCCGTTTTTACTGTATATACACCAATGAGCTGAGCTTTGGTGAAACAGCATAAGACATGACATAGAACGGGAAGATATTATATTCTCATCCTTCCGCCGTAAATAAGCCATATGGAGTTGGATTTTATCCTCAATCCTGATGTAGCATTTATATAACGTTGGCCTGCATTGCATGGAAATTTTCAACTTGTAGTCTTTAGGTTAGTAGATGTTGTCACTTCAAACTGGAATTTTGTCAGCTTAAAAACCAAGGTTCGACAACCTTTTAATTTACTGCTCTTTCTGTGAAAGAATATTGAGACATTGATTTCCTTAATAGTTAGTTTATACTTTCTCAAAGCTGGCAGCTGGCAATACCATATTCTTTTCGTTACCTGCAACTTTTCTTTCTTAGTTTATGATGCCTGAGTGTGTTTGAAATCTTCCAGATCAGGACCAAGTTAGTGGCACCTGGTGGAGAATCCTTGGGTGGTGTAATTGGTGCATTTCGTCATGTGATTCAGACAGAAGGGTTCTTTTCTCTTTACAAGGGCTTACTTCCCTCCATTTTAAGTATTGCACCTTCAGCTGCAGTTTTTTATGGCGTGTATGATTTGCTGAAATCAGCTTATTTGCACTCCGTTGAAGGGAGGAAAAGAATTCAAAACTTGCAACGACAGGGTCAAGAACTAAATGCTTTTGACCAGCTGGAATTGGGACCAATTAGAACCTTACTGCATGGGGCTATTTCTGGTGCCTGTGCCGAAGCTGCAACCTATCCCTTTGAGGTTGTGAGGAGACAGCTTCAATTGCAAGGTCGATCTAATAAAGTTGGTGCATTGACAACTTGTGTGCGGATAGTTGAGCAAGGGGGAGTACCAGCTCTTTATGCAGGCCTCATACCCAGTTTACTACAGGTAATTACATATTGGTTTGTTGATCAACCTTTCAGCCATATTTTAGTTATTGTGACGTTTGAATTTGTGAAAAAGGCACTTTGTAAACCACATCGAACGGCTCTTCTTTTCATCTTCTTTCATTCTTTCTCAATCAAGTTCTCTCTATTTTCTCCATTATCGCCTACTATTGCAGTAGTAAAAGTATGTGTTCGACTGGGAGGATTGAACCTATTGGTTCATGCACTAACATCTCATAAGAGCTACATTTTATTTTGGAAAAAATTGCATTTTCTTTGGGAGCATTTGATACTTATTAAATATTATATTAGAAAGTTAATTTAATGTAATTTGAGCCATATTTTCTTGGTTGCTGATTCCCCATTGAAATTTGGTGTGATTATTCTAATTTTAACCTCTTGTTTTTGTTTCCTATTCTGAATCTTCAGGTATTACCTTCAGCTGCAATAAGCTACTTTGTTTATGAGTTCATGAAGATCATACTCGAAGTGGAGTGATGTATGCTTGATGAAAGCTCAAGTTTTCATAACTTCACTGCATTCAACTTTTAAAACCTAGATTGACAGAATCAATAGGACAACTTTTGGATATTCTTCTCATCCATAGCACATTCATCCAAAGCTTGATTTTTCCATAGCATTACTCTTCCTAGTATAATTTTGAACTTTTATGTGGATAACACATAGATATCTGATCTCCTAATCCGGAGAAAGTATCGGCTTGTTAATAACTTTCAACTCATCAGTCGAGTTGGTGGTTAATCACCAATAACAAGGAGCCACGTGTACCGTAGTGCCCCATCTATTATGTAGCCTTGTGCATTGAGTAAAAAGTCACACTAGCATTATGGTACACATGATCCCTTGTCATTGGTGATTAATTGTCAATTCAACTAATGAGTTGGTGGTTATTAACTATTCAATACCTTCTCGCTTAGGTATTATTGTACCTGTAACTCCGGTGTATGACAGTTTTTTCTGAATCCATGATATAGAAATCCTGTAAATCCATATAGGGTAAAATGCCTATGAATTGCACTTTTGATTTCTGTTTTTACTAAATCATATGGTAAAAAGCAAAATGTGGGCATTATATGACAGTGATTACTCTAATGCTTCATCATGCCAACTGCAAGAGAGGATTTCATGACCTACTTTAGATATAGTTTCTTATTCCTAAACAATATTGTTCAAAGACTTTTGGAATAACTTTGGGTCCAATAAGAAATCTACCTTGTAAGTTGGAGCTTTGGGCTTTTGGGACAAAATGGACTCAATAAGAAATCTGCCTTGTGGAACAAAATGGACTCAATAAAACTTTGGGTTTTGGGGGGCAAAATGGAGTCAATAAGAAGTTTAGAATGGATAGATTATGAAAAAAACAATAAAGGAAAAGGAAAAGGAAAAGGAAAAGGAAAAGGAAAAGTAAAAGTTTTTAGTTTTTGTTAGTATTAGACTTGGATTCTGGAGAGAAAATTATGATTTTTTTAAAACTAAATGTACATACTTTTAACTGTCAATTTTTTACTTCCAAATTAATTAGAAACATGTAAATTAATAGATTATTATAGCAAGTGGAAAAGTAAAATTTTTTAAAAAATCTCAACTTTCATAGGTTATTACCTTAGAGTTTTGGGGGGGAGGGGGGAGGGGGGAGGGGAGGGAAATTTTAAGTTTTTAAAAACTATATATACATATTTATAATGATTCAATTTTTTATCCAAACCAAATAATTCCCAGTGTGGATCTTGAACTTTCTAAAGTAAAATTTATACGAAAAGAAAAAAGCAAAGCAATATTTCTCATACTTTATTATTATAATTTTAAAGAGTAATTATACAAATTTTTATTTTGGAACTCTAATTATGTGGAGTCTTTAATTGGCATAAAATAGAAAAGAAAATTTGTCTTGGTATAAATAAACATTTCAAGTTTATCGGATGATCTTTATTAGGCATTCAATCATTGAGTAGTATGTAACTTTTTATTTATTTATTTTTCCACCATAATAACCTACTTTGGGTCACATGTACTATTTTTGTGTATCACTTTATGAAAAGATGATACGTATTTTTTTTATTTAGATATTTAATTTTTAAAATTAAACTAAAACTCTAACCAAGTGTTAAGTAAAGCATAGAGATAATTGATTGTACTCGTGTCATTTTTCATAAAATGACACATAGATTAATACACAAAAAAGTGGTACAGGAGATCCATTGCCATAATAATCATACAACCCATGTATATAATATAATTAACGCATACCTGTAATTGTTTACTGTTAAACAAATTTAAAATATCATCACAGTCACAAACCAAAATATAACTAAAATCACAAACCACATATTAAGAGTATAAATATTACCAAAATTAAATATACAATTATTACATCAAATATGAGTCAACCCTATCATGTGGTTTTAACGACGTATGTGGTAGGTTTCACCCAGGGTTAATAATTATAAATTTTATTTTAGTGATATTTATATTTTTAATAATGGTAGAGTTTACTCACGAGCATTTATGATGGTAGAAAATGTGTGCTCTCAAATCAGGTTGAAACATCAAATATGATGTTACACAATATGCTTTTAAATTATTATAGTTAAATTATAATTAGTTAAAAAAAAGAATTATCAGTATCAAAGAATTTCGAAAGTTTATATATATATATATATTTAATTGCTTATCTATTAATTGGATAAATTCTATCATATTAAAATATAAAATAAACAACTATCCTTAAAATTCTATCATATTTAAGGATTACACATAATTCAAATTTCTTATCATTACTCTATTTTCAAATAAACCTTAGACCAAAACAAATTTTTCGATACTAGTGAATTTTGAAGGGCACTTACAATTGTGTTCAAGTATTTCTTATTTTAGTTTCATAAATTTTTAAATAGTAGTAAACTCAAATTCTAATGCTCCAACATTCATTCCTTTGAGTCAATTCTAGATTTTCTTGTTTGATAGTAGGACCGCAAAAATTGCAATGCTGGCCAAATTAAAACCAGAATTAAAAAAAAAAAAATCATCCAAAATATTGAAATTTTTTGTTTAAAACAAATATTCAATTCCTCCAAAAAAAATAAAATAAATAAAAATCCAACTATGAAATTAAAAACAATTTTTTAAATAAGAATTCAAGAATAAATTAATTATAAAAAAAATCCAATCTGACATTTATTTTGCAGAATCCTACGTGGAGCTCTTCCACTCGCCTCTCCTCAAAAAGATTTCCCACTCCATTTTCATTGGTCCCGGCTCCCGACGACCACGATGCCGCCGGCGTGCGACGGAGAGGTCACTGTTCCCTCCTCCCCCGCCGCAGCTACAACGGATTCTGAATGCTCATGCACTTTACCCAATGAGAGCTGCACGAATTGCAGAAGAAGATCATCCTCGAGTCTTCCGTCATCTTCATCGACGTGCTCTTTATTGAGCTTCGATTCGTATCCAGTTCAGGACTATGATAGGCTATGGAGAATCTTCACTGCTTCGGTTAAAGGTTTCACCATTGGCTCTGGCATTAAAGGAGGCCTCTCTCTCTTCGCCATCTTCACTCGCCTCCGTCGCCGCCGATCCTTACCCTCCGCTCGGTAAAAAAATATATCCTTTTCTTTACCTTACTCAATAAGCCTAATTTATTCAAAATCTGTTTCCTGAGTTCACAGAATTTAATAAATTACTCTTTTTCAATTTGGTTAAACTTAAAAACAGAATCGCATGCAAAGCTTACTTTACGTGTGTGTGTGTGTGTGTGTGAGACAGAGAGAGAAAGAGAGAGGGAGAATGTTTTTATGTGCGTGCTTTTATCTGTTCACCTGTTTTAATTTACTTTTCAACTTGCAGTACAAAAAGTGAGCATCTTTACAGTTTGTTTGGGTTTAATGAGCTGAATTTATGAATTGAAAATCTTTTAGGAAGATGGAAATGGTTTCGATCGGTGAAGATGTGATTTTGGCTGTGAAAGAAACGTTGAGATATGGCTTATTTCTTGGGACTTTTGCGGGTACATTTGTATCAGTGGACGAGATTGTTGCTGCTTTAGGTGGTCATAGAAGGCACGGCTTCTCTTCTTTCTTTCTTTCTTTCTTTCTTTTTGTTCTTGTTAAAATTTATTTTATTTTCTTTTATTTCTAAGCTTTGCATGTTAATGTAATGCGGGTGGTGTATAAGCTCCAAAACTATTAGTCATTTCATAAGATGCTATATTTTCTGTTTCTTCTCTTTGAACTTGGATGAAGTTGGTTGCTTTGCAGTTTTACTTCTTCTGTAAAACACTAGCAAGTACTGAGGCAACCTTGTTGGAATGTTTCGTTTGCAGAAGGATTTTTATGGTGTAAGTTTTGATTTTTTTTTCAGCTTTTCTTATAATTCAGGACAGCCAAATGGAGAGCGCTGCTGGCCGGGGCAATTGCTGGGCCTTCAATGCTACTAACTGGATTCACCACGCAGCACACAAGTTTGGCTATTTACATTCTAATGCGAGCTGCTGTATTGGCATCACGTTGTGGAATAAAAAGTAAACGTTTTGGGCACATTTGTAAACCTCTAACTTGGGCACATGGAGACATTTTTCTCATGTGTCTCTCCTCCTCACAAATTCTGTAAGGGATTTTGCCTTTAAAGTCCTAAAATTTCAGTTGCTTTAGTTCACAATTTTTACTGTTTTGTTGCTGGGTTCTTTCTTGTTTCTACTAAGTTATTGTTCTAAAGCTATAGTTTCGTTTGCTGTCAGTACTAATCTTGTTCAAAGTTGTAATATCTATCCAGATGACAACTAAGGCAGCAAAAAGCATGTTTTCCCAGTTATACTTAAAAGATGCATATGGCTGAAACAACTTGAAAATTTAGTTTTATATTCTGGTATAATCATGCTGAGATGTTGGGCTATGATTAATAGCTGAAATAGCTAAATTTGTAATCTGTCTTCTTCTTAACTGCTAGGGTCTCGGTATGAAGACACTAATAAATGATGCAGCAATTGATTATTTTTCATACATTTGAAGTAAACATTATGAACTTACTTTAGAAGATGAACAAACAATTTGGAAGTGCTGAAAAATGTCTTGAGAAAACTATGTGATTTTGAACATTGGACTTTGTGGATGCTCCTAAGTAGCTATTGTAGCATTTTTTATTTTACTCATCTTTAATACTTCATAAGATAAGATACATTACACTTAAATATAAATGAGAAAATGAGTTTAGACCGAGCATGATGGTGAAATGTAATCCATATAGATGAACCCACTTAGTGGGATAAAGACTTAGTTGTTGTTGTTTAATCCATCAAAAAACTGCATTTTAAAGTTTGGCTGCTATTGTAGCAAGCTCAGGATTGTTCATCTTGTGTTTTCAGACGACCAGATTCAAGGATGTCATCTAATGACTATCATTCTGCTGAAGTAACTTTGTTTTTTCATTTAAAGTATTCTCTGAATTAAACGAAATGCTCCATTTCAGGTCTGCTTACATATTGAAGCAAGAAAGTTTGCCCCAGTCATATAAGTCCTTTCTCAATAGACATGGGGGAAAGGATGCTTCTATCTTGCAAGGAGTGAGAGATATTGCATGTGGCTTCCCTTTTACAAATCTGGATGTAATAGAAAACTATTACAAGTCAACTGGTGTTGACATCAAACTGGATCCCGAGATGAAAGTCCCTTGCACGGTATGTAATTTTAATAAAACTAGAATTGTTTGTGATTGAATGGTTATGAACCTTGAATGCTAAAAAAATGCCTGAAAGAAATTGTTTTCAGAATTAGGCTGAATCATCAATGTAAAGGGAGCAATTTAGTACAATGTAAGATTAAAGTAGGGTAACTGGTTTAGTAGACTAACTACTTTAAGTGCTTCATGTAATAAAATATGCTCATAATCTTGATGGCCAAGTTATAAGATGGAAATTAGAAAAACTAATGATCTGATGTCAAAAGGCGAATAAAATATGTATAGCAGAAGTCAACATTACAATGCTGTGTCTTAGGGACAAGAAAACTTAGAGCAAAAGATGATTACTTTAGTATAATTGTAAATGGCACCAAGAAAAGTAGAATGAAAAATGAAGTGGTAGCATATACTTGGTCAATCAAACTTATGAAATTATAATGCCATTTATAAAGATTATTGTCCTAAATAGGACGAGATACAAGAAGAGTATTGATATTTCTGAACATACCACTAGGAATTGAGGATTAAGTAAATTTCAGCTTGTTATGCTTAATTTATAATGGCATCTTCTGAATTCTTTTGGTATGCATATTTCCTAATGTTTAGCCAGCAAATTTCTCTTTGCTTTATGGCTATACATAACTGGTGTGTGATAGCCAATTTTATCACTCTTTTGACACAGAACAAGGATTCTGATTTTGTAACTTGTTGAAGATGTTATCAGAATGTGTGCATATCAAGAATGATAGTACTTTCAACTTTATGCAGATTATACATGGTAACCAAGCATGTGAAGCACATTTTCTTTCATTCCTTGTGGAAGCCTATAAAAGAGCATTACCAGTTTATCTTCCAGTTTATCTAATTCCTGCACTGATAGTACATCGTCAGGGCCTCTTGAAAAGGTATTGGTTCTATTCTTTACTTCCTTGATGCAGAAGTTTTCTGTTTCTTGGGCTTTATTTATATACATAGGCATGCTGGTTTTAAAACTTTGATCAGTGAGAAAGAATACATCCTGCTATATTGTGGTCAAGAGTGATTTCTCTCGGTAATTAAGCAATCAATGTTTATTAGTTGGAGTAAGTTGATTTTATGTTTTTTTGGCATGAAGTACAACATTATTGTTTTACTATTTAGCTCTGCATATCAACTTCATAAATTGTTGGGCTATGATATGAACAGAAAAATTTGCCATGGAGTAAGAAAGTCTCTTTGTAGTTTTTTTTACCTGATGTTGCACTAGTTTAAATTGGCTCCTAATTTTTGTCACTGGAAATGGATTTTTAGCATTTGGCATGAATAATTTGTCCTTAGTGACATGCATTTATGTTGTAAACATGTTGCGTGGACTTTTGTTCTTTAAATCCTGGTAATATTGAACTCCTTCTAGATCTTGGCGGTAATATCTTACTCAAAATTTTTGCAGACCTTTCTCAATTTTGGCAAAAGGTCTGTTTGGTACTGCAAGATCAAGCTTGTTCCTGTCAACATATTGTTCATCTGCATGGTAAGTACAAAAGTGATTAATATAGCATCTGAATATTCCGGCTAAATCTGAAAACCACATACAATGTTATCATGTGGGTAGAACTTAAAGATATTCTTATTGTTTTAAAGATTGGTTATGTTGTACCATGTACGTCATGATTGGATTAAGTATGATAAACCCAAGCATTGGAATGGGTGATTCCATTAGCTGGTGTAGAACTGGACTGGCTATGATATTCTATGCTTGGGGAATCAGCCCGAGTGAAACAGAGGGGAACTGATAAAAATTAGGTAATTGTTACAGCAGAGGTTATTTTCATGCACCTCTACAGGCTAGGAAGTAACACTACCTCATCCTCAATCGTACCTTGCAAGAGTTCAGCCAAATTATCCACAACTCTGTTTGTCAATTAAATGCTCATGGATCTTCTCCATGACAATCTGAACCAGCCTATATAAGGGCACAACATTGTCTGATCTACAATATGCTTAAAAAGCAATATATTGCTTAAGTTGGTATGGTAGCTCGCGAAACCGATTGAACAAGACTCACGTTATCCTTTTCTACCTTAATAAACTGATATTGGGTTCTAATTATTTGCAAAAGTAGAATCTCCTTCTAAACCACTCTAGCCCTCCTCCTTGCCCAGTTTCCTCACCTGAGAAAATAGAAAGATGGCAATGAAGGCATATATATGTCTTTGTTACGATACAAAGCATATGAAAGATTGATAGAAAGTCTCGTGTTTCATTGAGGACATTCATGTTACAATTTGGTGTATTGAAACTTCGCCTTCTTTTTTCACATTAATGAACAAGCCAGGAGAATGTATAACTAATGTTATTCCTTTTTTTTGTTAGGTTGTGGACATGCTTCCTATTCAAGCTTTTTAAGAGATGCAATATACCTATGGTGGCATTAGGAACGGTAAATGGTGCACATTTTACTGTTCCTTATATTAGGTTTCACGCTTAGTCCTGTTGATGGCTAATTCTTGTAATTTTGGGCAGTTTCCGACTGGTTTGGCTTTGGCTATTGAGAAAAAGAGCAGGCGGATAGAGATATCTCTATACTGCATGGCACGCGCCATTGAAAGTTTCTTCACTTGTATGGCTGATGTTTGGATATTTGCCTCCGTCAAGAAATTTGAAGAGAGCTGATGTTGTTGTTTTCAGTATTTCAACAGCAATAATCATGCATTGTTATGCAGTAGAGAGGGATGTATTTCGATCGAAGTATTTGAATGTTCTTGATTGGGTGTTTGGTGTCCCCCTCCCTCCATACGAAACTACTCCACGCAAGAAGAGGTGAACAGATGAATGCAGCAGCTATAATTTTTAACTGTATTGATCAGTTTTTTTCTATTTCTCAACTGAGATTAAGCAGGTCAGGTCAGGTCCGTTCATGATAAAAGAGTTGCTCTATAGAAGACAGAGCACAAGCTTGTTAGATTTGATCCACCAAAAGGTTTGTAAAACAATAATGCCTGAGAACATAGACAGTAGGAGTAGTTTAGTTTATTTGACGTAGCTTAGGATTATACTACAATGGCAAATTATTGGATGTTTCCTATTCATTTTCTTCGTTGATCACTTTGTTTCATATAGTCTATTGTAGCTCGTCTCTAAAACATTTCATTCTTTTATAGAAATCTCCATGTTGAAAAGCTTGTGAAATATTTATTGCAATTCTAGCTGATGGATGGATGGATGGACATTTTCTTCTTTGCAGTAAAATCCAATCTCCTCTCTTAGACCCTTACTACCATGAGGGTAGAAATTAAATCTGGATTTGAAACAATTTTGAGTAACTAGACTGATATAAACTCCACAAAATTCAACTGGAAAATATCAAGAAATGATCAAACTTTACAGTTTTGCTAATGACAGAAAACAGATACACACCAACCGAAAAAGGGAAAAAAAAAAAAAAAACTGCAAGAAAGAAAGAAAGAATTGCAAAGCAAAAAACTGCATCTTTTAATTTTTTTTGAGAACATTAATTCACAACTTTCACCAATCAAAACATGATCAAAACCCATAAAATTAAGCAATTACAAAAATCCCCCATAAACCCGAATGATCCCCATCAAAGAAGGGGGAAAATCCTACCAAGAAGAAGAAGGAAAAATTAAACTTCATCCTCATGGAGAAGCATATTAGGGATCCCTTTATTAACAGGAAACTTGCGGCCAGTTTCAGGCCAGACTAAGGCACCCTCTTCAAGATGAAGCTCAAGAAGAGCATGATGAAACCTGCGAAGAAATTCATCGGAATCCAACATGGAAGGTTCGGCACGGTCAGGCAACTCATCATAGCCCATGGTTTTGGAAGCTTCTAGAAGGGCTTCGTACTGAATCTTGTAAAACATGTTTTTAAGGAATTCAGGATTGAAGTCCATTTGTTTCTCCGCCACTTTAGTCACTTCGATCCTTAGTGGGAATCCATTAGTGACACCTTTGATGTTCGATGCAAGCATGTTGTGCGTCAACAGCCTCATTTTTTCTTTCTTTTTCTTTTTTTTTTTTGCTGGGATATTTTCTTGGTGTATTGCTGAAGATTGGAGGCTGGGGAGGCCGGTAAGGGTTAATGGAATTATGGAAGCGATTTTTGTAATAGAGGACAGAATATGGAAGCGATTTTTACAATTTTGACCTTGGTGTAAATGAAGAAATAACCATGAGTTTAGGGGTTTTCCTTTATTTACTTTCTTTTCTTTTCCATTTAATTGTAAAAACACTCGATCCATCACAAAAATTTGATTTTAGCCCTTTACCACCTCAACATTTAACCTTTTGCAATGTATTACCTTTTGATCCAAATTGTACTGTCAAAAGACATAATCAACAAGTTTACACCGATATATATCATGTTGTCAATTGAGATTTGTACAAAAAGGACAAAAAAACAACATTGTTAGCAAGTTTCGAAACTCGCCATTTTTTGCAAAAAAACCGTGAGCTATAAATTACGAAAATTATCAATTTTTCAAGAAGTTAAGCTCCACATTTTTTCACATAGTTCAATATATACCATATTAACAATTGAGATGTATACAAAAAAATCGCAAAAATAGCCCTGACGGCAAGTTTTTGAAACTTGTCCTTTTTTGCCAAACAACGTGAGTTATAAACTACAAAAATTGGGTATTTTTTTACACGATTTATTAAATACAATA
The DNA here is from genome assembly GCA_016586305.1 of Ophiorrhiza pumila. NCBI lineage: Eukaryota > Viridiplantae > Streptophyta > Magnoliopsida > Gentianales > Rubiaceae > Ophiorrhiza > Ophiorrhiza pumila. Next base: position 31,141,779 of record BLIW01000010.1, read on the forward strand.
TTGCCAATTGATATGAGTGTAAAAAATGGATCGAAAATGGCACCTGTCGACAAATTTTTTAGACTTCCTATTTTTAAGCAAAAAAAATGTGAGGTATAACTCACAAAAATTTTCCACTTTCAATTGTTTTCTTTTCGCACCATTCATTAGTTACTTATATTAACAAGTGAGATTGGTGAAAAAATAAACGCGGGATCTTCTGTCCAAGATTTCGTCTGTTTTATTCTGTCCTAATTAAAACTACGTCGTAAGGTTCACTAATATCTTAGTTAGGGTCTAATAATTTTAAAGTAATTTTAATGATATTTATGCATTTAGTCCCTACTTTTAATGAAACTACGTAATTTTAAACGTTAGACAGAATAGGACTAGATAAATATTGGACAGAGGATCTGGAGTCGAAAAAATACAGGAAAATGGCCTTCGTGAAGTTTTTAATGCTTGCAGTATTTAGACAAAATTTCAAAGGCAAGAGTTTCACTTCGCCAACAAGGAGAGGAATAAATAAAACAGATTTAGCCAAGGTCAAGATGAATTTTGAATTGATTTTTCGTAGATTATATTCGTTTGTTGCATGGGCCAAACATAAAAAGGATCACTTAAACAAAACTCAAAGCGTTTTCTAGTCTAGATGTGCATTTTTGCTTGGATAACCTTTATTTAGCGATCGATTGAACTGAACGACTTGAAAGTTCAAATCATTGTGTTGATCCATATTTCAACTAGTTTGTTAGCCCAGCCTTAACCCAGCTCAGTTGGACCAATTAACTAAAATTTTTAGCAAAATTTTTTCTTTATCTCGACAGAAATACATGAATGGTAGTCTAGAAATTCATATAGTACTGGTCAAATTTCAAATCTAGAACTTTTTCTTCACCTAAATAGTTAATAATTTAGTGAAATTAGGCAGCATTGAAACTTTTTTCCAGTGAATTAAGCTACACAATATTGAGATCTTTGACGGTATAAAATCGAAAAGATTAGACAGAGGATTTAATCTACATTGATCCAGTAATGTTTTCCAAAAAAATCCATTATTTCACACTTTCATGTATGTTTATACTTTGTTAATTTCCAACAAATGTCTTTAAGAGGAAACCACAAGTATTTAATCTGCTACTCTATAATCTATACAACTTCTATGCCAAAATTCTTCGAGGCAATTATGTCTTCCTAAAGCAATATATGCCCAATTATATGCTTAAGAGAAAACAAGAAATGCATTATTCAGAAATTTTTTTTACAGCATATGATGATACAATTTAGCTTGATACAAACATCCACCATTTGTAAAACGCAAAACCATAAACTGCTGTGTAAATGGCCAATCTGATTGGGTAGAATCTGAATCTGCATACACAGCATAACGTGAGAATACATAAATTATCTAAAATTAATTCTTAGGAGACTTAAGAAACTATTAATTAAAGGGATCGAAAAAAGATTGTTTTAATTAGCTTCAACATTGTGTCCTTAATCTTTTAAAAAAATATATATATATTAGATTAATTTCTTATACAAAATCCCTTTATTTTGTTAAAAATGCAAACTAATTCTGAAAAGAAAAAACATATAGAGATGGAGAAGTGCAACTGTGCAAGTTCTTCAAGATGTTTATTTTAAGGCAAATAATTACCTGTTTGGTGTAGCTTGGTTGCGAAAAGATCGCAAGAGTTTATCATCCACAGTAATTGGAGTGCACCACTGGGAAATACTTCGATCAAAGAACTCCCAATCAGGTAAAAGTACACCGCCGATCGCAAACATTCCAAATATGTAAGTGACCAACATTTTCTTGAAAGATTGAGTATAAAGTCCAACCAATACCAATATTGCAGCCAAGCAAGCAAGTGATGAACGAAAAACAGCATCGTTTACCATGATTGATCGCTTAATTTAAGACAAACCCTTTATTCTAGACTGAATCTAGTTTGTGTTTTCAAAGATAATAATGCAGCTGTCGTCCCTGAAAGCTAGGGTTCAGTAGCAAGGAATTGAAAATGGTGATGAGAAGATGTGTGGAGGAGTTAATGAAGTGTGTGTGGTTTGTTGGACACCACGATATAGCATTTATTAGTGATTGATTTCTCTTCAAAATGTTATGAATGAATGAAGAATTAATTGAGACATCTTTTAATTGAGAAATGCATATTCATGGATATATCTTATTTGGTTGTAAAAATTAACAAAGAATTTGATTGCACATTTTTTTTTTTAAATTACATTAGCAATCAAATGTATGTTATTTAAGAATTTGATTACATTCCATAATTAGGAAATTTTTATATAAACTACGTTGGAGTTCCGTGAGTACGTGTGTTACATTAGTTTAAAACAGTAATGATATACGGGGGAGAAAAATCTTAGTGAAAACATAGGGTGATTAATGTAAATCAATTATTTACTTGTATTTATAATTATCAATTGTTTACACGTATTTATAAATTGAAACAAGTATTGAAATAGGAAATGAAACAGAAAATCTTGTGTACCAATTGTAGTTTGGCATGATTGGTTCAGTTGTTACACTTAGTGAATTAAAGAGTGATAAAAACATTGTAAACTATACTTAAAATTAAGATTGTTATATCAAATAGCTCTTTATTATTAATTAGTGAACTAAGCAATATTGGAAACTCAGTGCCCACTATTCCTTCCGGCATATTGATTGTGTAGAGAGCGTCACTCGAATGTTTGCTCACCAGCTTGCACAATAACCGTAGTGATCCCTCGAGTTGTGATGATAATGGATTATCCGTTTCTCGCGGTTGGGGCACCACTTTTGTTTTCTTATGTTGGGGAGAGTTCGTTACCTCTTTCGAACCTTTCGGGTCCGGTACCTTCACAACATTAAATAAGTAATTAGAGCTGTTCATTAATAAAGATATACAAAGAAACTCATTGAATGATATATAATTACACCTCCAAATCCGCATCGGTGCAAATCGCAACCAATTCTCTCGGCCACTCTAAAAACAATCCAGATCCTTCCCTAACTGTCGTGGCCTCCTCGTCCGGAAACGGCAACGGCGCATCATCTTCGAAAGAGGTAGTGATATTTACCTTCACTCTGTTCTGCATTACCTCTTTCCCGTGATGCATGGATAATTTATACAGCGTCCCTTTAGTCACAAGCCGCCTCCCTTTAGTGTGATCAATCACAAAAAGGCGACATTGTGATCCCTCCTGTGAATAATAAACAATTATAGTATATATTTATAAATGAGTAAATTGAAATAATTTGAAAAGGAAATAATTCATATTTGGTACCTCGAACTCTCCCAATGAATCTGGGGTCCATCACCGGGAGCATACCGGTTTCTGCTTTGTCCCCACCTCAATGCTTATATTCTCCTGTTGTTTCATTGATACTTCCGTGCTAGAAAATTGTAAGACATCTGGTGTAGGTAAAACAGGAACTGGTCTGCCCAAATCGCTGAACAGTTTCTGCATTTGCTCAGACCAGAACTTCATCTCCGCTCTGCATTGAGCATGAATGTCTACATTACTAGTTCCACTGGAAGATGAGGCCCCAAATACTTCAGACTTCCTCATCCGACCCCCAACACCTCGTAATCGACCAGGGTGATCTTTCTTTCCCGTAGCCATCACAAGAATGTCTGTGCTTCCCTCGCCAAGGGTCTCTCCTTGACTTGAGCGATTTGTCAAATCATCCTGATAAATATTTTAATGTACTTTTCTGAGTATAATTCACATTACAAATTAATATTATTATACACTTTATTTAATTCTATAAATTATACTTACAATTCTGGCACTAACGTCTCTGGCCGCTTCGCTTGAAAATTCACCGTTCTTGTTCTTATGCCCTTCCTTGAAGAGAATATGACGGGGAATCGGTGACGGCGGAGAGGTTGTTGCACGGGCCTCCTCTTCCGTTTTACCGGAGTGAATCTGAGTTTGTATTTTTCCCTCAAGTTTTTCACGCATTAGCTTCGTTTTCAACTTCTTATATCCACCACGAGACATTGTGTGGTGGAGTTTGTTTTTGTTCGAACTCTCTTGGCTTGCAAGCCGCTTTGGCTATTTTTCCGAACACAAGGAAACACATATCATTCAAATTCTAACGTCACATTAAATGAATAAACATTGGATACAATAAAATATTACCTGCCAGTCTTCGCTTAATCGAAATTTTCGAAACATATCCCATGTATCCCTAGTAAGATAAGGATATTTAGCACATGGGTCGACATGCGTTAGGCTTCTAAATATAAACCTGTTCAAGCTTGTCTTCCACCCCCGCCAACGTTCCCCAGCGTGGACTAACCACTTCTTCTTGAGCTTTGGTGTGGACTCAAAGTCAAAGGTACTCTAAAGAAAACACAAAATAACGTTAATGAACGGAAATTTAATATATATAGAGAGAAAATATGTGATAACACATTAAGAAGGACAAGTAATATGTTGCACATACCATTACTTCAGCCCAAATCATTTCCTTGATGTTGGCATCGACCTCACGCCACGACTTAAATTGCACAACATTAACTTCTACTGCGCGTCATCAACGCAATAAAATTAACCCATTCATTATGTGATTTTGTCAGTCGTAGGCTCACCGTCATCATCGAAAGAAATAGCCGTCTTTGTCTGCCTCGTGCCCTCCTTTCCAATACGATCGCACATTTGGTTCCTTTTCTTCCATACTGTGCAAGTGTTTCATCAGCCCCAATCCCCGGTGTTTGATCGTGGGTTATTATCTATGAGAAAGCTTTTGTAGTATACAAAATTGAATGTCAGGAAAGGATATTTAACATGTAAAATATCACCAGAAACAGTAATGAAATTCCTTGTATGATTTGCATGATTTTGATCATATTGTGTGAAATATTCATTACTAGACATACTAATTCAAGCACTACAGCAAAATTATTGTTCATGAGAGCATAAATTGTAATATCCAGATTCCAAATCAATATAACATTTCCTTGTGCATAACGAGGGGTAACCAGGAATCTCAAAAGAACGTATATTGCAGTATACTTCACTATTATCATCGAAATTCCAGATATGTATTAACAATCGAAATTGGAAAACCCGTTTGCATGCAAGCCGTATACTACACTATTACCATATCCAATTTGTCAAAGAACCCACCAACATTAACACAGCAAGATGAACCGAAAAGTTTTTTTACTATTAAATTTGCAATTATTTCGTTCGGCATGCTAATATTACATCAACTCCCCCAATCAATATCAACATACTCCCTTTCCAAACTGTCATGAAGGAAAAACAATTGAAAAGCAGCATACATTATGACCATTTCATTCTGCTACATGATGAATGCACAATACCTGGAAGAGCGTGAAATAATCAAAAATGGAGATTAATAAAAATTGAACTGCAGTCGGAGGTGACGGAGACGTCGACGTTGGAGATTGTTATGCAAGAGATATCGCCGATGGAGGTGTATACGATTTGTTTTCAAAATGATGGAGGTGAAATTGGAGGTGAAAATGGCGGTGTATTTGGAGCCTAAACACACGAGGGCGCGTCGACTGAATATGGACAGACTTTGGAGAAGGCGCCAGGGCTGATTAAAAAAATACTTACTACACCGGTTAAACGAAAAACCGATGTAGAAAGTCTGTTTTAACACCGGTTCTTACATAACCGGTGTAACAAATGATTTTTAAAACTTGTGATTTAATTTTTCAAATTACTATTACACTGTATTACGGTACAATTGTAAATCCACAATAAATAAATAACATAACAGTTTTTATTGTATTTCTTTCCATTTAAAAATTCGTACCAATATGCTTACGTGTAAACCATAATAAATAAGATAAAAAATTGAAACTTGTTAATTTATGTGGTAACTGTGATGTTTTAGACATGAATTGATATTTTCTTTAAACTTGTAAAATGCATATATAATGCAACTTGTAAACTATATATAAGTTAAAGTTATAATGAACTATATTTAATGAAACTTGTAAACTTGTAATTTAAAATATCTGTGCCCTATGTATAAAAAATCATAATTAAACACTACTATAATCGTAGATATAAGATTAATGAATAGTTACACAATATGAATGTAAATAAGTTAATCATCCAAAAATAATTGTAATGTATCAAAACAAATTTTTAAATACCAAAAAATATGTAAGTGAAACGTTTTTGTTAAACCGGTTACTACATGACCGGTGTATTACTAACATTGTTTACACCGGTTAGTAAATAACCGGTGTAATAAGTCAGTTTTTACACCGGTTATTTAGTAACCGATGTAAACAACAGGTGTGTACATTGATATCAACTATTTTAATTGACTATTTACAAAATGCATATAATTGTATTTCAATTCCACGTTTTTGAAATTGTTTTCAACTATTTTAATGTACGTATTGCAAAATGCATATTAATTGTAGTTCCAATTCGACTTCAAATACAAAATCATAAGGATTTCCACTATTTTAATGTACTATATTCGTTACCATTTGCTAAAGCGTGACCGGTAATGCATAAGAACATAAATTAAACTTATTAACTTATGGGTTAATTAAATATTGATGTTGTACATTTTAGATTATTTGATATATTCTTTACGTTAACCTTGTACAATGACTACATATAATTGCAACTTGTTATGCTATATATAAGTTAAATGCATAATTAAATATATGTAATTTCAACTTGTTAAACTTGTAATTTCAACTATGTGTGCCCTATGTTTGCTATATTCATAGTTACCACACTATTAAATCGTAGTAATAAGATAAAAGATATTTACATAATATTAATATAAATAAGTTAATCATACAAAAATAATTCTAATTTATCAAAACAAATTTTTAAATTACCAAAAATTTATTAAACCGGTTACTACCAGAACCGCTACCACGAATGCATTACACACTAATAAAAATTACCAATATGCTAAAGTGTGAACTGTAATGCATAACAACACTAATGAATCATAGTTAAACACTAATAAAATCAAAGTACACCCTACACAATAATTTGCCTCAAAGTTTGTCATGTTTAATAATCATTGCTTGTAATTAAGTGCGGCCTTACTACAAAATTTCCCTTAATAATTACACCATACGAAGATAAAAAATCTGCATGGTCTACCATGTAACTCGTGCATAATCCCCTGTAAAAAAAATTTAATTGTATTCAACTGTTGGCTGCAGCATACAACTATTCAAGTCAAGTAATAAACAAAATACTAAGTACAATTCAAATCTATTTACAAAATACGGTGATAATAACTTACACACTACATCTCACGCTCAAGATCTTTCTTTTATTTTACAGAGGATCATCAACCCATATGCCTTCCACGTGATCAGTTCGGAGAATGAATGCATCCATATTCCATTCCCTTCAATTGTGCTCAGTTGCGGGAAACCTGATGAGAATGGGGGGACATCGTGATTATTGATCATTATCAATTTCATCACAGACCTGATTTTTTCTCCCGTGTAGGACAATGGACCATTTTTGTCAATAGAATCTGAGACGTAAAAATACTTGTTTTGCCTGGGAAGCAAGTACGAAAGGTTCCCCTTTGAAACCTTCCCTTTTCAAATCCACAAGTGTAAATCCCGATTCATCAATTCGAACGCCATTCTTGTTGTCCACCATTTGCATTTTGAAAATTGGGGACTTTAAATTTCACGTAGTCAAGCTCCCATATCTCCTGAATCCATCCCAATAATAAGACATATTGGGCGTACACTGGATTTCTATCTCTCGAACTAGACTCGTGTAAAGCCTCAGACACTAATGTAACCCCACTATTTTGCGGTTGTGCTACTGTCATCTGCCAGCCTTCGTAGCAAATGAAAATCCATTAATGTCATAGCCCGAATACGATAGCACAACGTGACTGGGCTTATACGCTAACCAACTTAATGTCTCATGAACAGTTTGGTCAACGAACAGCAGCACTGAACCAATTCACAAATGATCGATTGTGTTTCATTGAGTTCATACCTGTCAGTCCAGCTACGATGACTTTCCTTTATTTCACAAATATGAGCATTCACATAAGGCTGCACTCCGGTTCAGAATTTCGCAATGCATATAGATGCGCCGTTGTTTCAACTCATCATTAGAAGGGGAACAATTTATCCTGCGATGTCCCTTTTCCTGTGATCCGTTCGTCATTTCTGCTAGGCTTTGGTAGTCCAATTGTATTGGTATCATGCAAGTATGCAGTGCAAAAGCTCGAATAACCTCTTCAGCTATATACCTTTCAACAATGTTTGCATCAGGACCGATAGCGATTTTTTACAATACCATTGAAGACTTTCATATATCGCTCAAATGGATACATCCAGTGCAAATATACAGGCCCACAAATCTTTATCTCCCTAACCAAATGAACCACCAAGTGCACCATAATGTCAAAAAAAGCTGGTGGAAAATACATCTCAAGTTGGCATAAAACTACGACAATTTCATCTTGTAGCTCATCAAGCCTATCACAATCAACTACCTTGCTACATATCGCATTAAAAAAGTAATGAAGTTCAGTTATGCTTGTACCTGACATGTTTAGGCAAGATAGATCGAAGTGCAATAGTGGAACTGCCTGCATCAACACATGACAGTCATGTGATTCAATCCAACCAATTTCAAATCTCCCATCAGAAACAAGGCGGCTTACATTTGAAGAATATCCTGATGGGACCTTGATGCTCTTGAGACTCTCATAGAAGCTCTGTTTCTCTTTCCGTGACAATTTATAACAAGTGGGGGGCAAGTATGTGCGCTGTCCTTGAATCACAGGTGCTAAATTCGCCCTAATACCCATATCAACCAAATCAAGTCTCGCTTTATAACCATCTTTTGTTTTTCCAGGTATATTCAAAATAGTACCCAACAAACTTTCACATATATTTTTTTCAATATGCATCACATCGAGACAGTGTCTAACATCAAGTGTCTCCCAATATGGAAGATAAAAAATATAGATTTTTTCTTCCAACAACTTTATATGATTCTTGCGAGACTTTGTATGTTTTTCAAATTCCACATGATATCCTTCACACGATCATGAACTGCCTTCCCACTCAAGGCAATTGGAGCACGTCTGAACTCCTGTTTCCCATTGAAAGCTCTTTTCATCGACGATATGCATGGGCCCTCAGGAAGAAATCTACGATGTCCAGATAGACTGTCTTGCGCCCATGTACAAGCTGACATGATTCTGTGATTCTCATCACATATTGGACATGCTTGGTGTCCTTTAACAGAAAATCCAGATAAGTTTCCATATGCAGGAAAGTCATTTATGTACAGAATATCATGGCACACAATGTGAATGACTCCTGACGATGTGCATCAAACATCAACGCCCTTCATCCCACAACTTCTTCAAGTCTTCAATTAGGGGGGCTAAGTAAACATCTATGTCAATTCAGGTTGGCGTGGACCTGAAATCAGTAATGACATCAAAATGTATTTGCGCTTCATACAACAATAAGGAGGTAGATTGTAAATAACCAACATTACTGGCCAAGAGCTATGGTGTACTGCTTAGACAACCGTAAGGATTCATCCCATCCGTACACAATTCTAATCTCAGATTTCGTGCATCTCTACCAAATGAGGGGGTAAACCGAATCAATCTTTTTCCACTGATCAGAATCAGCATGGTGCATTATCATCTTATCGTCTGTGGAAATATTACGATGTGCATACAACGTCAAATTTTAGCATCTCCAGAATGGGCAAACAATCGTCTGAGTCTCGGTATTATAGGAGATACCATAACACTTTCACCGGTGCATGATTTCTTCTTCGCATTTATATTGTCTTCAAAGCTATCCGAAGTTGCTTCTTTTTGAAACGAGAAACTGTCATTTAGGACAGGTACAATGAAGTGTTCGTATTCATTCCTATATAGTATGCAATCGTTGGGGCAGGGCATCTATTTTCTTATACTCCATACCCATAGGACACCAAGATTTTTTTAGCCTCATAAATCCGATTCAGAAGTTCATTACCTTCTGGCAGTACATCCGTTCAAAGTAAATTCACAGTGCTGTAAAATATAGAATCAGTCCACCCATGTGCAGCTTTCAAATTGTACAGCTTTAAAGTAACGGATAATCGGGTGTAATTAATACACCCAAGATATCAGCAGGCTTTTCGCTACATTCAACAGCGAAGCAAGAATATCTGGCGTATCGGCAAACTACCGACCCATATCCTCAACGCATATCATCCAATCGATATTTTTCATTGAAACATCATCTTCCTACTGCCACTATTCTCCTTGTTTAGATACATATTCACTCTCGCCGTGCCAGATCCATATTTTATAAGCAGGATCAAAACCCCTCCGATACAAATGGTCTCTTATAGTGTCAGGGTCGTCGAACAAAGCAAAATTCTGCAATCCCTTACCATAGACAGTAGATGTACTTGGCATGCTTATAAGCAGATTTAATAAATTTCTCAACCTCTTCTTCATACGCAGATGTTGTCCGATCACCAAATATAATATTATTACGATCCATGAATATCGCACCCTTTGAATCATTCCAAAGATAATTATAATAAGTTAACCAACAAAATGAGTGCATTAATTGATGCTTTCGTAATATTACATCGTATGAATGAAGCAACAAAATAAGAAGAAAAACTAATAAATATTTGTTACGCAACTGTATCAATAAAGCTGAAAAGTATACACATGAACGCCTAAATAAAAAAACAAAACAAAAATTTAACTAAATTTATTACCAATATGAAACAAATATATATTGAAATCTACAATTGTACAAAGGCCTTTTAAAAATGAAATGCAGAGCTAGAAATATATGTCAAAGATCCAACGAATGAGAATTAAAATTATATAAAAGTTATCAGTTTATATGTAACTACCTAACCTCAGATGGTTGCGTTGAAAGAAGAAGAGTGATATTGTAGCTTCTGATCTGTTCTTTTATCGGTTTTCGGGCGCAGCTATTGGAAAAAATTCGTAGTTCTTACGATGGAGATAATGATGACTTAAGCTGTTGGAAAAAGTTATATTTGTTATTTACACCGGTCGTAAGAAAATCGGTGTAAATTGTTAACTTTTTATACCGGTTGTAACAAAACCGGTGTAAATAGACAACTATTTACACCGGTTATAGAAATACCGGTGTAAATAGTTAATATGTTTAAACCGGTTCTAGAAAAATTGGTGTAAATAGTTAACTATTTTACACCGTTTTTCATACAACCGGTGTAATAAGTATAAAATATTGTTTAATATTACAATAATGCCACCGCATTTTTCTATTACACCGGATTATGTGTAACCGCTCTAAAAAGGGAGGTTTAAATTTCCTTTTTATAGTTTTTTCGATGACTGTCGAAAATTATACAACAAAGCATTATAATAACTTAACCAACAGAATAAATGCATTGATGCGTTCATAATAATATTACAACATATAAATTAATAAACAACATTAGTTTCTAATTTTAATTAAAATAGACATTGCGATAAAAGATGAGAAGATCACATAGTCTAAATTTTTTTAAAGGCAAATAGAACATACTTTCATCTGCCCATCAAAAGCCAGCAACTAACACTTCTACATGATTACACCAATTTCTGATTAGAAAAATTTTGGAAACATAATCTTCAACATAGTTATAATTTCTTTTTGCATCTCTGGGTTGGCATGTAGCTCTCCCGCAGCAAAGTGTATTTTATTCGAATCAAGTTCATCATCAATATGGAGATTGATGTTTTCCGGTTGGTCATTCGCTTCTATTGATTCTGAAACAAACGAATCAAGTCCATCATGAATATGGAGATTGATGTTTTCCGGTTGGTCAGTTGCTTCTATTGATTCTGAAACAAACAAATCAAGTCCATCATCAATATGGAGATTGATGTTTTCTGGTTGGTCGTTTGCTTCTATTGATTCAGAGACAAACGAATCAAGTTCCTCCGAAGTTTGAGTGTCGTCCATCGGCAATTGCTGTTGAAGTTGTTTTCATGGTGGAGTAGAATATAAAAAGAAGAAAAACTAAATAATTACCACACAGATGGTAGTTAACTTAAATTCTAAAAAACCTAATTAATTACGATCCCTTTAAATTATGGTTAAAAATAATTATAATATGTTAACCAAAAAATAATTGCATTAATTGATGCGTTCATAATATTACATCATATAAATTAATTAACAAAATCAGTTTCTGATTTTAATTAAAACAGATCTATATATATATGTCAATGCTATAACGAATGAGAAGAGAAATTATATAAAAGTTATCAGTTTATATATACATGTCACTAACCTCAAATGGTTGAGTTGAATGAACGAAAGTTAATTTGTAGCTTCTGATGATGGATTCAAAAAGATTTCTTGCGCACCTTTTGGAAAAAATTCGTAGTTCTTACGATAGAGATAATACTAATTTAAGTTGGAGAAGAAGGAAAAATATGTGGTTATGGTACGACGTTGTTAAAGTAGTGTATAAATACCACTTTTGACACCGGTTATAAGAAACCGGTGTAAAAGGAACACTTTGTACACCGGTTATAAGAAAACCGGTGTCAAAAGCACACGTTTTACACCGGTTGTTTGATAACCGGTGTAAAACGTGTGCATTTTAATTGCAATGCTTGATGTTTTTTTCGGTCATTTGCGTCTATTCATTGAGGCTCAAAAGTGCACTTCAATAGATTGTGTGTGTTTGCAAATTATTTTCAACATTCATTACAATTTCAGATAGCATGATCATTTTGCCTTGACGACTTCTATACTCTTCTATGCACTTTCTTGAACGCAAAGGAAATCGCCATTAGCTAAGAGTTTAAAAAACAGCTCGAAAACGACCACAGATAAGAAGATTTTGAAGTTTACCTTTTTAACCAAATATACTTGTTCTATAACCCTTAAACAATGGCCTTTTTAAAAAATTATAACTTTAAACTTATAATTTTAACTCCATTCATTGTATAAATGAGTCTTCAAATAACCTTTATTTTGAAGAAATGTCCATCAAAGTCATTGTGTATAATCATCATCGCTCTTGCATATAAAATTACTTTAATATAAAATCTCTCATAGTAAAGAAAACTGAGGAAAGAAAATTAATATGCATATCAAATTACTTAAATATAATATCATTACAAATAAAATAATTATAATTGTCCATAAAAACAGATTTTAGTATGCTTAATTTTTGGTTTTTTTCAATGGATGACTCTCTTCCAGCTTCTCTTCTTCCTCATTTATGTCAACTCTCGTGCGCTTCATGACTTGCATATGACCTCCTAGACGCTGTATCTCCCATTCTAATGCATGCTTTGCGTTATAATGTTCCAGTTCAATAGATTGCTTGCGAAATTCCTCTTTATCAATCTGCAAAGTTATAACTCCCAGTTGATTTTATTGAAGTAAAACTGTCATAGGTTGCTTACTTTAAAAGCATATAGAAACAGTACCTTATGCCTTTCATCCAACTGCATAACCCTTTCAACTGCCTTATTCAGTTCCGATGTTGTTCTTGCATTTTGAAATAACAAAAAATTGCTGACTATGCCAAATAAACAGCATTCACAAAAGTTGACAACTAAAATATTCCATTTTGACACAAGATTGACATAGCAACCTCAAAGAATTACCTTTTGCTTCTCAAGTTCAAGCAATTGCATCGCCTTTTCATCGAGAGGCTGTTGTTTCGCCAACTCAGCCTCACGAGCTATAAGCTCGTTTTGCTGTTCTTGTAACATTTTTGTGAGTCCCTCCATCTTCAACAACTCTAATAAACACATGCAAAAAGTCAGAACAAGTAAGCAATGGGGTTGTGTCTCTTCTCTGCAATAAGCAAACCCACAGACCAATAGTTCAAAGAAACAATTTTGATTGAATTCAACAAATATCCAATATATGTAATCAACTTTAATTGGACAACAGAAGGAAAAAAAATACAGAAAATATGAAATTGTCAGCTATTTTCTATCCGAAGCAATAAAATTCATAAAACACATCACAAACTCAACAATATGGAAAAATGAAAAAATCCCATACCGGTGCCCTAAAAGATTCTGATCTATACAAAAAAAAACCCCCTAAATTTGAGATTTATTTAACACGTAAATTAGCAAAACCCACAGAAGTATCATGACTATTTATGGGAATGAAGGATCATGACTTATGGGAATCAAGGATCGTGACTTATCTGCATTGAATTTGTCAACTAGGATACTGTGAAACCCTTCAGTTTTCTTCAGCCCCTTCAGTTTTCTTCTGCCCCTCCAGTTTTCTTGAGCCCCTTAAATTTTATTATGCCCCTTCAGTTTTCTTCTGTCGACGTATACACTACCACCTAAGCAAAACCCTTCAGTTTTATATAAGTTAAACTTTTAATGTATATTACATTTGAAATATTCGTATTTACTCAAGGTCTATAGTCTCGGAGTTCAAATCAAAGAAACAAAGAAATTTTTTTGGTCGATATAAAGATAAAGAAGAAGAACTTAAGAAATTAAAAATCAAACTTCTTACACCGGTTATGCTTATAACCGGTGTAAAAAAAACTTTCAAAAACTATCTACATCGGTTATTATTAAAACCGGTGCAACAAAAAACTTTCAAAAAAATTCTACACCGGTTATTCGTATAACCGGTGTTAAAAAAACTTTCAAAAACTTTCTACACCGGTTATTCTTATAACCGGTGTTTTAAAAAAACTTTCATTAACTTTCTACACCGGTTATTATTATAACCGGTGTAAATAGTCTAAATTCTTGTTTAATATTACGATAATGCCACCGCATTTTTATAAATTACACCGAAAACTGTTTAACCGCTTTAAAAAGGGCGGTTTAACAAGGCTATTTTGTAGTAGTGTATACATGTGTTAATATGAGTTTTATAGGTGACTGTGTGGTGGTGGGTTAGAGCGGTGGAGTTTTTGTAATTGTATGGTGGTGGATTGTAACGGTGTTGAGTCTTTGTGGTGGTGAGTTAGAATAGTGGTAGAGTCTTTGTGATTGTGTACACAAAGACGGTGTTGGAGTCTTTGTGGTGGTGGGTTAGAACGGTGGTGGCTATAAAATCTAGTAATTGAACTTTTGAGAGAGGGTGGGGAAGAAATAACATAAATACCCTCGATTTTAATAGTTTTAAAAGAAGATAACAGAGTAATTGAACAGAATGACATGAATACGTAAGTTTAGAGAGTTTAGTGACTTTTTTTTACTACTTTAATAGTTTGATGACTAAAAAACGAATTTAGTGACTATCTACGCAGTTCGATATATATATATATATATATATATAATGACATTCTGATTAGTTTTGTATTTAGCCATAGTTGCAGGGTTTGACTGGCTGCATACACAAGGACGAACCTTTTGTTTTCCATAACGTTCTCCATAGATTCTGATCTAGAATATTTATCTAGCCTTGTTTGTAGCAAATAATTAATAGAAATATGTTTGGAGATCATGTATGCATGCATGGTCCTTGGCTATTCATGTATTCAATAAATGATCACTATATAATGATCAACTATCATTTTCATGGTGATGTAATTGTTAAGTCAACAAAAAGATGCGGTGGTTGATTGTTACAAGAAATTAAAAGTTGATTGTAAATTGAGTTTGATCATTTCACTTGAGTTATTGAAATATATTTATGAGTCAAAAAAAGTATGGAGGTTGAGAAAAACACTGTTTGGTAGGAAATTTTAGTACACATGATATAAAGAATTATACAACAACTAAATATCCATGTTTTAGGGGAAAATATCAAGGTAATCTCATCATTGGATTCTTAATCAATAGAAGACTAATTAATCTAGACCAATATTAATCGTCTCTTCAATATCATCGAAGAATTTTAAGACTTTAGTTTAACTCACAGAAAGAGTAACGGTAATCCCACCTGCCCTGCCCACTTGTGTCCATCTTTTCTAGTTCTAAATTTTCCTTGTGCCTGTGAAGTGTGAAGTTTTGGACTGGATGGTGGTCATCTCAAAATTCTTCTTAAGTCATATCAAAAGATTATTGTCTTGGATTAGGCCACCAGCACAGTTTTTATTAAAGCTTCCTAATCCTCGCTTCTTTCATCAGTCAATTTATATATATATATATATATATATATGCACAAGCAGAGACATCTTTTCTTTACATTATCCAAGCATATATATATTAACAAAATGAAATGTGAAGGGATATAAGGGTGTCAGAATATAAACCCTTAATCTAAAACAAAAAACAAGTCCATTGATCACCATTCTTATATGTATTTGATTCAAACATGCTTGTTTTGGTAAATATTATTAGTGCCTCAACTGCAAATTAGATGCACATTGCACACTGTTAATTTGGGATTATATTTCTTGTTTCTTTGACATGATTTGCTCATTGTAATTATGAGCACAGCAACTCTTTCATTTCAAAAACAATCCAACTGCTTTGACACTTGGGAGAAAAAAAGAACTGTAAAACTAAAGCCATTTACTGACGTGAAAGTCTATGATCCGTTGCATATATAAAGTAATTAGACTACGTAGATAGTGTAAACATTGGCGGATCCAGAAATCATGGATTGGAGGGCAAAGTTATATACTAGAAGTTATATTTTAATTTTGGGTACAAAATTTTAATTTTTTTAAGAATTCAATTGAATTTTTTTAATATTTTAAAGAGACCTAGAATAATTTTTTTTTTTTAAATCTGAGTGTAAATGTCTAGTAATTAAAAGACAAACCTTGGAGGTGATGGTTATAAATTAATAGTCAAAATAGTAAGTTATATATTGCTTGTAATATATATGGGAATATCTTGAGTTTTTTTTTTAAATTTTTTTTTATTTCTTGAACTAATGAGATGCATGTCTTAATTAAATTCCATGCATGGAGTTAGAGAATAGAGTATAGTACGTGTTGTTTGAATCCCATTAATTAATTAAAGAATGGCCACAATATCAAGGTTTAGATGCAAATTGGGTGGAAAGCATTCTCTACAAGCAAATTAGTTGAAACGTGTGAAATAAGAAATTAACAAACTTCTTGATCATATTAATTTAACAATATAGTAGTAATATATAGTCAAATTGTTCATATATATATATATATAATACAAAATTAGCTAGGTATGTTCATCTGATTAATTAATAATTCTCTCTTGAGTTAATTTAATTTAATTTACTCTTTTTTTACGTTAATTTATGGAACTTTGTATTAATTATGGAACAAGCTAGCAAGCTATCAAACATATTTATACATGTACATTATTAATCTTAGTTAATTAGCAGTGCTTCAAATTAATATATAAGAAATTATATAAGCCCATCTTATCATAGGCTCATAGCAATAAGTTGAAATAAAGAATGTGTTTAATTTGTTGTTTTATTATATTTGCATGGAGTTTCAAGTTTTAACTATATATGCATCATCATATATATATATATATATATATATATGCATATGCATGAAATTGGATGGCTGTGTGGGGTGGGGGTGGGGGGCTGCCTTAATTGTTGCCTTTAGCACGGAACAGGTTTTCTTCAGTAATGTCGACCAAATTAATTTAGTTTACTTCACTTTTTTTAATATTCCTGCAATTTGTTGAGAATATAATAGCAAAGTTTTGTTTGTTTGTTTCAAGAAATGGAGCTAAATGGCTCAAAAGCAGACAAAACCTAGGTTGACTGTTGACCTGTGTGTTTCTTATATCAATTTAATAAAGCTTTCATGTATATATAAACTTGAAATCCAACGGTGGCATGCAATCTCCAAAAATTTGTTTTAATTAGAAAATTAAATGATTAATGCATGGAAATCAATTTTTATGCACTTTAAGTTTGCGCGTTAATTTGGTAAGAAAATATTTTCCCTTTAATTGATAAAATTTGGTCTATATGAACTATGCATGCATGAAATGAAAGAGTTACTTGTGAAACACTGTATAACTAGCTAGCTCTAGCCTCTATGTATAGTAATATAAACATCACCAGAAATTCAACTTAGTTTATGCATATAAAACAAAAGTTTTATATATATAGTTTTACCAACACAACAAGAAAGGTTATTAACAAATGATTAAGATAAAGATAGTATATTGATTTTACTTTTTTTAAATTTTCCCAAAAAAATTGGTGAAGTTTTAGGAAGTCGGCTGCACCAACTTCTTTCCCTTTTAATTAACCAGCATATTTCTTTTCATTAATTAAACCACAACACCACCAAAGTCTTTTTATCCCACAAAGTGACGTGGACTATATGGATATAGCGTACATTTCCACACATTGTTTGTTCTAAATTACATGATTTCTAATATGATCTATATTATAGCATTTGACGAAATTGTTATGTCGGTTGCCAACGTATCATAACCTTCTTCTTTATCAGGTTTAGAATCGATTATTTATATGTAGACGACATATAACTAGACATAGTTAGGTTTCTTTTTATTAAACAACTTTATTAATTCGCTCTGCACACCCTTTAGATAGAAATCACATCTTTCTTGACTATAGTTAAGCACCCGATAATATACTAATTAAATGGTTTGCAGTTTTATAGTAGTATAATTATTTTCTGCTACCTTACTTGTTGACATAAACCTAATACGCAAAACACGTATTTAACAAGCCATCATATGGCTAGCGATTGTAGGCCATAATGAGGTAATACAAGCACGTAATTACGTACTAATTCAACATTGATACACGAATATTGTTAATATTAATTAAAAAAATTCCTTAATTGTATGGGATTTGTTTATGAACAATTAATTGATTGATGTCTCAATTATCTTACACAAATTCTTATGTTGTCTCAAGAATTACAATATGCACTTTAGCACTTATGATTAATTTACTTGGCACGCATTATATGTACAATATGCATTTTAGCATTTTAATCGCGATTTCAACTCATAATGAAAGTAACAATAAATTAAAATTACGATTTCAACATCATCAATTGTACGTTTCATATATGAATCACGTTTTATATATAAATTGGTTTTCACAAGAGATTTTGTGTATATATTTTGTTGTTAATCTTATAATTGTAAATTGTCATTTCTTCATTTAGCTATTTGAATCTTTAAACATTAATTATTTATTTTATATTAGCCAATCAAATTGGAACGAGGAATCTTCCAAAAGTTATATATGTTTAACATTAATGCTTATGTCGCCTAATTATTGCGAACATGTGTCAAATCATCTAATTTAATTATGCTTTGAATAAAACAAAATAATGAACAGCATCATGACTGAAACTTTGTGTGAATAATAATACTATATAAGCCCATTGAACTTTGGCGGTTTGGCCAGAGCAGAGGAGAAAACTTTCCCACAAGAAAGAAAGAAAGTGTGCATGCCAAAATGGGAAGGTCTCCTTGCTGTGATGAAAATGGCCTCAAGAAAGGTCCCTGGACAACTGAAGAAGATCAGAAACTCATTGATTACATCCACGAACATGGCCATGGCAGTTGGAGAGCCCTTCCAAAACTTGCTGGTATGGTTATAAACCTCATAGTACTATCTCTAAATCATGCATACACCATGCATGCATTTTCATCAAAGTTTGACAATAATTGCTCTTCATGATCCGTCTTTGTAGGTCTAAACAGATGTGGCAAAAGTTGCAGGCTCAGATGGACAAATTATTTGAGGCCCGATATCAAGAGAGGAAAATTCACTCAAGAGGAAGAACAATCAATTCTTCATCTCCATTCCATCTTAGGAAACAAGTAATTTTATAACTTCAACAACCCATAATTTTCTTTAGGGTAAACTACTTGGGGTCACTAAATTATTTGAAAAGTATACTTTTAGTTACTAATTTTTTTTTTGTTTCACTTTGGCCACTCAACTATAAAAATTGGTATACTTGTAGTCATTCCGTTAATTTTAGCCATTATCTTTAAATTTTTTCGTTAAATTCAAATATTTTTTTATTATTAAACAATATTTTTAAGTATAAAATTTAAACACAACTTTGTTAGATGAATACCCACTATCATAAATTGTAAATCCTATCATTTTATCTCATTTTTAGGTATAATATTACCTTTAAAAAATTAAGAAAAATATTGAATTTAACGAAAAAATTTATAGATAACGGTTGAATTTAACGGAATGACTACTAATATACCACTTTTTATAGATGAGTAGCTAAAGTGAAATAAAAAAAAGATTAGTGACCAAAAGTATACTATCCGAATAGTTTAGTGGACTGCAGGGTAGTTTACCCTTTTCTTTGATGTTTTGGAACATTTTTTTGAGGTTAATCTTTGATGATATTAATCATCTTAAAACTTCATGCTAAAAGGTGGTCAGCCATTGCAACGCACCTGCCCGGCCGTACTGATAATGAGATCAAGAATTTTTGGAACACTCACTTAAAGAAGAAGCTAATTCAAATGGGATATGATCCAATGACTCATAGGCCAAGAACAGATTTATTTTCAAGCTTACCAAATCTCATTGCATTGGCTAGTTTACTTGAGCATCATCAATTGGAAGAGCATACTGCAAGGTTACAAGCAGAAGCTGTTCAATTGGCTAAGCTTCAATATTTGCAATGTCTTCTTCAATCTCCCTCTTCAATGACTACTCCTAGCACAAACACTCAATTTAGCAGCTGTACTATTGAGGACTTGGGAACAATTAATTCATTAAATTCCATTTCTCCATCTCTAAATGTGTCTGATTTTGAAAATCATGCCACACTTTCCATGGAAAATGTTAGTATTTCTGATCATCAACTGCTCCACCATCCCATCACCGCGAATAATCCGATACCAAACCCACAAGTCCCTTTTGATTTTCAAACACATTTGAATGATAATGATAATGATAGCCTGCAGAATCCCAACTTCACAATGGTCAGCCATGGCGATGACACTAGTACTCCTAATACTCCCTGGATTCTTCCTTCTGCTGCCTCTTCCATTCTCCCGCCACTAACTCATGAAACATCGATAAGCAATGTAGGGGATGCTAGCAGCACTACCTCTAGCCATGGAGAAGGGGCTTGCTCCTACTGGTCCGAACTACTTTTTGAAGCTCCATTCATGCATGAAATATCCTAGCAAATTAAGCTTCATTTTATGAGAGGTTTGAGCAAGAATTTTCAAAGACTTTTGGGTTCAGTCCTATTCATATTTATTTCTGAGATCATATTCATTCGGAACATGTACACACATATCGATGCAATATGACATATTATTTTGTTGTGTTACAACAAAAGGACAGTACGTATGTAATTGATTCCAGGTACTGTACATATTTTTTTTGAGTGATTAATTCTCGTGACACAGTTACTTTGGTTTGGATTTTCAACATTTTAGGGATATGGCTGTCCTTTTGGAATCAGGGAGTGCTTGTTGCATTCACGCAAAAGAAGGGAAAAACGAATAATTCCTTTTATGGTTTTGTATTCTATATAATTCTCACAGTGTAATGAATGCCATATATCTTTTGTGTGCATGCATGCATGCTATATTATATTATCTTGAAGAAGAAGAATTTGACTCTCACATGGAGGTTCTTGAACATTAATCCTTGAAGCTTCACAACTTAAAAAGTATTTTAATGCTGTTTCTGACCAGTGATGCTCTTCTACAAAACAGCCATTCATGCATGAATCCTTCAATAGTAGAGTGCAATAATGCTGATCAATTAATTCTCATGAACAACAAATTTGGTGCTGTGTTTTTGTTTTTGTTTTTTTGAAGGAGTTAAACTAGTCAAGTTGCAAATAATGGTTGCCAAAATCTGATCATTATGAGTTATTAGGATAAACTAAATTGTTGGTTTTGAATAATAATTGCGTCTAACGATTGTACACTATTTGCAAAAACAAAACATCTCTTTCTTGATATTGCTCCTGTCCTCATCACTTACATATAGATACACTTACTGGCAAAGATATATACCACAAAATTACATTACAATCTTTTGTTTTTTTTCATTAATACGGTGCAGGAAACAGACAAAATCCATCATACAATTAAGCTATAATATGGCAAAATCATTTTATGTTTCATGTTTTCGTTATAATATGTAAGCAATATTGACAGAAGAAGCGTAGAAGAAAATCTAAAGAGAGATTTTGGCTGGAATTTTAATTTTCCTTCCTACTTGGATAACCAACCACAAGCACCGACTAACTTGACTTTATCATACATTCAATATTAATCTGATCTCTTCAGACAAGTCTTAAGGGGTTGTTGACTAGCCTTTTGTGTAGTTTTATTTTACAATATTGAATTAGTGTATAAATTGTTGATATCGAGCTGAGTTGAGCCCGAGTTTTAGTGTGTTCGGATTCTATTGATTTATTAATCGAGTATAATTCGAATCCGAACTTGTTAATCTTACTGTTCGTTCTCACCTGTATGTCTATATATGGCTAAGTTTAACTAAAGAAACACAAGCAGAAATCAGTTTGAAGTGTAACTAGCTTGTTAACATGTCACTACACTACAAAAACCAAAGAAACCCACATAAATGTTTTCCAAACTGATCAGTTCATGAGTAGTTCACGACAATGCTAAAGATTTCCATTTCTTCATGAATCCATGATCTGATAAAAAGACTAAAGCCAATATCTGATGCCCCAATATAGTACAGACAAATATTTCCACGTGAATTGTGTTTTTCATTTGAACTTCACTCTTCAATCATGCTAATTGCACTATCAAATTCTGTAACTTAATAAAATGCCAGTATTCACAGCTTTATCCATCAATTTGCTAAAAAAAGAAACTTTTGCCTAATGAACTAAGGATTGATAATGTACTATATCTTTAATTAGTTCATTATTTGTTCTAATTCAATATAGTATTACTATTGCTCTTCGAAATCTTTGTATTCCATTCAAGTCTTCATCTTTGTCTTTTAAGTTGGTCTCATGTCAAGCGGGTTGTGTATATAAATTATGAAACAGAAGTTAATCACAATTTCAACACTTATTAAAAGTGACAGAAAATTTAA
This sequence comes from Ophiorrhiza pumila, assembly GCA_016586305.1. Lineage (NCBI taxonomy): Eukaryota > Viridiplantae > Streptophyta > Magnoliopsida > Gentianales > Rubiaceae > Ophiorrhiza > Ophiorrhiza pumila. The sequence goes on from BLIW01000010.1 coordinate 31,164,746, forward strand.
ATTATGATTTCAACAGGTTTTAATAGTTCGATTTATATATAAAATGTGTTTCATATATGAACCCGTTTAACGGGACTTGTTTATTTGTGAAAGTAAGATCCCACAAGTGAAAAGATTGCATAGTGTTTAAATCCATGTCACAAAAAGTGTTGGCTGCAACATAAATAATGCTTGGCTATAACAAGTAAATATTGTGTTCTGAGTTGAAAAATGGTAGAAGAATATTATTGTATATCAATGTGTTAAAAGAGTTCCATAAAAAAAAAAAAAGATAAAGATGAAGTCAATGTACAGTTAAGGTACACGAATGGAATCTAAACTGTGGGAGAAGTTCCCAAAAGAAAAGAAACCAAAGGCCCACCATACTAAAAAGGCCAATCCAAGTAGTCAGCACATTTATCTCTACCCATGCCTTACTGTCTATTTCCATCACCCTTCCAGCCTTCCTGGTTTCCAAAATAGTTCTGGCTCGAGTTTCCTTGGGTTTCTTTATTGTCCAATTCGGTATGTCGCAATTGAGTTGTCTTTTTTATAGATTGTATTCTAGTTTTCAATTTTACTTGTATAAAAATAAAGATAATTAAGGCATTGTTAAAAAAAATAATGAAAATTTACCGAGTTTGGAATTCAAGAAACTTTAGTTTAATGAAGCAAGAAACGTAGTTTAATGAAGCATTGAATAGATCAGATTTTATGTTTAAAATTATCCTACCTATTGTGGGTTTGGCAATACCACATCGGCCAAACAAACAAAAAGGCGGCCGAATTTTCCTATAAAATTGCAGGCTCTTTTTTTGTTTTAAAACATCCCTCAACAATTGCTTCACCTATTGTAAGGCAATTGTTTTCTTCTCTCTCTTGTAATATTTCAAGATTAGTGAAATATTATAGTAGTGTCCGATGACGTAGGCAATATTGGCCGAACCTCGTTAAATTTGGTGTTCTGGTATTCTTTATTTTGTCTATTTAAATAGCTTCCGTGGGTATAGTTGTTGTGATATTATTGTGCTATTAAATTACCTTTTGAGTAGATAAATTCTGTCACAAAGGCTGATAAGAAGCCTAAGGAGTGTGGTACTTAAGCGGGACCGCTGTGACCCCACCACTATTTCCTGGGAATTTATTCTACGGTGATTTGTAGTTCAATAAGTTCGCACTCTATTGAAAATTACCCAAGCTTCCGCACAACAATTGGTATCAGAGCCAAGGTTATCTTGAGTATGCTCTGTGGTTGCAGCTTTGTCTGATCTTCCACATCAGAAAAAGATTTCCTTGGGCTATTGGATTTCTTGTATACAGCTATTAAATAGAAATTGCAAAATGGCAGAAAGCTCAAAACTAACCACGTCAGGCGCATTGTCATCTACTTTGTCAGGGAATATAATGACAAATGCTAGATTTGCAGTGGAAACTTTTGATGGCACAGGTCATTTCGGCATGTGGCAAAATAAAATTCTAGATGCTCTCTTTCAGCAAGGTCTAGATATTGCCATTGAAGAGGAAAAACCAGAAGACGTCCAGGAGAAAGAATGGAAGAAAATCAATCGGTTAGCATGTGGTACAATTCGATCATGCATATCCAGAAAGGAGAGATATGCAGTCTCTAAGGAATCATCAGCTCACAAGCTGTGGATAACATTGGAAGAGAAATTCTTGAAGAAAAGTAGTCAAATAAGCTTCATATGAAGAAAAGACTATTTCGCTTCACTTATGTTCCTGGTACCACTATGAATGATCATATCACTAGTTTTAATCAACTGGTGACCGATTTGATTAATATGGATGAGGAATTCAAAGATGAAGATTTGGCTCTAATGTTGTTGGGATCCCTTCCTGAGGAGTTTGAGTATCTTGAAACAACTCTACTTCATGGGAAGGCCAAAGTGTCTCTGAAAGAAATAATTAGTGACTTGTACAATTATGAATTGAGAAAGAAAGATAAACAAAAGGGCACTAGTGAAGAAGCAGAAGCTTTAGTTGTCAGAGGCAGATCGCAGAGTCAGAACAAAGGAAGAAAGGGGAGATCGAAGTCCAGATCCAGATTGAGCAAAGATGAATGTGCCTTTTGCAGAGAACAAGGGCACTGGAAGAAAGATTGTCCCAAACTGACAAGCATACCTGATAAAGGAAAGGCTGTACTTGACTCCAATGTAGCTGAATGTGATGATGATTCAGATTTATCACTTGTTGTGTATGACGATGCAAAGTCAGACGTTTCACTTGCTTCAACAACCAGCTCTTCAAGTGTATGACTATTAGATACAGCTTGTAGTCATCACCTATATCCTAATCGGGAGTGGTTCTTTGATTTCAAAGAAATGCAAGGAGCATCAGTCTACATAGCAAATAATTGTGCTCTTACCACATATGGGATTGGTTCTATCAAATTGAAAAATCAGGATGGATAAATCAGAATATTTCAGAATGTTCGATATGTGCCAGAGATAAAGAAGAATTTAATTTCTGTTGGAGCCCTAGAATCAAAGGGGTTCAAGGTGGAAATTCAAAATAGAATTTTCAAAATCATTTCTGGTGCACTTGTGGTATTGAAAGGGATTCGAAAAAGCAATAACGTGTATCATTATCTTGGCAGCACAATTACTACAACAATGGCAGAGCAGCAGCAGTAGCTTCAACTGATAATCAGGAGTTGGAAGCAACCAGGTTATGGCATATGCGTTTGGGACATACCGGTGAAAAATTCTTGAAAAGTCTTGTAGATCAAGGATTATTGAAAGGCGTACGGGTTCATAAATTGGATTTCTGCGAGCATTGCATCAAAGGGAAGCAGACAAGAGTGAGATTTGGTACAGCAATCCATGATACCAAGGGTATTCTGGATTATGTTCACTCAGATGTGTGGGGGCCTTCCAAAACCACTTTTATGGGTGGCATACACTGTTATGTGACCTTTGTTGATGATTTCTCCCGCAGAGTTTGGGTGTATACAATGAAGACGAAGGATGAAGTGTTGGGGATTTTTCTAACATAGAAAAAGGCAATAGAAAATCAAACAGGCAAAAAGATCAAATATCTCCGCACAGATAATGGTGGAGAATATAAGAATGATCATTTTTTGAAAGTTTGCAAAGATGAAGGAATTGTTAGACACTTCACTGTCAGAAATACACCACAACAGAATGGCGTGGCAGAGCGTATGAACCGAACGTTATTGGAGAAAGTTCGGTGTATGTTGTCCAATGCTGGGTTGGGCAGAGAATTTTGGGCTGAGGCTGTGACATACGCTTGTCATTTGATCAATCGACTACCGTCTACTGCCATTGGTGGTAAAACACCTATAGAGAAATGGTTTGGAACTCCTGCGAAAGATTATGATTCCTTACATGTGTTTAGTTGCACTGCATATTATCATGTTAAGGAGTCGAAGCTGGATCCAAGAGCAAAGAAGGCAATCTTTATGGGGGATTACCTATGGAGTTAAAGGCTTTCGACTATGGTGTCCAGAGACAAAGAAAATAATCTTCAGCAGAGATGTCACTTTTGATGAATCTACCATATTGAAAAAGGTGACAGTTGAACAACAGACAGATACTACTCCCAAACAGGTGGAGTTTGAAATTGTCCCAGCATATAACAATAGTGACTCTCCTATGGTAGAAGAAGAGTAAGATGGAGAAGAGGTTTCAACCCAACAACCTCTACAGCAACATGAATCAATAGCATTGAGTAAGCCAAAGAGAATCATCAGAAAGCCTGCTCGATTTGATGATATGGTGGCTTACGCATCTCCAATTGCAAATGATGATATTCCTGTCACTTACAATGAAGCAGTCCAAAGTTCAGAAGCTGAAAAGTAGAGGAATGCAATGAATGAAGAGATGCAGTCTCTTCAAAAGAATCGGACATGGAAACTAGCTAGTCTTCCGATAGGAAAAAAGGCAATTGGGTGCAAATGGGTATATGCAAAGAAAGATGGATTTCCTGACAAGAATGATGTGCGCTACAAAGCTCGGTTGGTAGCTAAAGGCTACGCTCAGACAGAGGGTATTGATTATAATGAAGTGTTTTCTCCAGTTGTGAAACATTCTTCTGTCAGAATTTTGTTGGCTTTGGTAGCACAGTTGGATTTGGAACTAGTTCAATTAGATGTAAAAACTGCATTTTTACATGGTGACTTGGAGGAGAAAATCTATATGACTCAGCCAGAAGGATTCAAAGTGGCTGAAAAGAAGAATCTTGTGTGCAAACTTGAAAAATCGTTGTATGGATTGAAGCAATCTTCAAGGCAGTGGTACAAGCGATTTGACAAATTTATTACGGGTCAAAAGTACATAAGAAGCAAATACGATCATTATGTGTATTTTCGCAAGCTGCAAGATGGATCTTACATTTATCTACTTCTTTATGTGGATGATATGCTGATAGCTTCCACGAGCCTGACGGAAATTGAGAAATTGAAGACTCAATTGAACAAGGAGTTTGAAATGAAAGATCTAGGAGAGGCAAAGAAGATTCTTGGTATGGAGATAAGCAGAGATAGAAAATTGAGGAGACTATCTTTATCTCAGACTCAATATCTGAGAAAAGTGTTGAAGCGTTTTGGCATTGATGAGAAGTCAAAACCAGTTAGTACTCCACTTGCTCCTCACTTTAAACTTACTGCATCCATATGTCCAAAGAATGAAAAAGAGCGAGAATACATGTTGAAAGTACCATATGCAAATACTGTTGGCAGTTTGATGTATGCTATGGTATGTACAAGACCAGACATTTCACAAGCAGTTGGGGTTGTGAGCAGGTATATGCATGATCCTGGAAAGGAGCATTGGCAAGCCGTGAAATGGATTGTACGATATATTTTGAACACCGTAGATGTTGGATTAATGTTCGAGCAGGATGATCAATGTATAGTTGGATATTGTGATTCCGACTATGCTGGAGATATGGACAAGCGAAGATCAACTACTGGTTATGTATTCACTTTTGCAAAAGCACCAGTCAGTTGGAAGTCTACTTTACAGTCTACAGTTGATTTGTCTACAACAGAGGCAGAGTACATGGCAGTTACAGAAGCTGTGAAGGAGGCAATTTGGCTTCAAAGGTTGCTTGGTGAACTAAAATTTGAACAACACATCAAAGTACATTGTGATAGTCAGGGTGCTATTCATTTGGCAAAGAATCAGGTTTATCATGCAAGAACGAAGCATATTGATGTCCGTTATCATTTTGTACGAGAGATTTTGGAAGAAGGTGGAGTACTCATCCAAAAGATTTCAACTGCTGACAATCCTGCTGATATGATGACAAAAGTGGTGACAGCAATCAAGTTCCAACATTGTTTGGACTTGATTAATATTGTTAAAATTTGAAGTCAGCATTTGAAGACACTACTAAAGTTGAATTGGTGAGAGAATAAAAGATGTGGAATTTTGCCAAGGTGGAGATTTGTGGGTTTGGCAATACCACATCGGCCAAAGAAACAAAAAGGCGGCCGAATTTTCCTATAAAATTGCAGGCTCTTTTTTTTGTTTTAAAACATCCCTCAACAATTGCTTCATCCTATTGTAAGGCAATTGTTTTCTTATCTCTCTTGTAATATTTCAAGATTAGTGAAATATTATAGTAGTGTCCGAGGACGTATGCAATATTGGCTGAACCTCGTTAAATTTGGTGTTCTGGTATTCTTTATTTTGTCTATTTAAATAGCTTTCGTGGGTATAGTTGTTGCAATATTATTGTGCTATTAAATTACCTTTTGGGTAGATAAATTCTGTCACAAAGGCTGATAAGAAGCCTAAGGAGTGTGCCACTCTTTCCTGGGAATTTATTCTACGGTGATTTGTAGTTCAATAAGTTCGTACTCTATTGAAAATTACCCAAGCTTCCGCACAATACCTATCCTGTCCATTACGCAAAATGACATTATTTTACTTAAATCGTGAATGAACGGTGAACCTATTAAATGGTTTTAATCCTGATTTGATATTGTTTTGAGCATTGGACAAAATAATTTTAAACATGATCTTATCTCTTAAATGAGCTCAGCTATATAGATTTAGTCTCAAGATAGTATCGAAGCGTTCATCAAACACACTAATATTAATAAAATCACACAACACACCCAAGTAGCAAAATTGGACAAAGAATCAGATGCAAGCAAAATAATGCTTGTAACAGATATGCACAATTTGCGCTTTCTCTACAGAAAAGCATGCACAAAAATTTTGGAAAATGAAGTTTGTTTTTTGAGGGAAAAGATATATAAAATAAATTTTTGGACAACGATGATTCAAGAAAATGTCATGTGATGCCATGATGGCATGATACAGTTCAAGTGTGTAAGTAACCGAGCATAAGATAAAAGTATAAGCACTCAAATCACTTTCAACTTTACAATAATTCAGAAAGAAATCAACAAGTTTTGTGCATATTCCCGTACGACTTTGCGTTGCACATTGAGCTGTGTAGCAATTTTCAAGAAAAAAAAATGCATAAGATTTTTTCCACCCTGTCATATGTGTATTGGATTGATAGAAGTCACTGGAGCCTGGAGTGGAGCGTGGAGGGTTGTGTTTTGTAATCTGTGAGATGGTGGGATTTTCTTTTTCTTGCATAGGATAAGGGAGGAGAAAAGTTTGTAAAAAATAAAAATCAAACAAATAAAAAAAAAAGTTGTGGCTGCAATATGCCTATCAGTCCTCAGCAGCCCCACTGCCGAAACCAATCACCTTCGTAGTTCATTTGTCTCTCTCTCTCTCTCTATCTCAATTTTCTTTGTTTGTAAAAGCATTTAGTGTTGTGGAAGGATTACCGTTTAGTATTGGGAAACTTAAGATTCACCCATTTATTGGGAGAAAGAATTAATTTCTTACACATACTGAAATAGAGTACTTAAACTAGTTTCTTCATAATTTCTTTTCCTTAAAAAGATACAATTTTTTTTGATGTTCTTATGGTCTGAAATCATCCTTCTCATATAACTGTAAAGTTGAGGGAACCACTGAAAAGCATAAGGTCTTATTGTAAATCATCCTTTGTGTTCCAAGAAAGGCAAATAGTATGGTGTGAGAATAGGAGAGAGACAGTTTAAAAAGTTGGGTTTTTTTTGGAAAATAGTTTTGGAGATGTCAGGTGGGGGTTGTAGTATTGTATGGTTCAGAAGGGATCTAAGAGTAGAAGATAACCCAGCTTTGGCTGCCGGAGTAAGGGCAGGAGCAGTGGTTGCTGTGTTTATATGGGCACCTGAGGAAGAGGGGCACTATTTTCCTGGAAGAGTTTCAAGATGGTGGCTTAAACAGAGTTTAGCTCATCTTGATTCTTCTTTGAGGAGTCTTGGTACTGTTCTTATCACAAAGAGATCTACTGATACTATTTCTTCCCTTATTGAAGTAATCAAGTCCACTGGGGCTACTCAGCTATTCTTCAATCATTTATATGGTGAGTTTTGATATATCCATTTATGTGTACTTTAATCTTATTAATGTGTAGTAGTATTAACTTTCTTGTTTTGTCATTATTTAAATTGACTTTTTTGTGTCTTTTATTAATTCTCTGTTTTCTGTTCCCTGCTTATTAATATATTGAAGTGTTCAATTTAGTTCAATAAAGATTGGTTTTTTAAGCAATCTTTGTCATAACAAAGTACTTTTACCACTTATTTGAGCACTTATTCTGTTGATTGCTTATGGTACTCTTCTTTAGATTAACATAATGCCACTTGTTTAATAAATTAATAAGTAATTAGATCTTTGTTACTTTATTTTAATGCATAGATAGTTGACTGTTGCTATTGAAATAAGGTTTTTGAGTTCAAAATTTTCTAATTATGGGATTCTAGCTTAATTATGTATCATCCTTGCCTGTGAATTTCTCTACCCTTGTCATTGTCTTCTAGGTGTGGCCATTTGCACTCCCTTGTTTACGAATTTTCCTCGGAAGTTCAATGTCACTTAATTTGCTACCAAATAAACTCTCTAAAGTTTGATCCTCTTGAATGTTTCTTGTGGAAGCTTGCTCTTTGGATGCATTCAAGTGTTTTTCAAATGTGAATGCTTTTCTTGATGATGAGGTTCCTTCATAAAAAGCATGTCCTGATGGGTTTACCTCAGAGAATCATCCATATTGGATTGCACTTTTGTTAATGCACCCTTTCTTTTTGCATTGTAGACCCCCTATCACTTGTCCGGGATCATCGAGCAAAGGAAGTTTTAACAGCACAAGGTATTGCTGTACGTTCCTTTAATGCGGACCTGCTTTATGAACCTTGGGAAGTCCATGATGAGGACAGTCGTCCATTTAGAACTTTCGCTGCTTTCTGGGAAAGATGTCTCAGCATGCCTTTTGATCCCGATTCTCCACTTCTTCCACCTAAAAGGATAATCTCTGGTATTATATACATCTCAATGCATTTTGTTGTGCCTGCACAGAAATTAACAGTTGAATTTCTTGAATTTGGATTCTGCTAATTTTGGTTCAATCTAAATAGTCAATCTCATTCGTTAAACTTTTCAAAGTTCAAATGTTTTATTGGCTTGAGATTTGATTTCTTTGTATGTTGACAAACCAGTTGAGAACATACCTCAATGTTTTTGAATGAAAGTAATGATAATAGAGTGTGGATTTTGATCTGTAAAGCATTTCTCGTGGGTAGAGTAAAGTAGTGCTGCATTTCTATGCAGTTGGTAATTAGGGCCATTTTATGGATGTCAACATACCAATCAGCCTTGATAAGAGTTTATGTACCTTTTTCCTTCCTTTCTTTTCCCTCCTGTTTGAGTTAGTTCTGTCCTCATAGCTTGACCTGCCAAACTTATTTAGCAGCCCACAGGTTCCGAGTTAGGAAAGATTGGATCACTGGAGTTCATGAAATTATTTTATTGGTAAAGTTGACTTATTCTGTAGGGCGCCCTGTCATGTACTTTATTAATGCATCTTCTAGTATGTTCAACATTTTCCATTGTCTTTGTGTCTGTTGTGCAATTGTAATGAAATGTTGTTTACCCTCTTTCAGGAGATGTCTCAATGTGCCCTTCAGACAATTTAGTCTTTGAAGATGAGTTAGAAAAAGGAAGTAATGCACTTCTTGCTCGGGCTTGGTCACCTGGATGGAGCAATGCTGACAAGGCCCTAACCACCTTTATTAATGGAGCATTAATTGAGTACTCAAAGAACCGCCGAAAAGCAGATAGTGCTACAACCTCATTTCTTTCTCCCCATTTACATTTTGGGGAAGTCAGCGTACGAAAGGTTTTCCATCTCATTCGCATCAAGCAAGTTCTATGGGTCAATGAAGGAAACACAGCTGGCAAAGAGAGTGTCAATCTGTTCCTCAAGTCTATAGGTCTCAGAGAGTATTCCAGATACATGAGCTTCAATCATCCTTACAGCCACGAAAGGCCCCTGCTTGGTCACCTAAAGTATTTTCCTTGGGTCGTGGATGAGGGATACTTTAAAGCATGGCGACAAGGTAGAACTGGTTATCCTTTGGTGGATGCCGGTATGAGAGAACTATGGGCAACTGGCTGGCTGCATGATCGAATACGAGTTGTGGTCGCTAGTTTCTTTGTGAAGGTTCTGCAACTTCCCTGGAGGTGGGGGATGAAGTATTTCTGGGACACCCTACTGGATGCTGATCTTGAGAGTGATGCTCTTGGTTGGCAATATATATCTGGTACTCTTCCTGATGGTCGTGAATTGGACCGTATTGATAATCCACAGGTTAGAATTGCAACTTCCTCAAAAAATTTTAGTTTGTTTAGTTTGCATAAATCTGCTGAGACAATTTGAATTGTACCTCACTTATAGATCCATGTAAATATTTGGCATTATGTATGTTCTACTCTTAAGATGAGAGACCCTAAGTGTTGGTGGCATCATATATTTACTCTTGTAAAGTCTTGACATTGTATGTATTGCCTCGTTTATTTTAGTATACCCTAACCCTGGTTAACGCTATGTGCAGCAAATGTTTTCACTTAGTTTCTACTCTGGTCCTTAAGGTCTATTCTAAATGATCTGATGATAATGCAAAAAAGGTATCTGCATGTTCTGCTGATGAATTTCTTGAATTTCTATTGTTGAAGTTTTAAAATAGAAGATGAAGCGTAAGTGTGTGTTGAGATCATTCCAGTGCAGTGAGGTCTATTATGCGTTGGAACCTGGAAGAAAATCATGATAAATAGAAAAGAGCTGAAGCAGTCAATAGTTACACTGTAATTGACTTTTCTTAGCATTTCTGGCACTGATTTGCCATTGGCCTTTCCATAGTCAGATGGGGTCCTTTAAAAATGTGCTTTAGTCCAAGTGATTTGTATTAGCCTAGCAAAATATGATGCCTGTAACAAATTTGATCATAATGGCAGACACTTCTTCATCATGTTAGTATTTGATTCGTTAAACTCATTGAAAAATGACTCTTGGATAGAACATAACATGCTATCTATTGTTTTTTGAAGTTTGAGGGATATAGATTTGATCCAAACGGGGAGTATGTTCGGAGATGGCTTCCTGAACTTGCTAGACTACCTACTGAATGGATACACCATCCTTGGAATGCACCAGAATCGGTCCTCCAAGCTGCTGGAGTTGAACTAGGTTCCAATTATCCTCTCCCAATTGTTGAAATAGATGCAGCTAAGGAGAGGTTGCAAGAGGCGCTTTTGCAAATGTGGCAGAATGAAGCAGCTTCTAGAGCTGCAATTGACAATGGAATGGAAGAAGGCCTTGGGGACTCCTCTGAATCAGGCCCCATTGGCTTTCCTCAAAACATGCATGTGGATATGGATCATGAACCCGTTAGAACCAATCCCACGACCACAGCAGTTCGGCGTTATGAAGATCAGATGGTACCAACCATAACTACGTCTTTGGTGAGAAGTGAAGATTACGAAACTTCAGTAGATCTGAGAAATTCCACAGAAAATAGCAGAGCAGAAGTGCCAAGAACTGTGGCAAGGGAAGCATTTCCAACCCCTCCCATTCGGACAGTTCAGAGTAACAATACTGTGCCACAGTATAATTTTACAGTAGGAAGAAGAAACTCTTTAGACTCAACGGCAGAATCTTCCAGTGGTGGTAGGAGAGAAAGGGATGGGGGCATAGTTCCAGTTTGGTCTCCCCCAAGTGCAAGTTTTTCTGATCCATTTGCTACTGAAGATAATGGTATGGGGACCAGTACTTCTTACTTGCAAAGGCATCCACAGTCTCATCAGCTAATGAACTGGAGGGGCCTCCCTCAAACTGGGTAAGTTATGCATGAAAAGGTCTTTTAATTGGCTTACTTTTTAATTAGTAATGTTTTGAATTCATACATTCTAGTTGCTTAAAGAATTTGTTCAGATAATGTGTTGGCATTCTTCTTTTCGATTGCTACAAATTTTGTAGCCTTTTGAATTTCTCTATAATATTCTGCTTCCCCTTCACTGTTTTCTACCTTCCAAAAGCAACCTTGGATTTTTTTCATGGAACAACTTTCTCAATCTTTTAGGATTTTTCTTTTTAAATTTATTACTGTGATTTTTTTTATTCTTCCTAGTATTTGTGATATTCAATATGTTAATATTGTTTTCCCTTCTATGGCTAGAGTTTATTTTGAAACTAGATGAAGATTAGCAACCTGTTTGGTATAAATTCTTCTCATTGATCAATTTCTACGCAGACATTTAAGTTATTGGATCATTCTCAGGATTGGTACTACCAAATATACCTAGCTACTCCGTCAATTTCTTACAAGCTCTTTGAACTTGAATAAGAATAAAAATTTTTCTTTTTCTGGGGTGGTATATGTGCTGTTAGCTTCTTTCTGTTGTTTCTATATATGGGAGAATTAAAATTTTAAAGTTCTTACTCTAGGTTTTGCATTGTCAACAGGTGATCATAGTACACATTACCGGCTATGGATTAATTTCAGATGATGGCTGCTATTCATCCGAGAGTTACGAATGAGCTCCCAATACCTGCATATATGCTAAACAACTCGTCTTCCTCTCTTGACCCAATCAGCTGCCAATCTCTGTCTAGTTATGAAAACTGGCTCCTCTGCACCATCCTTTGGAGCTACAGGTGTGTCTCAGCTGTATAGTGTATAATATTGTCTTAAAGCGCAGATAAATTTTAGGATAGGGGTATGCTGTAATATGATGTAATCTAATAAACTTGAGCTCCTGGTTTTCTTTGGTAGGAAGAGGTTATTATAACCAATAATGTCGATCTCCCTTTTCTTCCCACTTCGCCTCTCTAGTTTCTTTTTCAAATATCCACAAGTATTGTAGGATGCGCCATATCTTCAACCTAGCCAACGCTATACTTGTTTAAGGGCATGCCTTGTATATTTTTAACAGTGAGTGTTTAATTTTCATATTGAACACAATTCTGCCTTTTATATATATGCAATGAGAGTTTTCCAGTTTGGTGCTGTGTATTCATGTCAAAAGTATGCAATGGGAGTTTTCTGGTGAACATTACCTTATGACCTACAGGTGTTTAAAAAATTGTAGCATCATATTATGAACTATTCTTTGTGCTAATTTTGAAGCAGTACATCAGCCATCAGGCATGTACCAAGACTTCAAAACTATTGGACAAACTTTTTTACCATATTTGATTCCATTTTTGCCATACAAATTTGCCTTTGGTCTCTTCGCGGCAGACATCAACATTCGGGGATATCTGTATCATTCTTCAGGTTGTACCGAAACTACATTTTGGTTGACTTTGCTTCCCTCTTCCTTTTCTTTTTCTGGCGGCTCTGGTGACCTAAGGAGACTGTATACAGATACTGCAGCCAAGGCACCAAGGATCGGTGCCACGATATAGACCCAGAGGTTTTTATAGACACCAGATACCATAGCAGGACCTATACTTCTTCCAGGATTCATTGAAGCTCCTGTGATAGGCCTGCATTTTTCATTGAAAACCAACCATTTTTAAGCTCTTTGTAATCCCTTGAAGAAATGTCACAACTAAAAGAGCCGTTAATGTTTGGAATGGCGTCGTTCTTACCCCGCAACAATGACATTGAACGTAATTGTGATCCCAATTGCCAACCCTGATAGTGCCTTGTTCTGTTTTTATCAATCAACGTTTGGCGTCAGCATAAGATTGTAGCAGCAATACTTTAGGAAAAAAGATTGAATCCTGGGTAGGATAGTTCATGGTGTGCAAAACCAATTTGCATTAGTCAATGAAGCAATGAGGGAGTCCAAAACTTTTTGAAGAATTACTTACTGCTCTATCATCAAAAGAAGCTCCACAATTTATGAACATCAAAATGAAAGTGATAATGAATTCCCATGCAATGGCTTCAAGATCAGTGGTTGAACTTTTGTACCGAGTAAGAGTTGGAAGCATATCATGTTGGTCATGGAATAACACTTTCAAGGTTAAGGCTGCAAGTGTTGATCCCAGCAACTGAGACAAAACATACATAGGCACCTGCGCAAAAACCATACGCAGTTGTGAAATTGTACATAACTGAGTGCTAAAATGCTATAATGCTTCATGCACAAATGGGATTGCACGTTCAGTGCAGATTTTGACCTGCGTCCAAGGAATCCTTCGAACTGCACCATATGCAATGGTGACTGCCGGGTTAAAGTAGCCACCAGAGACATGCGCAAGTGCATATTTTAAAGCCGTCATAGCCAGACCCCAGGTAAGTCCTATGCCAACAATGGTAAGTGAGGTTATTCTATCAACAAGGGCTGATCCACAACCCAAAAATACAAAAATGTAGGTGCCAATCAGCTCTGCAAGTGCCTGTTGATTTCCACAAACAAACATATATGAGCATTATAGTCAAAAAGGGAGAGGGACAATATTATATAGAGTTAACACTACACACATGCATACCTTCTGAAAGTTGGATCGCAAATGTGGCTTTGAAACATTTTTGCAAAGCATTACTTTTTCAATTATACGCTTTGCTTCTTCCATGATGGATGAATAGTTAAGGATGCACAACTCTGATACAGATCCGCTACAAAATGCTAAAATGTGGCATCGTGTTGGTTGGCTATACTTGCAAATCTGGCTAGTGTTTTGCACACAGTTGCAGTAATTATTAATAGAGTATATATGGCTTGGCTTGTCCAAATATTTGTGGATTAAATAGCGACATAAATCGCAGGATGATATACATTGTTTAGTACTTTAATATCATTATCATTTGACTCGACCAATTCAAATATCGCATCGAGGGATTGTTCCTCATTTCCTTCCTTAAATAATCTTCTAATGTCTGTCATATTTGTGAAATTAAATTATACTGCCGATTTTTTGTTAAGGAATCGACGTCTATGTATTCGATCAAAGGACAAAAAGTCATATATGGCCATCCACTATAGCAAAGTATTGCCATATTAATTGCGAATAAGATCTTCATTTGGCATCTTTAGCCTGCGAGGAAAATCACGTTGCATCGATCTGAAGCCGGAATAGTCTGAATAAAAAGCAAAATAATCAAGACAATCTCAAAAGGAATGAAGCGAAGATAATACATAGCTATAGCTCTAGCCTTTAGGGGTGTTCAAGAAAATTTTAAAACCGCCCACACCGGCCAAATACTGTTTTCAAGTCAGGCTTATATGTAAATATCCAATGCATAGAAAATTAATAAAAATTTCCGTGAAATTGGTTCATATATAAAAGTTAAACTATCTCGGGTCACTTAAACTATTTGGATAGTATACTTTTGGTCACTAATCTTTTTTTTTTTCATTTTGGCCACTCAATTATAAAAAGTGGTATATTTGTTGCCATTCCGTTAAATTTTAACCGTTATCTTTAAATTTTTCCGTTAAGTTCAAATATTTTTTTATTAAATAATATTTTAAGTATAAAATTTAAACACAACTTTGTTAGATGAATACCCACCATTCTAAATAGTAAATCCTATCATTTTATCTCATTTTTCGGTATAATATTATCTTAAAAAAATTTAAAAAAAGATTGAATTTAATGGAAAAATTTATAGATAACAGTTGAATTTAACGAAATGACTACTAGTATCCAACTTTTTATAGTTAAGTGGCCAAACTGAAACAAAACAAAAAAGATTAGTGATCAAAAGAATACTATCTAAATAGTTTCGTGATTTTCAAGATAGTTTACCCTGTATAAAATGTGTTTTATATATGAAATGAGCAATTACCCTTAGTTAAAATTATAATTATAATTTCTTGTCATTTTCATTGCACATCAAATCGTGATTTAACTCGATCCATAAATGAAACCGAAGAAATTTATTTGTCAGAATCGATGCCAAAGAAAATAAGCATTTAGGCGCATGGGCATTTGTGAAGATTTTAGTAAATTTATTTGCAGGAACTGTGTCATTTTATCTATGTAACGTACGTAGCTAGGCGCAGTGGCACATCCAGTCTCAGTCGAAGGATTGTCATTTTATGTGTGTCAATGTACTAAGAGACGGTGATTAAATTCCTAAGAAATACAAATCTATTCCTCTATACAAATTTGTATGCACCAAAAAAACAACAAAAGAAGAGGCTTATTTGTAAATGGGCCAAAGGAAATTGACACACTCAAAATATAAATATTATTTCAGGTTCATACAAATAAATTGCATAGCCTTGCTGACTATTCTTCTTGTCTAACTCAATCTAGAATTTTGTATGCACTAAAATGCAGGCTTATTTTTGAATGGCCAATGCTCACTATTAAACTTGCTTGTCATTTATGTCAAAGGGAAATAGGCATACTCAAAAAAATATGGTTAATTTTATTTCATATATATGGGGCTTGCCCAAAACAAGTGGCATTGCCTTTCTGACTATGCTTTCCTGTCTAATTTAAGACTAATGAATCTCCATTTAGGATATATATATATATATATATATATATAAAATGCATATTGAGTTGCGTAACATCAATCCAAAAAAAGAAAAAAAAATTAAATTGTATCATATATGATCGTCAAAACGCTATATTATAACGACAATTTTAAGTTCAAATGAAATAATTATACCATCCGAATTTAACGATGAGATTTAGCTTTTCTTTCCCTTTATTAGACTCATCTGTATATACAACCCAAATGGTGGTATAAATAAAGTCTATGAAGATGATGGTTTTGAAAAATTTGTACAATATTCAAAAAGACTTGTACATGTCCAATTAATTCATTGTTAGAGAAAATGTTGGCATACTAAAATACTGATATTAGCTTAAGTGGTTGAAATTTGAAAACTTAATATAACAACTTTGACAAGCATTTGAACTTACCTAATGCTAATTAAAGCATTTGCAGTAGGGTATATATATGTTAACATTTATGGTTTTCTTAAATCTTAAAAGTTTTATATATTGAAATTATTTCCTACGCTCTAATTGCCCAAGGAATTTGTTTACTTAACTTTTATCAATACCTCAGTTACATTTCATATTTCTTTCCATATTCTGCGTCTCCTTAAACAAGGGTATGTTTTGTTCTCTGTATCAATTCATGTTTCGCTCTTATGAATTATAAATTGAAACATAAATGGGAACAAAAGATGGATGTGATTTTTGTCCGCTCATAAAGCAACATTGGATTTTGTCCATGAAATTATGCAATGAGAGCTTTCTTGTAACATTGCCTAAGACAACTGACAGGTGCTTAAATATTTGTAAAATCATGCATATAATGAATAATTATTTTATTTAGTTTTTAATACTTTGAATTGTAGTAATAATTTAAAAATAATTGGACACAATTTTTCTTCCCATATTATTGGGCAGATTCCATTTTGCCATCCAAATTTGCCTTTGGATTCTTGGTAGACATCAACATTCAGGGATGATTTATATTTCAGGATGTACCAAAAAATCACTGTTGCTGACTTGAGTGTCCTCTTCTTTCTCTGGCTCTGGTACCTGAAGGACACTGTATACAAATACCGTAGCCAAGGCACCAAAGATGGGGGCAACGATGAAAACCCAGATGTTTTTTTAGACCCCAGATGCTATAGCTGAACCTAAACTTCTTCCAGGATTCATTGAAGCTCCAGTGATTGGCCTGCATTAATTTTCCATTGAAAATCAACCATTTTTAAGCTTTTTTTTTTCTTCAAGTGCTGTTAATATTTGGAACGGAGTCGTCTTTCTTACCCGGCAATGATGACATTAGACAACATTGTAATCCCGATTGCCACACCTGATAGTGCCTTATTCTGTTTTTGTCAAATTTTGGCATCAGCATAAGAGTGTGTCAGCAAAACTTCAATGAAAAAAGGAAAAAGAAGAAGAAGATTGAATCCCTCGTTGGTTAATTTGTTCGTTTGTATGCAAAAATATTTTGAAGATCAATGACTTACTGCTCTATCATCAGAAGCAGCTCCACAGATTGTGAACATTAAAATGAAAGTGATAATGAATTCCCATGCAAATGCTTCAAGATCAGTGGTTGAACTTTTGTATATACTGAGTAAGAGTTGGAAGTATATCATGTTGGTGGTGGAACAATGCTTTCAAAGTTATGGATGCAAGCGTTGATCCCGTCAACTGAGACAAGACATAGATAGGCCACCTGCACGAAAACCCACACGTAAAGCCTAGCTATAACGCTTCATGAATTAATGTACAAATGGAAATGGGATTGCTAGTTCATGAATCCCTTTTGTTTTTGAAGAATATTATTGCAGTGCTTGATTGATTTTGACCTGCATCAAAGGAAGTTTGCGAGCTGCACCAAATGCAATAGTGACAGCAGGATTAAAGTGCCCTCCAGAGACATGCCCAAGTGCATATATTAAAGCCATCAAAACCAAACCCCAGACAAGTCCTATGCCAACAATGGTGAGTGAGCTTATTCTATCCACTAGAGCTGATGCACAGCCCAAAAATATGAAAATGTAGGTGCCAATGAACTCTGCAAATGCCTGTTCATTTCCACAACCAAACATATAAGTTCAGCTGTTAGAATGATCAAACTAATTAATCAACAGGCCATAAGGAAAAAAAAAACATACATATATATCTAGTTAAACACTCCTACACCTTCTGAAAGATGGATGGCATATGTGACTTTGAATCATTTTTGCCAAACATTACAGTTTTAATTGTATGCTTTGCTTCCTCCATGATGAATGATTCAAAAAACTTGCTGGTAAATGTTAATATGAGATGGTGTTAATTTGTTGGCGCAATGAATATCAGGCTAGTGTTTTGCACAGAAACGTAGTAATATAGGGCTATTTATACTACTAGGCTACTCCAAGTTCTTGTTGATTAAATAGCCATATCAATCGTAGTCACACACATTAATTTAATTAGTACTTTAGGAAACTGGGATTTATAAGTTAGACCAAGTCCATATATAGTGAATACTATATCTGAAGATTTTGCATGCATTGATTTCTTGCTGAAAGATAGTCCCAAATGCATATGTGTGAAAATGGTAAATTACACAAATCGTACCTTAATTTAGGGGTTATTTTCGAATTTGTTCATCAACTTTAAAACGTTCCATTTTAGTCTCTATATTGCATTTTGAGTTTTAAATAGTCCTCGGTCTATTTTCCGTCAATATGTAGACAGATTAAGTCTCTCATGTGCGTGATACATGACAAATTGAACATATTATTTATTTATTTTATGGTATGTTTTATTTATTTCTTGGTTATTGTTCTTTAACTTCATCTTTTTTGTCATAAGTCACCTGCGTGAGAAATGTAATCTGTCTACATATGGACGAAAAACAGATCAAGGACAATTTAAAACTCAAAATAAAAAACGAGGGACTAAAATGAAACATTTCAAAGTTAAAAAACAAATTCGAAATCAACGCCTAAATTAATTAAGGGATGATTGACGTAATTTACCGTAAAATATACACAGCCGTCTTTACGTTCAAAAATGCTGCAATATTTATATAAAATGCTAAACACATAAAGTCATCCAGCGTGTAGAAACAAATGATGTACATTCTGCCAATACATTCTTATAAATTGGCATCTTTAAGCATCCAGCTAACAAATGATGTAAGTCCAAGAAACAATTGGGAATTCTCTGGCGAAGCTGCATTATCAGAAGCCGGAATAGAAAACATGTATTTCGAGTATAATGTCAAAAGAAAGAATGAACACTTAAAGTTGCCAGTAATGATATTTCATCAAAGATTTATGATCAACCGATATATTTCGAGTAAATACAACAATCTGAGGCAAAAATATGCTCCCTCTACACAACTTTGCATGCACAAAAAATCAGGCTTATTTGTTAGTTAATGTATTGACATTGTATTGATTTTGCTTGACATTGTATTGATGCCAATGGAAGTTGGCATAAGCCACAGATATAGAGATCATTTTAAACGTCATAGGCATTTATTGCACTGGACTTTGGGTAGATTTTAGGAGCGCTAGTTCGTTGGCGAGCACTTTTAAAATTCTTTATGCATTGGCAAAATTTTGTAAATTTTGTCACTTACAAAATTTAAAAATTGTGTACTTTTGTCGTAAAATATAACTTGTACTAATAATGTTATATAATCTCATCCCTTAAAATTCTACTTTCTAAATCTAGTGCTGGTTCCGAAACTATCTTGCTGATATAATTTCTAATTATTTGAATGAATTAAGCTAGTGTTATCTTCTTCTTAAAACAATAACAACAACAACTATTTTAAATGTGCTTTTATGCATAAGTTATAATGTCCAAACAATATATCTTAAACGTATTTTTACGCATAAGTTCAAGCTATATATCTTAAATGTAATTTTCTCATTTTCACATAGATTCCCATTTTCTTTATCTTCTCCTTTGAAGGAAAAAAAAAACATAACGTGAAAAATGTCTCAAAGAAAAATTACTTAGTAGATCAATTAAATCCATAAGTTTAGACTAAAAAACTAAGTAGATATTCAATACCAATCTATGTATCTAAAATCAGAATGCTACATATGTGCAAAGAAGTCGTGTTGAAATCAGCAGGGGATCCAAAGATTTTTTTTTTCTTCCCATAATTTTTTTTTTTGGGAATTTCAGTTACATTGTTTTGATATTTTCTAAAATAATAATTTTGAAATCAATCTTGAGTATAATAAGGATATGATTGGTGAAAATCAAAATAGACAAAAATAGAAAGAAATTACAAAAAATAGAAAAATTCTAAGATAAATTAAAATTAAGATGTAATAAGAATTTAAAACAATATGTGGAGTCTATATATTTACTTTTCATTTTAAAATTTTATTTAAATTGAAATTTACTTGTTCGTTTAACTCTTGCAAGGCACGTGCTTTTCCTATTTCTACCATGAAAAGAAAAAAAGAAGAAGAAGAAGAAAAGGGTGGGAATAGAAAAAAGTGTATCAAGTGATGCGGTTACTCAATGGCGTTAATGAAACAAAAGTACACCGAATGTGATGAAAGTGTACCATATCACGCCTTCTCCCCTTTAAAAGCTAGAAGTCACGCTTTACTCTCGTCTTCTTCACTCGTAACCTCCGTTTTTCTTCAACCCGCTTGAAACTTGAAAGCGCAAAACAAGAAAACGTTTGATAGCTGCAAAATAAGAAAGAGCTTTTCGCACCAAAAATCTTGCACGAAACGGAAGCATCACTCGTCCTTGTACATTTTCAACCTTTGCATGTTTTATTATTATTTCACAAAATTTTATATGAAACAGATTCATATACGGGACATGAAATGGTCAATTAATAACCATTAAAATCATTATTTTAATTTTTTATTATTTTTATTGTATAACGGGATTTCACATGAGATCAATTGTTTTTAATTTTTTTTCAAAAATATCAATTTTTCGCACTAAACCGTTACTTTTATTGAATTGTTCTGCAATTTTACACAATTTGAGTTTATCCAATGACTATTTAAGGATTTTAGATGTTCTTTTCATTTACAGTTAGATTCGTGCTAGTTTCAATAATTATTTCCATGTTACGGAACCAAGAGAAAAAATTAATGGGCTAACTTAATTTGTTTTTATTAAATAAATGCATTTAACAACTAAATTTTCAAATCAACCATTATAAAAAGTGATATATATATATATATATATAAGCACTTCATAAAAAATATACATACATATATATATATATATATTATTTTTGTGAATTCATCATTCAATTGTGTTGACAATGAATCTTACGTGATATTATGTGTTCCACCCCTTGTTTTATTTTATTTTATATAAAGACGATACATATTTTTTATTAAAGTTGAAATTAACACTAAACTAGACCAATTTTATGATAAAATTATATTACTTTCTCTTTTTACGTTAATTTTAATTCTCCTTTTTATCTTAACAAAAATTATTTCTTTCTTTAAAAAATTATTTTTCTTCAACGCTATACGTTATCTTCATCTTAATATTAAAATCATAAATACTGTTTGTAGTAAAAGAATAATTTATCACTATTATATAATCAATTCACATAATTTTAAGAGAATTTTTGTAATAATTTGTTAAAGAAGTATGGTGTGTAGAAGTTTAAGCAAAGTTGGTAGAGGTTGAAAGGTGAATTTTTATAATTTTTTTAGAACAAAATGTATTATGATTAAAAGTTTAGGGAAGTTGGTGGGGCTGGAGCCCACCCTAGCCCATGTAGATCCGCCACTCACAAAGTAAGTACAAGAGTGAGTAATAATGCAATTCAAATTTAAAAATTAATTTATGTATATATGAATTAATTAAACTTATTTGAAAAACATAAATTGAAAAAAAAAATTAAAAGGATCTAAAAATGTAGATAAAATTAC
This sequence comes from Ophiorrhiza pumila, assembly GCA_016586305.1. NCBI lineage: Eukaryota > Viridiplantae > Streptophyta > Magnoliopsida > Gentianales > Rubiaceae > Ophiorrhiza > Ophiorrhiza pumila. Next base: position 31,186,426 of record BLIW01000010.1, read on the forward strand.
TGAAGAATTTTAATACTTAATTTTAAAATATTATCACATATAGATTTTTGATATAATATAATTAACATGGTTTGAATGTCTTGACATTTTAAAAACACATTTAAAATTTTTCTTTTCACACATAATTAGATACATTATATATATATATATACTATACATACTATACTTGTTTTTATATATTATATATTTGCACATATTACACACATATTCATACATTAGTATATTAGTATATTTGTATATATTACACATATTTTTAAACATATTTTTAAATATTATACATATATTTATATACAACTCACATTTATATACATTATATATATTTACACATGATATGCACATATTTATACATTCTTTATTTTACATACAAATAAAAGAATTCACACATACACACATAATTACACACATTATAAATATTTCTACATACTATAGAAATTCACACTATATATTTTATATAAACATAAATAAATTGCACACACTCATATTCAAATTCAATATAATAAATATTTATATGTTTAGTTTTACCATATATTAAGTGAGCATATATTACGTTCTTATACAAATTAAAATAGGTTATTAGAATTTAGATTTGAAATTCAATTGAATTATCAAACGTGTATAACTAATGAATTCCATTAAATTTGTTAGTTTCAAATTTAAAATTTAAAAATTCACTCAAATCGTCATGACGTCATGTATTCTTTTACATAATAGTTTCAAATTAGTTTTAATAGTTTGGCATTGATGTGTGTGTGTCTCTATATATATTACATCAGGCCTACATCATAAAATTAGAATCTTAAAACATTATAATTGAATTTTATTTTCAATGAAATATGGATTTTAAGATGATACTTAATATTTCGATTGCTTTAGTTAGATATGTTGTGTGTGACATATGATAAAGGTTGCTGTTATTGCCAGAGCAATAATTAGCTTCCAGAGCAATAAATCACACATCTTCCAAATTTACCCTTAATTAATCAATTCTTTTATTTTTCTCCATTTATCATTACAACTTATCTTTATCTTTTTTCTACCTTATCATTAAAACCTATCAATTCTTTATAACATACTTCTGTTTTCTTCTCCTTTACACTAATTTTTCTTCCAAACTTTTATTAATATAATATTTATTTTCACCCTCAAATTATAAGAAAAAAATTATATAAAAATAATATGACACTTATTTCTATTAATAACTTTTATTTTTCACTCAATTAAATTATAAAATATTTACCAATATATATTTAAAAAATTTATGCTCCATTTGTTTACCGTTGTCTTAGTGTTTTATTTCACAAATTCAATTTGATTTAATTGTGTTGTCTATTTTTTCTATCAAAATTTGTAAAACAAAAAAAAAATAATGTTACAATAATTATTTTTTCTATAATATATTTTTTTATTTTTATAAATAAATTATTAAATTTAAATTTGACTTTTAGATTTTTAATAATAAAAAATTATTCCTAAGACATTTTTTTTACCAAAATAAACACATAAAATATTAATTCAAATTTGAATTTTAAATTTTTAATAATTATAAATTCTTCCCTGCTTAATTATATTATGAGCAAATTAACATTTCAAAATGTTAGTAGATCACAAGGAAAAAAATTGCTGGGAGTATAAATGGAAGTAAATATATGCATCGAAATTATAAAGTAAAATTTGTTGCCTTTTTATTATTTAAAATTTATGAATTAAATTGTAGTATAAAAAAATACATGAAATTGAGATTTCTATTATATATATAGTGGTGGTCTTCCTTTTAAGTTTTAATTTATGGGAATTATTTTAATAAAATATTAGTATGAGCAATATTATTATAAACAAAAATAATAATTTATAGCTGCCATATGTTTATATATTAGTATTTTAACAAAAAAATATAACTCGCTTTGGATAGAGTATTTTTTTAGGTTTATAGTAGGATTTTTTTCTTGAGATTTGTTATAAAAAAAATATTTTGGAGGTGTTTGGATTGATGAGTTTGTTTTGGTGGGTATTTATATTCGATAATTTTTTATTAATAAAATTTAAATTTTAAATTTGAGTTAATATTTTATGAGTTTATTTTAGTATAAAAATGTCGTAGGAAGAATTTTTTATTATTAAAAATTAAAAATTTAAATTTAATATTTTATTTATTAAAATATAAAAAACGTTGTATAAAAAATAATTACTGTAATATTATTTTTTTATTTTAAAATTTTGATTAAAAAAATGGACAAAACAAATAAATCAAATTGAATTTGTGAAATAAAACACTAAAACAACGGTAAACAAATGGAGCCTAAATTTTTTGAAATATATATTGGTAAATATTTTATAATTTAACTGAGAGAACAATAAAAGCTATTAATAGAAATAAGTGTCCTATTATTTTATATAAGTTCTTTCTTATAATTTGAGGGTGAAAATAAATGTTAGGAAAGTAGAAGTTACGAAAAGATGTTATAAGTTGTAATGATAAGGTAGAAAGAAAATAAAGATAAGTTGTAATGATAAATTGATAAAGGATAAAATAGTTGATTGATTAAGGATAAATTTGGAAGATGTGTAATTTATTGCTTTGGAAGCTAATTGTTGCTCTGGCAATAACAGCAGCCTATGATAAATTAATACTATTATCTGAGTTTAACAATATTATAAAATAACATTCAAACACCAGTTGGATAATTACTTAATATCTCATCAATGGACATTGATTTTAAAAATTAGTTCGCACGTTTGTTGATAGTGTCACATGTTACACCAAAATTGTTACTGATGATCAAAGTCTATCCCATCCCTTTAATTATAATTTCAATGTAATTTGAACTCTTATTCACTTATTAAAAGAAACAAAAAATCACGGGATTTACCTCCTCATGATAGTTAAGGGACGGTTGTCGTAGGGTCCAGTATATTACAACGTAAGTTGGGATCTGGGTCATAAAAAAAAGAAACAAAAAATCACCGCAAGAAAAAACACTCCTATTATTCAGTTAAAACGCAACAAATAAACACTCCTCTTATTCAGTTATATATTAAAAAAAAAAACAAATAATTCCCGCAAGAAAAACAACAACAAATAATTCCTGCAAGAAAAAGCTACAAATAAACACTCCTATTATTCAGTTATTTATTTCTTTTCATAACTCTCATCTTATGAAAGAAAAACAACAAATAATTACAAAAACAACAAAATAGTATCTGTTGCACAAGTGACTCTCCTTTATTCTCCTCTTGGAAGAAAAACAACAAATAATTACTCCAAGTGATACTCCTCTATACTCATCTTGCAAGAAAAAACAACAAACTCCTCCATACTCTTCTTGTAAGAAAAACAACAAATTCTTGCCGGAAAAATAACAAATAATCATTCGATAATCTTCTACACCCTTTTTGCAAGAAAAACAACAAATAATTACCTCATGTCACATTAACAAACTCTTATAAGAGAACAACAAACTCTTCTACACTCCTCTTGGAAGAAAAACAACAGATACTACACCCCTCTTGCAAGAAAAACTACAAATAATTGCAAGAAAATCAACAAATAATCACGGCAAGTGACCTCAACAAACTCTTGCAAGAAAAACAATAAACTCATCTACACTCTTGCAAAACAATGCAAAACAACAAATAATCACCGATATAAACTCTTGCAAGGAAAATAATAAATACTCTACTCTGCACCCCTTTAATTTGCAAGAAAAATAACAAATAATTACCAAAAAAAAAAATCAACAAATAATCATCTAATGTCAGCAAACTCTTGCAAGAAAAACAACAAACTCCTCTACACTCTTGAAAAAAAAAAAATCAAACAAATAATCACCGCTATACACTCTTGTAAGAAAAACAACAAACTCATCTACACTTTTCTTGCAAGAAAGCTAACAAATTCTTGCAAAAAAATAATAAATAATTACCGCGATATTCCTCTTGCAAAAAAGACAACAAATAATTACAAAAGAAATTAACAAATAATCACCACAAGTGACGTCGAACACTTGAAAGAAAAACAACAAACTCCTCTACACTCTTCCAAAACAACAAATAATCACTGCGACTCCTTTGCGCTCCTCTTGCTAGAAAAACAACACATCCTCAACAACACAAACTCACCTTAGCACCTCTTTTGCAAAAAGAACAATACACCACTCTTACAAAACAACAAATAATCACCGCGACTCCTTCGCACCCCTCTTGCAAGAAAAATAACACGTCCTCAACAATACATACTCACCTTTGCACCTTTTTTTGCAAAAAGAACAATACATCACTCTTGCAAAACAACAAATAATCACCGTGACTCCTTCGTCCTCAACAATACATACTCACCTTTGCACATCTTTTGCAAAAAGAACAACATATCACTCTTGCAAAAAAACAAATAATCACCGCAACTCCTTCACACCCCTCTTGCAAGAAAAACAACACGTCCTCAACATACATACTCGCCTTTGCACCTCTTTTGCAGAAAGATCAACATATCACTCTTGCAAAACAACAAATAATCACTAACTCCTTTGCACCCCTCTTGCAAGAAAAACAACACGTCCTCAACATACACCCTCATCTCTACACCTCTTTTGCAAAAAGAACAATACATCACTCTTGCAAAACAACAAATAATCACCGCGACTCCTTTGCACCCTCTTGCAAGAAAAACAACACGTCCTCAATGACACATCCTCTCACCTTTGCACCTCTTTTGCAAAAAGAACAACACATCCTCACCAACGCATACTCACCGCAAGTGACGTATTTGATATGCATGCATGCCACAGCACAATGCTCTACGTCAGGAAAGCTGAATTCAAAGTCAAGAAAATTAAATTCAAAAGAAAAACGCTCCTCCTTTTAAGAAACTAAATTCAAAATAAAAGCACATATTTTCAATAAGATATAATAGACAAAAGTTTATTAGATTGTAAAGAAATAAATCTAACGGAGGTTATTTATTTATTTATTAGATTGTAATACACCAAATTAAGTCTTAGGATTTGTTAGGATCATCTTGTTGTGTATTAAACTTCAAATACAATCATTATCACTAGTCTCATTAGGATCATCTTATTGCACTTCAAATACTAGCATTATCGTATAAATGTATCTTCAATAATATTTTCAAAACACTACATAACATCATAACAAACATAAATAAAATTTTTTATTCAATAGCCAAAATAAACAAACACTCCACCAAAACATATAAAATATTTTCAAAACTCCACATCAAAACATACTAAAATATAAATCAAAGTAACAAAAATAAACAAACATTCCACCATATCATATATATCAAAGATAACTCAAATCTCTTTTATTGATATAACCGAAACAAATATAAATTGTGGGTTTTTTTTTTATTTCTTGAATCTTGAGAGAGATCAATCAACTAAAAAGAAGAAAAACGTAAAGAGTTTGTTGTGTGCATCCCGACACATGATGATGTTGTATACTAACTAAAGACAACAGAGCGAAGTGTTGTTTCTTTTGCGGATAGAGGAAGAATTCAAGTGAACAAGGACTATCATGGTCAGTCTACATGATTTGGTCAAGTAAGTCACCGTTTAATTAATTTCGCAATAAATAATTGCCCAAGCCCATTTTTGTACTTTCACTTAATTGTTTTTTTATTCTACAAAACTTATTGCAATAAATTGTTAAACTCTTATCCTTCACCTTGTGTTTTGTTTATTTGATGATATATACCTCTTTTTTTTTAAATAAACCTTCAATTTTATTTTTTAATTTATTGTGACTTTTTTTCACTCCTTTCTATTCCCATTGAAAAATGGTTCTTTTTTTTTTTTACCATAAAAGAGAAAGTGAAATATTCTTTATAACTTCTATAAATTTTGAAGATGCTAATCATTGGCTCACTTGATTAAATTTACATTTCCATGGACCATGGATGAAAGTAAATAAGCTTCTTACAAGAAATGAAAGATTTTTTAATAATATCTTATCAATGTTGTTTTGAACATAAGTTAATATTCAACAATGCCTTGCTATATATACACGAGGAAAAGTTCCAATGTACATGTATTCTAATCATTTAAATAAACAACATGTTTAATGCCTTAAACTAATACCTTATCAATGTCTCATTGTACTATTCTTATCTTGTCATCAAAGAATGTAGCAATTTATTTAGGCCAAGAGCCAAAAATGCACTAATTATAAACACCAAGAACTATGCCTATGCCTGCTAAAATGGTTTATATAAAGTTTGCCATTTGTACATTACACCATGAGCTTGAGCTATTCACCTAAATGAATAGTATATATTAAAGTTTGTACACAGACAATGTAAACATTTACAAACATAAACACACATACAATTATTGTAACACATCCCATATTTCAACATAGCCATAAGTGAAACAAATCAAGAAATTGATCCATTCTGAAAGAAGTTGTCCTAAAAGAGGAGAACTTTGGCAGGTTTGAAGACTCTGAAACCATCCAAGTGTGCTTCTGTGGCAAGTTTAAGAATTAGTAACGTTTTCACCTTTCGGTTAAGTAGAGTTTACTTTGGCTTAACAAAGCTGAACAATGGTAACAGTTGAGGCTGAGGAGGCAAAAGTCAACTATTAAGTTATCTGTGGTTCCACCTTTACCCTTATTTTATTGCGTAGAAAAGGCATAGGACGGTTGGGAAAGAAAACAAAAAAAGAGCATCGCTCGCTCGGCTGTTTTTGCTTTTATGTTTGTATATATCTTGACACCATTCAGATGGATTCCAATGTATTTTTTTATGTGGGAATTCTTGTTTGAGTGATTAGAAGGGTGTAAGTGTCTCCGTTTCTTTCTTTTTCAATCCCATTTCATATTTTTAATTCTTTATGCAAAACTCATAAGCAGAAGAAAAAGCAACAGCTAGCTGCTACATAATGATATATGATACTACTACAAGTTAACAACTTCATTTGTCCCTCTGCAGTCTTTGGTATTGGTAATTGGATGAATTAGTTGAAACCCAATTTGTTAAATCTGTTTAGATTGTTGAATTTGTTTAAACATTTGCTTTTATTGATTTTTCAATTTTATAGGGTTTATGGGTTTTTGCTTTCAGGTTTCTTGTTCAGGGACTGATTCTTTGTTTTTAATGTTGTGGACTGGAAATTAGGAAGCTTTTTGTGTTATGGTATGATCATCAGAGGAGTTCAAGCTGGTGCATGTTGAAAAGTACAGAAAGATTCAATTTTTATCAAATTGGCAGATCATATGATGGCTAAGTTTCTCTGTTTCAATGCTGGTTGTGTTAAGGTAAGTTTTTGTTTCATATTTAATTATTTTTATTGCGACCCTGTTAATGGCCATGCAATCTTGTGGATCATCTGTACAATCCCTTGAAGCACCGACTTCCCTGAGATGATGTAGTGACAGTACAGTTGATGATATTTGGTGCCTTGTCATTTGGTTTTGACTAACCTTCTAAGCTGTTAATTCCATAAATCCCATGAATGGATACCGCAGGAATCAGTTATGATTTTTGTGGAGATTATCAATCTAAATTTGTTGGTTTTGCTGCAGGTTTTGAGTACAATGATCTGATCTGTGTTAGCCAGCTCTTTAATCAATTTTCAAAGAAAGTATATCTATACAGTTTATAGGTTCTTTGTTGCAACCCACATTTGCAGATTTATTCTAGTACAAATGCTCTTCATCCACATTTGGAGAGGTCTGATCAATTTTTCTCTCAATTGTGATCACGGCCGCTTTGGTGGATGGACGAATGTAAAACATTTGTAATGACTGTAAATGAAATGGTCTTTGTTTGGTAAAGTATGGGAAAAAGCTTGGAATTACTAAAATAGGTAGTGTTTCTGTTGACTGAGGGTCTTTTAAGCCTAAGTTCTTGTTCACTATTCTACCAGGTTTGTAAAAGATTTGTTGCATTAATTTTTCCTTCTGCTTTTACTTGAAATGAACATATAGTTCAACGCATTCCTTTAAAGCTTGTTGTTAATAGTTATTTGGTTCACGTCTATGATAATATTGGTTGCTTTGCAAATTTGTCGGCATTTGCTCACGTATGCATTGGAGTTGATTTTTTGTGCATACACTAGGGTTCTGGTGTTATTTTTTTTATAAAATTTGAACGAGTTCATAGATGTAGCCACCTGTTGGAGTGTTGGTATGTCTATCTATGTTTACCATTCGTTCATGCCTTATGATTCGCCATTAAGATCAAATCGAAACTGTTCACTTTAATGTAATTAAGGTTTTCATTTGCTTTAAAGGGTAAACTTGTGAATCCTACAAATTTCAATTCCTGTTTTGCTTTTACTTGTCTTTCAGTTTATTGCTTGCTCTTTTGTGGTCAAGGTTTACTTTTTTACCTGTTCAATTGTTATTATTTAGTCTTGCTTCTCTTGGAGTCATTAAAGATTTACCTTCAGCTATTGTTTTCCTTTTTTTCCACCTTCAGTGTGCAGACGGACAGTCTTCCAATAATTCGGGTAAAGGAAAAAGCCGTGAGGGTCATATCAAATATGGTTTTAACCTAGTGAAAGGAAAAGCCAACCATCCAATGGAGGACTACCATGTTGCTAAGTTTGTACGTATAGATGGGCATGAGCTTGGGCTTTTCGCAATATATGATGGCCATCTTGGGCATGATGTTCCTGCATACCTGCAAAAGCATTTGTTTGCCAACATCTTGAAGGAGGTAAATTAATTTGAGTCTGTGGTGGTTGTTCTGAAATTTTGTTGTTCTTTAGGTAGTTATCTCATTCTTTTGTTTCCCAATATATTAGGAATCATTCTGGACAAATCCAAGAGGCTCAATCTCAACAGCCTATGAGAAAACCGACCAAGAAATTCTTTCTAACAGTTCGAACTTGGGGCGAGGTGGGTCCACTGCTGTGACTGCAATTCTGATAAATGGGCAAAGATTATGGGTGGGCAATGTGGGAGATTCACGAGCTGTTCTTTCTCGAGGGGGCCAGGCTATTCAGATGACAATAGACCATGAGCCCAGTACTGAACGAGGCAGCATCGAGAATAAAGGAGGCTTTGTTTCAAACATGCCAGGTTCTTCATTTTGTCATGCTCTGTTCACCCTTAAGCATTTGATTAAGACATGGTGTTTTAGTGCCACTGAACTCAGTATGAGCATTACTATTTATCTGTGAAGAATAGTTGATGGAAATTTGTCTTCAACATTGTAGTTCTGACAGTTAGAAGTAGTTAAATTTTAAAACTTAAATATTCTATATCCAGTTTTTGTCCTGCCATATCTTTCTTTTCATGGTACAAAACAACACCAGTGATGGTGTTAGCAAGTGGACTACTGTCAGTGCATGCTGGTGATGCTCTTCTGGTATTGATATGGAATGAGGTTTCCAAGGCAACGAACTAGTACTGAGCTTTAAGTGAGTTTATATAAACACATTTTGACCAGTGAGATTACTTTCTTACTGAAACCTTAGATAATCAAACGTCAACCAAGGTGATTGTATACCTTGCTCGCATGGCTCCAGTAGATTTTGTGTAACAGCTGTGGCGATTTGTTGGGAATTTGACCTTGTTTATGCAAAACCATGATGATTTTGCTGGCAGTTTTTCTTCAAGCAATGGTTCAATCCACCATTTGCTTTCTACTGCAATGTCTGACATCTTTAGATAATGCGCTCTTACTAATCATACTTGACCTCAATTTGGAATCATACTGTATGTTATATTTAGTTTGCGCATCTGCTACTTTTCCACCTACTGCTGAATATTCACATCTTTGTTGTTTGGCAGATCCCAGGAGCATGCAATTTCAGTCATTTTTTTGGACTCTTTCACTGCTTTCACATTTCTTTCCTTTTTCATTTGGAAGCAGCGAATAATTCATCCAATTATCTTTTCTAACTTATTTCTTCTGTCATTCATTTTTACCTGGTAATGCTTAGTTATTTTGCAGCTGTTGATCTTACAATTATCATTTCCTTCACTGCGCTATTCCATACATTTCATGCATGTTCTTTACTAAATCGCATATACTGAAAAGAGGTTCATTCCTCCACTTTTTGCTTCCTCTCATTTCCTTCCTTAATGGAACACAAGAAAATGGGGCATCTACATCTACTTTTGCTTTTCCTCCTGGTACCCTTGTACTGCTTACCCAGTAGGTTTTCATCTTAGTCTAGCAGGACAAGAATAGGAACTTGCCTCATGCAATCTTTGGATGCATGGCTACCAACATTGTCTGGTTCTTCTATAGTAATTGCACATACTTTGAGCTGAGCAATCTTGTTAAGTTAGCAATTTTGCTCTCATAAATTTAGTCCTGCTTGATCTGGAAAATATTATTTAGTACTATTTTCTTCTTTTGATCCATTGTGAATAAAACAAGGTGGTTGTCTCCTGGTCAAAGTTTCTTCGCATTATAACTGTTTTTCTGCATCTTTTCTAGGAGATGTGCCAAGGGTGAACGGACAGCTGGCTGTGTCTCGCGCTTTTGGGGATAAGAGTCTGAAATCACATCTGCGATCAGATCCTGACATTCTCGATATGAATATCGATGTCAACTGTGACATTCTTATCCTTGCAAGTGATGGTCTCTGGAAGGTGAACCTCCTTTTCATGAACTTCTTTATTGCTTTACTTGTCAACAGATTTACGGAAACCTGAAAATGTAGGCTGTTTTAAAAGTTTTGTTTTTTGATACAATCAGGTGATGAGCAATCAAGATGCTGTTGATATTGCTAGAAAAATAAGAGACCCCCAGAAAGCTGCTGAACAGTTAAACGCCGAAGCCTTGAACAGAGACAGCAAAGATGACATCTCTTCTGTCGTCGTTAGATTTAGGAACTGAGATCACCTCACCTATGGTGATGCTTAGTGCAGGGTTTAGTGAAAAGAAACAAACCAACAATTGTCTTACATGCATAGCCAATTTATGCAGAAAAAAAAAAAAAAAAAAAACAAACAAACAAACTAGGTTTAGAAAATCTATTACAACAGGATGAAACCTCTGGCAGTCATAGACAGGAAACAGTACCCAAATGGATCACTGAAGAAGTTGAAGATAACAGAAGCAGTACAAGTTGGTGGAACCTCTGGCAGTCATAGACAGAAAACATTACCCAAATGGATCACAGAAGAAGTTGAAGATAGAGTCTTTAGAAGCCCTTTGTAAATTCCATTTATTATCAGTTCCTTTAGGTCTATATTGTTCATTTATGTTGTCTTGGAATAATGTAGTTGGTAATGTTTTATGTTTAAGTGAAGTTTATTTCCCATTGAAGCTGCCTATTTTGGGTGATAATTAATTACAGTTAGGTTTTAATGTGGTTCAGTTTATTTCTTCTTATTCTCCAACCCCTTCTCTTTATAATTTTTTTTCCATTGGTGCTCAAGAGAAAGCTTTACAACCATCAATCCACCAGAGCATTTTGAGTATCTCTTGGACAACAAGGTGAGGGTTCAAACTTCCAATTCCTTAGTCTGGCAGTTTTTACAGGATTTTATCCTGTAAAATGAAAATAAATAAATAACAAATCAACAGTCCAATCCTTTGATCCAGTTGAATTGTTTCTTTTATTTTTTTAATTTTTTAGGTTATTTTAGAGCACTGAGTCTCCTGTTTCACTCTTGTGTTACTCTTGTTACGAGATAAGTTTAAAATGACTACGTTTTACTAAAATTATGACTAAAAAAAACATGTTGTAGGTGACTAAAAACATATATATAGTCTATCCCTTACTTAGAGTCCACATTTTAGTTTACATATTATTCTTTCTTTTCCCTTTTCTTTTACATATATATAGTCTTCTGTTCCCTTAAGTGGAATGGAAAAGAAAAGGCAGGTTAAATGACTAACAACATATATATAGTTTGAATCAGTAAAAAAGGAAATGATATGCTAAAAATAATAAAACAATAAAGAATGGAAATGATATGCTAAATATAATAAAGCATGTTGTAGGAAAATATATCATATCAAATAGGAGTTGTTTATGAGAAAATTAAAATTAATAAGAAGCAGAAAATAGCACTCATCTAAATTTGGATTAAATTAAATTAAATTAAAACCGACTGATTATTTTGAGCTTTGTCATTTTTAATTTTTTAATTGTGAGGTCAAAAGTTCCGCCTTTTGAAGAACACGAATTTAAAAATGGAGTAAAAGAACTATAATAATAATAATAATATAATAATAATAATAATAGGGAATCAAACTTCCATAAATTAGGGTTTTTCTTCACAATGGTCAGTGGTTCAGTAGCTTGCTCACTTGCAGCTCTTACAAAATCTCATCTCCTCTTGCCCTAAAAACTTGTGCTTTCTCCTTAAAGTTTCAAACTTTGGTCGTAAATTTGACTGTGTGATTGTGTGTGTTTGTAAATTGTATTGTAGTATTTGGTTGAGTTGCCTCTTCTTTCGGCTACAAGGGCTGCGATCTGATGATCGATTTCTTGATGGCTTTGTTCTGGGGGCACAAATTTAATCCATTTTCATTGAGGGTTGTTCATGAAAACCCAGATTTGTTCATATTTCTTTTCTGGGTTCCCTCCACTTGGAACATTTTTGTGTTTATTAACCATATTTTTTCCCGTGGTACTAATTGCTCTTTATTGGGAAGAGTGAAGTAAACCATTTCTGACCATGATAAGTATCAAGTTAATCAATATGAATTTGTAGATTATGCACCTTTGTTTTGAGGATGTTGCCTAGTGGTGGAGGGCCCTTGGTTATGAACTCCTGGCCTCCCCCTAACACTTCCTTACTACGGTTGTATATGTAAAACTTAATTTGTTTGATTATAGCAAAATGGGGAATGTTAAGAACAAATTTGTCGGGGGGTGGGGATTATAGATATTGGAGAACTCACAAGGATTGACCTTTTGATATTGTGAATGTTGTTTACTAAGCATTTTTTGGCTGCTGTCATTTGTGTTATTGTCACTTGTAGATATGGCCGCTCATAGTTAATTGTAGATTGTAATTTCCCATTGCTCAATTTGTAATGGTATGTTTTATGTCGTGGGTTGTTGGGGTTGGAGGAGGTGCAATGGTGCATGGCTGTGGCAAGAAATCTTTCTATAAAAAGAGGACCTTGAAAAGTTGTGAAATTGTCACTGTCTGACCTGTTTGATCTTTTAGCTACAAGTTTAGTCTCAAAGAATGTCAAACAGTTAATTTATGAGTAAACAACATTAGTATTTGAAAGATACTTGTAAGCATTATGCAGTAAAAAAGAATGTGAGAGAATACATACACATCTTGTGATATTTTGTGTTTTTCAATCTTGAAACAAGGATAGAAAATGACTCAGAATTTCCAAACCTAGACGGACTGAGAAACCAACCTGGTAAATCAGTTAAAATAGTTCTTACTATTGACCCAATAATGCATTATTAACAATAACTTTTGGTGGTAAAATATCCCAAGAAGATAGTTTCATGTAAATAATCAAGTTCAAAAATCAAACAAAGATCATAGTAATCTTCTTATCTAAAAATGGTCTGTTGTTGTTATACCTGAGACTCTTTTAATGTTAGCATAGAATATCTTAAAAAGAGATAAGGTCATCCAATTTTGTTTCAAAAATTTTAAAAAAAAAATCTAATCGTATATCAAGTTTAGTTATCAACTAAAAGATGAGGAGGGAGTCCGGACACTGTGGAGGAGAATTGTTCATTTCTTGATTTCTTCTCCAACCAAAGAAGAAAAAGAAAAGGGACAAGACAAGATCAAGATGGCAGTTTCTTTCGAAGCTCTAGCAATGGCTGGTGCTGATTATTTGGATTTCGCTGTTGATATTGAAGAATGGGAAAGGAAATATGTGTTGAAGCCTCCAACCCATTTGCTCTCCCCAAAATCAAGACAAAGAGGAACTTGTTGCACTTATCCTCTTTTACTTTACTTACCAAAACAACAAAAAAGGGGAGAAAATGAACAAGTGTGCAACTTTTGCAATGAGAATGGAGCACCGACTAACTCTAATGATGATGATGATGGTGTTGATGCAGTAAAGGGTTCGAGAAAGAAAGGAATTAGATCAATGGTTGAAGGGTTGGGACGGATGGTGAGAAGAATGACGAGGAAGATCTCTACATTTTTTTGTATGGTGAAGAAATAGTGCCAAGAAATAGATCATTATACATGGAGGCTGGACTGGAGCCATCCATTCTTTTGACAACTAACCTCAACTCAGGCAATCATCAATTGTAAATACTTTTGCAGAGAAATTGGCTTTTTCTGCTGGTTATTGATAGGACAATGTATTTCTTTGTCCTCTTTTCTCCTATATTTTCATGAAACATTTTTGTTGATCATCATATGTTGATGTTTTTCTTGATGTTTTTCTCCTTAATTTCTACTTGAATCTTTTGCTTGTCTTAACCTACAACTCAAAACATTAAAAACTCAACTATATCTGCCGACTTCTGGTGGACTATTGGCTGAATTTTTTACCATGAGTATACATGGTTGGTATCTTTTTGGTGGACCAAGAAAAAGATTCAAAACATTTGGTGGACCAAATGAATTCTTGGGTGGCTTTCAATGCCTAGATTCTCCTTGTTCGACTCAATTTTTTCACACAATCCAAGAAGACAGGAATAAGTGCTGAATAAATTTGATGCGGTTTGTTTGTTTCAATTTTGATTAATACTCCGTATGGGTTATGGTTTTGATAGCGCAATATAATTCAGATTTCTAAATTCATTCACATATAGAAGTAAATTAAACTTGTTTGATAATTAGAAAGTGTAAATTTTAAAAATTACAATCAATTAAACTTATTTAACAGTTAGAAATGGTAGATGTTACTTAGTTCCCTTCCAACCATCAAATCTCAAAGTTCGGGATGTTACTTAGTTCCCTTCCAACCATCAAATCTCAAAGTTCGGGAGATAACAAGTTCGATAATTATTTAAATTTTATATTATATTATAGGGTAAATGCTTCGAGATTTGTCTAAATTATCAATGTTTAGTTCGATAATTATTTAAATTTTATATTATATTATAGGGTAAATGCTTCGAGATTTGTCTAAATTATCAAACAAACATTGAGGTTTGATACCAAATGAACTTTTGACTAATCAATAGTATAACAATTTCCTTCTTGAATAACTTATAATCTCATTGTGTTGATAATTATGCCCTTACTACTAAAGTATAAAATTTATTAGATTAAAATACTATTGAAGAATATTAAACCCACCTAATTTAAATTAAAAAATATTTTTATTTGGATATATTTATATTTCATAGTTGAAAAAATCACCAACTTTTTCATCTTAAAACACAAAATATTTGATTTTTTATTCATTATATATTATTTAAAAACTCTATTTTTTCCTTTTTTTAGCTCAATTTTTGGTTGGTTTTATTGTCATTTCACAAATTAAAGGTTTGTTTAGTAATCTTATCAAACCTCAGGGTTCGTTTTGGTAGTTTGAACAAACTTCGAGGGGGTAAATATAATTTACCCTAAATTATAAAATAATCCAAAAATTTTATATAAAATTATCCATGCATTTCATTAAAAAGTTTATTTAATTCATCCTCATATATAAAATGTGCATCTTATCATCCTTTACACTTTAAAATAGATTCACGCGTTAATTTTGTTAAAGAAATAGATTAAAAGATGGAATTCGTTTGATTTTAAAGTGTAAAGGATTTCAACTCAAGTCAACTTTTTTCATCACATTCACGCGTTAATTTTGTTAAAGAAATAGATTAAAAGAACACTAAACATCATTAACTAAACAGCAATTGTGGATTTTGTTAAAGAAGCATATTAACAGAACACTGACATCATTAACTAAGCAGCAACTGCATATTTGTTTAGATTTCAAAGCTAAGTAGCCAACTACAAATACTTCAATGACTCATTCATTCATCTATTCACCATAGATACTTCCTTGAATTGAATTATATTCTCATGCTAAAACGAATCCTACTTTTTATCGTCACTCAATTTTCACCAAACCTCCCTATTTCACGAGTTATAACATATGTATTTTGGTAAAAAATACTACAATAAAAAAACGTATTGATTTTGGTTTTCCTTACTGTTTTTTTCATCAACCTCAATTGTGAATATGCATACTTGTGAACGGTGTACAAAAAAAATGCAATTTAAATTTTTTACTAAATTTTCATTTTCCATGGGATATAACACATGAATTTTAGTGAATATTATAAAAATTTTCAAAAACACATTGATTTTCATTTTTTGGTACTATTTTTTGTACACACCCTGATTGTGAACATGCATTCTAGTGAATATTGTAAAAAAAAAGTGAACAATAAAATTTTCATCAAACCTCCAATTTTCATGAGTTAATACATGTATTTGGTAAAAAATGGCAAAGCAAAAAAATGTGTTGATTTTGACTTTTTCTCTACTATTTTTTATACACATCTCAATTATAAACATGCATTCTAATGAACAGTGTTTGGATTGCGTGTGTAAGTTGGTTTTGGTGATATTGTACTCTAACTTTTGTGTAGATAGGTTTGAAAAAATAATACATATCTGGATTGCGTATGATTTTTGTGTTGCTTTAAATTATTTATAAAATTAATGCTAACATCCCTCCATTGTATATGGTGTTTGCCAAAAAAAAAAGAACGGTGTAAAAGAAAAGTGAAATTTATATTTTTTTCCAAATTTCTATTTTAATGGGTTATAAATACATGTGTTTTAGCAAAAAATAACAAAATCGAAAAACACGTTGATTTTGACTTTTTTGTGATGTTTTTTTCACCCAGCTCGATTGTGAACATGCATTCCAGTGAATATTGTCAGAAAAAGGTGAAATTTAAGGCTTTGTTTGGATATGTGTTTTCTTTTGAGAATTGCGAAAAACGAGGTTTCGAGTTACGTTTTACAAAAGGAATATTTTGATTTTGAAAATTGAGTGTTTGGATTGATAAGTTTTGTTTTTATCTATTTTTTTAGAAGACTATTAAATAAAATTTAAAATAATTTTTTTAATAAATTGTTTGAGTTGACGGTGGTGGTCAAAGGTTGACTGCCACCGGTTAACTCAAACAAATAAAAAATAAAAAATGTTGAAAAGATTGAAATGCCCTCATTATGTTGTTAGAGTAGTTGAAAATTTTTGTTTTGAGATTTTGAATATAAAAAATATGTTGTTTCGAAATGAGATGAGAAAGTGGCTAAAAAACCTTATCCAAACAGATCCTAAAATTTTCACTAAACCTCAATTTTTCATGGGTGAAAAACGTGTTACAAAACACGTATTTTGGTAAAAAAAAATGGCAAAGTAAAAAATACGTTTGTCATTGCCCATGAAAAATTGAAATTTTGTAAACAAAAATCTAAACTTTATCTTTTTTGTATCGTTTACAAGGATACATGTTCACAATTGAGGTTGGTGAAAAAAAATACTAGAGACACATTTTTAAATTTGTCATTTTTGGCAAAAATACGTGTATTATAACCCTTAAAAAATGGAGGTTTGGTGAAATTTTAATTTTCACTTTTTTGAGAAAATTCATTAAATTTCATTTTCAAATTTGAGGTGGATGCAAAACTGCAGCAAAAAATTAAAAATCAGGGCGTTTTTGGATTTTGCCATTTTCAGCTAAAATATGTGTGTTATAACCCATAAAAAATTGAAATTTTGTAAAACAAAAAATCTATATTTCATTTTTTTTACACCGTTCACAAGAATACATGTTCGCAATTGAGGTTGGTGAAAAACAGCAGGGAAAAAAGCCAAAATCAACAAGTTTTTAACTTTGTCATTTTTGACAAAAATAAGTGTGTTATAACCAATGAAAAATAGATGTTCGGTGAAACTTTTAATTTTCATTTTTTGACAAAATTCATTAAAATGTATTTTCAAATTCGGGGTAGGTGAAAAAACGGGTGCAAAAAAAATTCAAAACTAACGCATTTTTGGATTTTTCCATTTTCGACTAAAATACGTGTGTTATAGCCCATGAAAAATTTAAATTTTATAAAAAATATAAATTTCACATTTTTCCCACCTTTCACAAGGATACATGTTCACAATTGAGTTTGGTAAAAAAAAGTAGAAAATAGCTGAAATCAACACGTTTTTAACTTTGACATTTTTGACAAAAATACATGTGTTATAACCCATAAAAAATAAAGGTTTGTTGAAAATTTAAATGGTCACTTTTTTAGACAAAATTCATTAGAATGCATTTTCTAATTTAGGGTGGGCGCAAAACGTGGTACAAAAAAATCAAAATCAACTAATTTTTGGATTTTGCCATTTTCTGGCTGAAATACGTGTGTTATAGCATATGAAAAATTGAAATTTAGTAAAAAATTTAAATTTTATATTTTTTGACACTGTTCACAAGGATTCATAATCACAATTGAGGTTGGTAAAAAATTAGAGGAAAAAAGCCAAAATCAACACGTTTTTTAACTTTTTCATTTTTGACCAAAATACGTGTGCGCGCATGTAAAATGGAGGTTTGGTGAAAATTTTAATTGTCACTTTTCTTGACAAAATTCATTAGAATGCCTTTTAAAATTCAGGGTGGGAGCAAAAACTTGTACCAAAAAAATCAAAATAAACGCATTTTTGGATTTTTTTTTGGCTAAAATACGTGTTTATAACTCATGAAAAATTTGAAATTTGGTAAACAATTTAAATTTCACATTTTTTACACCATTCACAAATATACATATTTACAATTGAGGTTGATGAAAAAAAAGTAGAGGAAAATGTCAAAATCAACACGTTTTTAACTTTGTCATTTTTTTTAAAAAAATACGTGTGTAATAACCCACGAAAAATGAAGGTTTGGTGAAAATTTTAAATTTCACTTATTTTGAAAAAAATCATTAAAATACATTTTCAAATTAGGGGTAGGTGTAAAAATTAGTACAAAAAAAAAATCAAAATCAACGCATTTTTGGATTTTGCTTTTTTCCACTAAGATACATCTGTTATAGCCCATGAAAAATTAAAATTTTCTAAAAAATCTAAATTTCACATTTTTTATGCCGTTCATAAGGATACATGTTCACAATTGATGTTGGTGAAAAAATAGTATGAAAGAAAATAAAAAATCAGTAAATTTTTAATTTTGTCATTTTTTGACCAAAATACGTCTTATAACACATGAAAAATGCAGTTTGTGGTGAAAATTTTAAATTTCACTTTTTTGATAAAATTCATTAAAATGCATTTTAAAATTCTCGATAAGTGCTAAAACTGGTACAAAAAAAATCAACGCATTTTTAAATATTGCCATTTTCGACAAAAATATGTGTTATAGCACATAAAAAATTGAAATATTGTAAAAAAAATCCATATTTCACTTTTTTTACACTGTTCACTAGAATACATGTTCACAATCGAGGTTGGTGAAAAAACAATTGAAAAAAGAAAAAATCAACAAGTTTTTCACTATCATGTTGGTTCTAGATTGTGGTTTACTAGATTGTGGTTTTGTTGGTTCTGATTACACTTGCTGTAATAACTGGCAACGACGACCGAGGCTGTGGAAGAGGCTGGATCGTGCTTTGAAGAATATACTGTGGAATTCAAGGTTCAAAACTACAGTTCATCACTTAAGCAGAACTTGCTCTGATCACTGTCCTTTGTTACTTTCCATTGAAGACAATGAGGTAAGTATCAGAAGGTATTTTAAATTTATGAATTTTTGGGTTGGAAGAAGGGATTTCTTGAAAGTGGTGCAAGATGCTTGGCTTGGGTATACTGGAGGTGGCAGACCAATGGTAAAGCTTTGGCAAAAATTGAAAAGTACAAGGGCTGCTCTTATTTATTGGAATAAAATGGTGGTAGGGGATATATTTGAGGCCATAAGGTCTGCAGAGGAGGTAGTGCAAATGGCTGAAATACAGGTACAAACGGATACTTCGGACACTGCTTGGAATGAGTACAATCGGACCCAGGCTCAACTCAAGAAACTCTTGGGGGAGGAGGAAATATTTTGGAAGCAGAAAGCTCATTTAAAATGGGAAAAAGATGGCGATAGGAATACAAGTTTCTTTCATAATTATGTGAAAGGAAGAAGGGCATCGAATGCGATTCACAGAATAAAGGGAGACGATGGGGTGTGGTTGGAGGATCCAAGGTCTATTGCGCATGAAGCTATAAGGTATTTTCAGAATCTATTCACAGAGCAACATGGAGGAGTGGATTTGGAGAGTTTAAGTCGGGTTCCATGTTTATTAACTTTGGAAGATAATAATGCGCTATCCGCTTGGCCAACCAAAGAGGAAGTCCATGCAGTGGTTAAGGAGTTTGATGGAGATTCGGCACCAGGACCAAATGGATTCACGAGCTGTTTTTTTGTATCAGCCTGGGATATTATTGGAGATGATGTTTTCCAAGCAGTACTAGAATTTTTTGCGGGAGGTTCCTTCTCGAGATCATTTACATCAACGTCCCTAGTGCTTATTCCCAAGAAGAAAAATTGTGAAGGAATGGTAGATTACAGACCGATAAGCTTATGCACAGTTTTGAACAAAATTGTTACTAAGATTTTGTCTAATAGATTGGCAACGGTGCTCCCTCAATTGATTTCAGAGCAACAGAGTGGTTTTGTACGTGGACGAAAAATTGCTGATAATGTGTTGCTAGCTCAAGAATTGGTCCACACAATGGGAGGTCGATATCACAAGCATAATGTTATATTCAAGTTGGATATGGCAAAAGCTTATGACAGAGTTTCTTGGAATTTTTTGCTTCAAGTATTGCGAAGGTTTGGATTTGGAGAAACATGGATAGACATGATTTGGCGGTGCATTTCAGACTGCTGGTTTTCAGTGATCATAAATGGTCAGTCTCATGGTTTCTTTAAGTCAACGAGGGGACTACGACAAGGTGACCCATTGTCTCCTATGTTGTTCATTTTGGCAGCGGAGGTTTTATTAAGGGGTCTCAATGACCTGGTGAATGTACGGAATTTTCTGCCATTCAAGACGACTAGAGGAGCTCCTGTGGTGACACATTTGGCTTATGCGGACGACGTATTAATCTTTGCAACTGCTAAAAGGAAATCTTTGGAATGCACTATGCGTATTCTTGCTGAATATCAAAGTGTGTCTGGCCAACTGATCAACGTGGGGAAATCGCATTATTTTGCACATCCAAGAGCTCATCACGGGATTCATACTATTATTCAGTAGCAGACAGGTTTTGTACAGAAGGAGTTTCCTATGATATACTTGGGATGTCCAGTTTTTGTTGGTCGTACACGGGCTACCTTTTTTGCTGATATGATAGGCAAGATTCAGCACAGAATTATGTCTTTTTATAGGCGATTTTTATCGTTTGGTGGACGGATTATTCTTATTAGAAGTGTTCTCTCATCTATGGCTATACATTTATTGGCAGTTTTAAATCCACCTAGAAGAGTTTTACATACGATGCATATGTTATTTGCAAAATTCCTATGGGGTGGCAGTCGTGAGGATGAAGGTATTCATTGGATTGCTTGGCAAAAGTTGTGGTCTCCCACAAGATGAGGGCGGTGTTGGTTTTCGAGATTTGCATGATGTGGTTTTGGCATTCTCAATTAAAATGTGGTGGGAATTTCGTATAGTTAAGTCTTTGTGGGCTAGATTCATGCATACCAAATATTGTGGATCCGCGCACCCTATGACCGTTGGAGAAAGATTGGTGGATTCTTATGTATGGAAACGGATGCTGCGGACACGACATGTATGTGAGGAGCACATTGGATGGATTATGGGTGATGGGAATATGGATATGTGTTATGATAACTGGTTAGGTAGTGGACCTCTGACTGATTGGGCGGATAACACGATGAGAAAGGTAGCGAGTTTTGTTAATGGAGACTCATGGGATACTAAGGCTCTGGAGGATTTGTTTCCACAGGAAGTCATTAATCAAATTGTGACTTGCCCGATTCCATTGCTAGGCAAACAAGATACCATGGTATGGATGCCTCTTGATGCAGGGGATTTTATGACTAAGTCGGCATTTGAGGTGATACGACATAGACAAGGAGTTAATCTGATGTTAGCTAATTTGTGGGATGCTTATATTCCTTTGAAGATTTCTTTTTTTGGGTTAAGACTTTCGTTTGGTAGACTGCCGTTAGCTGAATGGTTGATGAAAATTGGGATGGCGGGTCCTTTCCCTTGCCTTTGTTGTGGATTTTCGAATATGGAGTCCATTTCTCATTTGTTTAGTGATGGGCCTTTTGCTAATCAGGTATGGACATACTTTGCAAATGACTGTGGCATTCGGAGACGAGGGCCAGGTTGGCGTGGATGGTGGCACGGCTGGTGGAATTGTAAGGGGTCGACTCTTTTTCGATATTTGTGCAGAATAACGCCGTTGATGATTTGCTGGCATTTGTGGAAGAGGCGGAACGTTGCATGGTTTGATAATAAGTTAGGGGATGTTTACTTGGTGAAATCAAGAATCATGATTGATATCTATAATGCTGTAACAGCTAAATTTCCACGGCATGACTTTCAAAGATGTGATTGGCCGCATATGGTGAGTTCGGCACAACATTGGTCGCGAAAAAGAACATTAAGTTGGATAAGGTGGAAGAGGCCGCCAGATTCATTTGTTAAGATGAATATTGGCACTACTAAGGTTGGGGAATTTAGTGGAGGTGGTGTGGTGGTTAGAGATGCGCATGGTAGATTGGTGGTTGCTATATCAATTGGGTTCAGAGATACTAATGCAATTGAAACGGAGGTTTGGTCCATGTATGAGGGTATAAAACATTGTGCGGCACGAGGTTTAAAGGTAATGGTGGAGCTAACGTCTACAGTTTTGAGTGGTATGTTACATGATCGAGGAAATACGCCATGGTTTTTGAGGTCCACTATGGAAAGGTTACATCAATTAAATTGTATTTCTAGTGTACATTTGGTTGATCGGACAAGGAATAATCCAGCACAATTATTAGCAAGATTGGGTTGTGACTCTCAAGTATGTACAATCTATTTGCTTCATTCGGATCTTCCTCAGTGTGTGAGGGGGTCTCTTAATTTAGATGGTATGTCGATGCCTTCATTATCCAGGAGTTATAGGTGATAGAATGTCTGATGAGTTTACGATGTACGGGAGGAGTCCTCCTATTAATTGATGTTTTGTAATATTTTGAGTTTATTAATAAATGAGGGAGTGGCGCCCCCCCCGCAAATGGGATGTTTAGCCTGAAAAAAAAAATGTTTTACAAAAATACGTGAGTTTAAACCCATGAAAAATGGAAGTTAGATGAAAATTTTAAATTTCACTTTTTTTAACAAAATTCATTAAATTGCATTTTCAAATTCGTGGAAGTTGCAAAAACTGGTACAAAAAAATTAAAATCAACGCATTTTTCTGATTTTCCCATTTTTTGGCTGAAATACTTGTGTTATATATACCCTATGAAAAATTGAAATTTTGTATAAAATTTAAATTTCACATTTTTTACACCATTTAGAAGGATGGATTTCACAATTGAGGTTGGTGAAAAAATAGTAGGGAAAAAAGCAAAAATCATCACGTTGTTTCACTTTATTATTTTTACCAAAATAGATTTGTTATAACCTATAAAAAATAGAGGTTTTGTGAAAATTTTAATTATCACCTTTTTTGATAAAATTCAATAAAATGCATTTTCTAATTAAAGATGGGCTCAAAAACTAGTATGAAAAAAAAATCAAAATCAACGTATTTTTGCCATTTTTTGGCTGAAATACGTGTGTTATATATAGGCTATGAAAAATTGAAATTTGGTAAAAAAATTTCAATTTCATATTTTTTTACACCACTTACAAGGATGGAGTATTTTGTAAAGGAGGACTTCTAGTGTTTTGTCTAAAAGGTGGAAACTCGTGGTTCCGAATTAGATAAAGGTTATTAGTATAAGGACGACCTTTATTTAATTTTTAACCGTTAGCAACCATTATTTTTGTAATAGAGGAAGTATTCCAAATTTCAATTCTCAAACTTTATATTGGAGCTACTATGTAAGGGTTCCACCCGTTTTATAGCTTTTCAAGCGTACTAATGATGTGGATATTTTCGTCATTGCTTTTGTAGTCTTTTTTTAATCAATATATTGGGTGTGGTGCCCCCCTCCCCCCTGAGTTTAGGATGTTTAGCCAACCAAAAAAAAAAAAATAAAAAAATACACCACTCAAAAGGATGGATTTCACAATTGAGGTTGGTGAAAAAACACAAGGGAAAACAAGCAAAAATCAAAAAATTGTTTAACTTTATCATTTTTACCAAAATACGTGTGTTATAACCCATGAAAAATAGAGGTTTAGTGAAAATTTTAATGGTAACTTTTTTTGAAAAAATTCATTAGCATGCATTTTCTAATTCAGGGTGGGTGCAAAAATATGGTACAAAAAAAAATTAAAATCAACGTAGTTTTTGATTTTTCCATTTTTTGGCTAAAATCAACGTATTTTTTTGCTAAAATACTTGTGTTATAGCCCATTTAAAATTGAAATTTTGTAAAAAAAAAAAATCTAAATTTCACATTTTTACACTGCTCACAAGGATACATATTCACAATTGAGGTTGGTGAAAAAATAGTAGGGAAAAGTGCCAAAATCAACACATTTTTTACTTTGTCTTTTTTGACAAAAATACGTATGTTATAACTCATGAAAAATAGAATTTTGGTGAAAAATTTAAATTTAGTTTTTTTTGTAAAATACATTAAAATGCATTTAAAATTCAGGGTAAGTGCAAAAACTGGTAAAAAAAATAAACAATATCAACGCGTTTTTGGATTTTGCTATTTTTTTTGCTAAAATACGCGTGCTATAGTCCACAAAAAATTGAAATTCTGTAAAATATTTATATTTCACGGTTTTCAACCTTTCACTAGAATACATGTTCACAATTGAGTTTGGTGAAAAAATAGTTGTAAAAAGCAAATTTCAACACGTTTTTTCACTATCGCTTTTTACAAATTTACATGTATTATAACCCATAAAGAATGGAAGTATGGTGAAAATTTTCAATTTCACTTTTTTTTACAAAATTCATAAAAATATAGTTTCAAATTCGGGGTAGCTGCAAAAAGTGGTACCTAAAAAAATAAAAAATAACACATTTTCTACTTTTGCCATTTTTTGGCTGAAATACGTGTGTTATATGTTGCCCATGAAAAATTAAAATTTGGTAAAAAAATTAAATTTCACATTTTTAACACCATTCACAATGATGTATTTCGCAATTGAGGTAGGTGAAAAAATAGTAGGAAAAAAAAAAAAAATCAATACGTTGTTTCAGTTTATTATATTTAGCAAAATAAGTGTGTTATAACCCATGAAAATTGGAGTTTTAATTAAAATTTTAATGGTCTATTTTTTTGACAAAATTTATTAGAATGCATTTCTAATTCATGGTGGGCACAAAATCTGGTAAAAAAAAGTTCAAAATCAACGCATTTTTGGATTTTGTCAGTTTTTGGCTGAAATAGGTGTGTTATATATAGTCCATGAAAAGTGGAAATTTGGTAAAATAAATTTAAATTTCATAATTTTTACACACTATTCACAAGGATGGATTTCACAATTGAGGTTGGCAAAAAAATATTAGGGAAAAAATCACACGTTTTTTAACTTTATCATTTTTAGCCATGAAAAATTGAGGTTTGGTGTAAATTTTAATGGTCGCTTTTTTTTGACAAAATTCATTAGAAAGCATTTTCTAATTCCTGGTGGGTGCAAAAACTGGTACAAAAAAATCAAAATCAATGCATTTTGGATTTTGCCATTTTTTTTGTGAAATACGTGTGTTTTATATAGCCCATGAAAATTTGAAATTTTGTACAAAATGCATATTCACAATTGAGGTTGGTAAAAAAACAGTAGGGAAAAAAGCCACAATCAATACTTTTTTAACTTTGTCATTTTAAAAAAAAATGTGTTTTATAATGTACGAAAAATGGAGATTTGGAGAAAATTTTAAATTTCATTTATTTAAAAAAAATGATTAAAATACATTTTCTAATTGTGGTAGGTGTAAAAACTATTACAAAAAAAAATCAAAATCAATGCGTTTTTTGAATTTTGCCATTTTCGGCTAAAATGCGCGTGTTATAGCCCATGAAAAATTGAAATTTTGTAAAAAATCTAAATTTCACAATTTTTTTCAGCATTTACAAGGTACAAGTTTACAATATAGTTTGGTTAAAAAAAAGTTGGAAAAAAAAACAAAAATCAATAAGTTATTAATTTTGTTGATTTTTTTTACCAAAATGCGCGTGTTATAACGAATGAATAATAGAGGTTTATTGAAAATTTTAATTGTCACTTTTTTTGAAAAAATTCATTAGATTGCGTTTTAAAATTTAGGGTGGGCGCAAAAGCTGGTATAAAAAAAATCAAAATACATGCATATTTTGATTTTTTTAACTAAAATACGTGTGTTATACCACATGAAAATTGAAATTTTGTATAACATCTAAATTTCACATTTTTACACTGTTCACAAGGATACATGTTCACAATTGAGGTTGGCTAAAAATAGTAGGGAAAAAAAGCCAAAATTAGCACGTTTTTAAAATTTTCATTTTTGACAAAAATACGTGTGTTATAACCCATGAAAACTGGAGATTTTCTGAAAATTTTAAATTTCAATTTTTTTAAATAAAATTCATTAAAATGCATTTTAAAATTAAGGGTAAGTGCAAGAACTGGTACAAAAAAACAAAATCAATACATGTTTAGATTTTGCCATTTTCGGCTTAAATAAATCTATATTTCATATTTTTAACACCGTTCACTAGAATATATGTTCATAATTAAGGTTGGTGAAAAAACAGTTGAAAAAAATGCATTTTTCACTGTCATATTTTTACAAAATACGTGTTTTATTACTCATGAAAAATAGAGGTTAGATGAAATTTTAAATTTCCCATTTTTTTGACAAAATTCATTAAAATGCATTTTCAAATTGGGGATAGGTGCAAAAACTTGGGCAAAAAACAGATTAAAAAAAATCAAAAGCATTACATTTTTTGATTTTACAATTTTTTGCCTGAAATACGCGTGCTATACATTGCCTAATGAAAAATTGAAATTTGGTAAAAAATTTAAATTCCGCATTTTTAACACCATTCATAAGGATGGATTTCACAATTGAGGTTGGTGAAAAAAAATAGTAGGGAGAAAAACAAAAACTAACACGTTTTTTAACTCTATCATTTTTACAAAAATCCGTGTATTATAACCCATGGAAAGTGGAGGTTTGGTGAAAATGTTAATGGTCACTTTTCTTTACAAAATTCATTAGAATGCAATTTCTAATTCAGGGTGGGCGCAAAAACTGGTACAAAAAAAAATCAAAATCAACGCATTTTGGATTTTGTCATTTTTGGGCTGAAATACGTATGTTATATACAGCCCATGAAAAGTTGAAATTTGGTAAAAAAAAATTAAATTTCACATTGTTTACACCATTCACAAGGATAGATTTCACAATTGAGGTTGGTGAAAAAATTTTAGGGAAAAAAGCAAAAATCAACACGTTGTTTAACTTTATCATTTTTACCCAAATTCGTGTGTTTCCTATGAAAATTGGAGATTTGGTAAAAATTTTCATGGTCACTTTTTTTGACAAAACTCTTTAGAATGCATTTTCTAATTCAGGGTGGGCACAAATAATGTGCTATAACCCATGAAAAATAGAGGTTAGATGAAATTTTAAATTTCGCTTTTTGTTGACAAAATTCAATAAAATGCATTTTCAAACTCGGGATAGGTGCAAAAACTGATTAAAAAAAATCAAAAGCAATGCATTTTCTAATTTTACAATTTTTTGCCTGAAATATGCGTGTTATACATTGCCCAATGAAAAATTGAAATTTGGTAAAAAATTTAAATTTCACATTTTTTACACCATTCACAAGGAAGGATTTCACAATTGAGGTTTGTGAAAATATTAATGGTCACTTTTTTTTGACAAAATTCATTAGACTGCATTTTCTAATTCAGGGTGGGCGCAAAAACTGGTACAAAAAAAATCAAAATCAACTCATTTTGGATTTTGCCCTTTCTGGGCTGAAATACGTGTGTTATGTACAACCCATGAAAAGTTGAAATTTGGTAAAAAATATTAAATTTCACATTTCTTACACCATTCACAAGGATAGATTTCACAATTGAGGTTGGTGAAAAAACTTTAGGAAAAAAAGAAAAAAATCAACACGTTATTTAACTTTATCATTTTTACCCAAATACGTATGTATAACCTATGAAAAGTGGAGATCTGGTTAAAATTTTAATGGTCACTTTTTTTGACAAAACTCATTAGAATGCATTTTCTAATTTAGAGTGGGCACAAAAAAGTGGTACAAAAAAATCAAAATCAATTCATTTTTGAAATTTGCCATTTTTTTGGCTAAAATACATGTGTTGTAGCCTATGAAAAATTGGAATTTGGTAAAAAAAATAAATTAAATGTTACATTTTTTGACACCATTAACAAGAATTCATGTTTACAATAGAGGTTGGTAAAAAATTAAAATGAATAAAAAGCCAAAATCAACACGTTTTTTATCCTTTTCATTTTTGAACAAAATACTTGTGTTATAACCCATAAAATTCAGGGCGGGAGCAAAAACATATACAAAAAAAAATCAAAATCAACTCATTTTAGGATTTGTTTTTCTATTTTTTGGCTAAAATACGTTTTATAGCCCATGAAAAATTGAAATTTGGTAAAAAATTTAAATTTTGCATTTTTTTATACCGTTCACTAAAATGCATATTCACAATTGAGGTTGGTGAAAAAATAGTAGGGCAAAAAAGACATAATCAACACATTTTTAATTTTGTCATTTTTTTTAAAAATATGTGTGTTATAACCTACGGAAAATGGAGGTTTGGTGCAAATTTTAAATTTCACTTATTTTGAAAAAAATCATTAAAATACATTTTCAAATTAGGGGTAGGTGTAGAACTGGTACAAAAAATATCAAAATGAATGCATTTTATTATTTTGCCATTTTTGGCTAAAATACGCGTGTTATAACCTATGCAAAATTGAAATTTTGTAAAAAATCTAAAATTCATATTTTTTTACACTGTTTACAACGAATGAATAATAGAGGTTTGGTAAAAAATTTAATTGTCACTTTTTTTAACAAAATTCATTAGAATGCATTTTAAAATTTAGGGTGGGAGCAAAAACTGGTACAAAAATAAATAAAAAATCCCCATGTTGTTTAATTTTATCATTTTTATCAAAATACGCGTGTATAACCCATTGAAAGTGGAGATTTGGTAAAAATTTAAATGGTCATTTTTTTGAGAAAAATTATTAGAATGCATTTTCTAATTCAGGGTGGGCGCCAAAAAGTGGTACCAAAAAAGCAAAATCAACGCATTTTTCGATTTTGCCATCTTTTGGCTGAAATTCACTTGTTATATAGCTCATAAAATTGAAATTTGGTAAAAAATTTATATTTATATTTTTTTATACCGTCCAAAATGATTCATGTTCACAATTGAGGTTGGTAAAAAATTAGAAGGAAAAAAGCCAAAATCAACACGTTTTTTACTTTTACATTTTTTACCAAAATACGTGTGTTATAAATAATGAAAAATGGAGGTTTGGTGAAAATTTTAAGTTCACTATTTTTGACAAAATTCATTGGAATGCCTTTTAAATTACGGGTTGGAGTAAAAACTTGTACAAAAAAATCAAAATCATTACATTTTTAGATTTTTCTATTTTTGTGGAAATTAGTGTGTTATAGCCCATGAAAATTTTCAAATTTGGTAAAAAATTTAAATTTTACATTTTTAAAACCATTCAAAAAGATGCATATTCACCATTGAGGTTAGTGAAAAAACTATAGGAAAAAAACCAAAATCAACACGTTTTTAACTGTCATTTTTTTAAAAAAAACATGTGTTTGATAACCTACGAAAAATGGAAGCATTGTGAAAAATTTTAAATTTCACCTATTTTTTTAAAAAAACATTAAAATGCATTTTCAAAATTAGTGGTAGGTATAAAAACTGGTACAAAAAATCAAAATCAACACGTTTTTGTATTATTGCTCTTGAAAAATTGAAATTTTGTAAAAAATCTTAATTTCACATTTTTTTACACTGTTCACAAGGATACATGTTCACAATTGAGGTTGGTGAAAAAACAGTAGGAAAAAAATAAAAAAATAATAAGTTTTTAATTTTGTCATTTTTTACAAAAATCTGTGTGTTATATAACACATGAAAAATTGAGGTTTGGAGAAAATTTTAATTGTCAATTTCTTTGACAAAATTTATTAGAATGCATTTTCAAATTTAAATGGGCACAAAATTTGGTAAAAAAAATTCAAAATCAACGCATTTTTTTATTTTTCCATTTGATGGACAAAATACATGTGTTATAGCCTATGAAAAATTGAAATTTTGTAAAAAATCTAAATTTGACATTTTTTTTTCACCGTTTGCAAGGATACATGTTTACAATTGAAGTGGTGAAGAAACCATAGGGAAAAAAGCCAAAATCAATACGTTTTTAACTTTGTCATTTTTGACTAAAATACGTGTTATATATATATATATATATTTATTTGGCTAATCATCCCAGGGAGAGGATGCAGTCTCCTATTCCTGAACAACTCTACTTAAAATACTTGGCACAGGACAAGGAATTGGAGCAAGCAAGGATTTCAAGTGCAGAGCCATCTCGGGGGGATAGTGAATTTCCAACTTATGTTACAGACCAAGGGCAGCAGTCTTTTGATTTTGCATCTCTTCAAGAAGTAATTCAGGGCTCTCAGTTGAAAATCGCTTTTCAGGCATAGAGGATAGGATGGATCGGCTGCAAGATGGTGTGAGAAACATAGATGAAAGGATGGAACGTATGCATGAAGGTTTTGACAATATGCAACAGGAGTGGACCTCACAAGCTGAACACATGGAACATAGATTTGATGATTTATCCACGGTGGCTCAACAGCAATTTGAAGTGTTATATCATAGGCAAGTGTGCATGCAGCGAGAGCTCGATAGATGTAACAAGATGACGGTGTATTACCATTCAGATTCAGGACCCCCGAAGCCAACTCCAACTTCGGCACAGTTGGCAGGGTACCGAATCCCAAATCTGTCATGTGATATGGTTAGTGGTGCCGTGCACGAGCTTCCACCTGGAGTGACAGCAAGCCCTTCTTTACATCCGTTACCCACATTTGGTCGTATACCAACTATGCCTCATACTCCTACATTCATACCAAATCCAGAGTTTGCACCCACTGCAAGGTTTCCATTGATAGCATCAGGCCAACCTCTTCAAGGACCTGTGCATGGCCCTTTTCATTATGTGCCACAGTCAACTGGTGTGCCCTCATTTGCTACGGCCTCTTTGGATGGACAATTTCTTTCCACACTAGTTGCGTTTGGATCTCCTTCTTCATCAGCTCCATCATCGTCCTCTCAGGGAGTCCTTCCTCCCTCGTAGCTTATCACATTGAGGACAATGTTTAATTTAACTGTGGGGGAGGAGGTGGAATTTTGTGTGATGTGTGCTGTGGTTGCTATGCTATCTGATACTTGTGTGTTGATTGTGTTGATTGAAAATTTTTTTTTATGCATGCGGGTGTGAAGGGGGGTTTGAAGTTGGGAGTGATTTTGAAGATTTCTGGACTTTCATGTTGATTGAGATATGCTGAATTGAAGATTATGTGAAGTTTCTTGAAGTGAGGAATTTTGTGAAGTTGAAGAATGGATTGGTTCTACTTTGATGAATCTTGTGAAGTGGTGCTTTGTAAAATTTGAAGTTTCTTTTTGAAAATTGTTGCTATGTTGATTTGCTAATGCCATGGAGGAGGAAATGTTAAGAGCTTAGTGCAGTTTTTCTTATTGTATTGTTGAGTGATTAGAAAGCAGAATGTAGTTGCTACTGGTAAGGGTTTTAATGTATTATGTCTCTCGGGTTTGTTTGTGGCCTACATTTTGAATCAATGAAATTGAAGTGTGTAGTGTTGTGTGCAAGGGTTTGAATTATGATGTGAGTTGGTGAGAAGAAAACGATTTGGTAATGTTTTGAACCTTTAGTCTTGATAAGAGGAAGAAGAATACAAAAAAAGAGTGAATAAGAAAGATCAAATTGAGAAAATGAATTATCACCCTGTATGTGAAACTTTATTCTTAGTTCACTTTGGCTTATTCCAAATTCATCATTAAACTTGTTTTGAATCTTGCATGTGAAATTTTTTGTTCTTGGTACTAAGTTTGAAGAAATTGGTATATTTTGCTGACTAAGGCCCGATGTTAAAGTAAGATAGATATGCCATGCATAACTCAATTGACATAGGAGGTAATGTGTAAGAATTCGATTCCGTTTGTTATGCATTTATCTGGTGTCTCCAGAATTCGTGCATGGTTGGTCAATTTGGGATTCTTATGAACATGTGCTTGCACAAGAAATGATATGGGAGAAAAAAGCCATATTGGCAAACTGGGAAGGAAAAAGCCATAAGAACCTGGCAATCAAATATGGAGAAAAAAGCCATAAAACCCAGGCATTATTTCAGTCATTAATATGTGCACCAATGTGCAGCACTAATGTGCAGAATAAGGGCAATGTCCCATAGAGTACCAATGTACGCATAGGTACCATTGATCTTGTGATTGCATGTTCATAAGAGTGGACAAAGAGATTGGCATGTATTGAATGGTATGAGAGACTAGCTAGAGGGTGTATAACGAAGGAATAGATGAAGTGCATGTTCCTCAGCACACACTTGCACGCATGACATTTTGGTCTTTATTCATTATGCCTTAGTTGATAATTGTATTGAAATCTGAGAGCTGGGTACCATGAACCATCAAAGTATAAGGTTGTGTGTGAAAAAACGTTTTGATGAATCTGGATGTAGTCAGTGTGGATTAATGAACAAAGTGTTTGCATACAGGTGCTAAAAAGGGTTAAATTGTGTGTATCTTTGCTTGAGGGCAAGCAAAAGTTCAAGTGTGGGGGAATTTGATAAGTAGGTTTTATACCTACTTATGTAGACTAATTCACTTAGCTTTTGGCTTGAATTGCATACATTTATGTGGTGAAATGTGCTATTTTGTGCATTTATGTGGTTCGCAACTTGATGTGCTAAAATGGTGAAAAAAGACCACAAAAGTTGTTAAAATGAGGTAAATGTGTGTTTGATGCTAAATGATAAGAGGAGAGTTAGAAAGAGCTAGAATGGTGAGTGAGAGTTTTGAAGAAAACCCTAAAATGTGCTTAAATTCTTGGACTTTGACTTGTGTTAGTGCAAATGTGTGGTGTTTTAGGTGTTTATGCATATATGTGTTGTGTCAATTGGTAATGTTGAAATGGTGAAAAGATGGTAAAAAATTGGTGGAAAATGGAGTTAAAAGTGTTAAGGAAAAGTGGAGGAACCGAAAATGCACAATTGGCATAATTAGGGTTTTGGCAGCTTTGAGTTTGAAATTCATTTGAGTGTATCTCTTTCAATACTAATCCAATTGGTGAGTTTTTTGGTGTTCTGAAAAGCTCTTTGAATGCACTACATTTCTTATGTTGTAACTATTTTCTAATTGTGTGTGCAAGACTATGAAATGTGAGTTTCCTTTCGGAATACCATTCATTAGGATTTTAGGGTTTTCTAGGATTTTATCTGCCTGCCACAGTTTGGTGTTTTGATGATATTTTGAGTTTCAGGGACCCAATGATGCTGATTCTTGAACTGGTGGAAAGCTAAGAGGATTAGCTAGAACTTTTATGTTTACCACTGGGTCTAAATTAGAGGCTAAGACACACTTATTTGGCATGAAAGTAAAGTATTTGGCTGGAATGAATACTTTGCCAATTCGGTCAACTGACCTTGCCAAGCTCTGCCAAGCCAACGTTGCCTTCGGCTAACCTACCTTGCCAAGCACTTACCACTCTTTCTTGGCGTACCATTGACACACCATTGGCACATTTTGGCACGACACTTGCACATCCTTGGCACACCACTTGTGCACAACATCACATGCCACTCTTGCCTAAACATTTGCACCTTGGCACACCACACATGCACACCACTTTGCCACGCTTGGCACCACACCTTGCCGAACCATGCCAAGCCTTGTCGAAACACTCTGCCAAGCACCAATATGCACTTACCTTAGCCCACCATTTCAACACCATTTCAACACCATTTCAACACCCAAGCTTAGCACACTACTCAAACATTCTTGGCATAACATTTGCACACTCTAAACAAGTTTTCACTCACATTGGCATAGGAAGGAACTAGGTAGTCAAGTGCATTTTTGCCCACGACATGTCGTGGGAAAAGGTTGAGAACAGAAAAATTGGCCTACGACATGTCGTAGGCCAATCTTGAGAGAACAGAAAATGGCCTACGACATGTCGTAGGCCATTCTTGGAATGAAGATTTTTGCCCACGACATGTCGTGGGCAAATTGTTGGAGGAAAAAGTTGTCGTAGGCCAATTTTGAAGCAAAAATATTTAGCCTACGACATGTCGTAGGCTAAGTGTAAAATGGGAGCTGAAATTGGTAAAGTGTTGAAAGTTTGTTCTATGAAGTTTTTCAGTTTTTGTTGCACTACATTGATTTGGTCGTAACTTTCTTGTTTTAGCTCCAAACTGGGTGATTCAAACAGCTATGGAAAGTTGAGACACATGGTTACGAATTTCATGTTCTAAGTTTTCCCTAATTCATAGTGAATCATGATCAAATCTAGGAGGGAAGTTGTTGCCATAAAGTGTTTGTGTTTGAGTTTTCAGAAAATTGGCTAAGTGTTGAAATCTCTGATTTCTGAAATTTGAGGCAGCTGAAGGCGTGGTTATCTGTGGCAAGAAGGCGTGAATCTTTAAAGGCTGATCTGCTTGGAAGTTCGCGGAGTCCCAGAAGGCGTGAAGAGTCCAGGCGTGAAGGCGCGGTTCGACTCTGATTTCTTCACTTGGAAGTCTGGGCAATGAAAGCGCTACATCTAAGGACTGAAGGCGTGTGGCTCATGGCTGAGGTTTATGAAGGCGCTGAAAATTAACACCAAAGGCGCTGAAGTGTTGAATAATTTTTCAAACTTGGAATTTTTGACATTTTTGGCTGATTTTTAGTTTCCTCTCTTAAGGGCACTTTTGTAATATTTGATACAATCTACGTTGCGTATTAGTTACGTTTTCCCAACTCTATATATAGGGAAGGTAGCTAACATGTAAAGGGGGATTTTTTTGACTACTCACATTTTTTTTACATATTGTAACCGACTTTTGATTTTGAAGAGCGAGAATTCTCATTTTCTCTCTCAAGATCTACTTTCTCTCACGAAACATTTCTTCTCCAATCTTAATTCCGATTGTGAACTTGGACTGGAGTCTTCTTTCTTATTCTCAATTAACAAAGGAATCGACAATTCTCTCGATTTAATCGGTAAATTCTTCCAATTAAGTGAGCATGAGCTTATCAATGTTGGAATTTGTTGATTTTGAAATGAGAAAGATGTTTTCTGTCTAAATCTACGATATCTCAGGATTCTTAATGGATGAATACGTGTTTTAGTAGATTGTATGCTATGCAATTGATCTAATTGTTGAGTATTGAAATCACATTTAATTTGAGTATAAACATATGTTGAATTTCATAATTCCTGGCTATTTTTGAATGGATCAAGCTTCAATTGCGGTCGACATGCTAAATTGAGAAGTGATTCATCAAAGTTAGTGAAGTTGCATGAATTGAGAACTAAATTGTGATTGTTTAAGTCTTTGCACTCGTTTTCTGTAATCAAATCAATTCTAAGACTCAGGCCTCGCAATAGGAAGTGTTAATGAATTGAACATTAAGATGAGACTCAGGCCTCGCAATAGGAAGTGTTAATGAATTGAACATTAAGAAAAGTGTTAAAGAAGCTTCCTGTGTTAACATCGATGATATGTAAACCCTAAGATGGACCTCACCATGGGAGTTCTTAGGACTTTGCATGTTAGAGTAGTTAGCTGAGAGAGTTGAGACTTTGCGGAGATTATTCCACCATTCTCGGGCCTCACCATGGGAGAGGATGGTGATTTGGGGGTACAAGCAGTGGTGTGGTCGCCATGCTAACCACAGCTTGGATTTCAAAATTTAGGTCTCCGAAGCATTTAATTGTTTATCGATTGCATAGCATCAAGTTACTAAGCCTGTCTCCGAAGCATTTAATTGTTTATCGATTGCATAGCATCGAGTTACTAAGCCTGTGTTCATCCAATACAAGAATCCTGAGATATTTGTTTCATATTTGCTTGTTGCTATATTTTGTGTCTTTGCTTTCATTCTTTTGTGTTGAATTTTTTTTTTCTAGTACTTCAATTCCGAGACTAAGACTTTAAGAACAATTTTGTTAAATTTTCTTGACCTAAGCCTTCCCTATGGATTACGATCCCTACTTACGCTTCTACATTAGTGTTTAGGGTAAAATTGAGCTGATACGACTTTAAACTGTCAAGCATTTAATTTTCACTTTTTTTACAACATTCACTAGAATGCATGTTGATAATTAGGATGGGTGCAAAAAACAGCACAAAAAATGCTCACGGCTAACGGGTTTTTGAATTTTCACATTTTTGCCATTTTTTCGTCAAAAAACGTGTGTTATAACTCATGAAAAAAAATCGAGGTTTTGTGAAGCATTTAATTTTCACTTTTTTTACAACATTCACTAGAATGCATGTTCATAATTAGGATGAGTGCAAAA
This sequence comes from Ophiorrhiza pumila, assembly GCA_016586305.1. Lineage (NCBI taxonomy): Eukaryota > Viridiplantae > Streptophyta > Magnoliopsida > Gentianales > Rubiaceae > Ophiorrhiza > Ophiorrhiza pumila. Next base: position 31,223,078 of record BLIW01000010.1, read on the forward strand.
AACAGCACAAAAAATGCTCACGGCTAACGCGTTTTTGAATTTTCACACTTTTGCCATTTTTTCGTCAAAAAAAGTGTGTTATAACTCATGAAAAAAAATCGAGGTTTTGTGAAGCATTTAATTTTCACTTTTTTTACAACATTCACTAGAATGCATGTTCATAATTAGGATGGGTGCAAAAAACTGCAAAAAAAATGCCCACGGCTAACGCGTTTTTGAATTTTCACATTTTTGCCATTTTTTCGTCAAAAAACGTGTGTTATAACTCATGGAAAAAAAATCGAGGTTTTGTGAAGCATTTAATTTTCACTTTTTTTACAACATTCACTAGAATGCATGTTCATTATTAGGATGGGTGCAAAAAACAGCACAAAAAATGCTAAGGGCTAACGCGTTTTTGAATTTTCACATTTTTGCCATTTTTTCGTCAAAAAACGTGTGTTATAACTCATGAAAAATAATCGAGGTTTTGTGAAGCATTTAATTTTCACTTTTTTTACAACATTCACTAGAATGCATGTTCATAATTAGGATGGGTGCAAAAAACAGCACAAAAAATGCTAAGGGCTAACGCGTTTTTGAATTTTCACATTTTTGCCATTTTTTCGTCTAAAAACGTGTGTTATAACTCATGAAAAATAATCGAGGTTTTGTGAAGCATTTAATTTTAACTTTTTTTACAATATTCACTAGAATGCATGTTCATAATTAGGATGGGTGCAAAAAACAGCACAAAAAATGCTCACGGCTAACGCGTTTTTGAATTTTCACATTTTTGGCATTTTTTCGTCAAAAAACGTGTGTTATAACTCTAGAAAAAAAATCGAGGTTTTGTGAAGCATTTAATTTTCACTTTTTTTACAACATTCACTAGAATGCATGTACATAATTTGGATGGGTGCAAAAAACAGCACAAAAAATGCTCACGGCTAACGCGTTTTTGAATTTTCACATTTTTGCCATTTTTTCGTCAAAAAACGTGTGTCATAACTAAGGAAAAAAAATCGAGGTTTTGTGAAGCATTTAATTTTCACGTTTTTTACAACATTCACTAGAATGCATGTTCATAATTAGGATGGGTGCAAAAAACAGCACAAAAAATGCTCACGGCTAACGGGTTTTTGAATTTTCACATTTTGCCATTTTTTCGTCAAAAAACGTGTGTTATAACTCACGAAAAAAAATCGAGGTTTTGTGAAGCATTTAATTTTCACTTTTTTACAACATTCACTAGAATGCATGTTCATAATTAGGATTGGTGCAAAAAACTGCACAAAAAATGCTCACGGCTAACGCGTTTTTGAATTTTCACATTTTTGCCATTTTTTCGTCAAAAAACGTGTGTTATAACTCATGAAAAAAATCGAAGTTTTGTGAAGCATTTAATTTTCACTTTTTTTACAACATTCACTAGAATGCATGTTCATAATTAGGATGGGTGCAAAAAACAGCACAAAAAATGCTAAGGGCTAACGCGTTTTTGAATTTTCACATTTTTGCCATTTTTTCGTCAAAAAACGTGTGTTATAACTAAGGAAAAAAATTCGAGGTTTTGTGAAGCATTTAATTTTCACTTTTTTTACAACATTCACTAGAATGCATGTTCATAATTAGGATGAGTGCAAAAAACAGCACAAGAAATGCTCACGGCTAACGCGTTTTTGAATTTTCACATTTTTGCCATTTTTTCGTCAAAAAACGTGTGTTATAACGCATGAAAAAAAATCGAGATTTTGTGAAGCATTTAATTTTCACTTTTTCTACAACATTCACTAGAATGCATGTTCATAATTAGGATGGGTACAAAAAACAGCACAAAAAATGCTCAGGGCTAACGCGTGTTTGAATTTTCACATTTTTGCCATTTTTTCGTCAAGAAACGTGTGTTATAACTCATGAAAAAAAATCGAGGTTTTGTGAAGAATTTAATTTTCACTTTTTTTAAAATATTCACTAGAATGCATGTTCATAATTAAGATGGGTGCAAAAAACAGCACAAAAAATGCTCACGGCTAATGCGGTTTTGAATTTTCACATTTTTGCCATTTTTTCGTCAAAAAACGTGTGTTATAACTCAGGAAAAAAAATCGAGGTTTTGTTAAGCTTTTAATTTTCACTTTTTTTACAACATTAACTAGAATGCAAGTTCATAATTAGGATGGGTGCAAAAAACAGCACAAAAAATGCTCACGGCTAACGTGTTTTTGAATTTTCACATTTTTGCCATTTTTTCGTCAAAAAACGTGTGTTATAACTCATGAAAAAAAATCGAGGTTTTGTGAAGCATTTAATTTTCACTTTTTTTACAACATTCACTAGAATGCATGTTCATAATTAGGATGGGTGCAAAAAACAGCACAAAAAATGCTCACGGCTAACGCGTTTTTGAATTTTCACACTTTTGCCATTTTTTCGTCAAAAAACGTGTGTTATAACTCATGGAAAAAAAATCGAGGTTTTGTGAAGCATTTAATTTTCACTTTTTTTACAACATTCACTAGAATGCATGTTCATAATTAGGATGGGTGCAAAAAACAGCACAAAAAATGCTAAGGGCTAACGCGTTTTTGAATTTTCACATTTTTGCCATTTTTTTGTCTAAAAACGTGTGTTATAACTCATGAAAAATAATCGAGGTTTTGTGAAGCATTTAATTTTAACTTTTTTTACAATATTCACTAGAATGCTTGTTCATAATTAGGATGGGTGCAAAAAACAGCACAAAAAATGCTCACGGCTAACGCGTTTTTGAATTTTCACATTTTTGCCATTTTTTCGTCAAAAAACGTGTGTTATAACTCTAGAAAAAAAATCGAGGTTTTGTGAAGCATTTAATTTTCACTTTTTTTACAACATTCACTAGAATGCATGTACATAATTAGGATGGGTGAAAAAAACAGCACAAAAAATGCTCACGGCTAACGCGTTTTTGAATTTTCACATTTTTGCCATTTTTTCGTCAAAAAACGTGTGTTATAACTAAGGAAAAAAAATGGAGGTTTTGTGAAGCATTTAATTTTCACTTTTTTTACAACATTCACTAGAATGCATGTTCATAATTAGGATGAGTGCAAAAAACAGCACAAAAAATGCTCACGGCTAACGCGTTTTTGAATTTTCACATTTTTGCCATTTTTTCGTCAAAAAACGTGTGTTATAACGCATGAAAAAAAATCGAGGTTTTGTGAAGCATTTAATTTTCACTTTTTCTACAACAATCACTAGAATGCATGTTCATAATTAGGATGGGTGCAAAAAACAGCACAAAAAATGCTCAGGGCTAACGCGTGTTTGAATTTTCACATTTTTGCCATTTTTTCGTCAAAAAACGTGTGTTATAACTCATGAAAAAAAATCGAGGTTTTATGAAGAATTTAATTTTCACTTTTTTTAAAATATTCACTAGAATGCATGTTCATAATTAAGATGGGTGCAAAAAACAGCACAAAAAATGCTCGCGGCTAATGCGGTTTTGAATTTTCACATTTTTGCCATTTTTTCGTCAAAAAACGTGTGTTATAACTCAGGAAAAAAAATCGAGGTTTTGTTAAGCATTTAATTTTCACATTTTTTACAACATTCACTAGAATACATGTTCATAATTTGGATGGGTGCAAAAAACAGCACAAAAAATGCTCACGGCCAACGCGTTTTGGAATTTTCACATTTTTGCCATTTTTTCGTCAAAAAACGTGTGTTATAACTAATGAAAAAAAAATCGAGGTTTTGTGAAGCATTTAATTTTCACTTTTTTTACAACATTCACTAGAATGCATGTACATAATTAGGATGGGTGCAAAAAACATCACAAAAAATGCTCACGGCTAACGCGTTTTTGAACTTTCACATTTTTGCCATTTTTTCGTCAAAAAACGTGTGTTATAACTTATGAAAAAAAATCGAGGTTTTGTGAAGCATTTAATTTTCACTTTTTTTACAACATTCACTAGAATGCATGTTCATAATAAGGATGGGTGCAAAAAACTGCACAAAAAATGCTCACGGCTAACGCGTTTTTGAATTTTCACATTTTTGCCATTTTTTCGTCAAAAAACATGTGTTATAACTCATGAAAAAAAATCGAGGTTTTGTGAAGCATTTAATTTTCACTTTTTTTACAACATTCACTAGAATGCATGTTCATAATTAGGATGGGTGCAAAAAACAGCACAAAAAATGCTCACGGCTAACGCGTTTTTGAATTTTCACACTTTTGCCATTTTTTCGTCAAAAAACGTGTGTTATAACTCATGAAAAAAAATCGAGGTTTTGTGAAGCATTTAATTTTCACTTTTTTTAAAACATTCACTAGAATGCATGTTGATAATTAGGATGGGTGCAAAAAACTGCACAAAAAATGCCCACGACTAACGCGTTTTTGAATTTTCACATTTTTGCCATTTTTTCGTCAAAAAACGTGTGTTATAACTCATGAAAAAACATCGTGGTTTTGTGAAGCATTTAATTTTCACTTTTTTTACAACATTCACTAGAATGCATGTTCATAATTAGAACGGGTGCAAAAAACAACACAAAAAATGCTCCCGGCTAACGCGTTTTTGAATTTTCACATTTTTTCCATTTTTTGTTCAAAAAACGTGTGTTATAACTCATGAAAAAAAATCGAGGTTTTGTTAAGCTTTTAATTTTCACTTTTTTTACAACATTAACTAGAATGCAAGTTCATAATTAGGATGGGTGCAAAAAACAGCACAAAAAATGCTCACGGCTAACGTGTTTTTGAATTTTCACATTTTTGCCATTTTTTCGTCACAAAACGTGTGTTATAACTCATGAAAAAAAATCGAGGTTTTGTTAAGCATTTAATTTTCACTTTTTTTACAACATTCACTAGAATGCATGTTCATAATTAGGATTGGTGCAAAAAACAGCACAAAAAATGCTCACGGCTAACGCGTTTTTGAATTTTCACATTTTTGCCATTTTTTGTTCAAAAAACGTGTGTTATAACTCATGAAAAAACATCGTGGTTTTGTTAAGCATTTAATTTTCACTTTTTTTACAACATTCACTAGAATGCATGTTCATAATTAGGATTGGTGCAAAAAACAGCACAAAAAATGCTCCCGGCTAACGTGTTTTTGAATTTTCACATTTTTGCCATTTTTTCGTCAAAAAACGTGTGTTATAACTCATGAAAAAAAATCGAGGTTTTGTTAAGCATTTAATTTTCACTTTTTTTACAACATTCACTAGAATGCATGTTCATAATTAGGATTGGTGCTAAAAACAGCACAAAAATGCTCGCGGCTAACGCGTTTTTGAATTTTCACATTTTTGCCATTTCTTCGTCAAAAAACGTGTGTTATAACTCATGAAAAAAAATCGAGATTTTGTGAAGCATTTAATTTCGACTTTTTTTACAACATTCACTAGAATGCAGCTTCATAATTTGGATTGGTGCAAAAAACATCACAAAAAATGCTCGCGGCTAACGCGTTTTTGAATTTTCTCATTTTAGCCATTTTTTCGTCAAAAAATGTGTGTTATAACTCATGAAAAAAAATCGAGGTTTTGTGAAGCATTTAATTTTCACTTTTTTTATAACATTCACTAGAATGCAGCTTCATAATTTGGATTGGTGCAAAAAACATCACAAAAAATGCTCGCGGCTATCGCGTTTTTGAATTTTACATTTTTGCCATTTTTTCGTCAAAAAACGTGTGTTATAACTCATGAAAAAAAATTGAGGTTTTGTTAAGCATTTAATTTTCACTTTTTTTACAACATTCACTAGAATGCATGTTCATAATTAGGATTGGTGCAAAAAACAGCACAAAAAATGCTCACGGCCAACGCGTTTTTGAATTTTTACATTTTTGCCATTTTTTGTTCAAAAAACGTGTGTTATAACTCATGAAAAAACATCGTGGTTTTGTGAAGCATTTAATTTTAACTTTTTTTACAACATTCACTAGAATGCATGTTCATAATTAGGATGGGTGCAAAAAACAGCACAAAAAATGCTCATGGCTAACGCGTTTTTGAATTTTCACATTATTGCCATTTTTTCGTCAAAATACGTGTGTTATAACTCATGAAAAAAAATCGAGGTTTTGTGAAGCATTTAATTTTCACTTTTTTTACAACATTCACTAGAATGTATGTTCATAATTAGGATTAGTGCAAAAAACTGCACAAAAAATGCTCGCGGCTAACGCATTTTTGAATTTTACATTTTTGCCATTTTTTCGTCAAAAAACGTGTGTTATAACTCATGAAAAAAAATCGAGGTTTTGTTAAGCATTTAATTTTCACTTTTTTTACAACATTCACTAGAATGCATGTTCATAATTAGGATTGGTGCAAAAAACAGCATAAAAAATGCTCGCGGCTAACGCGTTTTTGAATTTTCACATTTTTGCCATTTTTTCGTCAAAAAACGTGTGTTATAACTCATGAAAAAAAATCGAGATTTTGTGAAGCATTTAATTTCGACTTTTTTTACAACATTCACTAGAATGCATGTTCATAATTAGAATTGGTACAAAAAAGAGCACAAAAAATGCTCCCGGCTAACGAGTTTTTGAATTTTCACATTTTTGCCATTTTTTCGTCAAAAAACGTGTGTTATAACTCATGAAAAAAATCGAGATTTTGTGAAGCATTTAATTTCGACTTTTTTTACAACATTCACTAGAATGCAGCTTCATAATTTGGATTGGTGCAAAAAACATCACAAAAAATGCTCGCGGCTAACGTGTTTTTGAATTTTCTCATTTTAGCCATTTTTTCGTCAAAAAACGTGTGTTATAACTCATGAAAAAAAATCGAGGTTTTGTGAAGCATTTAATTTTCACTTTTTTTATAACATTCACTAGAATGCAGCTTCATAATTTGGATTGGTGCAAAAAACATCACAAAAAATGCTCGCGGCTAACGCGTTTTTGAATTTTACATTTTTGCCATTTTTTCGTCAAAAAACGTGTGTTATAACTCATGAAAAAAAATCGAGGTTTTGTTAAGCATTTAATTTTCACTTTTTTTACAACATTCACTAGAATGCATGTTCATAATTAGGATTGGTGCAAAAAACAGCACAAAAAATGCTCACGGCCAACGCGTTTTTGAATTTTTACATTTTTGCCATTTTTTGTTCAAAAAACGTGTGTTATAACTCATGAAAAAACATCGTGGTTTTGTGAAGCATTTAATTTTAACTTTTTTTACAACATTCACTAGAATGCATGTTCATAATTAGGATGGGTGCAAAAAACAGCACAAAAAATGCTCATGGCTAACGCGTTTTTGAATTTTCACATTATTGCCATTTTTTCGTCAAAATACGTGTGTTATAACTCATGAAAAAAAATCGAGGTTTTGTGAAGCATTTAATTTTCACTTTTTTTACAACATTCACTAGAATGTATGTTCATAATTAGGATTAGTGCAAAAAACTGCACAAAAAATGCTCGCGGCTAACGCATTTTTGAATTTTACATTTTTGCCATTTTTTCGTCAAAAAACGTGTGTTATAACTCATGAAAAAAAATCGAGGTTTTGTTAAGCATTTAATTTTCACTTTTTTTACAACATTCACTAGAATGCATGTTCATAATTAGGATTGGTGCAAAAAACAGCATAAAAAATGCTCGCGGCTAACGCGTTTTTGAATTTTCACATTTTTGCCATTTTTTCGTCGAAAAACGTGTGTTATAACTCATGAAAAAAATCGAGATTTTGTGAAGCATTTAATTTCGACTTTTTTTACAACATTCACTAGAATGCATGTTCATAATTAGAATTGGTACAAAAAAGAGCACAAAAAATGCTCCCGGCTAACGAGTTTTTGAATTTTCACATTTTTGCCATTTTTTCGTCAAAAAACGTGTGTTATAACTCATGAAAAAAAATCGAGATTTTGTGAAGCATTTAATTTCGACTTTTTTTACAACATTCACTAGAATGCAGCTTCATAATTTGGATTGGTGCAAAAAACATCACAAAAAATGCTCGCGGCTAACGCGTTTTTGAATTTTCTCATTTTAGCCATTTTTTCGTCAAAAAACGTGTGTTATAACTCATGAAAAAAAATCGAGGTTTTGTGAAGCATTTAATTTTCACTTTTTTTATAACATTCACTAGAATGCAGCTTCATAATTTGGATTGGTGCAAAAAACATCACAAAAAATGCTCGCGGCTAACGCGTTTTTGAATTTTATTTTTTTGCCATTTTTTCGTCAAAAAACGTGTGTTATAACTCATGAAAAAAAATCGAGGTTTTGTTAAGCATTTAATTTTCACTTTTTTTACAACATTCACTAGAATGCATGTTCATAATTAGGATTGGTGCAAAAAACAGCACAAAAAATGCTCACGGCCAACGCGTTTTTAATTTTTACATTTTTGCCATTTTTTGTTCAAAAAACGTGTGTTATAACTCATGAAAAAACATCGTGGTTTTGTGAAGCATTTAATTTTAACTTTTTTTACAACATTCACTAGAATGCATGTTCATAATTAGGATGGGTGCAAAAAACAGCACAAAAAATGCTCATGGCTAACGCGTTTTTGAATTTTCACATTATTGCCATTTTTTCGTCAAAATACGTGTGTTATAACTCATGAAAAAAAATCGAGGTTTTGTGAAGCATTTAATTTTCACTTTTTTTACAACATTCACTAGAATGTATGTTCATAATTAGGATTAGTGCAAAAAACTGCACAAAAAATGCTCGCGGCTAACGCATTTTTGAATTTTACATTTTTGCCATTTTTTCGTCAAAAAACGTGTGTTATAACTCATGAAAAAAAATCGAGGTTTTGTTAAGCATTTAATTTTCACTTTTTTTACAACATTCACTAGAATGCATGTTCATAATTAGGATATGTGCAAAAAACAGCATAAAAAATGCTCGCGGCTAACGCGTTTTTGAATTTTCACATTTTTGCCATTTTTTCGTCAAAAAACGTGTGTTATAACTCATGAAAAAAAATCGAGATTTTGTGAAGCATTTAATTTCGACTTTTTTTACAACATTCACTAGAATGCATGTTCATAATTAGAATTGGTACAAAAAAAGAGCACAAAAAATGCTCCCGGCTAACGAGTTTTTGAATTTTCTCATTTTAGCCATTTTTTCGACAAAAAACGTGTGTTATAACTCATGAAAAAAAATCGAGTTTTTGTGAAGCATTTAATTTTCACTTTTTTTATAACATTCACTAGAATGCATCTTCATAATTAGGATTGGTGCAAAAAACATCACAAAAAATGCTCGCGGCTAACGCGTTTTTGAATTTTACATTTTTGCCATTTTTTCGTCAAAAAACGTGTGTTATAACTCATGAAAAAAAATCGAGGTTTTGTTAAGCATTTAATTTTCACTTTTTTTACAACATTCACTAGAATGCATGTTCATAATTAGGATTGGTGCAAAAAACATCACAACAAATGCTCCCGGCTAACGCGTTTTTGAATTTTCACATTTTTGCCATTTTTTCGTCAAAAAACGTGTGTTATAACTCATGAAAAAAAAATAGAGGTTTTGTGAAGCATTTAATTTTCACTTTTTTTACAACATTCACTAGAATGCATCTTCATAATTAGGATTGGTGCAAAAAACAGCACAAAAAATGCTCACGGCTAACACGTTTTTGAATTTCACATTTTTGCCATTTTTTGTTCAAAAAACGTGTGTTATAACTCATGAAAAAAAATTGAGGTTTTGTTAAGCATTTGATTTTCACTTTTTTTACAACATTCACTAGAATGCATGTTCATAATTAGGATTGGTGCAAAAAACATCACAAAAAATGAGGTTTTGTGAAGCATTTAATTTTCACTTTTTTTAAAACATTCACTAGAATGCATGTTGATAATTAGGATGGGTGCAAAAAACTGCACAAAAAATGCCCACGACTAACGCGTTTTTGAATTTTCACATTTTTGCCATTTTTTCGTCAAAAAACGTGTGTTATAACTCATGAAAAAACATCGTGGTTTTGTGAAGCATTTAATTTTCACTTTTTTTACAACATTCACTAGAATGCATGTTCATAATTAGAACGGGTGCAAAAAACAACACAAAAAATGCTCCCGGCTAACGCGTTTTTGAATTTTCACATTTTTTCCATTTTTTGTTCAAAAAACGTGTGTTATAACTCATGAAAAAAAATCGAGGTTTTGTTAAGCTTTTAATTTTCACTTTTTTTACAACATTAACTAGAATGCAAGTTCATAATTAGGATGGGTGCAAAAAACAGCACAAAAAATGCTCACGGCTAACGTGTTTTTGAATTTTCACATTTTTGCCATTTTTTCGTCACAAAACGTGTGTTATAACTCATGAAAAAAAATCGAGGTTTTGTTAAGCATTTAATTTTCACTTTTTTTACAACATTCACTAGAATGCATGTTCATAATTAGGATTGGTGCAAAAAACAGCACAAAAAATGCTCACGGCTAACGCGTTTTTGAATTTTCACATTTTTGCCATTTTTTGTTCAAAAAACGTGTGTTATAACTCATGAAAAAACATCGTGGTTTTGTTAAGCATTTAATTTTCACTTTTTTTACAACATTCACTAGAATGCATGTTCATAATTAGGATTGGTGCAAAAAACAGCACAAAAAATGCTCCCGGCTAACGTGTTTTTGAATTTTCACATTTTTGCCATTTTTTCGTCAAAAAACGTGTGTTATAACTCATGAAAAAAAATCGAGGTTTTGTTAAGCATTTAATTTTCACTTTTTTTACAACATTCACTAGAATGCATGTTCATAATTAGGATTGGTGCTAAAAACAGCACAAAAATGCTCGCGGCTAACGCGTTTTTGAATTTTCACATTTTTGCCATTTCTTCGTCAAAAAACGTGTGTTATAACTCATGAAAAAAAATCGAGATTTTGTGAAGCATTTAATTTCGACTTTTTTTACAACATTCACTAGAATGCAGCTTCATAATTTGGATTGGTGCAAAAAACATCACAAAAAATGCTCGCGGCTAACGCGTTTTTGAATTTTCTCATTTTAGCCATTTTTTCGTCAAAAAATGTGTGTTATAACTCATGAAAAAAAATCGAGGTTTTGTGAAGCATTTAATTTTCACTTTTTTTATAACATTCACTAGAATGCAGCTTCATAATTTGGATTGGTGCAAAAAACATCACAAAAAATGCTCGCGGCTAACGCGTTTTTGAATTTTACATTTTTGCCATTTTTTCGTCAAAAAACGTGTGTTATAACTCATGAAAAAAAATGAGGTTTTGTTAAGCATTTAATTTTCACTTTTTTTACAACATTCACTAGAATGCATGTTCATAATTAGGATTGGTGCAAAAAACAGCACAAAAAATGCTCACGGCCAACGCGTTTTTGAATTTTTACATTTTTGCCATTTTTTGTTCAAAAAACGTGTGTTATAACTCATGAAAAAACATCGTGGTTTTCTGAAGCATTTAATTTTAACTTTTTTTACAACATTCACTAGAATGCATGTTCATAATTAGGATGGGTGCAAAAAACAGCACAAAAAATGCTCATGGCTAACGCGTTTTTGAATTTTCACATTATTGCCATTTTTTCGTCAAAATACGTGTGTTATAACTCATGAAAAAAAATCGAGGTTTTGTGAAGCATTTAATTTTCACTTTTTTTACAACATTCACTAGAATGTATGTTCATAATTAGGATTAGTGCAAAAAACTGCACAAAAATGCTCGCGGCTAACGCATTTTTGAATTTTACATTTTTGCCATTTTTTCGTCAAAAAACGTGTGTTATAACTCATGAAAAAAAATCGAGGTTTTGTTAAGCATTTAATTTTCACTTTTTTTACAACATTCACTAGAATGCATGTTCATAATTAGGATTGGTGCAAAAAACAGCATAAAAAATGCTCGCGGCTAACGCGTTTTTGAATTTTCACATTTTTGCCATTTTTTCGTCAAAAAACGTGTGTTATAACTCATGAAAAAAAATCGAGATTTTGTGAAGCATTTAATTTCGACTTTTTTTACAACATTCACTAGAATGCATGTTCATAATTAGAATTGGTACAAAAAAGAGCACAAAAAATGCTCCCGGCTAACGAGTTTTTGAATTTTCACATTTTTGCCATTTTTTCGTCAAAAAACGTGTGTTATAACTCATGAAAAAAAATCGAGATTTTGTGAAGCATTTAATTTCGACTTTTTTTACAACATTCACTAGAATGCAGCTTCATAATTTGGATTGGTGCAAAAAACATCACAAAAAATGCTCGCGGCTAACGTGTTTTTGAATTTTCTCATTTTAGCCATTTTTTCGTCAAAAAACGTGTGTTATAACTCATGAAAAAAAATCGAGGTTTTGTGAAGCATTTAATTTTCACTTTTTTTATAACATTCACTAGAATGCAGCTTCATAATTTGGATTGGTGCAAAAAACATCACAAAAAATGCTCGCGGCTAACGCGTTTTTGAATTTTACATTTTTGCCATTTTTTCGTCAAAAAACGTGTGTTATAACTCATGAAAAAAAATCGAGGTTTTGTTAAGCATTTAATTTTCACTTTTTTTACAACATTCACTAGAATGCATGTTCATAATTAGGATTGGTGCAAAAAACAGCACAAAAAATGCTCACGGCCAACGCGTTTTTGAATTTTTACATTTTTGCCATTTTTTGTTCAAAAAACGTGTGTTATAACTCATGAAAAAACATCGTGGTTTTGTGAAGCATTTAATTTTAACTTTTTTTACAACATTCACTAGAATGCATGTTCATAATTAGGATGGGTGCAAAAAACAGCACAAAAAATGCTCATGGCTAACGCGTTTTTGAATTTTCACATTATTGCCATTTTTTCGTCAAAATACGTGTGTTATAACTCATGAAAAAAAATCGAGGTTTTGTGAAGCATTTAATTTTCACTTTTTTTACAACATTCACTAGAATGTATGTTCATAATTAGGATTAGTGCAAAAAACTGCACAAAAAATGCTCGCGGCTAACGCATTTTTGAATTTTACATTTTTGCCATTTTTTCGTCAAAAAACGTGTGTTATAACTCATGAAAAAAAATCGAGGTTTTGTTAAGCATTTAATTTTCACTTTTTTTACAACATTCACTAGAATGCATGTTCATAATTAGGATTGGTGCAAAAAACAGCATAAAAAATGCTCGCGGCTAACGCGTTTTTGAATTTTCACATTTTTGCCATTTTTTCGTCGAAAAACGTGTGTTATAACTCATGAAAAAAAATCGAGATTTTGTGAAGCATTTAATTTCGACTTTTTTTACAACATTCACTAGAATGCATGTTCATAATTAGAATTGGTACAAAAAAGAGCACAAAAAATGCTCCCGGCTAACGAGTTTTTGAATTTTCACATTTTTGCCATTTTTTCGTCAAAAAACGTGTGTTATAACTCATGAAAAAAAATCGAGATTTTGTGAAGCATTTAATTTCGACTTTTTTTACAACATTCACTAGAATGCAGCTTCATAATTTGGATTGGTGCAAAAAACATCACAAAAAATGCTCGCGGCTAACGCGTTTTTGAATTTTCTCATTTTAGCCATTTTTTCGTCAAAAAACGTGTGTTATAACTCATGAAAAAAAATCGAGGTTTTGTGAAGCATTTAATTTTCACTTTTTTTATAACATTCACTAGAATGCAGCTTCATAATTTGGATTGGTGCAAAAAACATCACAAAAAATGCTCGCGGCTAACGCGTTTTTGAATTTTACATTTTTGCCATTTTTTCGTCAAAAAACGTGTGTTATAACTCATGAAAAAAAATCGAGGTTTTGTTAAGCATTTAATTTTCACTTTTTTTACAACATTCACTAGAATGCATGTTCATAATTAGGATTGGTGCAAAAAACAGCACAAAAAATGCTCACGGCCAACGCGTTTTTTAATTTTTACATTTTTGCCATTTTTTGTTCAAAAAACGTGTGTTATAACTCATGAAAAAACATCGTGGTTTTGTGAAGCATTTAATTTTAACTTTTTTTACAACATTCACTAGAATGCATGTTCATAATTAGGATGGGTGCAAAAAACAGCACAAAAAATGCTCATGGCTAACGCGTTTTTGAATTTTCACATTATTGCCATTTTTTCGTCAAAATACGTGTGTTATAACTCATGAAAAAAAATCGAGGTTTTGTGAAGCATTTAATTTTCACTTTTTTTACAACATTCACTAGAATGTATGTTCATAATTAGGATTAGTGCAAAAAACTGCACAAAAAATGCTCGCGGCTAACGCATTTTTGAATTTTACATTTTTGCCATTTTTTCGTCAAAAAACGTGTGTTATAACTCATGAAAAAAAATCGAGGTTTTGTTAAGCATTTAATTTTCACTTTTTTTACAACATTCACTAGAATGCATGTTCATAATTAGGATATGTGCAAAAAACAGCATAAAAAATGCTCGCGGCTAACGCGTTTTTGAATTTTCACATTTTTGCCATTTTTTCGTCAAAAAACGTGTGTTATAACTCATGAAAAAAAATCGAGATTTTGTGAAGCATTTAATTTCGACTTTTTTTACAACATTCACTAGAATGCATGTTCATAATTAGAATTGGTACAAAAAAAGAGCACAAAAAATGCTCCCGGCTAACGAGTTTTTGAATTTTCTCATTTTAGCCATTTTTTCGACAAAAAACGTGTGTTATAACTCATGAAAAAAAATCGAGTTTTTTGTGAAGCATTTAATTTTCACTTTTTTTATAACATTCACTAGAATGCATCTTCATAATTAGGATTGGTGCAAAAAACATCACAAAAAATGCTCGCGGCTAACGCGTTTTTGAATTTTACATTTTTGCCATTTTTTCGTCAAAAAACGTGTGTTATAACTCATGAAAAAAAATCGAGGTTTTGTTAAGCATTTAATTTTCACTTTTTTTACAACATTCACTAGAATGCATGTTCATAATTAGGATTGGTGCAAAAAACATCACAACAAATGCTCCCGGCTAACGCGTTTTTGAATTTTCACATTTTTGCCATTTTTTCGTCAAAAAACGTGTGTTATAACTCATGAAAAAAAAATAGAGGTTTTGTGAAGCATTTAATTTTCACTTTTTTTACAACATTCACTAGAATGCATCTTCATAATTAGGATTGGTGCAAAAAACAGCACAAAAAATGCTCACGGCTAACACGTTTTTGAATTTCACATTTTTGCCATTTTTTGTTCAAAAAACGTGTGTTATAACTCATGAAAAAAAATTGAGGTTTTGTTAAGCATTTGATTTTCACTTTTTTTACAACATTCACTAGAATGCATGTTCATAATTAGGATTGGTGCAAAAAACATCACAAAAAATACTCACGGCTAACGCGTTTTTGAATTTTCACATTTTTGCCATTTTTTCGTCAAAAAACGTGTGTTATAACACATGAAAAAAAAATCGAGGTTTTGTGAAGCATTTAATTTTCACTTTTTTTACAACATTCACTAGAATGCATGTTCATAATTAGGATTGGTGCAAAAAACAGCACAAAAAATGCTCACGGCTAACGCGTTTTTGAATTTTAACATTTTTGCCATTTTTTGTTCAAAAACGTGTGTTATAACTCATGAAAAAACATCGTGGTTTTGTGAAGCATTTAATTTTCACTTTTTTTACAACATTCACTAGAATGCATGTTCATAATTAGGATGGGTGCAAAAAACAGCACAAAAAATGCTCACGGCTAACGCGTTTTTGAATTTTCACATTATTGCCATTTTTTCGTCAAAAAACGTGTGTTATAACTCAAGAAAAAAAATCGAGGTTTTGTGAAGCATTTAATTTTCACTTTTTTTACAACATTCACTAGAATGCATGTTCATAATTAGGATTGGTGCAAAAAACAGCACAAAAAATGCTCACGGCTAACGCGTTTTTGAATTCTAACATTTTTGCCATTTTTTGTTCAAAAACGTGTGTTATAACTCATGAAAAAACATCGTGGTTTTGTGAAGCATTTAATTTTCACTTTTTTTACAACATTCACTAGAATGCATGTTCATAATTAGGATGGGTGCAAAAAACAGCACAAAAAATGCTCACGGCTAACGCGTTTTTGAATTTTCACATTTTTGCCATTTTTTCATCAAAAAACGTGTGTTATAACTCATGAAAAAAAAATCGAGGTTTTGTGAAGCATTTAATTTTCACTTTTTTTACAACATTCACTAGAATGCATTTTCATAATTAGGATTGGTGCAAAAAACAGCACAAAAAATGCTCACGGCTAACGCGTTTTTGAATTTTAACATTTTTGCCATTTTTTGTTCAAAAACGTGTGTTATAACTCATGAAAAAACATCGTGGTTTTGTGAAGCATTTAATTTTCACTTTTTTTACAACATTCACTAGAATGCATGTTCATAATTAGGATTGGTGCAAAAAACATCACAAAAAATACTCACGGCTAACGCGTTTTTGAATTTTCACATTTTTGCCATTTTTTCGTCAAAAAACGTGTGTTATAACTCATGAAAAAAAAATCGAGGTTTTGTGAAGCATTTAATTTTCACTTTTTTTACAACATTCACTAGAATGCATCTTCATAATTAGGATTGGTGCAAAAAACAGCACAAAAAATGCTCACGGCTAACGCGTTTTTGAATTTTAACATTTTTGCCATTTTTTGTTCAAAAACGTGTGTTATAACTCATGAAAAAACATCGTGGTTTTGTGAAGCATTTAATTTTCACTTTTTTTACAACATTCACTAGAATGCATGTTCATAATTAGGATGGGTGCAAAAAACAGCACAAAAAATGCTCACGGCTAACGCGTTTTTGAATTTTCACATTTTTGCCATTTTTTCGTCAAAAAACGTGTGTTATAACTCATGAAAAAAAATCGAGGTTTTGTGAAGCATTTAATTTTCACTTTTTTTACAACATTCACTATAATGCATTTTCATAATTAGGATTGGTGCAAAAAACAGCACAAAAATTGCTCACGGCTAACGCGTTTTTGAATTTTAACATTTTTGCCATTTTTTGTTCAAAAACGTGTGTTATAACTCATGAAAAAACATCGTGGTTTTGTGAAGCATTTAATTTTCACTTTTTTTACAACATTCACTAGAATGCATGTTCATAATTAGGATTGGTGCAAAAAACATCACAAAAAATACTCACGGCTAACGCGTTTTTGAATTTTCACATTTTTGCCATTTTTTCGTCAAAAAACGTGTGTTAACTCATGAAAAAAAAATCGAGGTTTTGTGAAGCATTTAATTTTCACTTTTTTTACAACATTCACTAGAATGCATGTTCATAATTAGGATGGGTGCAAAAAACAGCACAAAAAATGCTCACGGCTAACGCGTTTTTGAATTTTCACATTTTTGCCATTTTTTCGTCAAAAAACGTGTGTTATAACTCATGAAAAAAAATCGAGGTTTTGTGAAGCATTTAATTTTCACTTTTTTTACAACATTCACTAGAATGCATTTTCATAATTAGGATTGGTGCAAAAAACAGCACAAAAAATGCTCACGGCTAACGCGTTTTTGAATTTTAACATTTTTGCCATTTTTTCGTCAAAAAACGTGTGTTATAACTCATGAAAAAAAATCGAGATTTTGTGAAGAATTTAATTTTGACTTTTTTTACAACATTCACTAGAATGCATGTTCATAATTAGAATTGGTACAAAAAACAGCACAAAAAATGCTCACGGCTAACGCGTTTTTGAATTTTCTCATTTGAGCCATTTTTTCGTCAAAAAACATGTGTTATAACTCATGAAAAAAAATCGAGGTTTTGCGAAGCATTTAATTTTCACTTTTTTTACAACATTCACTAGAATGCATCTTCATAATTAGGATTGGTGCAAAAAACATCACAAAAAATGCTCACGGCTAACGCGTTTTTGAATTTTACATTTTTGCCATTTTTTCGTCAAAAAACGTGTGTTATAACTCATGAAAAAAAATCGAGGTTTTGTTAAGCATTTAATTTTCACTTTTTTTACAACATTCACTAGAATGCATGTTCATAATTAGGATTGGTGCAAAAAACATCACAAAAAATGCTCACGGCTAACGAGTTTTTGAATTTTCACATTTTTGCCATTTTTTCGTCAAAAAACGTGTGTTATAACTCATGAAAAAAAAATCGAGGTTTTGTGAAGCATTTAATTTTCACTTTTTTTACAACATTCACTAGAATGCATGTTCATAATTAGGATTGGTGCAAAAAACAGCACAAAAAATGCTCCCGGCTAACGCGTTTTTGAATTTTCACATTTTTGCCATTTTTTGTTCAAAAAACGTGTGTTATAACTCATGAAAAAACATCGTGGTTTTGTGAAGCATTTAATTTTCACTTTTTTTACAACATTCACTAGAATGCATGTTCATAATTAGGATGGGTGCAAAAAACAGCACAAAAAATGCTCACGGCTAACGCGTTTTTGAATGTTCACATTATTGCCATTTTTTCGTCAAAAAACGTGCGTTATAACTCATGAAAAAAAATCGAGGTTTTGTGAAGCATTTAATTTTCACTTTTTTTACAACATTCACTAGAATGCATGTTCATAATTAGGATTGGTGCAAAAAACAGCACAAAAAATGCTCGCGGCTAACGCGTTTTTGAATTTTAAATTTTTGCCATTTTTTCGTCAAAAAACGTGTGTTATAACTCATGAAAAAAAATCGAGGTTTTGTTAAGCATTTAATTTTCACTTTTTTTACAACATTCACTAGAATGCATGTTCATAATTAGGATTGGTGCAAAAAACAGCACAAAAAATGCTCGCGGCTAACGCGTTTTTGAATTTTCACATTTTTGCCATTTTTTCGTCAAAAAACGTGTGTTATAACTCATGAAAAAAAATCGAGATTTTGTGAAGCATTTAATTTTGACTTTTTTTACAACATTCACTAGAATGGATGTTCATAATTAGAATTGGTACAAAAAACAGCACAAAAAATGCTCACGGCTAACGCGTTTTTGAATTTTCTCATTTTAGCCATTTTTTCGTCAAAAAACGTGTGTTATAACTCATGAAAAAAAATCGAGGTTTTGTGAAGCATTTAATTTTCACTTTTTTTATAACATTCACTAGAATGCATCTTCATAATTAGGATGGGTGCAAAAAACAGCACAAAAAATGCTCGCGGCTAACGCGTTTTTGAATTTTCACATTTTTGCCATTTTTTCGTCAAAAAACGTGTGTTATAACTCATGAAAAAAAATCGAGGATTTGTGAAGCATTTACTTTTCACTTTTTTTTACAACATTCACTAGAATGCATCTTCATAATTAGGATATGTGCAAAAAATAGCACAAAAAATGCTCACGGCTAACGCGTTTTTGAATTTTAACATTTTTGCCATTTTTTGTTCAAAAAACGTGTGTTATAACTCATGAAAAAACATCGTGGTTTTGTGAAGCATTTAATTTTCACTTTTTTTACAACATTCACTAGAATGCATGTTCATAATTTAGGATGGGTGCAAAAAACAGCACAAAAAATGCTCACGGCTAACGCGTTTTTGAATTTTCACATTATTGCCATTTTTTCGTCAAAAAACGGGTGTTATAACTCATGAAAAAAAAATCGAGGTTTTTGTGAAGCCATTTAATTTTCACTTTTTTTTACAACATTCACTAGAATGGCATGTTCATAATTAGGGATTGGGTGCAAAAAACAGCACAAAAAATGCTCGCGGCTAACGCTTTTTTGAATTTTACATTTTTGCCATTGTTTCGTCAAAAAAACGTGTGTTATAACTCATGAAAAGAAAATCGAGGTTTTGTTAAGCATTTAATTTTCACTTTTTTTACAACATTCACTAGAATGCATGTTCATAATTAGGATTGGTGCAAAAATCAGCACAAAAAATGCTCGCGGCTAACGAGTTTTTTGAATTTTCACATTTTTGCCATTTTTTTCGTCAATAAAACGTGTGTTATAACTCATGAAAAAAAATCGAGATTTTGTGAAGCATTTAATTTTGACTTTTTTTACAACATTCACTTAGAATGCATGTTCATAATTAGAATTGGTACCAAAAACAGCACAAAAAATGCTCACGGGTAACGCGTTTTTGAATTTTCTCATTTGAGCCAGTTTTTTCGTCAAAAAAACGTGTGTTATAACTCATGAAAAAAAATCGAGGTTTTGTGAAGCATTTAATTTTCACTTATTTTTACAACATTTCACTAGAATGCATGTTCATAATTAGGATTGGTGCAAAAAAACATCACAAAAAATGCTCACGGCTAACGCGTTTTTGAATTTTACATTTTTGCCATTTTTTCGTCAAAAAACGTGTGTTATAACTCATGAAAAAAAATCGAGGTTTTGTGAAGCATTTAATTTTCACTTTTTTTACAACATTCACTAGAATGCATGTTCATAATTTGGATGAGTGCAAAAAACAGCACAATAAATGCTCACGGCTAACGCGTTTTTGAACTTTCACATTTTTGCCTTTTTTTCGTCAAAAAACGTGTGTTATAACTCATGAAAAAAAAATAGAGGTTTTGTGAAGCATTTAATTTCCACTTTTTTTTACAACATTCACTAGAATGCATGTTCATAATTAGGATGGGTGCAAAAAACAGCTCAAAAAATGCTCACGGCTGATAAGTCGGTATTCGACCGACTTATTTGCTTGACTTTCTTGATCTTTTGCTATAGAATTTATGTGAAAATGATGCTTGGTGTGTAGATGTATACAAGAATGTGCACGATTATGAAATGGTCCAGAAATGGCTAAGTGTTGTAAAACAATGTGAAAATGCTCTGACCTTCATGTATTTCACTGACCTCCATGCTATGACCTTCATGCATTTCACTGATCTCCAAGCCTTCATGGAGGTCCACACTTTGGAAGTCCACACTTTGGAGGTTCACACTTTGGAAGTCCACACTTTGGAGCTCCATACTTTGGAGGTCCATAATCACTATTCACAAGTCCACCACTTCACTTACGCAGCACTCACACTTACTCTTGAACTCACTACTCCTGACCTCCTAGTCTTCTTGGAGGTCCATAACTATTCACAGCACACAACATAACATTCACACAACACAACAGCACACACACGCACACATCCCACGGTCGCAACACACACTCGCCCTCACACACACACACACACACGGCGGTCGCATCGTGCGACCGCCCCCTCACACACACACACACATGGCGGTCGCATCATGCGACCACCACCCCCACTTTGCACACTTGCACATTTTCATGTTCTATTTCTATGCATTTTCATTCATTAATGTTTTTGTACATTTTTCCGCCACACAATCGCACAGCACTGGCACAGTTCACGGAAATGATCATAACTTCCTCATTTTAGCTCCGAATTGAGTGATTCAAAAGGCCATGTTTAGCTAAGAGTCTTGGCTATAATTTTGCTGTTTTACATTTGTTCAGAATAGCATGAATCAGGGGCTGAATATAGGATAAAGATGAACCTGTGCAATTGCTCACATTCTCATGCACTTTCTCATCTAACACACTTGCCACCCTGCACTATACACTTAACTCTGTCTACACACTTTGCACTTAGCACACACCAGCTTTGTCTCACACAAGCACAATTGATACATAATTCTCATGGACACCAAACTGTTTGATATTTTTGCATTGAGAAGTTCTTGGTCATTAAGTTTAGTGCTAGACATGTGTCTTCCACCTCAGCTTGATTAATATTTACAGAGACACGTGTCAACATCCCCGCCGAAAGGGCAGTAAGTTTCCAGAAGCTCACTTGGCCAAGTCATCAAAAAGGAAAACTATAAAAAGCCAAAGGAAAGGACTTCAGAAAAAAAAAGAGATGGGAGTTAGGAGACGGCACACAATAGAGCATAGCATTCTTTAGATTAGGGTTCATATTTTAGTTAGAATTTTCTCTTTTCTTTTTCCTTTCGGCACATTTTGCTGTCCTTGAAGATCAATTGTATGGATCTTTAGCTTATTTGAGACATTCGTATTGCTCATTAAGTGTTTTGATTCTGTTTCCACATGTCATTTGCCATATTCATTCCAATATTTAACTCACACTACGATTATTGCCTATACGTGGTTTGCAGTGCCCACTGAAACCCAGTCTAGTGCGATAAACGGAAATTGAATTGAAATCACTTGACTATGGAGCAGCTTGTATGGAGTCCCAGGATCTAATTCAAGGCAGTCGATTTGTACTGTGCATTGCCCAATGACAGGTGGAGGTCAATATAACGGAAAGACCTAGGATTGTTTGAACACTAGAGCTTGTCTGGTTCTTAGTGTCAAATAGGGATCTGGATTTAGGAAGTGAGCCTTGATCTTGCCCTGCCCAGGGAAGATAATAGGAGTATGGTGAATTAGGATTGTGAGATCTGCCCAGATGAATGACCCTAAGCTCACTAGGGAACCGACCCCCTCATACATGCCTTTACACTAGTCAATGATTATAAGCTGAGACCCATATTAGTTGGTTTATCCTCAAGGCAGTGCTTTGTTTTTGCATTCATTCCCATTGTGCATTCATCCCATATTAGCTTGCATTTGTTCTTGTTCTTCCCTTTTATTTCATTTCAGTGTCTCTTGAACAAGTGATCTTCTTGACAACTAAACCTTCCCTGGTGAATACGATCGTCCTACTGGTGCCATATCTACATTATTTGAGTAAGTTGGGTATTTGACGAGGTTGAACGACGAGCCTCCGCTGAAAATTGGCGCCGTTGCTGGGGAAGGCACGGTTGTTTGGAGATTATTTGTTTCCTTGACTTGTTGATTTTTTTTTGTGTGTTTTTGTCATTTGATTTTTGTGTGATTTTCTCTTTTTTGTGTGTTAGCTTTGTGTTCTTGTTTTATGCTACTGTCCTCAGCTTGTGGTAAGTGCAGAGAGAGTTGACATTTCATTGAACTTGTATTGTGCACACCACAAGAGATCAAATATGTCCAGGAGGTTTAGGGACTATGCTGAGCCTTACTGTGATTACCCACCAGATTGGATGGATAACACACGACCAACTCCTAGAGTATTTGATAACTTCTCCCCACCAAGACACTATGGATCATGGCATGACCAACAACAAAGCAATGAGGCTGATCTTGAAGAAGATGAAAAAGTGAGAAGCATGTTGTATCTGATTTTAGAAAGACTTGAGCGCAGTGAAGCAAGGTATGAAGAGACTCAAAGACAACAACAGAGTCTTGATCAAATCAGTGCCTCAATGAGCGACCCATGGGAACAAATTGAATCACCAGTTCAAGAAGCTCAAGGCCACTCAGAAGGTATATCTCTCTTTACTAAAACACCAACTCTTGAGGAAAATTTTTTTTATATGAATGCCGACATGGATTGCGGTTTAAACTGTCCAAATGAGTTGAAGTCTACAAATGTTAGAGAGGTCATACCTGAGTGCTCTGTGGATGAATCTATTGTGCATGAACATTCGAGTCCTTCTGATGAGAATGATGTCTCTGGTTATGAGCTTACATCTGATCAACTTAGGGCCCTTTTGGTTGCTTACTATCAAATTGGGGATTTGTCTAATGCTAGGTCTTATGTTGAATCTATGGAGTCCCATGAGAACATTGATGATGTTAGACTTCCTTTAGACACATCTCCTTCACTTGAATGCCCTGTAAAATGCACTGAGACATCTCTCATTGAGCCTTGTGTGAGCATGAATGAAATCAATGTTGCACATACTAAAGAAAATGACAACATGGTGATTGAGCGTTTTGTTAAGCCACCAACTCTTTGAAATTGTGCATGGATATGAATCTGTGAAGGGTGACCCACAATAGAGCAACAATGAGATACCTTTGTTAAACATGCAGATTGAACAAATTTTTTTTAACAAGGAATGATCAATTGATCCATATGGTTAGCTGTGTGATGAAGATTTAATACTTTGTAAAGGGATTGCTAACATAGTGGAGAATTGCTTTGTTGATGTATCCATTTTTGAAATTACTGATGAATTTGTTGAGACTGTGGATGCACAATCTATAGTTGAGCCTTGCAGGGTCACAGAGCCAAAGGTGGTAGAAGAAGTGAAAGAGGTGTCTTCTAAGGGGGAACATACTTGGTTTGAAATGAAGTTTATTGAGATTGTTTCCCTATGTGCATGAGCTCCCACACCTCTTTCCTGAAGATTTTTGCCCAGTACCCGCGTACTGGGAGGGAAAAGAATGCATATGAAAGAGCCATTCTTAATGTACAGAGATGGATACTCTGAATCTGAAGAATGGAGCTTCATGAATGTAAAGTCTAGCTGGAGACTGAATAAACCCCAGAACTACTTAATCCACTTTCTTGAATATAATCGTTGTTTGAATTCTTACTTTCTTTTGCTTTTGGTTTCGCTCATGAGTTAGTTGTCTATTGTGTGCAGAGCCTCAAGCAAAGGCCAAGAAAAATCCTAAGTGTGGGGGAGTGCACTCAAAGTGCTAATAACAGGACATATACACCCACCATGACCCAGGTCATGGTGTGGCACTCACTTTCACACCACACTCATTGCTAATCTCTCTGACACATCACAAGTCACAGCTCACACACACGCACGTAGGTTAGGTAGCACCACCACTTTAACACCAAGTTTCCAACAAGTCAATATTCACTCATATTTGCACAGTATAAGGTATGAGCTCAATTCCCTTCTGATTTATTGGACTCTATTATTTGTGGGAAATACCGTTATGGAACTTTCATGATTTATTTGAGGTGAATGTTGTCTAGTTGGTTGAATTCTCATGCATATTGTAGAAAAGGTGAAGTGGTAGACCATGTGCAGTTTTAAAATTGCCATGAACCTAATGCATTATTGGGAACGCCTTTATTGCATGAAGTTCTACTCTAGGATGGGAAGCATGGTTAGTGTGCTTACATGAATATAAGTTTTATACTTTGTATAGTGACTTGTGTATTTTTTGATGCAAGGATTCACAAGCACGAGAGTGGTCATGCAGCAAGGGGGTGAGCTGCCAACGCCTGATCGAGAAATGCGCAACCCTCATCTCCTGGATTCTCTTGATTTTCCAACCAACCTCGTCCTCCTGGAGCATAAACTTGGTAGTCTCTTTCCTTTTTCCACAATTGGGGACCATTGTTGATTTTAAGTGTGGGGGACTTGGCATGCACCGAAGGTCCATGGTGTGGTTGCCAATGCTCTGGGGGTTCCCATCGGGTGGTTGTCTATCTCTGTGTGGTTTTGGTTGATGCTTTGTGATTATTGATGCTTGGTGCATTTTACTTTGAACTGCTTCTAATTGTTTGTGTGCTTGCTTATGTGTTGCCAAGGATCAGTGGTGTGCTATTATATTAGTAGTAGGGGGTGTTTTGTTTTTATTTCTTATTTTTTTTTCCTTTCTCTCATGTTGTTGTGGGAATGAAAAACAAGACAGTGACTAGCACTGACCTTGTAGTATGCTTTCCATTTCAAAGTTGTGATGTAGTGTGCTGTGATTTCCAGTTGATTATGAATGTAAGAGTGTGATGTTGTGTTGTGCAAAGATTTTAGCCATTTTTTCGTCAAAAAACGTGTGTTATAACTCATGAAAAAATATCGAGGTTTTGTGAAGCATTTAATTTTCACTTTTTTTACAAAGATTGCACTAGAATGCATGGTTCATAATAGTAGGGATGGGGTGCACTGGAGAACAAGCACAGAAATCTGGCTCACGGCTAACCGCGTCTTTTGAATTTCTTCACGAAATTTTTGCGCCATTTTTTCCGTCAAAAAGCGTCGTGTTATAACTCTATTGAAAAAAGAATCGAGGTTTTGTGAAGCATTTAATTTTCACTTTTTTTACAACATTCACTGGAATGCATGTTCATAATTAGGATGGGTGCAAAAAACAGCACAGAAAATGCTCACGGCTAACGAGTTTTTGAATTTTCACATTTTTGCCATTTTTTCGTCAAAAAACGTGTGTTATAACTCATGAAAAAGAATCGAGGTTTTGTGAAGCATTTAATTTTCACTTTTTTACAACATTCACTAGAATGCATGTTCATAATTAGGATGGGTGCAAAAAACAGCACAAAAAATGCTCACGGCTAACGCGTTTTTGAATTTTCACTTTTTTGCCATTTTTTCGTCAAAAAATGTGTGTTATAACTCATGAAAAAAAATCGAGGTTTTGTGAAGCATTTAATTTTCACTTTTTTTACAATATTCACTAGAATGAATGTTCATAATTAGGATGAGTGCAAAAAACAGCACAAAAAATGCTCACGGCTAACGCGTTTTTGAATTTTCAGATTTTTTCGTAAAAAAACGTGTGTTATAACTAATGAAAAAAAATCGAGGTTTTGTGAAGCATTTAATTTTCACTTTTTTTACAACATTCACTAGAATGCATGTTCATAATTAGGATGGGTGCAAAAAACAGCACAGAAAATGCTCACGGCTAACGCGTTTTTGAATTTTCACATTTTTACCATTTTTTCGTCAAAAAACGTGTGTTATAACTCATGAAAAAAAATCGAGGTTCTGTGAAGCATTTAATTTTCACTTTTTTTACAACATTCACTAGAATGCATGGTTATCATTTCGACGCCTTTAGATATGGTTATCCTTCAAATAGCCGCTCCTTCATCGGCTATCTTGACTCCACTGCCCCATTTGTCGACGGCCGCCGTGGGCTGCGCTAAGGTCATTGCAGACCCAAATGCTAACCAGGTAGTTAGGCCAATCCGGAAGACTGCTACTGATACTCTTCCAATGGTAGCGAGGAACAAGTCAACCAATTCCTCCATCAAATACCAAAGAAGCCCGGCGCCACTCCTCCTCTCCAATTTTTTTACCCCTCTGTTTAATCACATTCCTACAGTTCAACGGAACAATCATAAACTCATGGTGGCGCAAGGGAAGCGTCCCATCGAAGAGCTCTCCCTGGCTGACAATTTTCCCCCTCTTCTAAAGAAGGCTCTGAATATCAATTCCTCAATCCCCGGTTCTGGGACCAGCTCTGCTCAATATCAGGCACTCCCTAAACGGCTAGCAAACCAGCAACCGAGCCCCCTCCCAGTGAGGAACACACAGCCGCCCTCCAAATCTTATAGGGAGGCAGTGTCATCAACATGGGCAAAAGAGGTGGATGTAGCTTTCGCTCCCTCCTCGGTGTCTGCCTTAACAACTCATAATGGAGAACCTGCTTTGGTTATTTCAGAAGAGGAAGAATCCCGTTTTGCTGAGAGTTTTAGGTTGGCTTTAATTGGGAAATTTGTCCAAGGTAGACCGGCAATGGCGGATATCAGACAAGAGTTACAATCTGCCGAATTTAGTGGTGAATGTCACGCGGGTTTGATAGACCAACGTCATGTCATTTTTCAGTTCCAGATTGAAGCTGACTTCCAAAGATTCTGGATGAAAAAAGTCTGGACATTTCGTGGATTTCAGGCTAAAATATTTCGGTGGTCAACGGATTTCTGTCCTCAGAAGGAGCCATCTATAGCTCCTGTCTGGATTAACTTTCCCCTGCTTCCTGTTCATCTGTGCAACAAAGACACTTTGTTTACGCTGGGTTCTGCAGTAGGAAAGCCTCTTAAGCTCGATTTAGCAACAGCAGCTATGACTAAAGTCCTACGTCCAAGTGAGGCAAGAATATGCATTGAACTGGATGTCCTAAAGCCCCTGCCTCACCGGGTATGGATTGAAACGAAGAAGAAAGGCATGTGGCAGCAGATCATATACGAAGACTTACCGGAATACTGTTCCAATTGTGCAAAGATGGGCCACTCCGATAAAAAATGCAAGCTGAAGCAAACAAAGAAAATCTGGGTCCCAATGAGGTCCCCTGCAGGAGATGTGACTGCTCGGGAGGAGTACATTCCTTCAAGTCTTGAAGATACTGCGGTGAGGAAGGGGGAAAATCAAGCTGAAAACTGCTTGGGGAATGACAAGGAGACACGCGAAGGAAAGGTATGGAATGAGCAGCCAACCACAGCCCTGAACCAAGGCAATTGCTCACTTGCCATAGTTGAATACCCTGCACCAACCATTCTCAGGCCAGAACGAATGAATGGTTGTAATCAGCAAGACAAGACTAAGCCTGAACCTCCCCTTAAGCAAGCAGAGAACAACATTGAACACTTCCTTTGTAATCTTGGACAATTCCTCGAACTCATCAACACTCAAGATATGGAAAATAACAATCACAATGCTGTTCCCCCAGTTGTAAATATTCCAAAAACTGCAACAGTAGCAGCAGATTTGGAGCTGGATAAAGGAGTGAAGCAGAAGGGCATCAATGTAACGATAAATTGGGAAGAAGGTGAATCCTCAAATTCGCTGAAAGGTGCGGTGATATCGGAGCGGGAAATTATAGCAGCCATACCAACCTATGTGATAGACGAAAAGGAAGTTTCACGAATGCTCAGAGGCTGCCCAACACCGGACTCAGACTTGCCTTGCTTACGATACACCTTAACTGATTCAGAACCTGAAGATCATGAGATGGACAGATGGGACCGAGAGGAGGATAGATGGACGGAGCATAGCTTTGAGGAAGAGCCTCAAGCTTTTCTGGACCCTTTCCTCGACAAAATGGACAAATTCCACAAGCCCCCTAAGCTGTCCAAACAATTGGATGCCTTGATCAGTCCTAAGGCCAGTGAGTCGTCGGGAAGAAAACTAAGGGATCGTAATCCCTTTTTATGCTACTCTGAAGGCAAAAGATGGAACAAAAGTGGCAAAGGGCATGGGAGTTCTCTTTGAACAGGGGGAATGTTTTCGATGGGAAGCTGCATTATGGTCATCATATATTTTTCCCTTGGCTGAATATTGGAACTTTGATTTTGTCCTTTGAGCAAAAAACGTTATGCTGCCGAAATGTTGATGTGATCAGACGGATTTTTGGGGGACAGTCGGAATTGGCAGTGATCATGATCTGAACCTGCATAGTATTGGGTGGAATCTATTGCTTGATCATGTGGTGAACTTGTTTGACGAATCTGTTCAAGTCAGATTTCTTGATTAAAAGCAGCCTTTGTTTGGAACATGGGACAGATTGGAGCATTTTGGTAGTCTGGATGGGCCGTCTGCATCAAATGAGGAAAAGACAAGGTGATTGGGGTCTCAACTTGTTTAGGGCCTCATCATATTTGGTTACATAGGAAATACTTGTTTAGAATCCCTTTTGTATTTACCATGATTCAAGAGTCCTTAGGATTTGATGGGCCTTTTGGGCTTCCAAATCATTTGGACTCTTAATCTCCACCTATAATCCTGGCTTTTCCATCTTGGTTTTGGACTGCAAAGGAGTAGTACTCCTCGTTTATGCTTTCTTTTGTAATGGGGTGTCGGGTATATCCGGCCTCATATATTATAACTATGGAATAATAAAGTAGAGTTTAAAAAAAAAAAAAAAAAAAAAAAATTCACTAGAATGCATGTTCATAATTAGGATGAGTGCAAAAAACAGCACAAAAAATGCTCACGGCTAATGCGTTTTTCAATTTTCACATTTTTTCGTCAAAAAACATGTGTTATAACTCATGAAAAAAAATCGAGATTTTGTAAAGCATTTAATTTTCACTTTTTTTACAACATTCACTAGAATGCATGTTCATAATTAGGATGGGTGCAAAAAACAGCACAGAAAATGCTCACAGCTAACGCGTTTTTGAATTTTCACATTTTTGCCATTTTTTCGTCAAAAAACGTGTGTTATAACTCATGAAAAAAAATCGAGGTTCTGTGAAGCATTTAATTTTCACTT
Organism: Ophiorrhiza pumila; assembly: GCA_016586305.1. Taxonomy (NCBI): domain Eukaryota; kingdom Viridiplantae; phylum Streptophyta; class Magnoliopsida; order Gentianales; family Rubiaceae; genus Ophiorrhiza; species Ophiorrhiza pumila. The sequence goes on from BLIW01000010.1 coordinate 31,252,743, forward strand.
TTTTTACAACATTCACTAGAATGCATGTTCATAATTAGGATGGGTGCAAAAAACAGCACAAAAATGCTCACGGCTAACGAGTTTTTGAATTTTCTCATTTTTGCCATTATTTCGTCAAAAAACGTGTGTTATAACTCATGAAAAAAAATCGAGGTTTTGTGAAGCTTTTAATTTTCACTTTTTTTACAACATTCACTAGGATGCATGTTCATAATTAGGATTGGTGCAAAAAATAGCACAAAAAATGCTCACAGCTAACGTGTTTTTTAATTTTCACATTTTTGCCATTTTTTCGTCAAAAAACGTGTGTTATAACTAAGGAAAAAAAATCGAGGTTTTGTGAAGCATTTAATTTTCACTTTTTTTACAACATTCACTAGAATGCATGTTCATAATTAGGATGAGTGCAAAATACAGCACAAAAAATGCTCACGGCTAATGCGTTTTTCAATTTCCACATTTTTTCGTCAAAAAACGTGTGTTATAACTCATGAAAAAAAATCGAGGTTTTGTGAAGCATTTAATTTTCACTTTTTTTACAACATTCACTAGAATGCATGTTCATAATTAGGATGGGTGCAAAAAACAGCACAGAAAATGCTCACGGCTAACGCGTTTTTGAATTTTCACATTTTTGCCATTTTTTCGTCAAAAAACGTGTGTAACAACTCATGACAAAAAATCGAGGTTCTGTGAAGCATTTAATTTTCACTTTTTTTACAACATTCTCTAGAATGCATGTTCATAATTAGGATGGGTGCAAAAAACAGCACAGAAAATGCTCACGGCTAACGCGTTTTTGAATTTTCCCATTTTTGCCATTATTTTGTTAAAAAACGTGTGGTATAACTCATGAAAAAAAATCGAACTTTTGTGAAGCTTTTAATTTTCACTTTTTTTACAACATTCACTAGGATGCATGTTCATAATTAGGATTGGTGCAAAAAATAGCACAAAAAATGCTCACGGCTAACGCGTTTTTCAATTTTCACATTTTTGCCATTTTTTCGTCAAAAAACGTGTGTTATAACTAAGGAAAAAAAATCGAGGTTTTGTGAAGCATTTAATTTTCACTTTTTTTACAACATTCACTAGAATGCATGTTCATAATTAGGATGAGTGCAAAAAACAGCACAAAAAATGCTCACGGCTAACGCGTTTTTGAATTTTCACATTTTTTCGTCAAAAAACGTGTGTTATAACTCATGAAAAAAAATCGAGATTTTGTGAAGCATTTAATTTTCACTTTTTTTACAACATTCACTAGAATGCATGTTCATAATTAGGATGGGTGCAAAATACAGCACAGAAAATGCTCACGGCTAACGCGTTTTTGAATTTTCACATTTTTGCCATTTTTTCGTCAAAAAACTTGTGTTATAACTCATGAAAAAAAATCGAGGTTCTGTGAAGCATTTAATTTTCACTTTTTTTACAACATTCACTAGAATGCATGTTCATAATTAGGATGGGTGCAAAAAACAGCACAAAAAATGCTCACGGCTAACGCGGTTTTGAATTTTCACATTATTGCCATTTTTTCGTCAAAAAACGTGTGTTATAACTCATGAAAAAAAATCGAGGTTCTATGAAGCATTTAATTTTCACTTTTTTTACAACATTAACTAGAATGCATGTTCATAATTAGGATGAGTGCAAAAAACAGCACAAAAAATGCTCACGGCTAATGCGTTTTTCAATTTTCACATTTTTTCGTCAAAAAACGTGTGTTATAACTCATGAAAAAAAATCGAGGTTTTGTGAAGCATTTAATTTTCACTTTTTTTACAACATTCACTAGAATGCATATTCATAATTATGATTGGTGCAAAAAACAGCACAGAAAATGCTCACGGCTAACGCGTTTTTGAATTTTCACATTTTTGCCATTTTTTCGTCAAAAAACGTGTGTTATAACTCATGAAAAAAAATCGAGGTTCTGTGAAGCATTTAATTTTCACTTTTTTTACAACATTCACTAGAATGCATGTTCATAATTAGGATGGGTGCAAAAAACAGCACAAAAAATGCTCACGGCTAACGCGTTTTTGAATTTTCCCATTTTTGCCATTATTTCGTCAAAAAACGTGTGTTATAACTCATGAAAAAAAATCGAGGTTTTGTGAAGCTTTTAATTTTCACTTTTTTTACAACATTCACTAGGATGCATGTTCATAATTAGGATTGGTGCAAAAAATAGCACAAAAAATGCTCACGGCTAACGCGTTATTGAATTTTCACATTTTTGCCATTTTTTCGTAAAAAAACGTGTGTTATAACTAAGGAAAAAAAATCGAGGTTTTGTGAAGCATTTAATTTTCACTTTTTTTACAACATTCAGTAGAATGCATGTTCATAATTAGGATGAGTGCAAAAAACAGCACAAAAAATGCTCACGGCTAACGCGTTTTTGAATTTTCACATTTTTTCGTCAAAAAACGTGTATTATAACTCATGAAAAAAAATCGAGGTTTTGTGAAGCATTTAATTTTTACTTTTTTTACAACATTCACTAGAATGCATGTTCATAATTAGGATGGGTGCAAAAAACAGCACAGAAAATGCTCACGGCTAACGCGTTTTTGAATTTTCACATTTTTGCCATTTTTTCGTCAAAAAACGTGTGTTATAACTCATGAAAAAAAATCGAGGTTTTGTGAAGCATTTAATTTTCACTTTTTTTACAACATTCACTGGAATGCATGTTCATAATTAGCATGAGTGCAAAAAACAGCACAGAAAATGCTCACGGCTAACGCGTTTTTGAATTTTCACATTTTTGCCATTTTTTCGTCAAAAAATGTGTGTTATAACTAATGAAAAAAAATCGTGGTTTTGTGAAGCATTTAATTTTCACTTTTTTTACAACATTCACTAGAATGCATGTTCATAATTAGGATTGGTGCAAAAAACAGCACAAAAAATGCACACGGCTAACGCGTTTTAGAAATTTCACATTTTTGCCATTTTTTCGTCAAAAAACGTGTGTTATAACTAAGGAAAAAAATTCGAGGTTTTGTGAAGCATTTAATTTTCACTTTTTTTACAACATTCACAAGAATGCATGTTCATAATTAGGATGGGTGCAAAAAACAGCACAAAAAATGCTCACGGCTAACGCGTTTTTGAATTTTCACATTTTTTCGTCAAAAAACGTGTGTTATAACTCATGAAAAAAAATCGAGGTTTTGTGAAGCATTTAATTTTCACTTTTTTTACAACATTCACTAGAATGCATGTTCATAATTAGGATGGGTGCAAAAAACAGCACAAAAATTGTTCACGGCTAACGCGTTTTTGAATTTTCACATTTTTGCCATTTTTTCGTCAAAAAACGTGTGTAACAACTCCTGAAAAAAAATCGAGGTTTTGTGAAGCATTTAATTTTCACTTTTTTAACAACATTCTCTTGAATGCATGTTAATAATTAGGATGGGTGCAAAAAACAGCACAGAAAATGCTTACGGCTAACGCATTTTTGAATTTTTACATTTTTGACATTTTTTCGTCAAAAAACGTGTGTTATAACTCATGAAAATAAATCGAGGTTTTGTGAAGCATTTAATTTTCACTTTTTTTACAACATTCACTGGAATGCATGTTCATAATTAGAATGGGTGCAAAAAACAGCACAGAAAATGCTCACGGCTAACGCGTTTTTGAATTTTCACATTTTTGCCATTTTTTCGTCAAAAAATGTGTGTTATAACTAATGAAAAAAAATCGAGGTTTTGTGAAGCATTTAATTTTCACTTTTTTTACAACATTCACTAGAATGCATGTTCATAATTAGGATTGGTGCAAAAAACAGAACAAAAAATGCTCACGGCTAACGCGTTTTAGAAATTTCACATTTTTGCCATTTTTTCGTCAAAAAACGTTTGTTATAACTAAGGAAAAAAATTCGAGGTTTTGTGAAGCATTTAATTTTCACTTTTTTTACAACATTCACAAGAATGCATGTTCATAATTAGGATGAGTGCAAAAAACAGCACAAAAAATGCTCACGGCTAACGCGTTTTTGAATTTTCACATTTTTTCGTCAAAAAACGTGTGTTATAACTCATGAAAAAAAATCGAGGTTTTGTGAAGCATTTAATTTTCACTTTTTTTACAACATTCACTAGAATGCATGTTCATAATTAGGATGGGTGCAAAAAACAGCACAAAAATTGTTCACGGCTAACGCGTTTTTGAATTTTCACATTTTTGCCATTTTTTCGTCAAAAAACGTGTGTAACAACTCATGAAAAAAAATCGAGGTTTTGTGAAGCATTTAATTTTCACTTTTTTAACAACATTCTCTTGAATGCATGTTAATAATTAGGATGGGTGCAAAAAACAGCACAGAAAATGCTTACGGCTAACGCATTTTTGAATTTTTACATTTTTGACATTTTTTCGTCAAAAAACGTGTGTTATAACTCATGAAAATAAATCGAGGTTTTGTGAAGCATTTAATTTTCACTTTTTTTACAACATTCACTGGAATGCATGTTCATAATTAGAATGGGTGGAAAAAACAGCACAGAAAATGCTCACGGCTAACGCGTTTTTGAATTTTCACATTTTTGCCATTTTTTCGTCAAAAAATGTGTGTTATAACTAATGAAAAAAAATCGAGGTTTTGTGAAGAATTTAATTTTCACTTTTTTTACAACATTCACTAGAATGCATGTTCATAATTAGGATTGGTGCAAAAAACAGAACAAAAAATGCTCACGGCTAACGCGTTTTAGAAATTTCACATTTTTGCCATTTTTTCGTCAAAAAACGTTTGTTATAACTAAGGAAAAAAATTCGAGGTTTTGTGAAGCATTTAATTTTCACTTTTTTTACAACATTCACAAGAATGCATGTTCATAATTAGGATGAGTGCAAAAAACAGCACAAAACATGCTCACGGCTAACGCGTTTTTGAATTTTCACATTTTTTCGTCAAAAAACGTGTGTTATAACTCATGAAAAAAAATCGAGGTTTGGTGAAGCATTTAATTTTCACTTTTTTTACAACATTCACTAGAATGCATGTTCATAATTAGGATGGGTGCAAAAAACAGCACTGAAAATGCTCACGGCTAACGCGTTTTTGAATTTTCACATTTTTGCCATTTTTTCGTCAAAAAACGTGTGTTATAACTCATGAAAAAAAATCGAGGTTTTTTGAAGCATTTAATTTTCACTTTTTTTACAACATTCACTAGAATGCATGTTCGTAATTAGGATGGGTGCAAAAAACAGCATAAAAAATGCTCACGGCTAACGCGTTTTTGAATTTTCACATTTTTGCCATTTTTTTGTCAAAAAACGTGTGTTATAACTAAGGAAAAAAAATCGAGGTTTTGTGAAGCATTTAATTTTCACTTTTTTTACAACATTCACTAGAATGCATGTTCATAATTAGGATGAGTGCAAAAAACAGCACAAAAAATGCTCACGGCTAACTCGTTTTTGAATTTTAACATTTTTGCCATTTTTTCGTCAAGAAACGAGTGTTATAACTCATGAAAAAAAATCGAGGTTTTGTGAAGCATTTAATTTTCACTTTTTTTACAACATTCACTAGAATGCATGTTCATAATTAGGATGGGTGCAAAAAACAGCACAGAAAATGCTCACGGCTAACGCGTTTTTGAATTTTCACATTTTTGCCATTTTTTCGTCAAAAAACGTGAGTTATAACTCATGAAAAAAATCGAGGTTTTGTGAAGCATTTAATTTTCACTTTTTTAACAACATTCACTGGAATGCATGTTCATAATTAAGATGGGTGCAAAAAACAGCACAGAAAATGCTCACGGCTAACGCGTTTTTAAATTTTCACATTTTTGCCATTTTTTCGTCAAAAAACGTGTGTTATAACTCATGAAAAAAAATCGAGGTTTTGTGAAGCATTTAATTTTCACTTTTTTACAATTAGCACTATAATGCATGTTCATAATTAGGATGGGTGCAAAAAACAGCACAAAAAATGCTCACGGCTAACGTGTTTTTGAATTTTAACATTTTTGCCATTTTTTCGTCAAAAAACGTGTGTTATAACTCATGAAAAAAAATCGAGGTTTTGTGAAGCATTTAATTTTCACTTTTTTTACAACATTCACTAGAATGCATGTTCATAATTAGGATTGGTGCAAAAAACAGCACAAAAAATGCTCACGGCTAACGCGTTTTTGAATTTTCACATTTTTGCCATTTTTTCGTCAAAAAACGTGTGTTATAACTCATGAAAAAAAATCGAGGTTTTGTGAAGCATTTAATTTTCACTTTTTTTACAACATTCACTAGAATGCATGTTCATAATTAGGATGGGTGAAAAAAACAGCACAAAAAATGCTCACGGCTAACGCGTTTTTGAATTTTCACATTTTTGCCATTTTTTCGTCAAAAAACGTGTGTTATAACTCATGAAAAAAAATCGAGGTTTTGTGAAGCATTTAATTTTCTCTTTTTTTACATCATTCACTAGAATGCATGTTCATAATTAGGATGGGTGCAAAATACAGCACAAAAAATGCTCACGGCTAACGCGTGTTTGAATTTTCACATTTTTGCCATTTTTTCGTCAAAAAACGTGTGTTAAAACTCATGAAAAAAAATCGAGGTTTTGTGAAGCATTTAAGGTTCTCTTTTTTTTACAACATTCACTAGAATGCATGTTCATAATTAGGATGGGGGCAAAATACAGCACAAAAAATGCTCACGGCTAACGCGTTTTTGAATTTTCACATTTTTGCCATTTTTTCGTCAAAAACTGTGTGTTATAACTCATGAAAAAAAATCGAGGTTTTGTGAAGCATTTAAGTTTCACTTTTTTTACAACATTCACTAGAATGCATGTTCATAATTAGGATGGGTGCAAAATACAGCACAGAAAATGCTCAGGGCTAACGCGTTTTTGAATTTTCACATTTTTGCCATTTTTTCGTCAAAAAACGTGTGTTATAACTCACGAAAAAAAATCGAGGTTTTGTGAAGCATTTAATTTTCACTTTTTTTACAACATTCACTAGAATCCATGTTCATAATTAGGATGGGTGCAAAAAACAGCACAAAAAATGCTCACGGCTAACGCGTTTTTGAATTTTCACATTTTTGCCATTTTTTCGTCAAAAGACGTGTGTTATAACTCACGAAAAAAAATCGAGGTTTTGTGAAGCATTTAATTTTCACTTTTTTTACAACATTCACTAGAATGCATGTTCATAATTAGGATGGGGGCAAAAAACAGCACAAAAAATGCTCACGGCTAACGCGTTTTTGAATTTTCACATTTTTGCCATTTTTTCGTCAAAAAACGTGTGTTATAACTCATGAAAAAAAATTGAGGTTTTGTGAAGCATTTAAGTTTCACTTTTTTTACAACATTCACTAGAATGCATGTTCATAATTAGGATGTGTGCAAAAAACAGCACAAAAAATGCTCACGGCTAACGCGTTTTTGAATTTTCACATATTTGCCATTTTTTCGTCAAAAAACGTGAGTTATAACTCACGAAAAAAAATCGAGGTTTTGTGAAGCATTTAATTTTCACTTTTTTTACAACATTCACTAGAATGCATGTTCATAATTAGGATGGGTGCAAAAAATAGCACAAAAAATGCTCACGGCTAACGCGTTTTTGAATTTTCACATTTTTGCCATTTTTTCGTCAAAAGACGTGTGTTATAACTCACGAAAAAAAATCGAGATTTTGTGAAGCATTTAATTTTCACTTTTTTTACAACATTCACTAGAATGCATGTTCATAATTCGGATGGGTGCAAAAAACAGCACAGAAAATGCTCACGGCTAGCGCGTTTTTGAATTTTCACATTTTTGCCATTTTTTCGTCAAAAAACGTGTGTTATAACTCATGAAAAAAAATCGAGGTTTTGTGAAGCATTTAATTTTCACTTTTTTTACAACATTCACTAGAATGCATGTTCATAATTAGTATGGGTGCAAAAAACAGCACAAAAAATGCTCACGGCTAACGCGTTTTTGAATTTACACATTTTTGCCATTTTTTCGTCAAAAAATGTGTGTTATAACTCATGAAAAAAAATCGAGGTTTTGTGAAGCATTTAATTTTCACTTTTTTTACAACATTCACTAGAATGCATGTTCATAATTAGGATGGGTGCAAAAAACCGCACTAAAAAAGATCACGGCTAACGCGTTTTTGAATTTTCACATTTTTGCCATTTTTTCGTAAAAAAACGTGTGTTATAACTCATGAAAAAAAATCGAGGTTTTGTGAAGCATTTAATTTTCACTTTTGCCCACCATGAATTAGAAAATGCATTCTAATGAATTTTGTCAAAGGTTACACGTATTTTGAAGAAATGATAAAGTTAAACAACGTGTTGATTTTTGTTTTTTCCTTAATGTTTTTTTTACCAACCTCAATTGTGAAATACATCCTTGTGAATGGTGTAAAAAATGTGAAATTTAAATTTTTTACCAAATTTAAATTTTTCATGAGCTATAAAATTTAGAAGGGAAATAAGTCATTCTACAAAAGGGAAATGGTACATTTCCTACTTTTGATCAAAACTGATTAATCTAATTCTAATTCATTTTTATTCGTTTTGGGATTTGGACTGCTTTTTTTCTATTTTTTTTAAACATAAAAAACAGCTGTGAAAAACTCATGGAAGTTGTCTAATAAGTAATAAACTACTAAATCAAATATTAAAATCCAAATTAATCAAGTACAAGAGTAATTTTTTTCCTAATACAAATAGAATTTAATTTATTCCACCTCCAAAAAAATTTAGGAGTTAGCACTTTAATTTAAATAAAAAAGTTCTCAAAATCTCATTATGCAGTCTTTAGCATATATAAAAATAGAAGATAAAGAAAGTTGCACAAATCCAATTATAAATGAATGAATTTATAAACATTGATAAATTTTCAAAGTAAAACTAATTATCACAAGTTGATGAATAAGATAGAATAAAATGACATAAAAATACAATTACAAATTTGTTGTAAACTTGAAGTGATCTTCAAAGTGTTTTTATGGAACCACTTCTCACATACTCCGTAGAAATGCATCCCAGCAAATTAAGAAATTAGATTAGAGTTTCATATTTTTCCTTGTCTCTTGAATCAAGAAAGTAGACATGGTTTCATATTTTTTTTTATTCTTTTTCTATATGGGTTTATTTTGTATCCAATGTATGAATACATCTAATAAACAAATTATGAAATTCGTGAACAAAAGAAGGCAAACATGAAATTGACCATAGTTGTTCGGTCGTAAATTCGGTTTGTTTGATTACTCGAATTCAAAAAATAAAATTGGATTAAAACAAATTAATTAAATTTGGTTAAATTTGTAATAAAAAAATTGATTTTTTTTGCTGAAAATGGCAAGATTCAAAAACTTGCTATTGTGGATTCTTTTCATGTCTTTTTCTACACCCTACTATATATGTAATGTGCTATCTACTGAACGGAGTTAAAAACAGAAATGTAATTTTTTTTTATAAAAAAAATCATCATTTTTCGTGGGTTATAAGTTTTTTTGTCTACAAATGGCAAGATTCAAAAATTAGCTATTTGTGGACTATTTTTATGTCTTTTTTTGTACCCTCTTATATTGGTAATGTGCTATCTAGTGAACGGTATTAAAAAAATTAAAATGTAAATTTTTAAAAAAAAATCATCAATTTTCATGGTTTATAACCTATGTTTTTTGGGTGAAAACGGCAAAACTCAAAAGTTGCCAATTGTGAACTTTTTTCATATTTTTTTTGCACCCACCTATATTAGTAATGTGTTATCTATTGAATAGTGTTAAAAATAAAAATGTAAATTTTCTTTGAATATCATCATTTTTTCTGGGCTATAACCCTCATTTTTTGTACTGAAAACGACAAAACTCAAACACTAAGTATTGTTCATTGTTTTCATATCATTTTTTCCCCACCTATATTAGTAATTTACTCTCTAATAAACAGTGTTAAAAATGAAAATCTAAATTTTTTTTAAAACTCATCAATTTTCGTGGGTTATATTCCACGTTTTTTTGTGAAAACGATAAGGCTAAAAAACTGGCTATTGTAAATTATTTTCATGTCATTTTTTGCACCCACCTATATTGGAAATGTGTTATTTAGTAAAGAGTGTTAAAAAAATAAAAATGTAAATTATTTGAAAACATATTTATTTTTTGTTGATTATAACCCACGTTGTTTGGTTGAAAATGGCAGGACTCAAAAACTTGTTATTCTGAACTAATTTATTTTCATTTTTTCCACCCTACTATATTGGTAATGTGCTATATAGTGAATGGTGTTAAAAAATAAAATTTTAATTATGTTTAAAAATCATCATTTTTCGTGGGTTATAACCCACATTTTTTTCCTAAAAATAGCAAAACTCAAAAATTCGCTACTGTGGACTATTTTCACCTAATTTTTTCACCCATCTATATTGATAATGTGCTATCAAGTGAACGGTGTTAAGAAATAAAAATGTAAATTTTTTAAAAAATCCTCATTTTTCATGAGGTATAGCCCAAAAAATTGAAATTTGGTAAAAAAAATTTAAATTTCACATTTTTTACACTATTCACAAGGTTGGAATTGACAATTGAGGTTGGTAAAAAAACATCAAGGGAAAAAGCAAAAATCAAAACGTTGTTTAACTTTATCATTTCTACCAAAATACATGTATTATAACCCATGAAAAATGTAAGTTTTGTGAAAATTTTAATGGTCACTTATTTTGACAAAATTCATTAGAATGCATTTTCTAATTCAAAATGGGCGCAAAAAATGGTACAAAAAAATCAAAATCAACGCATTTTTGGATTTTGCCATTTTTGGCTAAAATACGTGTATTATAGCCCATTAAAAATTGAAATTTGATGAAAAAAATTAAATTTTACATTGTTTGACACCAGTCACAATGATTCATGTTCACAATTGAGGTTGGTAAAAATTAGAATACAAAAAGCCAAAATCAACACATTTTTTAACTTTTTCATTTTTTTACCAAAATACGTGTTTTGTAACCCATTAAAAATTGAGGTTTGATAAAAACTTTAATTGTCACTTTTTCTGAAAAAATTCATTAGAATGCTTTTTAAAATTCATGCTGGGAACAAAAACTTGAACAAAAAAATCAAAATCAACGCATTTTTTGATTTTTTTTTCTCTAAAATATGTGTGTTATAACCAATGAAAAATTTGAAATTTGGTAAAAAATTTAAATTTCACATTTTTTACACCGTTCACAAAGATGCACATTCAAAAATAAGGCTGGTGAAAAAACAGTGGAGAAAAAATCCAAAATTAACACTTTTTTAACTTTGTAATTTTTTAAACAAATTCGTATTATAACCCACGAAAAATGGAGATTTGGTAAAAATTTTAAATTTCACTTATTTTGAAAAAAAAATTCTTTAAAATGCTTTTTGAAATTAGGGGTAGGAGTAAAAATTAGTACAACAAAATCAAAATCAACGCGTTTTTATATTTTTTCCATTTTCGGCTAAAATACGCGTGTTATAGCCCATCAAAAATTGAAATTTGGTAAAAAAATTAAATTTCACATTTTTTACACCATTCACAATGATGGATTTCACAATTAAGGTTGATGAAAAAATATTACGGAAAAAAACAAAAATCAACACGTTGTTTAACTTTATCATTTCTACCAAAATACGTGTATTATAACCCATGAAAAATGGAGGTTTTGTGAAAATTTTAATGGTCACTTATTTTGACAAAATTCATTAGAATGCATTTTCTAATTCATTGTGGGCGCTAAAAATGGTACAAAAAAATCAAAATCAACACATTTTTTGTTTTTGCTATTTTTTGGCTAAAATACGTGTGTTATAGCCCATGAAAATTTGAAATTTGGTAAAAAATTTAAATTTCACATTTTTTACACCATTCACAAGGATGGATTTCACAATTGAGGTTGGTGAAAAAACATTATGGAAAAAAATAAAAATCAACACGTTGTTTAACTTTATCATTTCTACCAAAATACGTGTATTATAACCCATGAAAAATAGAGGTTTTGTGAAAATTTTAATGGTCACTTATTTTGACAAAATTCATTAGAATGCATTTTCTAATTCATGGCGGGGGCTAAAAATGGTACAAAAAAATCAAAATCAACGCATTTTTGGATTTTTGCCATTTTTTGGCTAAAATACGTGTGTTATAGCCCATGAAAAATTGAAATTTGGTAAAAAAATTTAAATTTCACATTTTTTACACCATTCACAAGGATGGATTTCACAATTGAGGTTTGTGAAAAAACATTACAGAAAAAAACAAAAATCAACATGTTGTTTAACTTTATCATTTCTACCAAAATATGTGTATTATAACCCATAAAAAATGGAGGTTTTGTGAAAATTTTAATGGACACTTATTTGGACAAAATTCATTAGAATGCATTTTCTAATTCAAGTTGGGCGCAAAAAATTGTACAAAAAAATCAAAATCAACGCATTTTTGAATTTTTCTATTTTTGGCCAAAATACGTGTATTATAGCCCATTAAAAATTGAAATTTGATAAAAATAATTAATTTTACATTTTTTTACACCGTTCACAATGATTCATGTTCACAATTGAGGTTGGTTAATATTAAAAGGAAAAAAGCCAAAATCACCACATTTTTTAACTTTTTTATTTTTTACCAAAATACGTGTGTTGTAACCCATTAAATATTGAGGTTTGGTGAAAATTTTAATTGTCACTTTTTTTGACAAAATTCATTAGAATGATTTTAAAAATTCAAGGTGCGAGCAAAAACTTGAACAAAAAAAATTAAAATCAACACATTTTTGGATTTGTTTTGGCTTAAATACGTGTGTTATAACCCATGAAAAATTGAAATTTTGTAAAAAAATTAAATTTCACATTTTTTACACCGTTCAAAAATATGCACATTCACAAATGAGATTGGTCAAAAAATAGTAGATAAAAAAGCCAAAATTAACACGTTTTTAACTTTGTCATTTTGTTAATAAAAGTTCATATTATAACCCACGAAAAATGGAGATTTGGTGAAAATTTAAAACTTTACTTATTTAGAAAAAAAATTCTTTAAAATGCTTCTTGAAATTAGGGGTAAGTGTAAAAACTAGTACAACAAAATCCAAATCAACGTGTTTTTAGATTTTTCCATTTTAAATTAAAATAAGTGTGTCATAGACCATAAAAAAATTGAAATTTGGTAAAAAATTTAAATTTCACATTTTTTACATCATTTACAAAGATGGATTTCACAATTGAGATTGGTGAAAAAATATTAAGGAAAAAAACAAAAATCAACACGTTGTTTAACTTTATCATTTCTACCAAAATACGTGTATTATAACCCATGAAAAATGGAGGTTTTGTGAAAATTTTAATAGTCACTTATTTTGACAAAATTCATTAGAATGCATTTTCTAATTCATGGTGGGCACTAAAAATGGTACAAAAAAATCAAAATCAACGCATTTTTGGATTTTACCATTTTTTGGCTAAAATACGTGTGTTATAGCCCATCAAAAATTGAAATTTGGTAAAAAAAAATTTAAATTTCACATTTTTTACACCATTCGCAAAGATGGATTTCACAATTGAGGTTGGTGAAAAAACAATAGGGGAAAAAACAAAAATCAACACGTTGTTTAACTTTATCATTTCTACCAAAATATATGTATTATAACCCATGAAAAATGGATTTTTTGTGAAAATTTTAATGGTCACTTATTTTGACAAAATTCATTAGAATGCATTTTCTAATTCATGGTGGGCGCTAAAAATGGTACAAAAAAATCAAAATCAACGCATTTTTAGTTTTTGCCATTTTTTGGCTAAAATACGTGTGTTATAGCCCATGAAAAATTGAAATTTGGTAAAAATTTTGAATTTCACATTTTTTGCACCATTCACAAGGATGAATTTCACAATTGAGGTCGGTGAAAAAATATTAAGGAAAAAAGCAAAAATTAACACGTTGTTTAACTATATCATTTCTACCAAAATACATGTATTATAACCCATGAAAATGGGACTTTTTGTGAAAATTTTAATGGCCACTTATTTTGACAAAATCCATTAGAATGCATTTTCTAATTCAAGATGGGCGCAAAAAATGGTACAAAAAAAAATCAAACTCAACGCATTTTTGGATTTTGCCATTTTTGTGGCTAAAATACGTGTGTTGTAGTTCATGAAAAATTGAAATTTGGTAAAAAATTTAGATTTCACATTTTTTACCCCATTCACAAGGATGGATTTCACAATTGTGGTTGGTGAAAAAAACATTATGGAAAAAAACAAAAATCAACACGTTGTTTAACTTTATCATTTCTATCGAAATACGTGTATTATAACCCATAAAAAATGGAGGTTTTGTGAAAATTTTAATGGTCACTTATTTTGACAAAATTCATTAGAATGCATTTTCTAATTCATGGTGAGCGCTCAAAATGGTACAAAAAAATCAAAATCAATGCATTTTTGGATTTTGCCATTTTTTGGCTGAAATACGTGTGTTATAGCCCATGAAAAATTGAAATTTGGTAAAATTTTTTAAATTTCACATTTTTTACACCATTCACAAGAATGGATTTCACAATTCAGATTGGTGAAAAAACATTAAGGAAAAAAGAAAAAATCAACACGTTGTTTAACTTTATCATTTCTACCAAAATACATGTATTATAACCCATGAAAAGTGGAGGTTTTGTGAAAATTTTAATGGTCACTTATTTTGACAAAATTCATTAGAATGCATTTTCTAATTCAGGATGGGCGTAAAAATTGTAAAAAAAAATCAAAATCCACACATTTTTGGATTTTTCCATTTTTTGGCTAAAATACGTGTATTATAGCCCATGAAAAATTGAAATTTGATAATAAAAAATTCAATTTTACATTTTTTTGACACCGTTCACAATTATTGATGTTCACAATTGAGGTTGCTAAAAATTAGAAGGAAAAAAGCCAAAATCAACACATTTTTTAACTTTTTTATTTTTTTTTCCAAAATACGTGTGTTGTAACCCATTAAAAATTGAGGTTTGGTGAAAATTTTAATTGTCACTTTTTTTGACAAAATTCATTAGAATGCTTTTTAAAATTCAGGGTGGGAAAAAAACTTGAACAAAAAAAATCAAAATCAACGCATTTTTGGATTTGTTTTGGCTAAAATATCTGTGTTATAACCCATGAAAAATTTGAAATTTGGTAAAAATTTTAAATTTCAAATTTTTTACACCGTACACAAAGATGTACATTCACAAATGAGGTTGGTGAAAAAACAGTAGAGAAAAAAGCCAAAATTAACACGTCTTTAACTTTGTCATTTTGTTAAAAAAAATCGTATTATAATCCACGAAAAATGGAGATTTGGTGAAAATTTTAAATTTCACTTTTTTTGACAAAATTCATTAGAAAGCTTTTTGAAATTAGGGGTAGGTGTAAAAACTAGTACAACAAAATTCAAATCAATGCGTTTTTTAGACGTCCATCCAGGGACGTCGCGACGTGCGTGGACGTTTTGACGCGCGATCAGGGACGTCGCGAAGTCGGGGAAAAGTGCAGATTTACGACTTAATTTTAGAAATTTGCGATTTTGGCCCACTTTGAGACTTCTTATCCGACATGGTTTTCGTGAAGGACTTATTTGATAATATTTGCATAGAATAACTATAAATAGGGCTAAAGTTACAGCTTTTATAAGTGTGTGTCAACTTTGAGAGAGCTTAAGCAAGGGTTTTTTTTCTTTGTAATAGCTAGGGTTTCATTCTTTTAGCTATTCACGGAGAATTGCAGCTGTACGGATTGGGAACATCATTAATTATTGAATTCATTTATTTAGAGACAAAGATTTCTTCCAATGATTCACAATTCAAGGTGTTATCTTTCCTTTTAATTTATGTTTTCAATATTGTGCTTAATTTTTAATATTATGATGATGTTTGATTTAGCCATGCTTGGCTAAATTTATTGTGCTCCCGGGATTATGAATAAGGGTTTGTGTGCTTAATTTACATGCTAAGTTCTATCTTATGGTCTTTGTTGACTAAGTTTTGCTGCGTTCTTCATAATTATGCATGATTTGGCCGGATTATGTATGATGAATATTTTCTTAAAGTGCAGTAAATTACTTAGAGATAACTTGCTTTAATCTTACCTTTAACCTGATAGGAGGATTAGAGTAGGTTGTTTGGGATCTATTGTGGGTTGGTTGTGAATTTGTTAGATTGATTTGTCTTAATTGTTGCCTTTAGCCTAATAAGAGTAATTAAGGGGAGTAGTTTAGCATTAGCGTAACTGGTTCGGGCATTGCCTCTGCCATAAAGGAGCGGTAAAATTTGAGGGTTTGGTTGAGTTGGTTAGTTGCATTAGATTCCGGGTTAATTAAGGAAGTAAACTTTGTCTTTCGCCATATAGGAGAGTTTATTGAATTAGTTAATATCTAAGTAGGTAAGTGCTTAATCATTCCTTGCCTTTAGCCTAATAGGGGGCGTATTTATGTTATTTACCCTTATTTTGCATAACCATAGATAGGATGTATGTATGTGTCTTTTATGTAACCCTAAAATATAATCTCGGGAGTACACTTGCTTAACTTGAGTTTTACTCAAATCACCGACTTTGTTTTAGTTATTTGTTATTTGCTTTCTTATTATTTAGTTTGATAAATATAAAAAAACCAAAAAGATTTTCTTAGAATTTCAACACAGTCCTTTCCTCGTGGGAACGAACTTGCTATACTATCACCTTCACGGGTTTGTTTAGCATTATTTTTTAGTAAGGGTAAATAGTAACCACGATCACAATTTATTACACATATTTGCTCCCATCAATGCATTTTCTAATTCATGGTAGGTGCTAAAAATGGTACAAAAAAATCAAAATCAACACATTTTTAGATTTTGTCATTTTTTTGGCTAAAATACATGTGTTATAGCCCAAGAAAAATTGAACTTTGGTAAAAAATTTAAATTTCACATTTTTTACACCATTCACAATGATGGATTTCACAATTGAGGTTGGTGAAAAAACATTAAGGAAAAAAGCAAAAATCAACACGTTGTTTAACTTTATCATTTCTACCAAAATACATGTATTATAACCCATGAAAAATGGAGGTTTTGTAAAAATTTTAATGGTCACTTATTTTGACAAAATTCATTAGAATGCATTTTCTAATTCAAGATGGGCGCAAAAAATGGTACAAAAAAATCAAAATCAACACATTTTTGGATTTTGCCATTTTTTTGGCTAAAATACGTGTATTATAGCCCATGAAAAATTGAAATTTGATAAAAAAAAATTTCAATTTTACAGTTTTTTGACACCGTTCACAATGATTCATGTTCACAATTGAGGTTGGTAAAAATTAGAAGGAAAAAAGCCAAAATCAACACATTTTTTAACTTTTTCATTTTTTTTACCAAAATACGTGTGTTGTAACCCATTAAAAATTGAGGTTTGGTGAAAATTTTAATTGTCACTTTTTTTGACAAAATTCATTAGAATGCTTTTTAAAATTCAGGGTGGGAACAAAAACTTGAACAAAAAAAATCAAAATCAACACATTTTTGGATTTTTTTTTTTGGCTAAAATACTTGTGTTATAACCCATGAAAAATTTGAAATTTGGTAAAAAAATTTAAATTTTACATTTTTTACACCGTTCACAAATATGCACATTCACAAATGAGGTTGGTGAAAAAACATTAGAGAAAAAAACCAAAATTAACACGTTTTTAACTTTGTCATTTTTTAAAAAAAATTCGTATTATAACCCACGAAAAATGGAGATTTGGTGAAAATTTTAAATTTCACTTATTTTGAAAAAAAATCTTTAAAATGCTTTTTTAAATTAGGGGTAGGTGTAAAAACTAGTACAACAAAATCAAAATCAACGTTTTTTTAGATTTTTTTCATTTTCGACTAAAATACGTGTGTTATAGCCCATGCAAAATTGAAATTTTGTAAAAAAATCTAATTTATCATTTTTTTACACCGTTCACAAGGATACATATTCACAATTGAGGTTGGTGAAAAAACAGTAAGAAAAAAATAAAAAATCAATAAGTAGATTCACTTACAACTCTAACATCTAATAAGTAGAGTTTAAAAGTTGATTGTCTATATTTAGTGGTGATGCTCAATCTATTTGATATGTGTTTCTTTGTTTAAGATGATCCTGTTTTATTCTGTTCAATGTTCAAAACAATGTCATTTTACTAAAATCATAATTAAAACCACGTCATAGGTTCACTCATTTATGAGTTAGGACTAATAATTGTAAATTTGATTTTGGTGAGACTTATGCCTTTCCTTACCGCCCTTATAAAAAGAAAATTGATTCTTGAACCCCTACGCACTCATGTCACGTCGAGGTGCTGCAAAAGAAAAAACAGCCAAATCCGATCCAATTTATCGTAATCGATTAGTTAACATGTGGTTGATCGTATTCTAAAACATAGAAAAAAATCATGGTCATTTTGAATATTGAACGGAATAATACAGGATAATCTTAGATAGAGTACCCGATTTCCAAATATTTACCCAAAAAAATTCTTGAAAACCGAAACTGAATGTCATCCATCTTTTTCCCTTCAATAATTCTCCTATTTTCCAAAATTAATTTTACATTTTAAAAATAAGTAAACCCTTCATAATGACATTCTCATGCTTTTTCATTATGACACACAGAGAACAAAATAACTCAGTGTTTTTTTTTTTAAGAAATATATAATTCAAAATAATACAATAAAATTGATAAGTTGGTTTTATACCAACTTAAATGTAGTATTTCACTTGGCTTTTGCTTTGATTTTCATGCAAATGTGTAGTGCAATGTGCTATATTGTGTGTTTATGTGGTTTGCAACTCATAGTGTTTAAATGGTGAAAAAAGACCAAAAATGTTGTTAAAATGAGGAAAATATATGCTTGGTGTCAAATGACAAGGTTTAGAGTTTGAAACAATGAGAATGGTGAGTGGGAATTTAAGAAAAAACCGAAATGAGCTTATTTGGCCTAATTAGGGTTTGGGCAGAATGTTGGTGCAACTTGTTTTGGGTATAACTCTTTCAATACTTATCCAAATTAGGAGATCTTGGATGTTCTGGAAATCTATTTGAGTGTACTTTATTTCTTATGTTTTAACATTCTTCTAATTCTGTGTTCAAGTATGAGAAACGGGGGCAACTTTGCAATTGCTACTCCAGGTTTTCATCTTTGATTTCATATTGCCACATTTTGGTAGAATGAACATATCTTGAGCTACAGACCTCCAATGATGCTGATTCTTAAACCAATGGAAAGCCAAGAGAAATCTCTAAAACTTTTATGTTTACCACGAAGTCTGATTCAGAGCCGAAGACACACTAATTCTGCATAGAAGAAGGAAGTTTTGCTGAAGCAAGAAATTTGCCCACGACATGTCGTGGACAAACTTTGAGAACAAAAGTTTGGCCTACGACATGTCGTAGACCAATCATGGAAGGACGCAAAATGGCCTACGACATGTCGTAGGCCATTTCTTGAAGAGGGAAATTTGCTCCACGACATGTCGTAGGCTGTTTAAGAGGAATGGAAGTTTGCTCCACGACATGTCGTAGGCTTAAAATCCAGTTTTGCCACGCCTCAGTGTTTCGGTCATAACTCTCTCATATTAACTCCGATTTGGATGATTCAAAAGGCTGTGGAAATCTAAGACTTGGGGCTACAATTTTCGTGTTTTAGGTTTTGCCCAGTTCGCAGTGCATCAGGGCCAAATCTTGGTTGGAAGGAGACGGTTTGTAAGTTTTCAGAATTTGAGAGGTAAAAAGTTCCAAGTATCTTTGCTTGAGTTTTCCTTGCATCTTTGAGCTGAAGTTGTTGCACTCGATGGTTGTTGATTTTACACAGCTTGATGTCACACTTGGTGCCTACTTGTTACTCACATGTATGCGTAACACTTGTACACACTTGCACCAAAATGCAGAGCTCAAGTGCACACTTTGGCACATCACGGCAAGCACTTTGCCACACCTTGCCAAGCAACACCTTGCCAAGCATTCACTTGTTCACTTTGGCACGACATTTGCACATTCTTGGCACGCCATTCATACACCTTGGCACACCATCACAATACATATCTTGGGCACCACCATCACTTCACAACTAATTCACACTCATTTCACTTGTTTTCATACTACCAAGCTAGGACATGGACATTACTTAAGCATCCACTACACAAATCATTTGCACACTTTTGGCACAACATTGGCACCTTGGCACACCACTCGTTCACCTTGCCACACCACTTGAGCACAACTTATCACCTTGCGTCAGTGAGCATAGGAAAGAAGAAATTGGCCTACGACATGTCGTAGGCCAAACTTGGAAGGAAAAAAAATGGCTTACGACATGTCGTAAGTCATTCTTGAAGGAAAAACTTTTTGTCGTGGGTAATTTTTGGAAGGAGGATTTTTGTCCTACGACATGTCGTAGGCCAATTTTGGAGCAAGAACATTTTGCCTACGACATGTCGTAGGCTACTTGCTTTAACTTGTTTTTTTTATGATGTTTTTAATGGCTAAGTGTTTGAAGGTTGTTCCATGAAGTTTTTCAGCTTTGTTGCACTGTATTGATTTGGTCGTGACTTCCTCATCTTAGCTCCGAATTGGGTGTTTTAAGTAGCTATGGAGAGCTAAGACAAAGTGTTACGACTTTCATGTTTTAAGTTTTCCCTAATTCACAGGCATCATGATCAAATCTTGGTGGGAAGTTGCTGCCCATGAAGTGTTTTGTGCTTTGAGTTTCCAGAAAAATAGCTCAGTGTTTAACTTCTGAAGTTCTGATTTTCAGGGCGGATGAAGGCGTGAGAGCTACGGGGCAGGAAGGCGTGATCTCATGAAGGGTCAGACTGAGTGAATGTTCGCCCGGCAGATTGCTTGGAGGAGTGATTTTGAATGGCTTGAAGGCGTGAAGTGACTCTGGTTTCTTCACCTGGAGCTTCTGAGCAGTGAAGGCGGCCGCGAAGCTAAGCCTGAAGGCGCGAGGAAGAACGGCAAGGATGATAAAGGCGCTGGAACTTGATGCTGAAGGCACTGGATTTGCTGGGAAAAGTTTTCCAACTTCGAAATTATCACATTTATTTGGCTGGATTTTGGTTCTTCCTTTCAAAGGACACTTTTGTAATATCTTTAGATATTTTTAGTTAGCGTATTAGCTACATTTCTACTACTCTATATATAGGAGGTGTAGCTAATATGGAAGGGAGACTTGAGATCCCGGAGACTATTATTCATTCCATTAGTTAGGTTTTGATTTTGGGTTAACAAACTTTGAGAGCTGGAGAGCGGGAAAATTGCAAGATCTACTTTCTCTCTCTAGTTCCTCTCTCTAGCTTTTTGAGCTCCATTTTCTATTCCGATCAAAGATTGGCTCCGATCATTGTAATTCTCATATCAATTAAGGAAGCTCTTGGAAGAATTCAATTGGTAAACTCTTTCCATTTATTGAAAATGAATTGTTTCAAGTTCCAAATTGTTGATCGTGAATTGGTAATGGAGTTCTATGGTTAGATCTCTCATGTTCTAGAGTTTCAACCGGTTAAATGTATAATTAGACTATACAATGCTATGCAATTGACATAATTCCTTAAGGATGAAATCATATGTGATTTTAATGATTGAATCTTGTTGAGTTTCATGAATTCATACTTTTATTGAATGAATTGAACTTTGATTATGGTCGCCATGCTGGGTTGAAGTGAGATTTTACCAATATCTGTGAGAATTGCGTGAGATGAGAACTTGAAAGTGATTTCCTGAGTCTTTACACTTGTCTTAGCCGATCAATTCATTACTGAGATTTAGGCCTCACCATGGGAAACTTCGAAGGAATGAAACTTTAGGAAAAAGTGTTGAAGAAACTCTCTGAGATAGCAACGAAGGCATTCATACCTAGGTCGGGCCTCGCCATGGGAGTTCCTAGGAATTGCATGTTAGACTTGCTAACTTTGGAGAGTTGAGGCATTGCGGGTTGAATCCATTCTACTTAGGCCTCGCCATGGGAAAATTGGAATGTTAAGGAGTATAGAAAATACTGTGGTCGTCATGCTAAGTGTTAGCTAACCTCCTGGTCAATAGAGATCTCCTCATTGTTTTACTTGTGTGTCAAGAGCATTGCAATCATGGTCTAATGTGCATTCAACTGGTGGAAATACTCTAGAGCATCCACTCTCTTCCTGTTTTCTACATTTTATTTGTTGCATTTGTTTCTTTACTAGTTAGTGTCTAGTTTTATTTCTTTCGTGGCATTCTGTGAGCAAACATTGAGATTCTTGGCCCAAGCCTTCCCTGTGGATACGATCCCTACTTACGCTACTACATTAGTGTTTAGGGTAAAATTGAGCTGATACGACTATAGGCTATCAAAAATTTATAGGGTATCTTCTCTAGATTTTTGCTTTTCAAAAAGGAAAAGGAAAAAAGCCATTTCCTTTATTTAGTAGTCTTTTAATTTAATGGCCATTTGAAAAAGACATAAAAATAACATTTTTAAAACTTTTTTATTATAATTATCCAATATAAAATTATAATTTCTCTTATTAGCCTCTGCCATGAGCCATCTATCTTCATTCCATGCTCCTACACTTCTGCATTCCTTTTCCTCTCCAAACCTACCAATACCATCCATCACACACAGGCACACACTAAACTCCAAACATCTTCCTGAAAACTCTTTCAAAAAAAAACACAGTGGAACTCATACGTCCAAGTACTAATGCCTAAGTGTTTTAACTTAACAGCATCAGCAAACTGGTGCTTCAGGTCAAATTTCACAACTTCTGGTCTCCGGTCAACGATCACCGACCCTCGGCGACGGCACAACCATCCATTGCTGGGTCCCAAAGCTCCCTAAACCTGCCAAACCAAACGTCATCCTCATCCATGGCTTTGGGGTCGATTCAGTTTGGCAATGGTGTGAAACGGTCAAAATCCTGACACCCCATTTCAACGTGTACGTGCCGGACTTGGTCTTTTTCGGAGACTCCTACACGACTCGACCTGACCGGTCAGAATCCTTTCAGGCTCAGTGTGTAAAACGAGTCATGGAGAAGAATTCAGTAGGGAAGATGATCATCGTGGGGATGAGTTATGGTGGGTTCGTAGCGTATAGTATGGCTGCACAGTTTAAGGATGCTGTGGAGAAAGTGGTGATATGCTGCGCCGGAGTGTGTATGGAGGAGAAAGATATTAAAGATGGTTTGTTTCCGGTGGATGACTTGGACGTAGCTGCGGTCATTCTGCTGCCGCAGACGGCGAATACAATGAGGGAGTTGTTGCGGTATAGCTTCGCACAGCCACCCAAAGGATTGCCTTCTTGCTTGCTTAATGACTTCATTGACGTGAGTTGATTTATTTTTATTTTCTCCCATAATATTTTCTTGGGATGATCTCTGATTAGCTAATAAACAATCAATCTTGTGAATTATTGGATTGATTGATAAGATAAATTGATTTGAATCGATTGAATGAAGTGAACTTATTTCTTGTTTTTTCCCTTGCATGTCTTGATTCTTTGTGATGCTCAGTTGCAAAACAATTCTTCAACATTTTGGATGAATTTGCCAACAAGCAAAGTTTGGTGTAGAATGATCTCAAAAGGACCAAAAGTATTGTCCAGTATTATCTTTTATCTTAGTTTTTCCTCTTTGTCTGGACATCGTTTTGCACCCAATCCCATTTATGGGACTGTCTTTTTCTTGTGATATGGACCATAGTGGTTGTACATTTTGTCGATTCAGTAATGAAAAAACTACTAATCTCGTCAGGAAAATATAAAATAATGCACAAAAATCATACACAAAATATTCCAATTTGTCCTATTTGTGTATGCTAGAAAAATCTTTTGCACTGTTTCTTGTCTGAGATGAATTATTGCTAAAGCATTGCGATGTGGGCAGGAGATGTGCTCGGATTTTCTAGAGGAAAGAAGAGAGTTGCTTCGTATTATAGCCCAAAACAGGAGACTTTCAGACCTTCCCAGTATAACTCAGGTAAATAACAAACTAAGTGGATTAATCTTTCCTTCCCAAGATAACTAAGGTAAATAACATACTAGGTGGATTAATCTTTTTTGCTTTGTTTACCATGGCAAACTTGCCAAGATGACTAGATTAGGCCTGTATAAAATCAAGTCTTTGTAATGTTTATTATTGGGCATTTTGGTGCAGCCAACTTTGATTATATGGGGCGATAAAGATCAAATATTTCCAGTAGAACTTGCTCACAGATTAAAAAGGTCTCATCTCTTTTTCACTCATGTTTTGGGAAAACTGATTATGCACTTTTGGAGCATAAATATTGAGGGCAAGAATCCCATAATTAAATCTATATGAGTATATGACCAATTGGTACATACACTTTTCAATGCAGACATTTGGGAGAGAATGCAGAGCTAATAATCATTGAAGAAACAGGACATTCTTGTGCTTATGAAAAACCAAAAGAGTTCCATAAGCACTTGAAATCCTTTCTTTTAAGGTGAATATGAATCAACCATGCAAAATTCCATTTGAAGGAGTTCAATCTTTCCCCTGTATTGTATACCTGTCCCAACCTTTTTTTTTCAAGGGAAATATATGCATGGAGGACTAAGCAATAAAATGGGAAGAAGCAAACTAATTACAAGAATAAATCTTGGAAGTATGCATGTTCTTCAAATTATCTCATATACTTGAGCCATACTGTACACCATAAGAATTCAATTTCTGTGATTTGTATCATGTTTCATGCAATGATGATTTTTTCACTTTGGATAACTCAACTGTAACCTACCAAAATCATGGCCATTAGCAAAAGGCAGCTGATAAGTCCTATAAAGCATGTGTATTAGATCAAGTCCTACTTTCATTTTATTTTTTTCAAAAAGAACTCAATTTGAGTAATTGTAATCTTGAATTTTCAAACAAAACTTGTGCTTTTAACTTGTTCTTTTTTTTATTGAATTATATCAAATTTTGAAAATCTCAAACAATTAAAGCCCTTTTGAGAATGGCCTAGCAGCAGGCAAATCCAGGCACAATTTAATCCAAAAAAGTATACAGACCGAATTGAACAGTAAATAGAAATTCGTATTACAACCATAATGAATTCACATTGTCCGATTGAGAAGCAACAACAATGGCATAAAACAAATTCCATTTGCCATTAACCTCTGGCTTATGGTGACAACCAAAGCCGTGTTACATGATAACATCCCTTCCCAAAGGAGCCCCAGTTCCTCAAAGAATCATTCATCTACATCAACTAGCTCTGCAAAGTCAACAAAATAGGAGATCAACAAAATATCTTAAAATACAGCAAACATGCAGAAAAGGGCACACTTGCTGCTAAGGTAGCAAGTTTCAGTATCAAACAAAACAAAATTACACTTTTCTGTTAGCCGAAAGCCCAAAATCACTTCTGCCTCTTTAAATGAGACACAAAACTATTGTGTATTGTCAATCCATTCAGTGTAACCTTTTTGGGGGGTCATAATATCATGCATGTGCTGTATGATTTGGTGTTCCATCTAAAACAAGCTAACAGTTGCTGAAATGACATCTTACCTCGCCCTGTGGCTCATCAGCTTTAGAGTGCTCACCTGCCAAATAGAAGCACAAGTTAGAATGGATTTTTAAGTGTTCCAAGCTTAATTTGAAACCGTAATGTGTCGTGCTGCCCTGTATTACAATTTATTTCACTTTTATTAATTGAAATACAGATGCACTTCGGTTGCATAAGAATCACAGCACTCAAAAGCTCATTATGTTTTCCAATTACATTTTCCCTGCAATTTGTATCCATACTTTGACAGGTGAAAGTACTTCAGAATGCTCACCAAGCAATTTTTTTCGGGTGGAAATGTATAGCAGGTCATCTCTCATCAGCTAATTCATTTCACAAATGGAATGGACTTTGTATCTAGTCATTCCAATTCTGAGCACCTTTCTACAATTGACGCCCACATCACTGCTTTCTTCTAATAAGACCCCCAATAGATCTCTACTATTTCAAAAAGTGGCTAGTCGAAAGCATATGGGTTCTTTAACTGTAAGCATGTGTACACAAAAGAACAGAACTCGAATGTAGCCCATTATTTAGGGACATGTTTCCAACTGGTTAGGCTCATTCCAACTAATTCTTGCTAAAGTTTCTTTCCCCCTTTTCTCCAGTACCAAAAAGGTTATCCGGCCTTTCTACCCGGTCTTCCTAATTGACAAGCAAACCAAGGGAAGAAAAACAGGATGGTTAAGCTAGGAAAGAAGATTCAAAATAGCACAAACTTACCTCCCTCTTCCGGAATATCCGAGGTCCATAATGTTAGATTATCCCTAAGAAGCTGCATAATTAGGGTACTGTCCTTGTAGGACTCTTCATTGAGGCTGTCAAGTTCTGCAATAGCTTCATCAAATGCTTGCTTGGCAAGGTGGCATGCCCTAGAACAAAGATAAATAATGGTTCAATAGAGCACAAAATGGCCATATATAATATAACTAATGTATGCACGCTTACAGTCAGATGAGAACTCATTAACATGTGTATATCTCAAAAGAAGAAGTATATAGTGAATGAAAAGAATTTGAAAAGTAGTTGGGAACTTATATTGAGTAAGTATGCCATGATTACATGCGCCAAGATAAATATTGATTCTGCATTTGGATGTTACTGCTTTGCACATTTTCCCTCATAATGCATCGCAAAAAATTATAAATCAATGTCCAGTTTTGGAGCACCAAAATGTAAAATAATTACTTTATAGCATATGCCAGCAAGGTCAATAAGTTGAGATTACAGAAAAAGCCTATGAAAGTGTTGTTTGACCAAAGGCGATCTCTGTCCTGACCCATATATTGTGTTTGAGGCAAACATAGGAAAAGATCTAGTACTAGGACTATAATCAAAATCACCTTTCTTGGCACACTAATATTGAAACACTGAACTTATTAAGTTACTCTAGCCATATAGCATCTTACATGTGGTTTATTTGGTAAAAGCCATCAGTTCTAATTGATTGTAGTACTTAATCCTTTTGGGCATATTGCAATTAGAATTTTACATCAAAAAAAAAAAAGGTCCAACCGAAAAGGCCTCTGCAAATGAGGGAAGTTATGGTAGGGAATATCAATTTATCCATCCAAGTCAATCTTGATTAAACCAAAACCTTCTAAACGGAGTATGCCTATTGATGTAACGATGAATTGATGTTTCTGCAAGTACTTGTACAAGAGTGCGCACACACACACAGAATTGCCTGACCTCTCAGGGGAGTTCAAGATTTCATAGTAAAAGACAGAGAAATTCAACGCCAGGCCAAGTCTAATTGGATGAGTAGGTGGAAGATCCGAATTAGCAGTAGCAGTGGCAGCCTGTAACATGGAAACAGTATAATTGGTTTATTTTAGCTCAAGAAAAATATGCAACTTAGCAGACAGAGAAAACTAAGTGCAAAGTAGAAACCTAAGATCTTAAGAAAGACTTTCAAGTATCAAAAAAATTAACTTCAGACAACCTCGTAGGCTTTGAGGGACTGATCTCCTGCCTGTTTACGATCCTCCCCAGCTTTAAACTCAGACAAGTAACGGTAGTAGTCTCCTTTCCTGGAGAAAGGTGATATGAAAAGGTGCATGCTAGTAACTTCACATATAGATGAAACATTGACATATGATTTCTAGATTGTATAGAAACGTAAAATTTGTTTTTTTCCCCCTTTATCAGTGGGAGAAAGATTTATGCACAGAGAGGGAGTGGGATCACGAGTTCTGAGATTTGAAAAAAGGTTGCGAACATAACTCACATCTTATAGTAGAAGACAGCTGATTCTCCCGAGGAGGAAGATGGAAGAAGATGTTCATCAATTACTGTTAATATATCATTGCATATTCTTGTAAGCTCATCTTCCACCCTCTGTCTGTAAATCTTTATCCTTTTCACATTCTGTTCGTGTCCCTTACCCTCCTCCTTCTGTTCAATCGAAGATAATATCCTCCAGGATGCCCTTCTTGCACCAATAACATTTTTATATCCAACTGAAACTAAATTTCTTTCCTCAACTGTCAGCTCCACATCCATTTTAGCAACTGTCTTCATGGCTTCGACCATCTCTGAAACAAGAGAAGAATCAGAAACCCAAAATCAAAGGGAAGAACAACTGGATAGATCTGTGAGGACACAAATTCCCTCACTCTATACAAATAGAATTTTTTTCAAGCAAAACAAAAGTTTGAAAATTCTTCGAAAAAAAGATGCTGAGGAAAGCTGGTGATACAGTATTTAGCCCTTTAAAACAGATACATTGAGGAGCCAACTACAATAAGTCAGTTAGGAAACTCCATGGAGATTCGAAATTTTGTATTAAGTTTATTCAATCCAATGAAATGTAGTTTCATTGATTTATTTAATTTGAAGAAATCAATACAAATTTAAAGAGTAACTATGAATGGAGAAAAAAAAATTGGACAGGAGCTTCACTTTGGCGCAAAAGCAACAGCATCAATAAGGTGATCGAAGTAAAAGCAGTCATAATATCAACGTATCTGACAATGCTTTCTTGAAGTTCACTATTAAAAGGTTAAAAGTAAAGGCAAAGTCCAATCAGAAAACAATGTAATATTGAAGGATCTACGAAAAATGTTGTATATCTAAAAACACTAAACACATTAAAGCCACACAGATTATGTCCACTTAATCACTATTGGTAGCTTTCCTAGCAAATTAACCAGTTCAAATCTTCCTTGTCCAGCCACAGCAGTAACAAGCAAGAACAATTCATCCTACCATAAAATTTGCATTCATCTAGCTAGGATAGATGTACCATGTAGTCTGCTGCAATTTTGAAAATACAAAACTAATCGTGCTTGCAACTAAAAAAACAACAAAGGTACAAGTGATGAAAAAGAAAAGATCATTTCTTGCTACATCTACAGATAAAAGACTCCAGCTTGATTCACACAGTCACTAAATCAAAGGCTGAAAACTGGATCAATAAAAAAATCCCAGAATCACTGTAAGCAAACACAAATTTAAGCAAAAAAATCCATAAAGTTCACAACTTTACCAAACACAACCCAATTTAACCACAACCCAGAATTTATCTTCAATCTCTACATGCAAAAACGAAAGTTTTCAACAAAAACATCAAAGAAAACACAAAATTCCCATAAAAAAGATCAAAACACTTCACACTGACACCATACATAGAGGAAAAATTACAGAAAAAGAACTAATACCATCATATCTCTCAGCTTGCTCAGCAAGCCTAGCCAAGTAAACTTGCTTTTCTCTTTCTTTCTCCATCTCCCTCTTCCTCTTGGAATGCTCCTCTGTTTTACTCTCTCTCTCTCTTACGAAAAAATGAAAATGGATGATAGTGATCTTTTGATTCCCCCAACCCTTTTCTTTTCAGTGTTCTTTACAGTTTTTGCGGCCCAAAGGGGTCCACAGCAAAGCGATAACTACTGTTGTTTTTGTTAGGAAAGTAGGCAGGTGTGTTGGTGGGTTAATGGGGATAAAAATCCAGCAGACTTGTGTGAAGCTTCTTCTGCTACGGCGGAATCTGGACCGTAGGCGTTGGAATCCAAGAAGGAAAGGTGTGCGTAGGATAGGATTCGGTTTGCAGAAGATGAGGTTAAACTAAGGTGCGGTTGTCGGTCACATGGACTGACAATGACTAGATTTACTGCTAACATTATTGACACCATTGTTATTTGTCAGATTCTTGTTGGATCAGCTTCCCTCATTTTTAAAACCTTTTTTTTCTTTTACTCCCCATTTTAACGAGCCTATGTTTGTTGACAAAAACTTATGGGCATCGGTTCTATTTAAATCGGGTTTCATATATGAAAAATGAATAATTAATAAATGTTAAAATATATTTTATATATGATATATGAAATGAATAGTTAATAACTGTTAAAATATATTTTCTATATAATGTGAATAATTAATTGTAATTAAAATTTATTTTATGAATAAAATGAATAATTAATTATCGTTAAAATTTAATTAAATCATCTTTCTATATACGAAGCCCTTTCATAAGAGTCCAACTCGTGTTTGTTTTGCTAGTGCATTTATACACTATTTCAAATTTTGTATGGAATCATTTGTTGAGTTTATTTAGTTAGTTTAATAAGGTGAAAAATGAGAAACGATAGAGTTAGAATATAGTGTTTGAGCTGCTATTGTATTATAAATAGGTGTTAACGTACAAGAATTGGAGAATCGCATTGAATTTCTATGCACTTTGTTTTTTAATAGAGAAATGAGCTTGTGATTATGTTTTCATGGTAATAGCAAATAATGTGAAAAATAACAAGACAATAATATATATCATACTTGTGCTTCTTATGAAATGGGATGTTTTTTCGTTGCCCGAATTTCACGCTTAAATAGTTGACTTTTATGTGTGGAAGACGTATGCAAGAAAACATCTAGATTATGTTGAATTTGGCGAATAATATTAAGTGTGGATATAAATATTTCGTATGAAAATTCAACCATTCCATTGTGTTCATACTCCACTTCAAATAGGGGTGTAATCGAGCCTAATCGAGCCGAATCGAGCTCGAGTACTCCCTAATCGAGTAGCTCGTTTTGCAAAATTCCCTACTTGAACTCGAGCTCGAGCTCGAGTATTTTATTTTATTTTTTTATAAAAATTATAGGATGTATTTGTAATTTTTTAAAATTTAATGAGGTCAAATTATAATTTACTATAAATTAAGGACTAAAATATAATTATAAATAGATTAAATTATAATTTATTAAACTACAGGGACTAAAACATAAATATAAATATTATATATATATATATATATATATATATACTCGAGTGGCTCGCGAGCCACTCGAGTATGTGTATTCTGAGCTCGAGCTCGACTCGAACTCGATCAAACCGAATTCGAGTTGAGTAGTTGACCGAGCTACTCGCGAGTAGCTTGCGAGTAACTCGATTGTTTAAGACCCCTAACTTCAAATTTAGAGAAGATTCTCTCCTTGTCCACAAACCTATATAAATAATCGAACATTGTAATACAAAATGTAAAACAAAATGACAATGTTATCTGCATACCTAACCATTCAAAAAATGAGGACATTGACTGAAAATTCTTTTGGGTTCAATTCTTATTAGATTGACAAAATAGATTTAGAACCAAATGATCATTTCAAATCTTTTGTGACACTCATGTTTCGGTTCATATAATATTTTGTATAAATGCATCATTTTATTTTTATTAATTTGTAATGATAATTATTAATCGTTTATATATCTAATGAAAAAACACGAAACACGTTTATATAAAATGTTAGAGGATTTGGAAAGTGGTTCTATAGATATGTTAAGGGAATAGTAGTTGTATTCCTAGCCGGAAAAGAAGAGAAATTTGCATTTTCTACCCTAAACTTGTTCATGAACAATATATAGAAATAAAGTATTAATACTATGATTGCTTAGGTCTGAGAAGTGAACTGCAACAAGCGGGACAGATGAAAATGTGATGGTATCCATCATGAGATTTGTCTGAAGATGTTGTTGGCGTCAGTCACGCAAAAGAAGAAAGTAATCCTATCCACCAAGGGATTAGGATAGAGCCCCATCATTATGCATAATAAAATATGGGATGCTCAACATCTGAACTCAGCTGTTTTTGCTTCTGTGCAATCTTTAAATGTGCACATTACTATTTGGTCCAAAGTATAACCAGCTCTAAGAAAGCCTATTTTTCGACCTAACTTTGTCACACTCGTAGATCATATTAGAAATCGTTTAAACTGAAAGTTTAATTGTCGTTATTGTGTACTTGTATAAAAGCATAATATTGCCTTATTTAGTGCATTTTTGTTTGCATTGACTGCTCGTAGAAATCTATAGCCTCATGATCTCAATTTGATTTGTTTGTATCATAATCTGGCAATGGAAGTGTTTGTGGATTCTGCTTTGTTTGGAGAATAAAAATGGCAAGGGGAGAATCTTATACACGCCTAGAAAAATTACATCATTCTCCAACCCGGAAGGACCACAAAGAAAATAATCCTGTGATGGTTCGCTGTTAACCATTGAATTCCCCCCTGCTCAATTAATACAACAATGATACCTTTCACTTTCAGCAGAAACTGGGACAAGGGAAGAAAATGTTTTAGCCAAAACTGTTTTTTTCTGGCAAATTTACCAAAAACTCTTGCAATAAACTGCTTCACCAACCTGCAAAATTTTGAACTACTATCAAAAACTTTTGAGTAGATTGGAAGAACATTTCACATTTCTTGATTCTTGATTCTTATTCGTTTTTACTTCCAATTCAGCAAAGCGATTCGTTGGTTAATATGTATTGAGACTGGCAGACCAAGGCTGATTAACCAATGCCTGGACATTGCCACCAACCAGCAGCAAAGTGCAAATTAACGCACCACAGGCGCCTCCAACCAAACCCAACTGAAAATCCCCATGCATGATTGTTTCAACAAGAAGATCGGTCCAGGTCCACGGCAAGCAGCAGTAGCAATCAAGGGAATGTTGGTCCCATTTCCATAATCAATATTCGTATGCCACTAGTAGTGGTGTTTGGTCCCAACAGTAATCTCCTCTCAAACTTTTGTCTTACCCCAGCTATCCAACCAGTGTGCCAATTCAACACCACTTTTAGGCTTTTAGCAACTTGTTGGTTTCACTAAATCAACTTGTCATTTGGCCTTCACAAATCACTATGTGTGATTTTCATTTTTTTATTATTATTGTTTTGTCAGTCTTCTGTTTAGTTTTTAGCACCGCCCACTGCTCTAGTTCTTGGATGTTAGAACTAAGAGGGTCTTTTTTTAATAAGCCAAAAACTATATATACAGAAACAGAAGTTCATTTCCTCAACAGTTTCATAATCTTGGATAATTTCTTGATTTTTCTTTTTTTCTTTCTCCTTGTCACTTTTTTCTTGCCTACATGGCTGGCAGTTTCATAACCCTACAATGTATATTTTTTGTTCTCTTTGGAACACAAGTAAGAGAAGTGAATATATTCTAGTTTTGGCATAGCTGGGATACGAATGTTGAAGTTGGAAATTGATGCATCGTCACTCTCTTATGTCGCTCACAAAATGGTGGAGAGGAGTACTTGGGGGGATGGGGGTTGAGAGAGAGTCCAAGGAAGAGTTTGATGGAATACGATTATCATACATTATCCAGCAATATCCGATCTTCTCCATCAGGGAAGAGGGCGTAGTTTGAAGCTATACAAAGATTTGAGGCTCTGTTTTAATGCTGTTTCTGCTTACAAGGTCTAATGTAAGAATCAGTTACAGGCAGAAGGCAGAACCCGGATCATGGATTCAATTGTGCAAAATCCATCCTTGTAACTTGTAAGTAGTTTGCTGCAGAGGAAATCAAAGATGGCAATTATAGGATTAAAAGATTACCAGATTCAACCTTAATCAGTTTGTTACTGCATGCTATAAGGATCTCAAGACCTGGAAATTCCAAAAGCAATACTATTTTATTAAGTACCCTCTTACATATACTTGTCGGTGGGAGGATTGTAAACTTTGCTCCCTCGTTATTTATGCAACTCTGCAACTCAGAGAAAATTGATCTCTCAGCCATAGCAATTTGGGATGAATCAAAACCAGTTGCTGAATTATATATTCTTTATATTGAAGTTGTCAATATGGACAAACAAAAGTATAAACGATCATACAAAGATCCAAGAATATATCTTACAAGCATTAACAATGTTTATCCAATTCAAAAATCAAACAAGAAAAAAGAACCAAGAATGAGAGGTAGTTGCTTCGCACTTTTATAAACAAGACAAGTTTAAATCAAACAAAAGAAGAGGACGTAATTTGAAGCTATACACAGATTTTAACCCTATCTTATTGTTGTTTTTGATTGTTGGTGAAAACAAATTCTAATCTACAGTACATGGAAATGAAGCAGGCTGCTTCCATGGTCAAATATGGAATCACTACCCTTCCTATCAGAGAATACAACGCTCCAATGGAACCCACAATGAAGTTAGCTAAAAATAATTCTACAAGGGAAATACTCTTACCAACTCCAGCAAATCTATATACTCTAATAGCTCCTTTTTGACTAAAATTCTGTCGATTTCAACTTACAGGCACGACCCGGCTACTGCTTGCATCTCCAAATGAAACAGAAGCTAAAGATTTGGAAGCCCAGGCCTTGGCATTCAAAGCTCCTTCCTGCAAATTACTTCTCTTGCACGGCTCCTTTAAGGAATTAAATAATTGTTTCGCCCGATTGAGGTAGACCAGAGGATGTTCCCACAAATTCCTCAACCTCATATTTGTGATATACCTTCTCCAAGCTAATTGAGTGGATCTATACAATGCTGGGAAAAAGACAAAAACCAACCGCACAAGCACAAAAACAGTGGCCAAGGCCAAATAAGTCTCCTGCCGAAGTAAATTCTCAGGAGACCTAGCCCATGCGAACGGACAGCTTTCTGGATCACTGCTGTTGTGTTTCTGTTGATCTGATGAGCACCCAATCTTGTCCAGAGAGATTCCACTTGTCGTTGCTATCTTAATACCTATACCCCAAAAAAGAAGTTAATGCAAGACATGCACAAGCATTTATCAAGTACTATTGACATCCAACTCTCCATTGAAGCAACCTCCTCACAAATTTTAATTATTTCAGAGCCAGTAATTTGCACAGGTCCTTCCCAGAACCACAATTCTGTGCTAGGCTTAGAAGCAAGAAGTCACCTAAGTGCAGGTGCTCATACATTATCAAAACAAATCAAACACAATACTGCAGATGAAGAAGGCGGTGATGGGGACAGCAGTTAAGGGACTTGAGGAAAGGTGAGAGAACTAATCTGTTCGTGAAAGCAGAGAACTTTAGAATCTGCAAATATTGGTTATATTATTTCTACCAGAATCAGTTTACTGCCATAATGCCTAATTAAATTATGGCCATTCAGCTTTACCATTTCATATCTAAATCCCCATAATTTTTGTCTTCACAAGTTTTCTCCGTCTACCTGTCAAATAACCAAGATTTATAGAGCATTTCAACATATAGTATTTTCTCATATTTTAAACTTGCAATATTTCTTAAACGAGTATTAATTGCTGGACACAACAAACCCTCCAGTTGGGTGTAACCTCATGGATATAGCATCTTCCATAGCTATAGCACAATGTTTCAGACATAAAATCTTACCAGTAACATCATTGTAAAAAGCGACCAGGGAATCAAGAGATCGGGAGCCGTGATACCGCATTCGCATGGTAGAATTTAAAAGGAAAACTGTGGGAAACCCATGAACCCCGTACTTTGATAGGGTGCTGAAAAAAAATGAATGGCAATACTTCAACTGTCAATTCGTAACACTGACAAGGATGGATCAGAAGACAAAACTCAGAAGTGCTCAAACCTTGGCTTCACAGCTGATTCTTCAATTGCAAAATGAGGAACGGAGGGAAATAAGGAAGCTAGGATCCAAAAGGAAGGTCTAAAGGTTGCAGAGAAAGGACACCAAGATGCATAGTAAAGCAGAGCAACATAATCATGTTTATTACCATGAATCATGCTCAGTGCCCTCTGCAATGAGGCCTCATCCCCCTTGAAGCAGAAAGTGAAAACTCTCTTAGATTTTACACATAAAAATATGAAATTGCAGCATCTCAAAATAGGTTAACAATCGCAAACCAGATTAGCAGCAAGAAAAATCTCAATGATTATAAGCAGAAATTCAACTGCATCAATAGGTGGTTGGGCCTGTAATATTTTTCTACAAATACTTTATGGCAAAATATGATCCATGTAGCCGACCCCACATGGTGGGATAAAGGCTTAGTTGTTTAGTTGTTGTTACTTTATGAGCACTCTTTGTCAGACCAAAAGCTTGAACATTAATTTTCCCTGTACAGACATTTTATGCAGAAAAAAATTTCTTATCGAAGAAGATTGGAACAAAACAGCAAAGTTCATAGAAATGAATGAAATGGAGAACAAGACAGCTGGCCTAAAAAATGTTGTTATCTTTCTAGAAACAAGAATTTGCCACATCCTGAAACATTATACATACAAAGTCAGAGGAACTTTGCAACTGAGTTTGAGATGCTTTTGTTTGTCAAGCATATGAATGTTTGAGGATACAACTGATTATCCAAGGCCAAAAAACTTGTTATTATCAAGGGAGCTAATTGTGTGCTCCTTCCAATTTACTTCATGCAACTACCAAGACAACGGATGGAAACTAGCATGAAGGGAGAAATGAATTGATATCATTATAGGATCCTGAGAAACCAAATGGTTTAGGTACAGAACCCTGGGATTTGCTAATTTCAAGCACTGAATTCTGGACTCTCCCAACAAATTTTAAAACCTCCAGCACTGCCAAATAAGATTGCTCAAAGATTCATATTGTGATAAAGAAAGAATGCCAAAATTAATTGAACGATTGCTCCAAAACACCCACACCTACATACTTGAAAACAATCTTCAGGTTGTTAACATTTGCATAAAAGCTTTAGACTACTATTACTTGTTTTTGTTTAATTCCAATCGCACCTTTAAGAGTTGCACAAAAAGGGTCAAAAAATATCCAAAGCATTTAATTTATGAATCAAATCAGAATGGAAAAGCCTACACCCTTCTTTTATGACTACTGACTATTTTAACTTTAGATTAACAAGGTGCGACAATGATACAACTAATTTACCTTGAGCACTCCATTTGTCAATCAAATAACACCAGAAAAGTGCTTTCCAGCCTTTCCTTTCTTTACCTTGTACTTATTCCATTTTCTAATATGCAATTTGATGCCTTCTCGAAAATGAATATTTCAAAGTAGGCTTCAAGGGGATCCATACAAGACCCCTGGTCGTTCATCATGGCTTTTCTTATAGTTATTGATTTGCTCACATATCAGGTGTATATTCCGGATCAGAAAACTTATATCATACAGCTTGCGCATTCAACGCACAAATGCCAACTAAAACCCACGAGCCAAATTACAAAAGAAGGTTAAACGTGCAACTTTCTACAAGAAGAGCTTACTCAGTAACCACATTTATCTTCCTAAAATTCCAGTTCAGAAGCCTAAATTCATCACGAAAAATAAAATAACTCTGCTAACAAAAAAAATGCCAACCTTCTAGAAGGGATATTCTTGAATATAGCCTACGTAATAGCATCTCTGAAATAAAAAAATTCAGCTCCATCCAGCACCCACAATGAAGCCAATGAGAAGAAAAACGCATTGCCCAATCAGTAAAGTTTGAGACTAAACATCTACAAATCTTTTAACCCGTATTCAAAAATCCAGATCTTCCAATAACAAGACTTTCAAAGTACCATTATTTATAATTAAATCTACATTTCTAATTTCTCAAATTAAACAGACCCTGCACATAAAAAATCTAAAACAATAATACTAATAATTAATTTACCCATCAGCATCAAAGCAAACATACCCAAGAAAAGGAAAAAGGGTGTTTGTAATTCTTTTAATAAATAAACAAATCGCCAGTAATAACGGTAAAGGTAAAATCTTTCAAGAAAAAATAGGAAAATGCAAAATGGGCCATAAAAAAAGAATGAATAAAAACCTCAATAATACCTCAATTACTCCATTGATGTAAAAAAATTCGATCCCATCAACAGGGCATACATCATCTTGAGATCCCAAGATTGAATCTGCCACGGAGGTTACCGGACAGACGGACGTTGACGGAACCCTAATGGTGTCGGAGGCGGTTATCCTCCCCAATAACAACAATAGAGTCAACCCAGCTCCCAAACTCTCAAAGATCGCCATTTTTCAATTAATGAATAAAGTATTAGTAGATTCAAGAAAAAAAAATAACAAAAAATCAGCAAAGAAGAGGAAGACCCACAAAAGGAAACCCTGAAGAGAAGACAAAGGGATGGGGCGGGAGAGGGAAGAGGAAGTGGGGAGAGCCCAGGGCATCTAAAGCTTTTCAGGCTTCAGAGGCTGAGGTTCGTTGTTTTGTTTGTAGTTTTTAAATTTTTTAAGGGGAGGATGATAAATTTGATAAAATGATTATTATTATTATGATTCGGATTGAGAATAATTGTTAAAAATAATTTAAAAAAAAATGAAGGGGATGAAGTTGTTTTAACTTTTTAATTAATTAAATTTAACACAATGTTTGAAAGGATCTCATTAATTAAATTTTCAAACTAGTTTAATTAAATAAATAAATCAATCTTTTTTTTTTGTGGTGGTGTGGGTGAATGTTAATTACATAAAAAAAGGGATTTGTTTTATTTTTAAAAAAAAATACTAATGATTAATTTGGTTTTTTTTAAGTTTAGGAACATATTTTTGAGTAATATTAAGTAGTTTGAACACGTGAAAGTGAAAAGCAGTGGTTCAAGGAAAGAGAGAGTGGAAAATCCGTCAGCCACATCCCATACTGTCCTTAGTCAAAAGCAAAACTAGAAGAAGTCATTTTTTTCAAACTTTGATTCATCAAAATTTTTGAATGCAAATGTTTTTTTAGTCGTAATGATGTTATCCATATTCCATCCATCCCACTTTCATTAACAATGTTGTAATGGCAACGAATTTTTTTGTTTTACTTTTTTTATATCAATTCATGCTTAATGTATTATATGTGAGTTTAACATTTATATCTTAAAATTTACTCATCATTCGATAGAGTTTTAATATACAATTGTCATATTTATATAAAGTAATACAGAAAAATATCAATACACTAAATGGTTAGAAGCATGTTGTAAATTCGGAATTTTATTCAAAATGGTAAGCTAATGAGATTGGAAGAAACTCAAAACCTTCCCCAAGAAAACCTCAAAAAAAAAGGTCCAAATTTTACACCCACTCAACTCAGAGACAATGCAATCGATTATAGAAAGATGGCGTACAAAACTAAGGAAGTAGTAACATTAGTGCTAGACAGAGACTCAAATTCGTCTTTTGTGCTTTGTTAATGATTCATTATCACTTTAAAAAAAAAATTGATTCATTATCACAGATAAAAACCACTTTAGGGAATCAGTTTGTCTTCAAAATTACAAAAGGAAAGACAAAAGGCTTAAGTACAAAATCTGGGTAAAAATCATGCAGATTGAAAGACTCCATTTTGTCATGTTGTGAGATGGGCTCTGTCAGCAATGTCAATGACTAGTCAGATTAACATGTTGTGGGGAATGGTGTGTGCAAACTTTTGAGAACTACATAAGGACAACCTGAGGGCTTGTCCCCCACACCCCACCCCACCCCCCACCCAAGACATTCACTATTAAGTTGTTTTAGGTTCTTTTGCCCTCTTCAGTTCAGATTTAATCAGTTCTTGGAGGGTGGGAGGAAGGTTGAACTTAGCAAACGACTTCTTACAATAATTTTAGGTATTTGGTGAATCAAGGATTATCTTATCATCTCCACTAGTACAATAAATAAGAAACTTTATGCCAAATGCATTTGCTATTTGATTTTAATACTCAAACAATTTGCTGGTTACTTGCCAACAACCATTTGAGTATTGCTATCTGCATTTGTTGTGGGTAATCTAAATTCAAGAAAAATACTTTTATAGCTTCAAACCGACAATGAGGGGACACAATTTTGGCAGCCTCTTTTTATTTCATTCCTCCATGGCCATGGGGAGATGATTGCAGTAGTTAATAAGGAAAGGAGGCAGAATTATATGAAATTTACTCAATGAAGAAAGCGGCTCTGTAAATGCAACCTTCTCTCACTTCGCAATCCCACCTTCAAACATAAACACTACCACTCCCAGTGCCACAGGCAAGTTGGGATGATGTGTATCTTGGTTGACTTAGAACAAGACCTTTAGGGCTACCATGAAAATATTGGATGCTAAATGAAAATATTGGATCCCCCTTTTGGATAGATGAATTTTTCATCAATTAAGGAGACACCAAAAAGGTAAAAAACAACCAGCTGGAGTTACCATAATCAAAATCTTTATAAGGGGAAAAAAATTCATGAACTGCAGGTCAGTTCAAGAACTTCTAATCAATTGTCTATCTGGAGAATATCTATCAATTGTCTGGTTTCTTGTCAGTTAAAATTCCCTACGGATGTTAAAGAATTCTCCTATGATGTAAAGTTCTAAGGAAAATATGAAAACAACCTTCCTTCAAAATGCTGGTGCATCTGGTGATTAACCCTACAAGACATTAAACTGCGGTGAAACCCTAGAGCTGCAGTCTGGACACATAGAGCCAATTGCACCGCCAGTTTGCGCACCAGTTGGAATAGGCTCTTGATAGAATTCACTCCTGCACCAAACACAAACAGTAGGTTCCTGATTTGGACCAGTTGCGTGAGGCATCAACGCGTCTCTTCCGAGCCAAAATGAGGAATCAAAACTTTGTCCTGTGTTT
The DNA here is from genome assembly GCA_016586305.1 of Ophiorrhiza pumila. NCBI lineage: Eukaryota > Viridiplantae > Streptophyta > Magnoliopsida > Gentianales > Rubiaceae > Ophiorrhiza > Ophiorrhiza pumila. The sequence continues at coordinate 31,293,119 of BLIW01000010.1, forward strand.
ACATCGTACTGGAAACCCTTGGATTCCCCAGGAAGAGAATTTGAACTTTGTGATGTCATAAAGCTGTATTCAACTGGTTCAGTTCTTCCTAATCTCAACCCTTCAAATACAATACCACCATCATACTTCTGGTTGACTCCAAAGAGACCTTCACCCTGCAATGCATAAGCAGCAAATTCATGTTGAGAACATATAATGGCCAGGAGAACAAAAGAGGAAATATATGTGTTTCTCATATAATGCCCATTTTTTACTAGGTTTCACACGTTAAAGATTATCAAATTTCATTGATGAGCTTTATTAGTGGGCAACTGCAGTGGATTTATGCCTCGTCAATCTTTCCAATTGAGTTGAATTCATTATTTTAGGTTGAGGCATGGCTTATTCATTATAGGGCATACTTCGAATTCAACCATCCTTGGAAACTCAGAATGCCATGAGCATTACACCTCAAACAAATGCTTTGAACGGTCTTTTCAATAAAGGATTAGGAAACGTAGTTTTCTAGATAATGAAGTGAATAAACAAGTCCAGAAGGCAAATGCGTACGTCATGAGGAAAATCAAAATTGTGTATCAGAATCAATAGCATGCCAAAGGGAGAAACTGCAAGGATAAATAATAATAGCAAAAAAAGTAACCAAATGCATTTAAGAAGCAATATACCTTTCCAGAGATAGCGTCAAAGTTGTGAAAGCAATTTGCCGACTGTACTGAAGGGGTTGATGTGTTGGCTGAACCTGTCTGCAATAAATTTTCTTCTCCTGTCCTCCAGATGCTGCCAGAAATGACATCATCAACAGGCTGGGGATTGTTGCCGTCAAAACCAACCATAAGCTTTTTGCCAGAATTTCCAGCTGCATCTATTTTGGGGCCCTCCCAAACCTTGCCTGGATAAATCATGTTCATATTGTTTTCGAAATTGTATGTTCTCTCACTGAAAGCTGAATCATGTAAATCAAACCCAAAAGCTCTAACTTCCCTGGGATTAGTCGGACTAATATTGGCATCATTATTTAAGTTACTTTGAATACCAAGCATTTGCTTTATACCAGATTCAACGTCAAAACTCTCAGCCGGGTAACTTTCGAGCTGAAAACTACTACAATTAGTCCGACTGTCAGAAGCAAGACAAAGGTCATGATTTTTGGAGTTCTCAGCATCATTAAGTTTGGACTCTTCTACCTGCGTAGGATAGATGTTGTCCATATTATAAGCCTTGTGAGAAGCTCCAGAAATCAAGGATTCAGCAAGTAAAAAATTTCTTGATGGCTGATTATTGCTTCCTTCAACAAAACTCTTGTGAAAATTGGTTATACTATCTCCAGTATTTTCAGATGGAAAAAAAGAGCGGAATTCAAGTCTTCTCTCATTCTTATTGCTAGTTAGAGCATCCATCTTCTTTGGACTGTTACGGCTGCTGAAAGGAAATACCAACTCATTGTTCGTAACATATTGGACATCAGTTACTTTGGGCGCCTCCATTTGTCCAGCTGAAACCACATCTACATACTGTTCAACACCAGAATTTGCCTTAAAAGCAGATGAAGAAGTTAAACGGCTTTCAGAATCTTTTAGCTGCACACTGCCATCCACAAAGCACGAAGAAACTTCATTGTTGTACTTGTGAGTAAAATTAACATGCTCATTCCAAGACGAAAGGACTGTAGAGTGACCAATACCTCCTGCAACCTTGAGGCTAGTTGGCACATCCTTAGTCGACTCACCAGCACTGCCACACTCCTTGCTTACAAATGTGTACATGTTATCGCTTTCAAGTGCAATTCCTGTTGAGCTAGTTTTGGGCAGGACAGTATTCACATTGGTGTCACCGCATTTGTCCTTATCACCAGATGCAGTCAGCATGCTGTAACCAGAACCTAGATTTCGTCCAGATCCTGAAACAGAATAAATTGCTTGGCCATCTACATTATCGACATTCTTGCATAAATGGCCATCAGATTCAAAATGCCGCTGGTCTCCAGTGCCACTACTTACATCTGGCTCATCATGTTTATTAACAAAATCAGACACTGATTCAATTTGTGACATATTTCTCACCCTCAAATCTAAGTTCATCCTTTGTATGTGATAAATGAACACCATCCAAAACAACAGACGATGAACCCACATTCTCCTTCGAATCAAGTAAACCACTCCCACACGCTGGTTTCCCCTGAGCCTCCTCCACGTCAAAAGAAAGGCCTGTTATATTTATCCCAATACCACCTGCTTTCCCATCCAACGTAAAAGACGGACAGCTCTCAGACTCCATTCCCTGAATATCAAAAGATTCATTACCACCAGCCTCAATTCCAGTAGTAATTCTCTTTATTACATTTGCACTACCAGGGGTTTCACTACCAGCATCAATTCCATCAGCGACCCTCTTGATCATATCTACACCACCGAGGGTTCCACAGCAGTCATTATTTTCATTATTAACAAAAACAGCTTCTGATTTGAAAGACAAACTAGGTTTTGAGGCATCCACATCCAAAATTTCATTAACTCCTCCAACTTTATCATTGGCCTCCTTGAACTCTCCATTTTGGTTACCAACAGTATGAGGTGAATAAGAATTCAAGACATGATCAGCATCTGTCCTATGAGTTTCTGCAGCAATATTACTTTCGGAACCTAATGAAGTTTTTGCCAAAGTACCCTGAGGAATAAGATCAAATGCAGTGCTAGCTCGGGATTCATCAGAACCTTTCCCTTGGTACCTAACATGTGCTCCAATGTGACCATTGTAACGATGTCTTTCAATAAATGTCTTATGGCAGAACTGACATTCATATTTTCCATCTTTAATTATTACCCCATCAGTGATGGATTCACCACCTTTTGATTTCTTTCTTCGGTGACAAGATAATTGGTGCTGGAATAAGTCATTCTGTCCTGCAAAACTCAAGTTGCACTTCTCACAATGTAAAACCACTCCTACTTGGACAGCTGTCAGATCCCCAGTATTCAATGCAACTTCAACCTGAAAGTTATTGGGTGTCGAGGCAACAGCTGATTGTAAAACTTGGCATGCAGGATTCACCTCTCTCATCTGATCAACAGCAACCAAACCTACAGTCTCCAATGCAGGAATCACCTCTCTCATCTGGTCAACAGCAGCCAGACCTACAGTCTGCATTGCCTTTATTAGCACAAAAGACCTGGGAGGGAGGGGAGGGGGAAAAAATGAATTTGGGAAAGAAGAGCCAAAACAAAAACCTACACTGTCAAAACCCATGCTATTAGCAGTCTCTGTATAGGTATTATTCTGAGCGGAGAGCACTTGATTTGCACCCTGAATGCCACGAAGCGCTAGCAAATATGAAGAAATTTCCTTGCATGACTCTAACTGCGTCCATTTGGGCTATATATCACCAATTTAGAAAAAATAAGGACAAAAATGTGAAATAAAAAAAAATTACAAAAATAATCAACACAAGGCAAATGTGACAATACAAACTATGAAGCTCTGTGTTCTGATGGCATGGCAAACATAACAATAAGATGTATGTTTCACACAAAGCAAGAGAATTCTTTTGGCCTGATGAAACAATGTCCTTCATGGGTTTTCAAGAGGCAAATTTACATGTTTATTAGATAAACTAGTTTACCGAAGTGCAATTAAATGCATCCAATACTTATCCAACTTCAAGAATAATTATAATGTCCAACTGTCCCAAATTCTCCCAACAACTGAAACTCAAATTAGAAATATGCGAAAACTAATCACTCTTTCACATCATGTAGGGTTTCGTTTGGGTATCACATTGCATGGCATTGCCTTAAAGTATTAAACCTACAATCCAAAGTCTAGTTCATTAAATGTTCTAGGATGGGTCATCACATTTAAAGAAGCAATGACACGTGAATTAAATTATTCCCGTGAGAGATGTGGACTCATACATCCCAATAAGGAATAACAGACAATTAGATAAAAGTACAATTATGTTACACTATGTTTCCGTAATTGACTTGCATGGCTGTGGGATTAATGAAACTGATATCTAGCAGATATCCCATGTCTTATCCTCTCAAAAGGGTTCCTCATTCTTGTATGCTTCAAATTTTCATCCAACCGAGCCCCCTTTTGATTTTTGCACCAATGGAATTCCTCACAACACTGTTTAAATGTCGTCAAAAATTATTGCAACTTTACCAAGTTGTGATATTTAATGAGTTATCATTTCATGGGCACTACTTACACACTTTCCAGTTGGTAATGCACAGGTAAGTTGCAACCAGTAACAACCACATAATATGGTATTTCTTCAGTATCGAGCACCTAAGAAAATAATATTTCAACCTAAATGCAATTCATTAATGTCACATAAAATAAGAGATTACTGTTTCTTATCCAAACAAAGGAAAAAAATTGTAAACTGCATGTTGTGCTCTTGATATCTTGTTTCCCCTTTTCTATAATAACAATCGAGCACTAAGATACATGAAGCCTGTAATCCAATAAAATTAACCCAAAATCATACATGGAACTACAATATCAGTAGTGCAACAGAAAACAGTATCACGCAGTAGAGCAAAAACAGCAGCATTGGCCAAAGAGACCTCATGTAACTGCAACAAATCAACAAGGTATTCCCTTACTTCTTCCCCAATAAAACTGTTTTTATCCCACCTCTTTTAACTTCCTTTCTTCCCCCTCCCTGTCAATGAGCCTAGTTATCCCACTTCCAGGTGCTTTCTTCACCTTCATCGCTGTCTACTGCTATAACAATGCAAAAGGGACATATAACAGCTAATAACATGTATAAAAAACTTTCCTTGGATGTAAAATCCAAACTAATTGACCAATATCAAAACAACAAAAAATTAACAAGCAAATAGCATAAATTTTTAAGAATAACCTTATATATCGGCGACAAAACAACCACACATGGCCATCCTTCTTCTTAACAGAAAGCAAAAGTGACCAACCGTTAGGCAATACATTCCCAAACTCGTTAGCATCCACAATCCTCCTCTTCTTCCTCCTACTTCCCCATTGCCCATCCAACCCTTTCAAGAACTCCAACAACTCCTCCTCAGTTCCCATCCCATGGGTCCTGCGGATCAACTCAGGCTCATATGGATCATGCATAGCCCCCAAGGCCACCAAATCCACCTCAACTCCATCCCTATTCACTATCTCCATATCCATATCCCTCTCCTCCTCATTCTCATAAACCACAATCTGATTATTCATGGTACTAACCAAATTGTTATTGTTACTACATTGGCTTATTTGTATAATTTGGCTCTCCACCTTGTTTTCTACCAGCATAAGAGGCACATTTTCAATCTTCCTAGGTCGGCCGCGCCTCCTTTTCTGCCCCGCAAGCCCTACATTGCTAGATTGCGGCACAAAATGGGGATCATTATCCAAATGGGGCAAAGAATCCAAATAATCTACCCTAATAGGAACTAATTCCTCTAATTCCTCATGGCTAACCTCATTTATACACACACTACTATCCAAACCAAAAAGCTTCTTCAAAAGCTCAAGAATTTGCTGATTTTCACCCTTTTCGGGGTCCGAATCGAGATATTGGTAAGGGAGATTGTTTGTTTGGCGGAGGTGAGGAGTTCTGCGGCGGAGGGAAGAAGGGGAGGATGCAGCAGCAGCTGCGTCGGAAGCAGGGGCGAGACGGAGACGGGAGTAGGTCTGTTTGCGGGAACCGGCGGATTCGTTAAAAACGGAGCGGTCGATTTTAGGGATTACGACATCGTCGCAGCGGAGGGGGTCGAAAGTCGAAGGAGAACAAAGGGAGAGTGAGTAGAGTTCTGTTTGCGAGAGGCAGCGGAGATCCACCGTTGGTAGGGAATCTACGTGGAGTGGCGGCTCAGTAGCGGTGGGGGTGACGGCGGAATCCACGGTGGCGGAAGCCATAGCGGAGTAACGGAAAAATGAGAAATGTGGGTTGTGGGGGGAAGTTTGGGGGTTTTGAGAGCAAGCAATAAATTTTTAAGGGAAAAAATATTGGCAAAAATTATTATATTATTAAGAAGACATATTTTAAAGCATCTATTATGGTTAAAACTATAGAAATAACTTTAATTATTTTATATAATTAATAAAAGACTTTAGTTATTATTTCTTAATAATGGTTAGCTAAAATATTCCTCATCCTTTCCTCCTCTCTTGTTCTTACATTAATTAAAAAAAAAAAATTCTCTCTCATCTTTCCAAATTCTGACATAAATTTAAAATTATATTTTTTTCCCGTTGATCTTGTATTGTAAATCTAGATAGTAGATTTTGACATTAAATATATTTTTCTCTATATTTACTTGTTGAAAATTTGTTCACTAATAAAAAAATTAGAGTTTGAAATTAATTTGATTATTGAGATTATTAAACAATTAATCATTAGAATTTCAAATTAAATTGATTATTGATTTTGCATAGTAGAGAAATTTAGAGTTTGAAATTAATTTGATTATTGAGATTATTAAACAATTAATCATTAGAATTTCAAATTAAATTGATTATTGCTTTTGCATAGTAGAGAAAATTAGAGTTTGAAATTAATTTGATTGTTGAGATTATTAAACAATTAATCATTAGAATTTCAAATTAAATTGATTATTGATTTTGCATATTAGAGTTTGAGGTGAAATAGACATTTCTAATTTAAACCTGTTGAAATTTGTTGAGTGATAAAGAATTAGGAATTTGACATCAAGTTGATTAAATATTTTTTTTGGATGCTCAAAGTGCTTAAGTGTTAAAGCTCAAAATTGCATAAAAGTGTTAAAATTAACTGGCTTCATTAATTAAAGCACAATTATTTAAAATTGAGCAAAATGCTAAAACATTCATTAAACCTTTTTTAAATCCAATATTTTGTTATCGAATTATTAAATTTGTCAAGAACATCATTCAACTTTATAAAATGTAGGTAACTGAGTGAGCAAAAGTGGAGTAAGCGTTGGTGATTGGTCTGGCAGTTGGATTCCATTTTTGGAATTATGATCCGACCCAATAATTTACATTATCTCATGTCCACCCCCAATTCTCTAGCATTGAGTAGAGAAACAACAATTCGAGAGTAAACCTTAGAGTGAGGGGACTGTTAGTCTGTTACCCTATGACAATGTCATGATTTTAAATTGTAAAGTATGGAAATTATATCCCACATCCAAAGTATGGGATTTCGTGAGGTTTATACGACTCTAGGCTTCCCTACTTACATCATTCGTTAGTAGGGGTGGTAAACGAGTGAGCTACTCGCGAGTAGCTCGGTCAACTACTCGACTCGAATTCGGTTTGACCGAGTTCGAGTTCGAGCTCGACCTCGAGTCGAGCTCGAGTCGAGCTCGGAATATATATACTCGAGTAGCTCGCGAGCTACTCGAGTATATGTATATTTTTTTTATTTTTAATATTTATATTTATGTTTTAGTCCCTGTAGTTTAATAAATTATAATTTAATCTATTTATAATTATGTTTTAGTCCTTAATTTATAATACATTATAATTTGACCTCATTAAATTTAAAAAAATTACAAATACATCCTATAATTTTTATAAAAAAATTAAAAAAAAAAATACTCGAGCTCGATCGAGCTACTGGCGAGCTCGATTACCCTTTGTCGAGCTCGATTATTGAAGCTCGATCGAGCTCGAGCTCGAGCTCGAGTACTGATTTTTTCAAAATCGAGCTACTCGATTAGGGGTGTACTCGAGCTCGACTCGACTCGATTACACCCCTATTCGTTAGATTTTGATGTGATTTTTTGTCTAAGGTTTGTATCAATTGGTATTAGAGCCTTCCACCATTAGTGTTATTAAAATCGAACCGGACCGACCGATATGACTAGTTAAACTGGGGATCGATCTTTTGTTCGGTTCGATTTTCCTTAAAAAAACCGAAAATACAAAAAAACGGTCAAAATCCCGATTTGACTGGCTAAACGGGTTAAAACCCGATTTGACCTGTTGGGATTTTTGTTTTCTTTGTTTCTTGTACCTTTTGGGCCTTTTAACATTGGACTTAGTTTTAAATTCGTATTTCTTTACTTCGGGCTTTAATGTTTATGTTGTCTAATTTATTTTTCAAACTAAAAATATGTGGGCCTATGTGTTTATAAATTATATGTTTTACTTTTACATATTAGATCCAATATCAATATATATATATATATATATATATGACCCTATTGCTATTTCATATGAATAAAATTAAACTTTTTTCTTAACCAACCTAAATTAAACAAATTAATAAATAATATATATGTGATTTATTATAGTTTGAATCGTTTGATGATAGAATAAATGCTCAAATAAAATAAAATTTCAACAATTTAGAAATATTTTGTATCTTTTTTTTTTATTTTAGAATTATTATGTTTGATATTAAATAATATTAATATTTAGATGAATTAACGGTATTTTATTAATTTTATGTATTTTAATTATGATTTAAGAAACATTTATATTTAGGTATAAAAATTTTCAATTATTAATATATTTATAATTTAAATTTATTTATGACGTCATCCGATTTTCTCATCTGGTCCAACAAGTTTGACCCAGTGGTCTAGTAGCTCGTTCGGTTTGCACTTCGATCCGATTTTTAAAATATTGTCCGCCACCCATTTTAGTTGCAATCTTGTGGCGCAGTTAGGAAGTCGATATTGCAGTGTTCGCCCGGTACTAAAACACTATATAGAAATCAGTTAAACAATATTCTAGTTCGAAGCCACCACGTGGGGCACCGAGGCTATGGATAGTGGGGCACCGCGTGGCACTGGTTACCACGTGACAATTCATGGGGCAATGTAATTAATGGTTCATATCATAATTATCGAACCTAATCCAACTACCAAACCAGAAATTGCTCCAATTTTGTTAATTTTGAATCTGCCAAGATACATTCATTTCTAACTTAATGCAATCTTCCTTTTGTTGAATTTTCGATTTTAGAACAATAACCCTAAACTTGTGACTATTTCTTAAAATTGAAACCTAAACTTGTGACTAACTATTTTTTTTCTTGAAGTTGAAACCTAAGCATATGACTACCTCATGAATTTGAAACATAAATTTGTGACCGACTATCTATTTATTAATTTGGAAACCTACACTTAAATCCGACTATTTATAAACCTAAACTTTGAAACCTACACTTAAATCCGGCTATTTATAAACCTAAACTTTGAAACCTAAATTTAAATCCGACTATTTATATACCTAAACTTGAGTCCTAAACTTAAATCCGACTATTTATATACCTAAACTTGAGTCCAACTATTTATAATCTCTTAACTTTGAAACCTAAACCTAACTCCAACTGTTTATAAACCTAAAGTTTTATAATCTCTTAACTTTGAAATAAACTTAAGTCCAACTATTTACAAAACCTAAACTGGAGTCCGACTATTTATAAGCACAAACCCGACCAATTATCACTAGTAACACTCATTATTTCAATTCTATTAGTCTTAGTTAAGGGCCTAAAATGGTTATTCCGGCCCATGCCCATCCAACTTCTCATAAATGTAAATGAAATATATCATTGAACTAATATTTGGGCAGGGGCCGCGCGAACGCAGGCCCCCACTAACACAAATTATGACGTAGGCTCTGTCACTTGGACAGACCTTAGGATCGGCACCCCTCCCAAGTGCAATGGAAGTTACCATCCTAGGACATAGGCCTTTTTGATCACCCATTGACCCCGTCCAGGTAAGTATGTTGTACCGTACGACAGTGTTTATCTTTTATATCCACTTGTCTCTACTTCCACTTCTCTACTTGTCGATGTGGGAACTGCCCAAATGCTTCCTCAATCTCAATCTTTCTATTTTCTTGCGTTCATTTAACTATTGCATACAAGGATTGAAGAGGATGTATGCATGCAATTGGATTAAATTTAGCTAAAAAAGTATTAAATCACAAATTGGATAAAAAATTAAGAAAATAAATGGGAAATGGTGATGAAGGAAAGCATAGATATGAAGAACAAGGATGAAAATATCAATGCGTTTTTTGAACTATATTCCATTCCATAGATTACAAAATGTCAATTCAATGACTCAATATAATATCATTACATATTTGCTCACCAGTGCAATACCACAACATGTCCTTATCAGAAAGACCAAAATCAATTCATTGCGTGCACATCCCGCAGTTTACAACTGGCTAGGGGACGGTTGGTTCGAGGCGCAATAATAGTCTGACTTAACAACAATAAAGTGGCGAGAATACATAAAGTTAATAACTTGAAATATCAAAAAAAAAAAAAGAGCAAAATCAATTGTTTCATTTTCATGCATCAATCGGCTTTAATTCTGACTATATATGTCGTTTGCCCATCAATATTCATGCTGCGTGTCTCAAATATATTGAATATTGTAATTTTCGTCTATCAAATCAGTCACTCAGACTAAGAACTGTGTCGTTATTAGCCACTCTTTCTTTCCACGACGACGATGCTGCTATATATGTATGCAGGCATAATCTTACATGCATACATGCATAATCTTACATGCATACATGCATAATCTTACACTGAGTTGTACATTTATTGTCACTGCAGAAGCCCTGGAAAGATAGTCCAACTTACCTAGGAATGGTCATCTTAAAACCGTTTTTTTTAAACACCAACATCTCCCAAGTTTGGAATTCTAAATTTGAAAATAGAAATCCTAACTCACAAGCTAGATCTAATGGTCATCTTGAAAACCCGTTCTCCGTGATAACTATATATATATATATATATATACTTATGTAATTAACAGTTTTACATATTTTGATTTAGCCTCATTGAATGACACCCATTTGAAAACAAATATTCCTGATTAATTTCCACAAGTTTTGAGCCATTCAAGAAAATATATTCTCTATATTTGGATAATTAACCACAAATCTACATATACTTCTCATTTCCAGGAATTAAGAGCCTATTGATGTTGATTGCGTAACACCCCTTGTGTTCATTACTTCACATGAATTCCATGTATATTATTCCGGAAGATTGCAAAGTTTGAATATCTTAAAATATATGCATAGGTTGGATTTCTTGTAAATGGAAAAACAGGAAGATGCAAAATTATCATTAAACATAAGAGTTTGGCTACTAGTGTCACTTTTTGTCACCAACTGCTATAAATAAACTACTAAAATTATTAGTGTTCTTAACTTGTAGACGTACGTTGAAACAAAACTTATACTTATCTCGGCCTATTCATTTACCCAAAAAGAATTCAATCATTCTCAATATATATATACATCAATAATAATGGAATGATGGCTTCAGCTATACCACACATTATATTGAAAGGTTTCTTTTCATCAAATGGTGATTATGACACTGAAAGACACCCTCATTTGACTCATCATATCTGCATAATCTAGGATCAAAACTACGTCAATCCTTAAAAAAATTTTGTTAGATCGATGGGCTTAAAATTGAAAGACATTATAATTTATATGAATTTTGCATACATACTACTTGAATTTTCTGGTGGTGTTTGATTGGAAGAGGACGCCCCAGCTGTCCCTTTAGAGTTGTACTTGTACGGCCACCGAATAGTTTGCACGTACCCCTTGAATCTTGAAAGGTTTAATGGCTTCTCAACTTCGACAAAGGCTGCCATTTTGCCAACCAAATTTGCTTAGGTTAACATTTGCATCGCAGTCTTTAATGATTGTACACCGTTGGATTCTTTTTATAGTACGGAACTGAACTGCTGTAGATGAAACGGTTGTACGTAAATCGTCGCTAAAACATGATAAACTCCAACCGCCAACTAACGGCCACCCACCCGTCCCAAGGTGGCTGATGATGTTGAAATTTGAAATGCCTATCCATTTCATTGATTAAAAATTTCATACATCCTGAATAATGACACAAGACAAGACAGCCCATGTGTATGTGTGTGTCATTATTTGGTAAATGTATGAAGTTTGTGACATTCATGATTACGTTTGGGATTCTTTTTGTTTCCTTCTTTTCCCTTTTGGGGAAAGAGAGCCTCAATTGTTTTGGGGCGGTGGGAAATGGTAAACTTTGCTTCTTAACCCTCCTATGTTTTCATGCCCACCATTTTTGTTGTTTTTTCTTTGCTATACGTGCATTGTTTTCAAAGGTATAACGATGACAACAAGAGGACAATTAAAACTTTAACTACAGGGCTCTAACGTTGTTCTTTGTTTTTTGGAATGTTATGCATTCATTGTAGGGAACCCGGAATTATTAAGGGTCACGTCAACATTTTCTAATGTTGCAACAATAAGGTAAACCCCAATTATCATTCTCAGGTTGAATTGTTGCTGTGTATAAAGTTGTTGACAACTCTTTCCTCCCCCCATTGGGTTTTCCTTTCTTCATCTCCTTTTCATGCCTCTTTTTCATGCTGTTAAAGGCAGTATCCTACTTGTGAAACATAAATTACAGCTTAAATTTTCTTGAAGTTCAATCAAATTTGCACAATGATTATCTAAATCAAATTTCAAATTATACTCGTTTATACGATTTTTAATGTTATCTTTGTTGTTCGTAACTTTTCTATTTTTTTTTTACGATAGAATCAGTTACTTATTAGACTGACGGACGGTTTATAACTAGCCGGAGTGTAGTAAATACAATCAACTCATACAAATCACTTTCTAACAAGGTTGAAGAAGTTGTATTCCCTATTCACTGCTAAAAGGAACCAAAGATTACAGAGTAAGTTAAGTATCCCAACATGAGTACGACGTTGAAACCCATTAATTACCTGAACAACAATGAAGATTCCATCATAATGATGTATTTCATTTCAATTTTTAAAAGTCACGATAGAATGTCAAATTCAAAACGCTACCCAGCCGATTCTTTTTTTAATGACAATCATTCAAAAAGATGTCATTCAAAACCAATTATTACAATTTTCCTATCACAAACAAACAAAAAGATTGTAGTAATTATAGTCACTCATCACTTTTTTTTATGTTCTTTCCTTAGACCGCGTTCAATGCGTGTATGCCGTCTTCTAGCCAAAATTCTAGTCTTTTTACATCTTAACTACCCCATTCATTGTTTTTTTTTGAAGTAACTGAGGAGAGGACAATCCTAGTCGTAGTCTAATTAAGTGAGGGTGGATCAGTGGATGTGAATCCTATATTTTCTGTGTTTTCACGCATAATAACATCCGCTGATATTAATGTACTTCTCAAATTAGTTCCATACCCTTTCTAGTTTCTACGAGTTTTTCCCTACAAAACTAGCTCATTCAATCTCCAAAGCTTCGGTCTTGAGGTCTAAAAAACTGGCGAACTTTTTCTTCAACTGGTAAACTCAACAAATTTTTATGACCCTTTATTTTATTTGTTCTCAATTCATCTTTTTTTTAGCGTTTCCGTTAGTGTATGGAATTTATGTTCATATACTATAACTTCATTATTAAGGATCTGTGTTGCTTCATCTAAGATTGCTCTTTTACAAGTTTCCTATCACTGTTGGTCAGATATAGTCTATGTACTTTTTCATTAGAGATATGTAAAGTTTTGAACTTTTCCTTGATGGGGTTTTGGAAGTTTTCTTGATATGGGTTGTTTATTTCTGTGAATTTTACATATGCAGGATTAGTGGTTGTGAAGCTTCTTGTGAGAAGCTGCAGGGTTTATCACTCTGGCCTACCCTCAATTGAAATTCTGTGGCTCCTTTGAATGGGATAGGGCTGAAGCAAGAAAGGCAGGGCTTGAATCTTCACTCCTTGGATATATTTGTTTGTCTTTGGATTCAACAGATTGGACGCTATCCTTGCTTTGGCAGCTGCCTATTGATTATGGCTAATATAAACCAATATGGATTTTGAATTTCAAGAATTAATCTTGATTGAGTCTGATTAAAGGCTTGTTTTATTTCACGATGTAAGATTTTGTCTTGGGTTAATTTTAAAGCAGTGGTAGAAGGATTAGTGGAAAGGGTAGAGCTTTCTTTTGGATGTTCGTCAAATTCCGAAGGGAACTCATTGTGGAGAATGGCAAATTGCAGTTTCTTTTGTGGGCTTGTTGGGAGCACTAAGAAAGTTAAGGTGAGAAGCATTAACTGTGTATAGAGATAGGCTAACTACAGCTCCTTGTTGGGTTTTTTATTGTTTGATTTTGTTTGAACATGTGTTGTTTATCTTCTTCAGTTTTTCACCCTCCCTTTTAGCTAATATTTTTTCATATCTTGTTATGATATATGTCCTCCAGGGAAAAAAGAAATCCTCTGAAACTGCTGATAAAGGCAAGGTACTTAAAACTTTATATGCTAAACTCGAGGCACCCTCAAAAACTTCCGAGAAAGATGAGCTGAAAACAACTTCTTTTAGCGTTCCTGTGCCTTTTTCCATTCCTGGACCTTCGAGGTGTAAGGTCAAGGTAATGAATCACGAGAGCCCTGTTGAGATAGAAGTTGAAGAGGTAACTTATGAGGGGGAAGATGAGCGTGATGAAAGTTTGTCAATGAAGAGGGATAACTCTGATTTTGATCTTCAAGCTCATGCTGGTTATTCAAATGAAGAAAATGTTGGACCAGTTGGCAAAGGTATTATGAATTTTTGCAACACATACAAAGCTGATTTGAGTGAGCAGTGTGAGAGGATCACTGAAAAAGACATAGGGGAGGTGGTGGATACCGCAAAAAGTGGACACCTAAGTGATCCAGGAATTGGCAAAGCTAGATTTTGGGCTTCCCCAAAGCTTTTGCGCTCCTGCTCTGATTTGGGAACGAGGGATATGCTTGAGAAGGTGGCTGGGCAGTTGCCTGCTACAAAGTCCCAGTCTTTTGAAGAATTGCAAAAATTAGCTGAGAAGTTCAATCAAGAAGTTCTTCCTGTTAATCCTGGAAGTCCACTTTCTGTGAGGACCCATTATAGTGCTGATAAAGTGATATTGAAGAAGCATTCATCAAGTCAAATACTACCCTCTAGAAGTCGAAAATTGTGGTGGAAACTGTTTCTCTGGAGCCATAGGAACCTACATACAGTAGGGGAGTTGAAACCACTCCCAGTCCTGATAAAGCCTGCTCTCAACCAGCAAGGAGGGTACTCTTCAGACACTCTTGAACCAAGGGGAGCTCTACAGTTGAGCGTCGTTGGATCACCTAATTCATTTTCTGAAGAGTGTTTAAAACACAGCAACTGTGACAATGACAATCAGAGTTGGGATGGCTTTCATGGAACCTCAGGTTGGTGGCCCCAGAATCAATGGGTTGCTTTTCCTGGGGAGTCTTCCACAATGTCAAGAGTTGATGAATTGCCACAGAATCAATGGGCTAATTTCCCTGGGGAGCCTTCGACGATGTCAAGAGTTGAGGAGTGGGTGAAAGGACTTTCAATGCAACCTCCATTACTGGAGGAGAAAGATGATCAAACTGATAATAGCATGAACCTCGTAGCCTCTCCAGAAGCTGGTAGCTCGCCAATAAGAAGCTCATCTCACTTCATTCAGCATCCAACCCTGAATGTTCCGGAGGAGATTTCTCATGCCAACAGTGTCATACAATCTCTCAATTCTTCTTCAACAGTTGCTCATATTGTGGGGATTGGGCTCAGAGTTGTTCCCCACCTTTCCAGCTTCTCCAGTCTTCGATCCGTTAACTTATCTGGCAACTTCATTGGTATGCGTTCAAGTTCATATAAAAACATCCTCTTTTTCTTGCTCTAGTAGTTACCTATTCAGATCTTGCTTATGAGGTAAAGAGCTGAAGTAAGAACTGCGTTACGAACAGAACAGACAGTATAATGCACTCCAACTTTGCTTTCAATTTGCAGTTCATGTAACTCCAGGATTACTGCCAAAGGGTCTCCATACTCTCAACTTATCCAAGAACAAGATCAGCGCAATTGAGGGTCTTAGAGAATTAACTCGATTGCGGATACTTGATTTGAGTTACAATCGAATCACGCGAATTGGGCAAGGCAAGTACCCATTTTTTGTTTCAGAGTAACCTAACCTCCTTGTGTTTTTTTTTATATAAAAAAAAAACTAACCAAAAGAAGATGATGACAGCTTTTGCTCAATTAATTTTTAACGTTATTTATGACGAACTTTGGTTTGTAATGGCATCAGGTTTGTCAAGTTGTACACTCATCAAGGAACTCTATCTTGTTGGAAACAAGATAAGTGATGCGGAGGGACTTCATAGGCTCTTGAAACTGACAGTTCTGGACTTGAGCTTCAACAAGATAACTACAACTAAAGCACTTGGCCAGCTTGTGGCAAATTATAACTCCCTACTTGCTTTGAATCTACTGGGGAATCCAATTCAGAGCAATGTTGGTGATGATCAGTTGCGGAAGACTGTCTGTAGCATTCTACCGAATCTAGCTTTTCTTAACAAGCAGCCTGCCAATCCTCAAAAAGGACGAGAGGTAGGCAAAGAAGCCATTGCTAAGGTTGCACTTGGCAGCAGCAGTTGGAGCACTCATAGGAGAGCAGCAAGGAAAGCAACCCAAGGGGGTTCATCATCCTCTGGTGTGCACAGGAGCAGTGCAAGTGCTGCTCATAAAAGCAGACACAAGTCAAAAAGCCGTGTTCAGTATCAGCATTCTTCCACCAAGGCCAAGTGACTCCTGCATCTTCATCCCGTTGGACTATTTTCTTGGTTTACCATAAATATGCCTTCTTCCACAATGGTCCAGTTGAAATTTGTGGTTTCTTTTCCATTGTCTTTCAAGTTGGATGGTTTTTGAACTTACCATCCTGTTTTTTTGCTCATGTATTTTGGATTGAGTTAGTTTATGGTGACCGAGCATTTTCGATGTGTTTTCTTTGTTAGCTCAAATTGATTCCAATAGTCTTTGCACCTTAGCTTTATTCAGCATCATTACTTCCAAGTTCATCAAATATCATTGAGCTAAAAGATTCAAAAGTATGTAATACAGAAGGTGAATTATTATACAAAAACTTGCAATTAAGCAAGCATAAATAACCTACAAACTGCAATAGTGTTTAAATGAAAGTTGTCAGTCTGTAAGTTCGCAGATGTCCTTGACATATAAGATGGCTGGATAAGGTGTGATTTTACAGTTCACTATAATGCACAAACAGATTTTTAAGAATTTTTTTTTTTCTCTTGGCATAAAACACTCTCTATCAACTTAAGCATAAACAGCAATATCGAACCAGATCCCTTCCCCTGTGCAATTCTCAACAAATACAACGGAAGCAACCGAAAAAGTTCCCAACTTTTGATTCCATACCAGCTTAGGAGTCTACATAGAAATTGGATCCTCTCAATGCCTACTTTCTTTCTCCTTCTGTGACAGTTCGTACTGTTGGTATCGTATCATCTCCATTCATCAAGGCGAACCAGTCCAAATCTGCTTGATAGTGTACAACTTGCTATTGCAAAACGTAACGTTTTGAGGGAACTTTTATTTCCATAGCACCTTAGAAGTCCATACAGAAACTGGAACCTCTCAATGCCTACTTTCTTTCTCTGGGCATAATTCCTACTGTTTGTATCGTATTCATCTCCATCAAGAAGTCAGACCAGTTCAAATCTCAGCTCGATAGTGTATAACTTGCTCTTGCCAAACATAACCTTTTGAATCCTCAATCACAAATTCATTTCTCACTGCCACCATTGCTTGATTCCAATGCTTCCATATCTGCATATCTGCACAACTTTTCATTGAAAACTATCTGGATATCCTTATCAATCAAAACACCATCCTCCCCATAAGCATCCTTTAAGAAAACGCACCAATTCATCTCTGTACCAGCCAAATAAAACGTCCTAGGTTGCTTCAGAAGCATCTGATAAGTATGTTTAGTGAGACTAAACTCCTCCTTAAACTCCACAATGTTATGTATATAAGCCCTCTTCTCCAATGTCAAGCTCAAGAACTCATGAATTAGTCCAACCCTATACTTCTCAGCCTCTAAAGTCCACAAATCAAACTTACTCCCATCCGAATAAGGAGAAACCAATGGCAAAGTATTCAACATATTCAACTTCCTCTCATCATCCTCATCCAATTCCAATGCCTTGCCATGCTTCACCCCAAATTTAAATGCCCTTTTCACCTTATACTCATCAACCATGAACTCCTTTTCCAAAGCACTCACCGCCAGTGAAGGATCCCAATTCACAAGCTCAAGGATCCTTTTTCCATCCTCCTCAAAAACCACTTTAAAATACTGAGGAAACATCCCAACCCAATCTCTAAAATCCTCCCTAATTCCAAACATTAGCCTATTATGATAAATTTTACTTAAAGGGATCCTTTTATTCACTGACATCATCAACAATTTCCTAACAACAGTCACTCTATGCATTTCCATTTCATCCATGTTTTTGCGCTCTTCAAGAATCAATCTTTCCATGAAATCAGTGAAACCCAGCCACATTTTATTATCAGTATGTCGATAAACTTCAAAGATTAAAGGATGGCGTTGGATGAACTTGAAGACTTTGCGACCGCGGGGGAATCCCAGTTGCTGGTACAATTTTCCGGCCTGGTCGAGGAGGAGGACTTGCTGGGGCTGTTTGGAGAGGAAATCTTTGGTCTTGATTAAGAATCTGAAGTGGGCATCGCGGTGGAGGATGTTTTCAAGGTGAGGGATGAGGTTGGGTTGTGTTTGGACGAGTTTGGTTCGCGGGCTTTCTTTTTTCTTGCGTTTTTTCTTGAATTTTTTGGGGGTTTTCGTGACGAGAAATGAAGTGGAGAAATGGGAGGTGAAGAGGGAGGAGAATACGAGGGGTTTAGGGTAGGGTTCGTAGGGTTTTGGGAGGGTTTTGGTGACGGTGTAAAAGAGGCGTTGCCATGGAGTCATTGGTGGCGGGATGTGGCGGTTTTAGGATATCGGCGGTGAAATCAAAGGGCGTTTTAAATCCTGGAAAACGGGTGGGTTGAAAAAGGTTTGGATCCATTGTAATATGTTGTGGAAAAGGGAGAAAAATATTTTAAAATTCGGGTATTGAATCTATTCTAGTTAGGAGTCTTTATTAGTTTGGTCTTCGATTTCATCGGTTTGTATTCAATTGGTTTGATTTGAATATTTTATTGTATTACAATTCGAAAATCGAACCAAATTTGTTTAAATTCGTTGAATTCGATTAAATCGAAAAAACTTTTATTCAATATATTTTATAAAGTATTAAAGATTTTAATTTGGGTAAAAAAAATTGTTTAAATTTGTTGAATCCAAATAAATCTAAAAAAATTTTATTCAATATATTTTATAAAGTATTAAAGATTTTAAAAATAAATTGAAAAAAATTTATTCAATATGTTTTATAAAGTATTAAAGATTTTAATTTGGGTAAAAAAAATTGTTTAAATTTGTTGAATCCAAATAAATCTAAAAAACTTTTATTCAATATATTTTATAAAGTATTAAAGATTTTAAAAATAAATTGAAAAAAATTTATTCAATATGTTTTATAAAGTATTAAAGATTTTAATTTGGGTAAAAAAAATTGTTTAAATTTGTTGAATCCAAATAAATCTAAAAAACTTTTATTCAATATATTTTATAAAGTATTAAAGATTTTAAAAATAAATTGAAAAAATATCCGACCTGCCGGATTCGAACCAGCGACCTAAGGATTGCTATCAAACAACTACAGTCCTCCGCTCTACCAACTGAGCTAAGGTCGGTTTTGTTTTAATTTATCTACTAAATATTTCATAGTTATTAATGGTTAAGAAAAAGGGTAGAATAGAGTAATATATTGGGACAAATCTTCCTAACTTGGGACGTGACATGACCTGAAAAAGAGCAGCAAGAAGATAAAACAAGGAATACTAGTTTTTGTACTTTGTTTAATTTGTTGTGAAATATTTTGCTAGATATTTGCATTTCACTAAATGAAACATTACAAAAAAAATAATAAAAAAAAGAAAAAGGAAATTAATCACATATGAAAAATGTTTAACTAACTGGAATAGGAACAAAAGATTTTCAAAATAGGCTTCCATTGCTCCAAGTTCCAAACTCAAATTTACATAAACTATTACATTAAAGTCATCTGAATGAATCAATTAACAAAGGTAAAAGGAGGGGATAAACTATTTAAGAATTGGAATGAATTGAAAGGAATTTCTAGTCATATTGCATGGCTAAGAATACTATACATGACCCAAAAAAAAAAAAAAAAAAAAAAAAAACGACTTATGATTATTCTGCAATATCTTCACCATATAATTTTATCATGGTGTTGTTGTATGGTTGAAATGAGACATCACAAAGAAAACTCTTTGTTTTGAGTATAATCCCTATACTTCTTTGAATAATGCTGTGCCTCTCTGTGTAATTACATGATCCTATTTATGCCTTACGGCTCCATAGGACTTTTTGTTGGACCTTTGGTTCCTCCTAAGCAAGAACAATTTGTTTTCCTGCTTTCTAATCAAAACTTTGAATTCCACCCTTTTTGTGGAACTTAATGATGTGATTCATCCTTTACATATATGATAGCCTCTATCAGCTTGAGCAAGCTTCTTCCTGCATATCCAAAATTAGATGGCTTGCCTCTTTGCTAAAGGTTTCTGGCAGATTAAGAGCCTTTCGTCGCTATTGTTTTCGATCTCGACTACTCGGGCATCCCATCTCAAACGGGATGTGAGAGTTCTGGCAGACTCGATAAGAGGAGCAACATCTCGTAGTATTACCCACCCCTGTGATCACAGCCTTCTAGGTTAGCACATCTGAGGAAGAAAAAACGAAAATGGAAAAAGCATATGGATACATTCCACTTCCTATTTGCGTATGCTTACAAAGCAGAGAGACTAGTTATAAGAGTCCTTGTAGATGAAACTAATGCCTATGAAGCATGCTAGAAATATTTACATAAATTCCTAGATCAACAAGTCAACTGGAGTTTCACTACCTCAGTATAATGTATGTAGACTCTAGGAAATAAATAGAGAGATACCTCCGGACGAAGTATACGATCGATCTCTGTGAATACATCTATCATTTCACATCTTTCTTTCTCACCAAATTCAAGTGACAAAAGTCCTTCTCCATGCACCAGGTCATAAGTTCTTGGATATGTTGGAAATGCTTCACACCTTCAGGAAATAAGAACTTATATTTAGATGGAAATAAGAGAATTTAGGAAGAAACTTGACACAGAATTTGAAGTCTTTTAGTCAAGGAGAGAGAACCCATGGTTTATACTGTCATTGTCTGATCTAGCATACACAGTATTTTAATAAGCCAGTAATCTCAATTTCCTTCTATTTCCGAAGGATTGAGATGCCATCAGCTTAGATTTGTGCATGTTTGAAGAGTTTCATCTTTCCACAGATCTGACTTAGAAATGTCCCAACTCAACCACAACTTAGTGTTTGACGCATATCATTCATGGTAGCATAAAATTTGTATTTATTATCCATCTTGTTTGTAGAATCAACATGTCAAAAAGAAATAATTCATGCGCAGAAAGATGATTCTGAAATTACCAGTCATGTAAAACACCAACAAGTCCCCTGTCCAGAATTAAAGGAAGGTGATTGTTCCCAGTTATTGGAATAACGTTCATGACCCAAGCCGATTTCCTGGCTTCTAGTAATGCCGTGTTGAATCCACCAAAGCGTGCATTCATGTCTAACACATTCCTGACCATGTTAAAAGGAGGAGAAGGATCTTCGTCGCCGGGTCTCTTTGGATGATCAGAAAATATTAAAGGTGAGAGCAAAGACCAATAATTTTGAACTGCTGAGTTCCAGTTTACAGTATCCTCAGCGAAATCATCTGAATTCAAACCTGATACACCAAAAACAACAGATTATCATGAAAAACTTTACAAGAAGGTTACAAGAACAAGGTACAAAGATCTAAACATTTTTTAAATGCTGTGACATGTAAACCTTGAGTATTTTCACACTCTGTTCTTTATCTTAATGGCGGCTTCATTGATGGCTCAACTAAGAAGTTCTCTCAATGAAAACAGACTCTTACCATGAATTGCAAGTTCTTTCGAGTTTAATCTAACTCTTGCTGGCCACTTTGGCCTTCCTTGAATGGAAATCCATCGCTGACTTTGAGTTCCTCCAATACATCCCTGAAGTGGTCGATAGTAGGGGGATTCAACATCATGGGCCCTACTGCACATAGGAGGACCAGAACCAGATTTCCTGAAAATAATAACAGATAAATCACCACATACATCAGTGAGTAAGACCTACACATGCACGTACACCAACTAGTACATTTTTTTTTTGTTTGAACAACACTTAGTGGAGGAAAACAAAAAAGCAAAACAAAACAAAACGGAAACAAAATTTGTGTAGGTGCACACTCCAGAGTTGTGATACCTAGCAGAATAGCATTTTTTTTTACTGGTCTTTTTCCACACGACCGTGTCAACTTGCTGCGACATCATCTCCCAACAAAGATTTTTTGCAAAACCATGCACAAAGTTCCATTCTTTCTGGTTCTCTTTTTTGCGAAGGTATTGTTGAGAACTTGTCAGTTGCGAAGTCCAGACAAAATATCCACCAGGCCTTAGTACCCTATCAACTTCAATTAAAAGAATACCATCTGTACCACACAACAAGAAGCATCTGATGTTAAGTAAAAAATTTTGAGTAAACATAATAGCTTTACAGAATGTAAAAAACTATTTGCTATTGGAATCTTTAAGAAACTGAATTAAGGAATGGAGGATTTCAGAAGGGCAAAAGGCACATGACTTAATCAATGAACTCGTTTTAGTTCATCATGATGCACAGCTTAGTAAATAACAAAATCTTGTAAGTCTCCTGTTTTAGTGGAATTTGATCAGCAATAATCCAAAGGATGCTGAACATCTACTGAATGCTATGCTTTTTCAATCCAAAAGTTATTAATGAATTTACCAGAGAAATATACAGAACCAAAACTGATTATTCTTGCTTTAAAACACAAAATATGAGGATTCCTCTAACATTACTCGACAATTGAAATGCCTTGTGCCTAAAAATTGATCTCAAATAGAACCACTACTCTAATAATAGTCATTCTCATCTCCCAAGGTTTTATTCTACGGCTAATCAGGACAAATTTCTCTACTACATTTTGAGGGGGGAGTGTTTCAAAAGGACCTGTTTGAAGAGTAAAGCCTGACCTTGAAGGATTTGTTCTCTACAGTCTTAAGTGTATCTGGAAAAGTGCTTTTCCAAAAGTTTTTCTACCAAGAACCCCACTTTATTACTTCCTCTATTGCAGTAATCCACCATTTGACTACACTGGAATTCTTTCTTACCATAAACTGCTTACAAATCTGCAACATATTTCTCATAAAGGGCCATTTGGGCACAGAAGCGTACCTTTCTGATCCCAGTCAATGCCACAGCCCGCACAATGTATCATGTCGAACGACAGAGATGGATATGGCAACTGTTTTGAAGAAAATGAACTAATCATTGCAGGTAGACCTCTTTCCAGAGTTAGTTGAACTTGACTTCCAGAAGCCTCATAGTTTGCAATACACATGGTCAACAACTCATTTGAAAAGAGATGTGCCCCAAGGTTACCGTAGCCACAACCTATGTCCAATAAAGTTCGAACCTGAAAATGTGGTATAGTTATCAATGTCAAATGTTTATTAAACCAAGAATGGAAGAAAAAGGCTTAATAAAACCAAACTTTAGGACCTCAGAGGCAGGAGTGGTTTATACGGGTTACATTCAAGTAAGTCAAATTCAAAATAAACCAATATGTTTTCACATAACCTGTACTAAAAAAACTCCCGGATGTTGAACAAAGTAACACAGAAATTGGAAACAAGAAAGCTAACATCTGATGTCAATGAAAACCAATAAATGCGACATATATGTAACAATAATTTGGTAACCGAAATATAATGGAGTACTTCACTTTTGTTTCAGGGGAGTATGCTAACAAACTGATGAATAACTTGTGCTGATATAAATTTCAGGAGTCAGAAAATTCAACTGGTTCATTGCAGGCCGCGAAAAATTTCGGATGGGCTCACCAAACAGTAATTTGGAAACTGGAGTTCAGTCAGGAAATGTGCCATAAACAGGCAGAGTTCAGGAAAGGAGTATGACAATGTCTGCCAGATAAAAGCAAGACGAGCTAAACTAATGAAGGTGGCATTTTAAATGTTACAAGATCGTTCATGGAAGTTTTAAGATGAATAAATCACAAAACTATTTGTTCAAGTAAATTAAGTAAAGGCAATGTTCAAAAAATAAAAGAGAAGAAACATTATGACAAGGAAATCAGACTTGATGAAGGTATTTACTCCACTAAGCACCAGTCACTTACTCCCGCCTGAATAAAGTTGGATTCATTCCTAAGTCCAATCATTTCCGCAATTTGATGTGCATAATCCTCCATGTCATCATACCCAGGAGATGCTGAACGAAATGATATTTGATCTTCATCGTACATCATCATCCTGAAGCCATATAATACAAAAGGAAAAAAAAAAAAACTAAATCTAGGGATTGTTAACGTACACAAATCAGTCATTTAACTCAATGAAAAGACCGGCATTTTAAGGCACCTTTTCGTCAAGCTTCCTGAGGATATAACCTCCTGTGCAGTAATATTTATGTTTGCCACCCAGATGAGGTCTCTTCCCCAAGGCCACCGAAGAGGGATCTTGTAATTGACAGGCGGAGGAACCAAACAACTTTGCCTTGAACCTGGTCCACAATGCCGGTCATATTCTTGGCCATCAGATATTCCCAAAACAAGATTTTCCGACACATTGAAACAAGGAACATAATTCTCAGACTCTGGAGAACAGTACTCCAATTCTTTCGATCTTGTGGAACCAAGAGACAGCTTCCCTACATCCACCAAGTCAGAAACTAGTTCTTGCTGAACGCGCCGGTATCCACGAAATATCTGACCTCTAGAAGAGGATGTTATTGCTAATGTCCACCAAAAGGATCCACTAAGAGCAAGAATTACAATAACTACTAAGGTCAACCTCAGCAAAAACAAAGTGAACTTATGCCTATTTCTTAGTGTTCCATGGCTAAAAGGGTCCGAAACAAATCCATTCTCAATCAAACCATGCTTAGAAGATGAATTATCAGAGAAAAGAAACCGGAAAGGCTGTCTAATAGATAGATAGCTAGGATCAGCCTGTGTATTTTTCCGATCAACATCTTCCTTCTCTGCTTTATCTTTCATCTGAGAATCATCCCAGAGATCATGACTGTTCCCTGGAAAACGTGTCCCACCTGACATACCTCGATGGAGTGGCCTTGACATCGTCCAACCTGAAAATCCCAACAACCAAATTCTACTAAATAAAGTAAAAATCTTTTTCTATAAAAATTATCTAATTTTGCAAGAGAGCATGACTAGACAAGATCCACTCCCATATTTCAAATTAGATCCCACTAACTCCCAGAATAAAGATGCCAAAAAACTGAAACTTTCTGAGTAAATTAATACTAATATAAAGCTGAAAAAAGATGGAGTGCGCAATTGTAATGTCCAATAACAGAAGAGAAATCAAACAGATAATTTGCCAGTATAATAAAATCACAGTACATTAGCATAAACGAGATCTTGCCTTCCCAAACAAGTAAGAACGATAAAGAGGTTCAGTTATAGAGTGAATTCAACTCACTGAATTCACTGAAAAGCAATTAGAAGAACCCCAGAAATTCAATTCACTAAAAATCCTTTCGCACTCGCGAAAAATGCAATCTTTTTGGCAGACCAAGCAAATCCCAGTTCAGGAAAAGATACATAAATGCAGAAAAATCGAGTCTTGGAGTACCTTTATGTGTGCAAAGTCAGAGAAAATGAGTGAATGAATTTCTTCAATTCGAGGTTTTTTTACCCCCTTAATTTCTTGAATTGCCTCAACCGAAGATTTTGTCTTTTTCTCCTTGCTTACCTCAACCCACATGAAACTTCCATCTGCCCCTCTCCTCCTTCTCACTCTCTCTCTCTCACACACACACACACACTTAAGCTTTCAAGTCCCTTTTAATCTGTCTCTACATCTGGAAGTATGAATGTCTGTATTTGTCCCTCTCTGGAAGGTTGTCTCTGTCCAAGTTTGGCTAACGCGGGTTGGGATTTTTCAGAGAGATGGGAACTTGGGAAGGGAATAGTGTGTAGATTTGTAGCATGGATGATGGATCCCAATCACAGTGTCACAAGTCACAGCCTCACAGGTCACAACTCACAATACTATAGCTAAAGCTAAAGATAGCTCGTGAAGCCACAGAATTACTAACACCATTAATAATGGTGAAAAATGTTTGTTACCATTACAGGCTTACAGCTACAACTTCAAGTCTTCAACTATAGCATGACATTTGATGAGATTGATTCACGTATATCCTGTTTAAGCATTATTTAAAACAATAACAAAATTGTGCCCCACATTATTATTATTTAATTATTCAAAAAAAAAATTGTTGTCCCCACTCCATTTTTTCTCAAGCTTCTTAATTTTGTGATTTTTTTTTTTTTGCAAATTTGAAGTTTTCATCTATTAATTTTTAGTTCAGATTGTCAGATGGTACAATTATTAAAAAAAAAATCAAACCAATTAACATAAATAATTAAATGAAAAATGAATTATATGCCCGACTTCAATCGCATAAAAACTTATGTGAAACTCGTTCATATATAAAATGTGATTCATATATAAAAGAAACAATTAATAGTAGTTGAAATAATAATTCTAATTTTATGCGTTTTTTATTATGTGTTGAAATCGATATTGACTCTCGTTTCGAACCCGTAAAAGACTAGTTGTCCATCAATTGACATAATTAGGAAAAGGGGTATATGTATTATGTGCATCCTTCAATATAACAAGTGTATATTTTTCATGAAAAAAAATAGATGAAATTATATTAAAAGAAAACTAGTTAGTGCATATTTTTATTGTTGACAAAATTGAATCGCTTTAAATGTATAAAATTAAAAAAAAAAATATAGAGGACATTTTTTTGCAAATTTTCCTAAAAAGTATGCAAGAATGTATAATAACAATCTTTACTATAAATACTTCGATCCCTATTCTGGTATAATTAGTCCCGAGTGAACCCAAAAAAAAAAAAAAAAGAATACGGTCATTGGAGAGTAGATCGAGGAGAATTAATCACGCAATAAATTAATTACGATTCACTAAGTAAGATTAGTAAAATAGGATTAATTGTTGAAATCCATGTGAAATGATACTATTTGACTTGTTGGATCATTGGCAGCAAAATTACATTTGGATTTACGATTTACCGTTGTTGTGTTTTACGTAGATCTGTTCGACAGTCTGAGGAAATATGTATATGGGGAGGGACTATGGAGACATTGGAAGCTAGGATTGACTTTTTTTTTTTTTTAATCCTTTGGGGGTGAGAATATATATTTTCTTTAATGGAAAACAATAAAATGTTTTAATTATTTCACAAACCAGCGCCCGGATTTACCGCTTCAATTAAAATCACAAATATGTGGAGTGCAAACTGCAAACAATGTTTGGTATGGGTTTTTGTTTGCAAATTTGGACTGTTTTAATTTTTGATTGTAGATTTCGCATAAGTTTAGAGATCAGATCCTCTTTCTAATATTTATTAAGATAGAATAAGACAAAATTTTGGACAAACAAAATTAAGATAGAATAAGACAAACAAAATTTTAGACAAAAGATACCGTGTCAAAAATTTAAGACTCCAAAACTCTCTTTTCCTAACTAAACTATGCAAATTTGGAAATATAAGTGAAAAAGCAATTGAGAGTTCAATGATTATGCTACAATGGAGTACTACTAGTTTAAAGCTTCTTTCCCGATTTGTAGTAATTGGAAATGGAAATTCATCCCAGAAAGAAACTGCAAGAAATGCTTATTTTGTTTCATGGGATACTGAAAATGCGCGCTAACTAAAGTTTCCTTTTTCAGCCAAGGATTTGGAAAAAAAACTTAGGCAAAATTAACCATCCATCCTATGTTAACTCGGGACTTGAAGATTAAGATTTTACAGATTCACATGTTGGCATGGCATGCCTCGTTTGTATCCTTGTATTTCTAGGTAAGAATAGATAATTCACCAAAGAAAGGTCAAGCGATCAGTCTACACCTTCCATGAATAAATCCATATATATATATATATATATATATATTGCCAGCAGACAAAAAAACTTTTCCCCAATGAATAAAAAAAATGTTGCCCTGTGTGTATGAAAATGTACCACCATCACCATGGTTTCCATGCATCGATCATGCATGAAATTCTCCACTCCACCACTCTACCCTTTTTGGAGGATGCGGTTGTATGCGCTATTGCGTGTTGTCTCGTTGTCTCTTTGTCTTCTTCTTTTTTTCCCGCTTTTTTTGTATATGGGATTGGGATGGACTCGAATACACACAGTCACACACTCACTCAATCCTGCAAACCCTACGGACTGGTGACCTGATGTCTCCTTGTCAATCTCTCAATTGCAAATTAATTAATTGGCTTATTTGTTTCGTTATTGTTTGATGATGAACAGGTTAAAGATGTATATTGAACTATGAAAGAAATTAAAGAATCAGTCCAAGGAATGGAAAAAAAGGTAAATTGCATCATTAATTTTAGAAAGACAGAACTTTCTCATCTAATGTCAAAACTGTCTTTTATAATATAGTATTTCAACCGTGAGATTTTGTCCCATGATGAGTGAAGTTTTTTCGACAAAATTTATTTGTTTAAGTCACTTTCAAACTCATTTAAAATTTTCTAATTAGTTTCGATTTTTGTCTTATTTTAGTTTAGAATTTCTCACTATTATATAAATGTTTGTGAACCTTTACTTTCATTACTACCATTTACATATTATTGAATAAATCTTTCAAAAATTTCTGAATTTGTGTATTGCCTTATTGGCATATTACATATTATTCCACCAAGAAAATGCAACTATTGAAAGAAAGTCCCAACAACCCATTTTATTACATAGGCAAATAATTAAAGGAAAATTGCAAAGCTTTAAAGAAATTAAATACTAACAACTAATTTAATCTCATGCATGCATATCTATAAAAATATTGTACTACTAAATGGCGAGCATTAATACGTTGTCTAGCTTTCAATTTAGCGTATCAATTTTCATCCTATAATTAATGACAGACATTTGAGCATGGACTCAAAACTTTAATTACTTTAGTCGTTTGTCTAATCATTTCAACAACTTTCACTTTTCCCCGGATCATATAAAAATAAGCTTCTTTTTCTTTATTTTCTTTTTTATTATAAACAATTATTTGCCTATTTTTCTCTAAAAACTCATTTCCTCACTTGAAAACTAAGAACAATAATTGTTTGCTAAAATTGAAACAAGAAAAAATATAAGTAACGAAGGAAGGAATTAGGAAGGGGAATCACTGTGATCCCAGCTCGTAAACCCAGTACTTGAAATTCATGGAAACATCAATTAAATTGAAGAGGTCGAGGAGATTAAGGAATAATAAATTTAATTAATTAAAAATAATTGGGGTGAGAAATCAAGAACGTTTTTTAAACGTTGGAAATGAAGACTGGAAAAGAGAGGGCACATGCAGATTAAGACACAATGTATGAATTAATTTCCTGAATAACAAAATCTTTCAAGAAATGTGGGATCCATAACTCAGCTGCGTTTTCTTGTCGGTGTATATATAAGAGAAGATGACGTGTTGGCAGGTGTATAAACACACTTATATAGAAGATGTTGTTTGTAATTTTGTAGTGTGTGTGTGTGTGTTTTTTTTTGTAACTCTGGGAAATTAATTCGTTTAATTAAATTTTGTGTTTTTATTTTATTAATCTCAGGGGATAAATTAAGATTGGTTTACTTGTGATTTGGTTTTTAATTTGGACTCGACTTTATGTGAAAAAACAATAACAAGAAGGGGAGATTTCATTTCAGAATTCACGGGTGCAACCTTTGGTAATCGAGCAAATTTTTACATCTTAGTTTGATCATTGAAACGCTCAATATTTATTTAAAAAGTGGATGAAAATTGATGGTTCTTGAACTCATTTCGAAACAAAATTTTGATAGAAAAGTGACGCCAATTTCAGAAATTTAGTTGATATATGTAACTATTAGAAAATCGCATAAGAGTGGCAACATGCGATAAAAATGGCAAAATATTAGAATGGCGATTTTAATTATTAATAATTATCTATTTCATATATGAAATCACGCTTTATATATAAATCAATTTTGCGGGAGATTTTGTGAAAAATGAATTATGCATTCATTTAACACATTTTGTATATGGTCATGATTAAATATTTCCCTTTCTCAACCACGAAGATTAATTTCTTCCATTAAAATATTTGTTCGTATTACTTAACCTTGCACTTCAATTCATAAAAACCAGTAGTAGCAAATTTAATCATATACCAGAAAAAGCCATGAAATAATACTTGAATTGATCAGTTAACAAATCCAACTTTTGTATTATGTCAGTTATTACACAAAATTCACATCTGCAGATCCATAATTTTCTTGGTTTGAAATTTAAAAAAAAAAAAATAAAGAAAAACAATTAATCGCGGTATTATTGCCTTGAATGTAGCAAGATTTATGACGCCACTTTTGCTAGTATAATAGTTGCATTTCTTCTTGTAAACATGGAAACGTGCTCTTTTTATGACGATGTTGACATTTATCTACCAAGATATATATAACCATAATAAATTGAGCTTAATTTGCAATTAAATTATTCGGCATAAACATATAACAAGCATTCATCATCCACTCATTGATGTGGCAGAAGAGTTTCAATCATAAACATTAATATTGTCTCAGTTAAATCACAAAAAGGGCAGACCAAACAATGATATCACATGAAAACATTAACAACAATTTTTTTTTTTAAAACAGTTGTTAATTGGTGAAATTAACATTTGTACTTTAATTATATGTTAATATTTGGTTCCTGTCCATTTTCCAATTTTTAATGCAAAAACTCAACATCTTTATTAATTTGCAATTATAACACTAAAACATGTCAACGTACGTGTTTACCAAATCAAATGTGAAGTGAATCTTTTTAAAGTCCATGCATAGTGGCTATTTTTCTACTTGGACATCAAATCTAGCAAAGCTTAAAAAGTAAACCCATTTAGACTTTAGTTTCTTGGGTTAGTCAAAACTTTAATCTAATCACGTGATCTTCTATACCATTTGCATTGCATCTTACACTGCTTTTATTTATTTATTTTTTTTTTAGTTTTATCCATTGCTTGTTAATTGTTACATTGCATTGCATGAAGACAAATTAAAGTTGTTTTCACCATTTTTTTTACTTACTTCTTCCTACCTTATTGATCGTTTGTACCCTTCAAATGTTTTGTAATGGAGTTAAAATTCATAAGACGCGGTGGTTTACTCTCCAGGAATGATTTGTAGAAGAGCAACTAAGAATCATTACATGTAGCACAAACGTGAGATAGATGATTACTCCGTGAATGATCTGTGTAACTCAATCTACGCTAGCAATCTCACGATGACCTGCAATACAAACATGAGATAAATTAACCACTGTCTACGTGAATGATTTGTAGGAGAGCAATCACGCACAATGACTTGCAACACAAATGTGAGATAAACGACTCGCTCTACGTGAATGATTTGTAAGAGAGCAATCACTCACGATAACCTGCAACACAAACGTCTATTGGTATTAATTGTATTTAAATTCACCTATGTCATTTTGCAAGATATAACTAATTAAAAGAAACCCTTGTAAATCATGGACATCTCAATTATTTGTAAATTAATGTAATTAAAAGAAATCCCTGCAGATCAGAAACTAATATTAATTAGGACAGCATATATATATAATGTCTATGCTTAAATATGTAGGATATTATTACATTTAGACAACAATAGTCAAGCGTCGGTCAGTGAAATCAGCTATAAGTCTATAACCATGACTATGGTGGTCCTAAGCTTACCTGTAAATTGGCTTAATTATGGATAGCTAATTGGACTATAGATCCAGAAAGTCAATATCCTTATTATGCATGCATGGGGATGCAAAGTAGGAGATGACCAACTTGTGCCATTATGTACGTCCGAATCAATGTTCTTTAATTTCTCTCTACACTCTTCGTTTCAATGTTTTTTTGTCATTACGAAATTATATTTTGCCATTTTGGTCCATGATGAAGGAAACGAAAAATGACAAATCATGTTACGTACAAGTCAAAACGGAATCGATCGACAATAACATGAGAATCGTCGAAAGTTTGCTTTCTATACGCGTTTTCATAACTAAACGATGAATCGTAGAATACGTCGTCTTTTTAAGTGATCATGGCATGCAGACTTTGAAGATTATTTAGTTGCGTTCACATTTCTTCTCTCAGTCTGTATTGCACTACCGAGGCACGCACACACACACACACACAGAGAATGCCATAACTTCAATTCTAAGGAAATTGTTGGTTTTAAGACCTTAAAGATAGAAATATTAATATTAAGGATAGGCCGACGTACGTTGACCATATTTTTCTAATACTTCAAAATCAGAGAATTAATATTCAAGTTTGGCCACTAGCATTGGAAAGAATTTGAACCCTTTGGTGGGGAAAGAATATGTTGGCATATAGTTGATGTGCTTACAGAAAATTTCTTCTTCGAAGCATTATTCTAGCTAGTGGGGGGGGGGGGGGGGGGGGGGGGGGGGGTGTAAACTATATATGCTTAGGATACATTGATTTCTATCTATCCCTTGGTACGTTGTGCATTGCTATCAAAGTTTCAAAGAAAATTCAAACTGTGATTGAAACCAATGTATATAAGGGATTTACGTAATAACATAAGATTTTAAAACATAAATGGCTGAAAAATGTTACAAAGAAAACACTTCCCCATGCTTAATTTTTTGTGTCTTAATTTGCTTCAATTAATGCTGCTCACTGTTTAGTTTGAACTTTGAAGTTTGAAGTCCAAATACCAAATTTTTTGTTTGTAAATTGTAAATAATTTTGTCTAGTTATAAGCAAACTTATGTGCTTATTAGTGGTTGGTAAGAAGGTTAGGACAGGCTAGCAACTAATGTTAAAATTTTGTCACAAATATAAATCATATTAGAAATCATATAAATATTAAAAATTCCACCGACAAGTTAGTTGAAGTTAAATAATTGTGATAAATATATTTGAGTATATTTAGTAGGATAAATATCTAATTATTGTTGTAAATTGTAAATAAAATACAATAGTCTTAAACACCGAGATATGCATTAATTGCATGCCAACTCCATAGCTAAAGTATTTGATACACATCCATGCATGATTTTCTTGCTTGATTTGATGATATTGCTGACTGGCTAGTGATTTGAATTATGGTAGAGTCCTATGCACATAATGTGGCTGTAAAATTAAGGGATTGGCTAATTGTTTATCACCGAATACATCTAGTCTTATATGAAATGATAGTTAATCACAATTTTAATGAATAATAAAAAATTAAAATTACAATTTTAACAAATATTAATTATTTGCTTCAATTTCACAAGAATTTTTGTACCGCGATTATTAAGCAGAGCATATACAGGAGCCCAGCTTCTCCTCCATCCAAGTGCTGAATTAATTGCTGGTAATAGTTACATGACTTTCATCCAATGAGGTAATATATACATATATATGGAATTGACCACGGATGGACATGTCGTTTCGGCTGCTGCAATATCACCATCTCGGAAAATTGATTTGATACTCCGCATGAAACAGATTCAAGAAGGCATTTCTCCATCAAAGAAAATGATAAGTGCATAAAATTGTGCCAATGCAATAGCAAAATCAGGCCCACAATACACAAGATTCTAAGGACTTAAAACAAATATGCATGTGGAGTGTTTTAATGACGGCACATCTAGGGAAGTTGAATAGGCTTAACTCAGTGTTCTTCTCGGGCCATCAGCCATCTGATCTAATTATAGTAAAGCATTATTTGAGTAGCATGTGGATTATGGCTTTCTTCCATTTTTTTTTCCTTTTTATAAAGTTTTGCCATTAGCTGGAAGTAGGGAAGGCAGTGCTTGTTATTTATAGAATATTGCATTTGCATAATGCATGCCAAGGATGACTCTGCATTCTGCAATAGTATCTAAATTTTGTTCTTTAATTTATTATTATCATATTGTTTTTTAAGAATCTAAACTAATGAAAGAAAGTTGTTGCAAGATGTCAGGAAGCCAAAATATGAAGTGTACCTAGAAGGAAGGAAATCAATCAATAATCAATTCGAGGTTCTTTCATGGAACATATTTAGTACTGTTTGCATGCAATCTAACCATTTTTATGATTATAAACTGACTACAATAAGAAAAGAAATTTAGTCAACACCATCTTTTATGGCACCCCAACTCAACAAGCTGGATATATATATATATATATATATATATATATATATATATAATTCGATCTCAAGAACAACAACCTGGCCGGGATTGAGTTTGTAATCATGATATATGCTGAGCCAAACTGGGAATGAAAATTAACCTGAATTGATTCTTAATTCTTGTGGCATTTTATGCTTAGAGGATCTTATATTGCACGTATTTAATACTTATTCTTTAAAGTTCATTAATCACTTTATTGGATTTTAAATAAATATTTGATACCGTGTATTTACAAGCATCATAGATTTCAACAGGAAATTAAACCGAAGATCTGGAGTGCATTTTATTTTGGTAATTTGTAGTCAAAGGTAGCAGGATTTCATGATTCACGGATAAGGTGTGGGCTATTAATTAAAAACTGGTGTAATCCATAAAAAAATGAAATGGGCTCCATAACGATTAATGTCAAACATTTAAGAATGCTGCGGTTCCAACTTTGAAGTGAACCTAGGACGTTTTGCCAACTTCAGCTCAGATTTTACAGAGTTAAAGGACTAAACATGGGCAACCTTGCCTGGAATAAACGTCTGAGGACATCATTCTAGTGTCTGAGATTGCATTAGTTTTTAACCAAAAAGTGCGATTCGGTGGGGGTTGCAAAAGTCCCATTAATTGATTTTACTCCTTCCTGC
The DNA here is from genome assembly GCA_016586305.1 of Ophiorrhiza pumila. Lineage (NCBI taxonomy): Eukaryota > Viridiplantae > Streptophyta > Magnoliopsida > Gentianales > Rubiaceae > Ophiorrhiza > Ophiorrhiza pumila. The sequence continues at coordinate 31,328,054 of BLIW01000010.1, forward strand.
AGGTGTCATTCAAATTTTTGGGGGTTCATAGATAGGGTATGTTATCTTTTTTATGTTTTCAATACAGACGAATTTTTCACATGCAAATGTCTTGCCCCACTTCCTTCAAAGCTCCATTAATTGTACAGTAAGTTTTGTGTGGAATAGAGAAAATGCTGCTAAAACTTAGCCAGCGTCGACATTCCTTCATGTTCATCTGTCTAATGTTGAGTTTAATCACGGATCATATCAATTGATCAAACAGCAGAAGATAAGGACAAATGGAGCTATTGAAGAATATTGAAGGCATGCACAATCATCACCATTAACACCCTAGCAACAAATTAATAGATATATATATATATATATAATACAAAAACTCATTGTTTCATATATAAAACGGATAATTAATAACCGTTGAAATCATAATTCTAATTTCCTACCACTTTTATTATTCGTTAAAATCCAAATTAACTATCGTTTCATATATGAAACCGATCAACAGAGACTAACTCTATATAAAACTGCATCCAGTTATCAGCAGAAACCCTGATTATTAGTCCATAGCTTATTCCTATGTCCTATATATCTAGGGTGCAGGTAGAGGCAGCTACCACAAGATCCAAAAACTTTCTAAAATTCAGTCACTTTAAGTAAGTGGAAATATTTGGCCTGGGGTAACAGTTAAAAGTCCCATGTTTGCCACTGAAACTGTGTTAGCCATATACATTTCTGTGGTGTTTTTTTTTTTCAACTACTTTGCTAATGCATGCCCTCATCTACCTTTATAAATTTCATGGACCACAGCCTATCCACAAGGCACAAGTGGAATCCATGTACATGCGTCAAAGAGTCATTATTAGTTCAAGTCCACAACTAAATCATTAAAACCAAACAAATGACTAAAGAAGAAACCATTGCGATTAGACAATGGCATAATAATATATAATGGTTTTGGATTATACTATTTAGAAGAGACTAAAAGCACTGTTAGATGCCATTTCACTACATAGTATTGTGAAATGATTTTGAGTATTTGTAGTCATTCTTGTTAATGTTACATGGTCTGAGGTTAGGGCAAGAATTGTTACATATCTTAGAGGGTTTGAGTATAGTGAAAAACACGTTTATGAATAAAATACGATCCATCGACCTCATATAGTATTCTCATTTATTCTAAATGACACCATTCCTTTGCAATCACTAAGTTGAGGGTAATTTTTGTCACTGTTAGTTAAAGCCCACAAGACATGATAGAGATAGCAGATTAGAAAATCTTGGTGCAGACTCTCTAAACGAAGCAGCAGTGACTGAATTGTTAAAAATTCCACCAACCGAGTGAAATATGATTAAATGAGAAAGTGAAAGATAGATCAAAATTGGCATGTAGGACGAATACAAGACTTGTGATCATTCTTCATTACATGCTTATACAGAACAGAGGTGGTGGGACACAAGTCAAATAAATATATATAATAATAATGTGTTGCTGATCAGAAGGCAAAATATATATATGCATATCATCCTTGTATTGATTGGTTTGGTTTGGTTTGGTTAAAAAATGTCATGCCTACGTCTTAAATCACTTTGATGGCATGATTCCTCATATGAATGCATAGTTTTTTTTTTTTCATGGCTGTGTTTGTTGTACTTTGATGCTCAGTCCCACTTCAAAACACACAAACTTTCCCTTTTGTCTTGTCGCAATTTATTCTACTACAAGGGTCACCATGCCATGCTGCAGCTAGCATTGCATGATTGAATAATAGTCCATGCTGCATGACATGCCTTTAAATCTTTACCATTGTAGATGGGGAAAAAGCATCAACTTCTTTGCAAATTGTAGTACAAGAAGCATTTTCTTGAATGATGCAGGATCAACAAAAACAATCCTAAATGGTCACTTGAGATTCATAATCATCTGGGCACAACAAATTCAATGGCAAGATGCGCCATTTTTGAAAGAGTAAAGTGAAAAATATTGTCCAATTAATTAATTCATTCATTCTTACACTATCATCCTTTGCTTTGTTTACTTCAAAAATAAATTGGCGTTATGGCAACGATTGCTCTGGTTGGAAGTTGGAACTGCACCAAAGGTTGTTGACTCCTCCACAGAAAATGTACCAGTGCTTCAAAATGGTGAACATTTTGTTACTTGGACTAGTGACAAAAATGTGGGCTTAATAGCTTACTACTTGTATCCCAGCATGGTTTGGGCTTTCCTTTTTGAATGATGGTATCTGTCCATTATTCGTGGCCGTCCAATGGATTATAGGATGAAACTTTGAGGGCAGTATAATTTTAAGAAGGCCACATAGGTATGGGAAAATAAAAAAAAACATGATATACTTACAAGTTAGTTTTGTGTAAATCACATTCATATATATGCAATCGTGGATTAATCGCGATTTCAACATATCATTGGTAAAAATTTAATATCACTAATTCAGCGGTGATTAATTGTTCGTTTCATATATGAATTATGTAGCATATCATTGGTAAAAATTTAATATCACTAATTCAGCGGTGATTAATTGTTCGTTTCATATATGAATTATGTAGACCGGCCATTCAATCCTTTGTTAGAGGGACGACATTTTGAAGGTAATAATTACATTTATTAGTCATCTTGTTGTTGAGAGTAAATTGGTAATGAGTTTTTCAATTGTTTTCTTTTTTTTTTTAAATTGGGATCATGAATAAAATATAATGATGGATAATTCATAAAGTGGAAAATGAATGGGGTGAGAGAGGCTCGAACTCTCGACCTCAGGATAACTCAGAAGCTATGAGACCTACGCGCTAGCCAACTGCGCCACCACCCCTTTTATTTTTGTGCTTAAAGCACGCTATATATTGGCAAGCTTTTCAGTCAATCGGTGGGTTCTATTTGCATACACAGAAAGTAGAAAAACCCAAATGACCCAAATCTTGGGAGGTTGGTTGGGTTTGGGTCCTAAAATTTTCTCAAAGGGACCTTAATTGGGCCTTGACTTCATTTCAAAGTTTTCTCAATTTTATTAATATCTGATAAGTGTAGAAAAGAAATTAATTTTTACAATATATAGTTGAGAGGGGAAGGAAAATCAATGAATCCTGAACAATTTTCTGCCCCACAAAAAATTGTATGCTAAAATGTAGTTGATCAACCACATAAGGTTATTGGGGGCATTGGAGCCCATATATCCAATTTTCACACAAATTAGGAAATAGGATGTCCCTTGTACAGGAACATTAGTAGAAGATAATAATTTTGCCAACAATCTTCTCATGGTGGTCGACAATGTTTGCTGGCTTCTTCAAATTATCAATGGATGCCATCAAGCATCCTTCTAAGTTCGTATGCTCAATGCTGGCTGTACAACATACATGTTTCTAACTTAGTTTGTACATTGCCTTAACTTTCAATTGTTTTTTTTAGCAAATCTCATGCGACATTAAGCCGCTACAATTTAATGCAAGAGGAGGATCAAGTCACTATCTAAGAAAATTTAATACCGATTATTAGTTCAAAAAGAGGAAAACTATTAACATGCGAGCATAATTTTATCGTTAGAATTCATAATCGTTTTTGTGATTTACCGTTTTGAATACTTTATGATATGTCGTTTCAAAACTCTCGACGAAATTTACAAGACTCGTAACTCTTGACATGTGTCGTTTTTCGATAAGATTCATTTGTGTAGACGATTTAAGTTTTCTTAATTATTTTAAAATTCTTTTATGATTTAAATTAGGGTTTGCTACAATTATATAAACACTTGATGCACTTTATTTCATTATTAGGGGTTTGATATTATTCAATGAATTTGTGTTTCTTTGAAAATAGTTATCTTCACCTTTATTTGTGCCCCAGTTATTATATATTCAACAACCATAATTATGTTTTGGTGAGCTATATATGCACAATGGTGGATATATTCATACTAATTTAAAAACCTTGGCATCCTAAATTTTAAAGTGATTTTGAGTACTTGTCAAACACACACTGCCTCTTTCTCTTTTCTTTTATTTCTAAATGATGAGATGTAACACTAGTTAACATATATAGAGTTCCATTAGTTACATCGCTCAATCCGTGATCTTAATTGTTGACTAAGTCCATATACAAACAGGGATGAAGGAAAATATCATGCATGCTGGCATAACATATTTAATCGTGCTTACTACAACTTTAGGACAAGTAAAGCTGAGAAAATGATTGAAAAACACACACACACACACAGTCTGGCGTCCATGTTATACCCTATATTGTAGGTTATATTGAACATTCAAGTTCAAACCAAGGGTTTGAGAATGAGTGAAAACAATATTGTTGTTTTTACTCCATTAATGGAACACCAAAGGGTAACTACTATATATGAAATTAAATAACTGTTCAATAGGTAATAAAGTTAGCATTGTCCAATTTTATGGTTAATTTATTTCAGCTTTTCATTCTGTTATCTTGGTGTTCTAAAAATAATACCTAGGCTAGCTAGACAACATATTTGGATAAAAGTACTTACATTTACTCTCCTTTTTTTTTCCCTTAATAGTTACTAGTTCATTTAAAATTCCATCTTAACATTGTTGTTTATTGAAAATATATATCTATCCAAAGAAGAAGTTGTGTTGTAAAAGAAAGGGGTATATAGTTGGTAGAGAGAGACATAATGATGATGCAAAACCTTGGTGGATGTTTCTCAAAGTTGGTGATAGCAACACTAAAAGCTAGTGCTATTCGACTTTGTGACCTTCCATTCAATAAAAAATATATATAATTGTCAAAGACTGACTAAGGGATACTTATATAGCTTGGAAAAGTTCCTAAACTACTTTTTTTTTTTGAAAAAAAATAAGGCACGAAGATAATGTACCCTTTGCATAATAATGCATATAAAAATTAAGTTTCAAAACGGATAGATTACGAGAAATTGACCATCAATTAAGGCAACTTTAAGGTGCTCATAGACTATAGATTGCGAAATCAAATCTCTTGTAACGCGTAATTTTTATTTCAAACAATGATTTGAAGATGTTATCAGTCCAATTCCCTTATTAGAAGAGAAATCTCTTGATCATGCGTAATTGCATATTCAAATTTCAAACAATGCTTTGAAGGTATTGCGTATTGTCAGTTAATCCTTACTTCCGTTGTTAAAATTTTTCTGATTTAGTACCGATTACTTATAACATATCAGAGTTAGTATTTATTAAATTGATACATCAATTTTATCATATGTTTGTTGGTACTTATTTAACTCACTCACTTAATTTTAATAAGTAAACACATGAGATCATCAAGTGAGAGTGGATCCCTACGAGTGTGATGTCTCGGCTTGTGCTTTATTTGTTCAAAGCAACTCAACAATGGGCAAAAGAAGGACCATGCCCTGCTCTGCTCTCTTACAAACTTTATTAATTCTCCACTTAATTGAAAGAATCCATTTCCCTCATGAATAACCTTTGGAGGATGCCAGAATCCATGTTTTCTCATTGGTTGGTGGTTGTTGTTTGATGGATGGAGCTAGCTAGTGGGAGGGGTGGGACTCGCCCAGGAGTAATATGTATGCCAGACAAGAGAATGTGTATAGGGGCCATCAACCGTTTCTTTAACTGTTTCCTGTCACCATTGTGGCTCTCCAACCCAATCAATTCCAAGAAACTAACTTACACTAAATGTACTAATCTATAGTTTCATTAGAAAGAATCAGTGTAGGTGAAAAATGTCACACAACATTTATCACATAGTTTATATAAAATGTTAATGAAATTACGGTTAAAATTCATCCTCGATCAACTCAAGTTTATCAGTGTTTAAAATTTGGAGTTAATGTGCATAGAGATCAGCATATCAAGAATCTAAATGAACCCTTAAAAAACAGAACTAAGAAACTATACTTAACGTTGAAATTATGAATCATGATTTTAATTTACTGTCACTTTTATCACGCATTAAAATCGCGACTAAATCATCATTGTATATGTAAATCCGCTTAACATGAAACTAATGAACTGATAGTTTTGTTAGTGTGCACAAGTGATATAAAGGATTAACACAAACGCAAAATGATCAAACATGTTATATACAGCCATAGAGGCAACTGTTTTGGGAAGGATCTCTTTTGTGTGAGATGGAAAACGAAAGCTCTACCCTCTATGAATGGAGGAGCTAGCAAAGATGGTGCAAAAAATGCAAAATGCAAAATTGTGTAAAACTAAAAGAGAAAGTAGATGAAATCCAGCTCATAGTGCTCAAAGAATGACAGGCCCCCACGTGGAGAGGACTGCCAGTGCCAGTTCACGGACTTGTACAGTGATATCTATATCTTATAAACATAAACTAGAGGACCCTTTAGCTGTCTCCTCGTCCCTAACGCTGGCAACAAGTTAAGATAATGACCACCATGGCACCATGGCAATTGGCATGCACCATTTCAGCTTTCTTTTTTCCTCTTTGCTTTGCTTTGTTGCGCCTGCAACTCTGCTGATCCTCTCTCTCTCTCTCTTTACGTGCGTGTGCCTAAGATGTAATGCATCCCGAAAGACCAAAAAAAAAAGGCTGTAATATGCTGCATATCGTTTTTCTTGATTCAACAAAAACATTCAAATATTTACAACAATGAAATGACAAACGTGCTGTTCCAGGCTTGATGGGGGGAGATGAGAATCCTTCAATGCTTGCTATATAAATTTATTCATGCCCATGCAGTTATCATCGATTTTGGAGGACTTAAAAAGCCAATCATGTGGAGCTGTAGACAACTAACTAAGTATTATATGGTATTCGATGATTAATTGTTTCATTTGTAACGTACGTACCAAATCTGGTTAATCATAACGAGGTTTGACTGGTCTTTGTGATCAATAAGAAATTACACTTAACTTTTTCTACTTTATGACAGCCGACCACTGACCAAAATATGCTTATGCTTTTCTTATCTTGTCTCAGATTAATATATTAATAATCTATCTACAAAGGTTAACAGGGATCGATCTTTAACTGTTGTGTCAATTTGTTTTCGGCTGTTAGGACAGTTGGTTCAACAACATTCTACCATTCATCGCCAGGGAATGCGGGTCATGTGGAAACATTTTTTTTGGTTTGGCTTGATTAAGGTTTGAGACTAGGATTAGAATGATTTTTGTTCGCTAATTAATAGTTATGATTCCTCGATTGCAAACCATAATTATAAGCAACTTATCTGTATATAAATAGTCGACCTTAAATCTGAGAAAACGAGAAAGGTTGAGATATATTGTCTATCGACGTAAAAGATCGAACATAATGATTAGGGGTGATAAATGATCGAGCTACTCGCGAGTAGCTCGCGAGTAGCTCGGTCAACTACTCGACTCGAGCTCGGTTTGACCGAATAAGTTAATATATGCTCGAGTCGAGCTACTCGAGTAGTTTTTTTTTATTTTATTTTTTATTTTATATTTATATTTTAGTCCCTAATGTTTAATAAATTCTAATTTAAGCTACTTATATTTATATTTTGGTCCTTAATTTTATAGTAAATTATTATTTTACCAAACTAATTTTGAAAAATTACAAATACATCCTATAATTTTTTATAAAAAAATTAAAAAAAATTAAAAAAAATTAAAAAAATAATAAAAAAATCGAGCTCGATACTCGGTACTCAAAGTCGAGCTCGAGCTCGAGCTCAAAAAGGGGTGCTCGATCGAGCTTGAGCTCGAGTTCGAGTACCACCCCTAACGAACTCGAGTAGCTCGATTAGGGGTGTACTCGAGCTCGACTCGGCTCGATTACACCCCTAATAATGATTAAATGTGATCTATATAACCGAGTACATATAATAGAGTAAAAGCTTAGTAACTATTGCAGTTTGCTTTACGTCATACAACCCTCTGGACTTGTCCAGCTATATATATTGTTCACAATTAATTAAATTCATGTTGAAACTATCTAAAAGATTGAAACATATATATATATATAGTCTCCTAAACCCAATGTTGAAACTGAGTATAATTGGAGCCCGCATTAATGGTCCCTTATCAATCACAAACCATTGTGAATTACTGAGATACTACGACATCTCCATTCCTACCTAAGTAGGCCAGTGTCAAGAGAGACTTGCCCCTCCTAAACCCTTTGTAAATTATCTCCTGATTAAGTAAGATAGCACTGTGATCGATCATATTGGCCACTAACACTGTCTGGTATGGAAATGACACTCATTTTCTTCATCTCCACAGTTGAGCTAGCTAGTGTGTGACTGTGTGTAGTGAGACAAGCTGTTACACCTTTGATTTGACCTAGTGAATGTTTGTGACACAAATTTTGCTACACCTTACATTAGATTCATGTGATTGATTATGATGTACAACTAAGATGCGTTCCAATTATCATAACAGGGAAAAAGAAAAAAAGAAAGAAGATGCCACCTCTACTCTCACATATGTAGTCATGCCCCAAAAGCTCTGCTAGAATCTTCCCACAGTGACATGCGAAAATCTTCAAAGGGAAAAAAAAATTTGAAGAATAGTGGTTTAAATGTTCATCCATTTTGATAATCTTGTTTGACTAATGCCCCATAAACCTACTCGGGATTCGTTATATATGGTTAACAAAATGATGCAAAACGATTCTTTCATACACGAAGCAAGTGGCTCTCATTCATCATAGGGTCCACGATTGATGGTTAAATAGACACTTTGAAAAGTACAAAATGGGAGATAATAAGGATCAACAAAGTTCTTCAAACAACAATAAATTAAGAATGCACAAGAACAACTATATTCTGTACGATCATTGAATAAAAAAAAAAACCCCCAACATAAACACGTCATTTAAGTATTCCACTAGCTAGGCCAATTGAAAAGTACGCTCAGATCATTACCCTTTATTTTTAGGCATAAAGACATAAGATTTAGGCCTAATCCAAAAGAAAACCATGGAGAAAAAAACACTACAAAAATGACAGAATGAAAAAGAGAAAATATATACTATTGGAGAAGAAAGAAAGGAAAACTCATTGATTGGATTGGAGGAAGGGAGGGTATATTAATGGCAGGGACAGGATTACAGGAAGGACAGAGTCAAAGTGCTCTTACAGTCTTACTCACGCAGCTGTCATTGGGATGATTCATATTACTAGTAGTATTACCAAAGCTCCCACAACTTCCCTTCCATTCTAACAATTCTTTCATGTACAGCAAATAAGAGTTAGCATCTGTCGGATCACTCACTTCTTTTCTCTCTCTCTCATCCACCACCATCAACTCATCATAAACCCCTTTGTTTTTTAGGCTTCTCCTTTTAGTTAACAACATTTGATACAAGTACATCCCATCTAAATACTAACAACAACTGCAACAACATCACTAAAAGCATTTCATTTCATTTCTGTTCTGTTCTGTCCATCCCACCTCTTCTCTTCATGATTATAATAACCAGGAGAAAAACAAGAAGCTGCATCATGGGATTCACAATTCAAAAGGGCTGCAGGCTGGCTGATCAGTAGTAGTAGTGCTGTATATGATGTTGCATAATTAAGGAGGAGTTTTTGTGTTTTAATTAATCTTTGTTTAAATGCGATGGCTTATCAGCATTATCGATCACCATTTGGTGACACAACATACACAAAAGTATTTGTAGGAGGGTTAGCTTGGGAGACACCTACCGATGTAATGAGAAGATATTTTGAGCAGTTTGGAGACATTCTTGAGGCTGTTATCATCACGGATAAGAACACCGGAAAGTCTAAAGGATATGGATTTGTAAGTTTAACGATTCCCTTTCTTCATGATAATCATCATTATCTATCCGTAAAAGATACCATAAAATGTCTCAAAGTATTACATGATTTCATATATAGGTTACGTTTCGTGATTCTGAATCCGCAAGAAGGGCTTGTGTTGATGCAAATCCAATGATTGATGGAAGAAGAGCAAATTGTAATATTGCTTCTTTGGGACGGCCTAGACCTTCACCACCTCGAGGTTCATCATATACATTTATTTTTTCTTTTTATTACAAGCAGCACAAATTACACACACATATGTATATACAATCATAATTCAGTTTATTTACATATAAACTTTTGAATTGATTAAAATAGGTAGAATACAAGGTGGAAATCCATATCATGGAGGAGGAGTAATAGCCCAGCAAAGTGCTTCACCATCATCGTATAGTGGAGTTCCAACACCAACACCATTACCTCCACCACCACCACCACCAGCAGCAGCTGCTGCTTATGTTTATCCACCATATGGGTAAGTAATAATAATAATAATAAGTTTATTTTGGTTTTTGGTGGGTGCATGGTTCAATCACTGCCATTGTTGCCAGTCCATATATAATACTACTACTGATAAGAAATGGTCCATGTGAAAGTACTGCACAAAGAAAAAGATGGAAATGGCAGGTAATGCCAGTGGGCTAAAATTACATTGGAAAATATATATTGTGGTACTCTTTTTTTTTTTTTTTTAAATTTATAACTATAAAAGATAATACATACTCTATTAGAATTTTTATTAATGCAGTTGGTATTGGCAGATCAAAACAATAAATAAAATGGTGAATGAGTGTAATGAGTTGTCAGTTGCACAACGTAAAAAACCTCTTGTGTTAGCTTTGAATTAATTATAGATATATGTTTTAATGTCATCGTCAATATTGCATGAAATGATGGGATTGAATGTTAATGGTTTAGTTGAATAATAATGAAGAGTTTCAGCATTTAAGCAAATGCATAGTGTTAATAGTAGATGATCATATTGATTTTAATTCGTTGTAAGGTGACTTCAATCATTAAAGCATACAATTAAAAGATGACATTAACTTTCATCTCTCTCACACTTTAAAGTACAATTTAAATTAGTGGTTGGATTGAAATGAGAGATGATCATCAATGACTGTCCAATTTAATTTAATGTACTGCCTGAATATATATTATGAGGTAAAAATGCAAAAATGGTCTATCTGTGATTGGAATTTGGAAATTGATGAATGTTGGCAAATCATGCAAAATGATCATCATGCATGAATTTAGCCCAGAATGTCGATCATTATATATCCTTAAAGGAAAAAAAAAAAGATTTTCATTATCATTGCTCATTAATTTGAGACGTATATATTTTTATCATGCAACCCCATCAAACAAGAAAAAAAAAAATTGCAGAAGAAAAGATGTGAATGTGGGGATGACAACCCTTATAAAAGGTTAATAAGAGCACGAATTCCAAGGAAAGGGACATATAAGTGGTTCATGCCTTGTACTCTTTGAACATTTTTTTGTCTTCTCTTGAAATTTATGATCTAGTAACATTTTGTGTTCAGAAAATAAATCAGTTAATTTCCTAATTCGGTTTAATGAGAAATATAAATAGTTATTCTTTAGGGTTCATAATTCATGCATGATATATACAACATTATATTTTATTTTTTTGAATAATTATTGAAGACATGTAGAGCATGATGAATAATCTTGATGAATTCAAATACATGTACAAAGAAGAAATTCTTCACATATATATATATATATATATGCATGTCCATTTTATATACTTCCAACCACTCCTTTGTTCAGTATTCTGTTTGTTTCTTTATATTCTACACTCCAACTAGTACATGTTTAGACAATCACATGATGCACAATGCTACTCAGATCTTCCATTTTCTCTTCTTTGTACCAAAAAAAAAATAGTGTTCTCTATATATTTAAGTAACATATTCATAAATAAAACATCCCAAATGCAAAAGAATTTTCAAACCCCAGTTTGCTTTAGTAGCCCTGTTAAAGAATTTGCATATTCTTTGGTTGGCATTTGGAAATTTTCATCCAAGAAATATAGGAAACTGTCTAAGAATATTAATGTAGAGATCCAACTCAAGGGAACCTTTCTTGGCGGCTTTAGTTTTATATATTAAGGCTTGGAGGCTCCGTTTATGGCCGGCAGAAATGCGGCAATCAGCCAAATATGTTAAAAAGAATCCGATAACGCGTTATAATTCATGTTTGATTGACAGTGAGGGCAACTTGTATATGAATATGAATATGCATAGGGTTGTATAAGAAAAAACGAACAAATGTTATGGTCAATGCACATTTAGGTTGGAAGATGGGATGACTGAGTTGTATCTTTGACTTGTTGTGTCAGCACGTTAGATTGATTTTTTTATTGCTCATTATTTTATGATATTATTATCCACTTGAAACTAACGAAATAACTAACACCAAAGGTTGTTGATGTTTCTCAAGATGTAGGAGTACGTAGGACCCTTGGTATGGTTGGTCTATGAATTTATATTGATAATTCAATGACTTTTAAACATCTTGATCATTAATGAATAAAACTATGGAACCGTAGCCATTGGGGGCTAGCGAGTTGAAAAACTTAAAGGTTAGTTCGTAAGATTTACGTGAGGGTGTGTGTTTTAAATAAAAAATGTTATGCAAATCTGCTTCAAAGTTGACAAACATATATATAGCTAGCATAGGTGAAAAATTTAATGCTGCAAAATCATCAGTTTTTCATAATTTTCACAATTTATACAATGAAATCAATCATATAAAATGGATGGATTTAGTGGGTTGTTTTCTCTTTACTAGGATGAAGATGATCGTACGTTAACTTTTTAATAAGCAAGTTTCAATAGAGATTAAAGTTTGTACAAGGTTATTCTTCCATCTCTATTTCTCGTATGCATATCCGTTTAATGACATCGATGTTGCACCAAAACCAATTTAGTATACAGCTATGGCATTGATGCTTTGCTTATTAATTGTCCACAATTTATTTAGAACTGGTCGCCATGATGAGGTCCATGAAAACATTGATATTCAATCCCATTTAACATCCATACTATCACAAAACAAAAGGGTTTTCTTGCCACGATGAATGCAACAACGACAACTAAATCTATGACGATTATAGATCGCTTCATAACTTAATTTATAGACTGCATTTACGCACGTCTTTCGCCCTCATATTTTCCAGAATGTGGGTAGGTTTTTTTTGGATCAAGTCTGATTTTCTCTCAACTAAAATTCATTCTTATAATTGATAATCTTTTTTATGTGTTTAATTTGGTTCATATATGATGTTTTTTTTCCCCAGGTACGCAACGTATCCGCCTGAATACGGCTATCACCAAGTTAGTATACTCCACAATTTCCTTGATCTTTTTGCTTTTTCTGTAAATAATTACTAATATGCAAGGATCAAATTTTGATCTCCATAAAAGAAAAAATATTTGAGAAATGAATTGAATGGAAATGTATTTGTTAATGCATAGACAATTTACAACCCGCAACTTCATCATCAGCAACCTCAATATTATCATCAAATATATGGAACTTCATCATCTTCGGGCATGGGGTCTCCATATTTTTACGGATATTCCATGCAAGCATCAAGGGGAACATTTCCTGCAACCCCAGCACAGCGTATCCAAGGTCCGTCATATTTGTACTATCCACCTCAGATGGAGGGTTCCTTCTCCACTTACCCTCCTCCTCCTCCTCTTCCTCCTTTGTTACAACAACCAACAACAACCAGGCATCCCTTTGCCTCTTCAGCTGGTAAGGCACTCCTCCTCCAATCTTTCCTTTTCATTCTATTTTGCTGATATTGATATATATGCGTTACGTACACTATGCTCAACAAGTATCCAGCAGCGAAAACCCAAAAAATATTGCAAATCACGGAGAGTCAAAGTATAATTTCGTTTAATTATCACTCCATTATCATCATATGTGCACTGATGAGCATAAATGGGGGAGATTAATTAGTGTGGAAAGGGCTAGCTGGGGGGCCACGTACGAATTGTAACCATGTGAGACCATAGCTGTCAAGTTTATGCTGGGACACATCGATCATGGCCTCGTTGGTCAAATGGGAAACTCATGCCAGAGTGGCTTTAAGAGTAAACTAACAGTCTAACAGTGACTGCATGTGAGAACTGCATACTGCATATATAGCTAAGCTATTGAGAGAAATAGATGGTTCTGAGGGTTGCAGTCAATCCAGTGGCTGTATATCATCATTCCATTACAGGTCCACACAAAAACAAAAAAGGGATTCTATAATTGCCATAAATTAACTGCATTTTGGTGCTATCTTAGAGGGATAACTTACCTTAAACAAAGTTACCATTAGGGGACTTAAGTCCATGTGAATGAGCCATTTCGATGGAGGGTTTTAGAGCTCAAGTCATACTAACAACACATTTGGCTAAAATCATCTAAAACTACTTCTGCAAGACTTTGCATGAGATTCAGTCATTTTTCCTTTTATATATAGAAGTTCAATTTTTTTTTTGAGGAATCCTTACTAGATTAATTAAGTCTCTTCCCAACATGCATGGTCACATAAGCATGGTCACATAAGCTTGTCCATGCTCTTAAATTCTTTTGTTTCCAATACATGTTAAAGTACAAGTAACATGTGCATGCAATTATTTGAGGCTTAGAATATGTACAAAAAGATTATAAATACTTTATACATCTTTAATGCAATGCAAAATGTTTGGGTAATGGGTGATAGACATTTTGAAACAACAATATTTTTCATTTTTGAAATTCCAAAACACTCAAAAAAAAAAAAAAACTTAGGAGTTACCAAGATAATTAATTCCATATCTCGTATATGAACTACCTTCATAGGAGTTACCAAAAAACTTTTGAAATTCCATACAAGTGAGATTTCACATTTGCTTGGCTTATGCCCTAACAAGTTACATTATTTACTCAAAAAGAAAAAAAAGAAAAAGAAAATCTTTGCTTTAGCAAGTAGCAACTCTAAACGGCCCAGTGGGAAGGACAAGAATACTACCGTCCATTAACTGATAGGTCCGGACTGCTTACAGATAGAATGAAGCTCTGGTTAAAATCAATTTGGGCAAGATTTAATTTCATGCCATTTTGAGTGAGGTGGACTAAAAGCCCATTCCACGTACATAACCACCTACCCCACCCCCAACTAAAAATAAATAAACAAAATTAGATTTTACTCCTTTATTATTATTATTATTATTATTATTATTATTATTATTATTATTATTATTATTATTATTATTATTATTACTACTACTACTCTTTATTATTATTTTTAGTCAAAAGAAGGCAATCGCTTGTTAGGTTAATGTAGTAATGCACATCTCCTCTGAGTTGCACCATAGTATAATAAGATTTGACAATATGAGGACGATTAAGAAATAGTGTGATTTCTTATTGTAAATTTATATTTAACTTTGCAAAACGTCTTAATATGAATCGGCTCTCTTGTCAATTGCCCCATATTATAATAAGGTTTAACAACATTAGAAGAATCATGAAATAGTGTGATTTTTTATTGTAGATTTAGACTTATCTTTGCAAATAATTGATAACATTCAAAGTAGGAAAAATACCAAGAACGTATTTTAGAAGATAGGATTGATTCTGAGAATCAAACTAATGAACTCAAATCAAACAACAAACAAGAAATGAAGGAAGTTGGACCTTAATTGTAAATTTATACTTAACTTTTATTAGTGAACCTTAAGGATAAATGTTAAAGAGACCTTACAGTATTCATATAACGAAATAGAGAATGAATATTCATAACAACTTTCATCTCTAGTTGAGTTGATAGTTAATACAATTGTTTAGTCTGGTAATTATAATCCAACCTTTATCTCATTATTTAGAGTCGGACTAGATGGATTATATTTTTCTATCGTGTTTTGTCGACACACAATTTTCTTCATTATATTTCTTGGTTGTTAGAACGTTGTAGATTAATTATTCATGTGTGAAAATTTTGGGCAGATTCGCCAGTTCAACATCAAACATCAACAACATCAGAGACGGAAACTGGTGTGATCACTTCAGAAAGTCCAGATGCTTAAAGAAGCTCAAACAAAAAGATGCAACAACATAAAAATGGGGAGAAGTGTTACTAATAGTTTCCAATCTTTGACAAATTATTATGGTCATATTCTTCAGTAACCTTCCTTTTTTCTCTCAGCAAATTCATAATTCTTTTCAGTCCGATCGAAGAGTTGGGCCATTTCTGGTTGCCACACCAACATCATCATCAATTCATCATGATCTTCATCATCTTCGAATTTCCCAAACCATCTTTAACAGCATTGGAATGCAAAAGACGGACTAATCAAATTCAGGGTCAATTTTTTTTCCCCTTCGGAAAGTAAAAAATTTCTTCATTCATTTTTCTCATTTTAATTACTTGTTAAACTTCATTTAATATTACTGTACGTGAAAAAGAGAAGGGAAGCTTAATCCCTCGAGGAAAAAAAAAAATCATCACAATTCTTGTAACTCCTTGATAATTAAACCTTTTCTTTTCTACTAGGAATAAAAGGCTAATTCGATCTTATGGCAGCATTTCTTATATTTTATATGAATTGGAGACGAAATTCTCTTGTTTAGAATGCTTCGAGGTCCAAACTCCCAAGAAAGTTATTGGTCAAATTATAGCTCTAGAAGTTTAAATCAAAGAAGGATTTATAGCACAAAATAAATCAGAATTCTCTATTGAGTGAAAGTATACAATGGTCATTGGGCAATATAAGAGCAATTAATTTCTAGGATATTGAAGTCCTTCTTTGGTATTGTTTCAAGTGATAATTTTAATAGTTGGTTTGTGAAGCGAGTTCATATACGAGATATGGAATTAATCACAATTTCAACGAACAATAAAAGTGACAGAAAATTAGAATCACGAATTCAACGGTTATTAATAGCCTATTTTATATATTAAACACGTCTCATATATAAACCCGTTTCAGAAATTTTTATCTAATTTTATATTAAGGTTTGATGTATGCGATACCCTAATCTCACATCAAATGTGTGGAAAGATTGAGACAAAGATACTTCCAAACTGAAATATGCATGCTATTGTACACAATTTGATTTCATGGAAAATGCTTGTTTAGATTGTAGTACTTTAAGCCTAAGAAAAAAATGCAATGAATCTATCTAGGTTCTTGATCAATCTATGTTAGGTACTTAGAAGTGTATTATAAATGGCATGATGAATACTTTGATAATTAAGACCATTTTCTCAAAAGTCTAGGATAAAAGAGAACAGAAGCCTGCCAAAAACATCGATCAGTGATGACTTATGTGTGTATATATATAGTGACAATGAACACGATGGAACAACCATTTGAAGCAATCCACCATTCATGTAATTCTATGGCAGACCAAAATTAACTTTTCCCATATATAAACTTTCACGGAGGCAAAAGATTATTCAGCGTTGCCTTAATTCCCTCACTCTCTCCTAGCGATCTCTTGCTGAATACATTGCCACCGTTTGACAAAATGGCTAGTGTTTAACATCGCTGATGATGCACGCAATATATGCAGCTTCAATCTTCAATGCATTCCATCCTAAAAAAACACAAACATTTATTTGTTCGTATGCTGTACAAATAAGTCGATAAGGAGCAATTTTAAGGAATAGAAACATAAATACGAGGTCCCATCTTTCAGTTTCAGTTACACACCATTTTGACAAATAACTCAAACGCATCATGCATGTTCATACGACAAATATGATGAGATTATATGAGTGTCCTAGTATCAAAGGTGGACTAAGGAATAGTCAAATGATCATAAAGGGAAATTGCAGTATTTTCCTGAAAACCACTGATGCAAAATTCATGCAAAATTAAGAAACTATGGGGCCTTGGCAATTAACTCACTTTGCCTTTCTTTACCAAAAGAAGATCGATTGGAAAAACAGCTGAGATTTACTATATGTCCCTTAACAATGGATATCGTTTTCAAACCACCAAAAGATTTTGTATTTCCTCATGATTCCACCGTCCTTTCCCTATAGCAATTTTCCTCTCAATTTGCCTGTTTACCTTAACCAACATTCAACCAAGGTTACAATCTCTCTCATTATAAGAACACGATCACCTTGAATCCTTAAAAACCATAAAATACGTACAGCGTTAATCTTATATTATCCCTTATGGCTTTTTGAACTACTCATCATACCATGGAGGACTCAAACTCAAACTCAAACATTTCATTTACCAGTACTAGTCCATTTCTCTTTGAGTACTCTTCTTCTTCTTCTAGCCAGAAAATAATCAAACCCTTTAATTTTTTTCCTGACAAATCCCAGAATTTTTCTGAATCCCGGAAATCATCAGACCGTGGAAATAATCTTAGTTCATTCGATGAGGAAAAAGAGGATGTCACAATATCCTTAAACATTGGTCCTCCAGTTTGTACCGATGCATCTTTGATTAGTCAGAATGATCATGAAAAAACAGTTGAAAATTTGGCTGATTTTGCAGCCCGTCCATATTGGATTCCAACTCGTGGACAAATACTCCTCGGCTTCACTCATTTTTCTTGCAATATTTGCGCAAAAACTTTCAACCGCTACAACAATCTCCAGGTCTCATATATATTATGCTAACTATATATCAGCAGCATTTACTCAATTAATGTTTCAACTTAATTTTTTCATTGATTTCTTTGGTTTCTTTGGGGGTGCAGATGCACATGTGGGGTCATGGATCACAATATAGGAAAGGGCCAGAATCGCTGAAGGGAACGCAACCAAGAGCAATGTCAGGCATTCCATGCTACTGCTGTGAAGAAGGATGCAAGAACAATATAAATCATCCGAGAGGAAAACCACTGAAAGATTTTCGTACTCTACAAACACATTACAAGAGAAAACACGGGACCAAACGATTTTCTTGTCGAAAGTGCGGCAAATGCTTGGCTGTGAAAGGTGACTGGCGCACACATGAGAAGAACTGTGGCAAACGTTGGCATTGCATGTGCGGTTCCGACTTCAAACATAAAAGGTCATTGAAAGATCATATCAATTCCTTTGGTTCTGGTCATGGCCCTTGTCCCCCTCCCCCCTTCCTCAATTGATGCAAAATGAATTGCATCAAAGTACAAGTCACATCCCTTTCTTTGTTTAACTCCATCACACACACACACACATATTACTCCATTAATTGTTGAAAATTAATCTTCACCATCGCAATTATCCCTGATCATCCTTTACCTATACTTAATGTTTCTTCCAGTATTTCAATACTTCAATGTACAAACAATTGTATTAATTTAGGTTGAGTTAGTGATGATACTGATATTTTAATGGTAATTTGAGACTTATTTTAGTTAAAATATATGCATACGTATTTGTTTTTCTCAGCCATAGATGAATGGTTTGCATTGCCAATCGCCACAGAGTTTAGCTGGATTTAAATTGGGGCCTAACATTTAAGTTAATCAACCAAATTATCAGCATAGTTTTTTTATAATTGGGCTAGTTTAGCTGCAGCCCTTTGTAAGAAATGGACTGTTTTATTGTGGATATCTTCCCAACATCATTACTATTGTAGTGATCTGTGAGACCCATTAACTGGACACCAAAAGGCCCATTAACAAGCTACCCATTTTGATATTATGTTTTCCTTTTGGGTTGAGCTATTCCTTAGGTTATATATATATATATATATATATATATATATATATATATTTATTTATTTATTTATTTTCCAGTTTTGTCTTTGAATTATGTGGCATGTGATGTTTTTCTGCTAAAAAAATTAACAGATATAACTTCAGTGATCAATTTGGTGTATTTTTAGAATTTCAGTGACTAAAATGCATCCATTTTAATGTGACTGATAAAATAAATTTTTTCTTCCAATGTGGGTGACTATTTTGGCAATTTTTTCAATTATTTATTTTGCTAATTTTTATATATACATATATATTAATATAAATTTTAATCTATCGAAATCTATGGGATAAAAAAAAATATTCATGACTTATAATACATGATAATTTAGTATTCAAAATAATAACTATCAAAAAGAGAATATTTTATTTTTTATTAAGTACAGTTGGTCTCTTGTAAAGCAAGTTCATATATGCATCGATAATTTAATCCTAATTTCAACGTATGATAACAACGGCAAGAAATTATAATTGCAATTTCAATAACCATCAATTGTTCGTTTCATTTATGAGCTGCGTCTTATATATAAATAGATTTCACATGAGTTTCTGTATATTAAGTTTTGTTTGATAAAAATGGATCAACAAGATTAGTTCTTGATCTAAACCCTACTTTAGTTAAGAAAAAAAAATTAAAATTCCACACAAAGTGGTTCTTGAAGGTTAATGAATGATTATATCTCAATATTTATTTAAATCCACACAACAATCCTTCTTCAAATAGTTGAACAAGATCAATCTTTTTATTAATCAAATGACCTAAAGTTAAAAGTTTAAGCATACCAAATTTGGCGTGATTTGGTGTGAAAATCACGTTGAAAATGCCCTTGAGCATACGATTTTGAAATAGTTTAAGTATACCAAATTTGGTGTGATTTTCACACCATTCCACTCCAATGAAGCACCATTTGTTGCACCAAATTTGGTGCAAAACTTACTTTTTTTTAAAGTTTTTCTATTAGTTTTATAATTATAATTTTATAATTATTAGATTTTATAACTATAAATAGATGTTAAATATACTTTTAATTATGCATAGACAAAAAATTGATTTATTATTATTTATTATTTTTAAATTATTTTATATATTTTATAAAAATTAGATTTATAAATACTCTCACTAATTATATATAAAATATAATTAAACATTAAACATAATTAGATTTAGAGCTAGTAATAGATGATAGTATTAGATTTTAAGAGTAGTACTCGATTTCAAGAGTTTCTTATTTGATATAGACAAATCAATAATAAAGATGCACATTGCATTTCTCAATGCATTAATTCAACATTTATGGGAACAATATAGTAATTTTGAGAATTGAGCTCTCATAATATTGTATTTGGAATTTATTGTTTATGTACTTTATGTCTAATAAAATATATAATAAAAATTTATAATGAATGTACTAATTTTTAAATTTTATTAATTACATATTATATATTATAAATATTAATTTATTACATATCATAAAATTGGTAATTTTGAAATATAATAATTACTCTTAACAAATTAATATGTATGGTGATAAATAGATTATAAAAAAGAAAAATAGAATATTTTTTTGGTGTAAAATATGGTATGAATGGATTAGTAATTGGTGCTGAAATTGCACTATTTTTGTGTGAAAATTACACCAAATTTGGTATTATACATTGAAAATGGCCTCGTTGGAGTGAAATGGTGTGAAAATCACACCAAATTTGGTATTTTAGTCACATGTTGGAGATTCCCTAAGAGCATACGATTTTTAAATAGTTTAAGCTCAATAAATGTCATAATATTTGGTGGGCAGACACCACCAAATATGGATACCATTCATTGTCAAAAACTAAAAATGCACCTATTGACAAATTTAAACCTCTTCTAATATTTAATTTGTACTATAATAATACAGTTTCTTTCTTGAATATCACTACTATATTTTTTTAATGAAAATAATTGTATAAACAATCATGTCAAATAAAATTCTAACTAAATAATTCCAACTCATTTATATTTTTATTTATATGTCAATTACTTATAATAAGAGTTCTATCAAATTAAACCTAAATGAAACTTTTCCCATCATCATTTAGGATGTAAATTGAATTGTATGTTTCTTATGTTAATAATTTTGTCAAATCAAAGCTTAACCAATAATTAAAACTCTTCCACCGTTAATATTATCATCATCATCATCATGTAGGGTTAATTTGTATTTGGATTGACATGAGCGCTTGGCTCAATGGTCATCATCTAGGCATTATGTGCTTAGGAGAGTTGGAGGTCAGGACATCAAGTCCTCCCGAGATAGATACGCAAGTGGCCGGCATTCGCCGAGGAGCATCGTCTAACACTTTGGGGAGGAGCGGTTGCGCAGGAGTGATGCCGTGTGGGGCCAGTATTCGCTGAGGAGCATCGTCTAACACTTTGGGGAGGAGCGGTTACCTTAGGACCAATATAGTACAGCGTAAGGATCTCGATCATAAAAAAAAAAATTGTATTAGGATTGAAACTTTAAAGTGCAAATAATGTTTGAAATGGTAAGGTCTCATAGTGTGTGTAACAAGAGAATTCAATACAAGGGAAAAAGATGACGAATTAATGCCACAAGAAAGAATAATTAATATATAGCAATTGAAATCGTTATTTTAATTTTTAACCCATTTATATTATGTTTGCTATTAACTTCTTGTTACATATATGAACTAGATCTACAATAAACTTACCAAATTAATGCTGAAACTTAAACTTGTTTCTCCTTCCAATAAGGGTATATTTTCTTGCTTGCTAGTTTTAAGTTGCGTTCTGCTTGGTTGTTTATCTTTTTATTTGTTTTCTTTTGTTTCACACTAATGGGGTAATAGGGAAAAACGTCAAGGAATGGATACGTTTTGCCCACCATATTAAGCCCTTTAAGGGACATTATTACCTTTATCACATGAGAATAAAAGTTAAAGATGGCTAAAATAGGAGCAAACATTGAGACCATCTTACAAAGTTTTGTAAGTTGCACAAATACATCATTCAAAAAATTAAAAATGCGCACGTTTTAATCTTTGGTTAATTTACACATTTTGGGAGTTCGTTGGGATGAAAGAAGCTGCAACTCATTTGGGGGGTTTGGGAGGAAATTAAGAGGCTGCAATTCATGCAAAATGGGAATATTCGCATGAATTAGCAAATCAAAGTTTTTAAGAATCCTGATGATATATGTGCGGTAACACAACGCAAGTATAATACATGCCTAACACAAGCAATGCAAGTATATATACTGTGACTACTGTCACGCCCCAAATCCGACATGACACGGTCACACGATGGGGAACCGACTCCAAGCGTGCGAAGGCTCCTGTTTACATATTTACTACACCAACTATATATGTACATACATTTCTAGGCCACACATTTTGAAAATATCACAACCAAAACCTAAGATCAATATGTACATATTTCAAATCCAGATTTCCACAACATCACATTCCAACCTACAACTTTATAATATGACACATATTGCTCCAAAAGCCGAATTCATACAACTTATGCCAAAGTCTCACTTATAATCACAATTATACATTTCCTTTCAAATTCCATTTACTGACTATATACATTAACATCGTTATCAAACGTTCCAATATTATTCCTTCCAAAAACATCTATTACAACTTTCTATATCTTTACATAAACTACAATAACCACAAAATGTCCTTCTATACCTCGTGATATCCATAAAACCTGTATGAGAAACCTTAGTATCTGCAAAAATGACAATATATGTGGTATGAGCATACACTATGCCCAGTAAGTGATATAGATATTCCTTTATTGGAATGAGCACGTTATACATTATATACTTTCACAAAGCATTTCAACACATGAAAATCACATTTGGAAACGTTTCAAATCCACACACACATATACATATAGCAATGGCATCAACATTTATCAATACATTGAGTACTGATTATCAGATAGCTCATGAACAGTTCAAATCTCTCTCGGCAAAACTTAATTGGATCCAGTCCTGACAATTCTAACCCGTCAGGTGGGCCAGAACAGAGGGGTTCCTAGCTACTATAACCCGCTAGGAAGGGCCAGAACAGAAAATTGGAACATGTT
This sequence comes from Ophiorrhiza pumila, assembly GCA_016586305.1. Taxonomy (NCBI): domain Eukaryota; kingdom Viridiplantae; phylum Streptophyta; class Magnoliopsida; order Gentianales; family Rubiaceae; genus Ophiorrhiza; species Ophiorrhiza pumila. The sequence goes on from BLIW01000010.1 coordinate 31,351,616, forward strand.
CCTACCAATCGATCATTAAACATTCAATGAGCTCAAAACAATTCAAATTCCTTGAAATCATTTCACAAAATGATTCACATTCACCAAAAGCCATTGCATACATTTCATATTCATCAAAATCATAATCTATTCATGCTCAAACCACTTTTATATAATCAACATAATCAAACTTTCAAAAATATGTTTTATCAAATATTATAAAACATAAAGAAATATCAAAACCACTTACTTGAAACCAAATCCAATACCGCACTTGATTTTAACGATTCCACCACTTATACAATTCATCTTCCTATACAAACATAAACATATGACAAAAGAATGATTAATAGAGCCTAATAACCTTTATACACCATTCTTAGTCTTATCAATGTTCTCTAATTATTACAAAAATAGCTTAGGAAAATCATTCTACATTTAAGGACATTTCATATTCTTACAATTCTAAAACCCATTCATATAACACTTAAAATCCATTTGATAATTTCTTACATGTCGAATATGTTGAATATCCTATTTTTCAATAAACTCACTTATATATTACTCTTATAAACTTTCTTCAACAAAATATCCTCACAATTTGATTTAACCCATCAATCCACGTTCTATACTTACTCAAATGAATGCTACAATCCTTAGATTAGTGTTATTGAACTTATAGGATTAAAACCCATATCCTATCACAACATAATTTCAAACCCTTATTATTCTTGAACACTAAATAAGGAGATTAACTTGGATAAATAAGCTAGATAGATTCTTTACCTTAATGAGAGTGAAGTTTGAATGAAAATTGAGACCTTGTCTCCTTTAATCCATCATTCCATCTTGCCCTAGTTGAGATAAAAGAATGGAAGAAAAATGAGGGAGAAAAGATGAAAAAAGAGGCTGAACTTCAGCCAAAGAAATGGAAGGGGTTTAAGACCCATTTTGTCAAATTGCTAAATAGTCTATATACTTTTTCTTATTTACTAATTGGTCCCTAATTTAGTTAGGGGTATTATAAGATTATTGGTGGATGGATGCGAATTATAATAGCCTTAAATTTCTGTCTCGGGTCTGTGTTTGCCTTCAATTCTGACAAGAAATTAATTTCAGCATTTCCATTATGTACTATAAACTGTGATCAATAATTTTGTTCCGTCCACCTCAGATAAACAAATGTTTAAATGACTGAAATGTTTTAGACACATAAATTGTGATGTGGACTGCAACAACAATGAACGTTGTAAACAGTTGAATTTCTCTTTAAATTGTTAGTTAGATGTGCATATATTGTCGAAAAATAGTTATTAATATAGGTTAATGTACAAAGGGGTTAAAGTACCTTAACAGCGTGAGGTTAGTGAATTTGTTACCTCAGTGTTTGCAACGTTGACAGTGAACGTCGCAAGTCGCGACATTAGTGTTTATAAATCAAGAGTTTGTAAACAATAATTAACGTCGCGATATTTATGATTCTAAGTCGCACCAGTTATTTAAGAAAAGTGTTTAGCACAACTTGAATTTATACTTTGTGACTTACATTACTCAAAATTCAATTGATCATTTGTGAAATATTCTTGTTGATGCGTAAACTCCAATCCCCATTTCCTCAACATATATGAGACTGAAACACAATTGGTTAAAGATATTGAAAGATTTTGAGTTCTTTTTCTCATTTAATTTCTGTATCTGTATAGTGTCCATCTGTAGTACTTGACAGTTGACTGGTCGGTCATGAAGTGAAATTCCCCCACCGCCATTGAATATGAATGGTACAAGACAAGTTTTAATTAAGTTTCGTATGCATCATTTTTCTTGAATTCTGTTATGCTACGAAACAAAAGGGAAAAAAATAAAATGACAAAGTGATCGAAGTACGCAAATTTCATTTTGTTTACATATTTCTTGAAAAAACTAAAGCACAAGTTAAAGTAGCAAGCAAGAAAATGAAGTTAATTAAGTTTCAGCATTCGTCATCTTCTTGACTTCTATTACTCAACAGCATCTCAAGTTAAAATACTAAATAAGTAAAAATGTTATATATACACAAATTATTGGATTTTATGTGTAGTTTGGACGAAAATTTGCAATCTGCATATTATGATCGTCTTAGAAGAGATTATCAAATATATCATTTTTTTTTGTAGATTACCAAAATCTAGTACATGTAATAAACCAGAATTCTTTCTAGCACAATGAAGCATTTATTTATTGTATTATTTTTTGCTCAATATGTAGCAATTATTTTATCGAGGACAACTTTATGCTCATTAGCTCATAAAAATTGTTTTGATAGAAAAGAACAAAATGAAGGAGGATCAATATATACATTGGGACAAATTTTCTTTATTTTTTTTTAATTCTTTAATAGATCTTCGTATCATCTCAGTGTATATTGTTAGATGTGACATTTATTTACCTCCACATGTAAGTGCAAATATATAGACGAACCTTCCTTCTTCCATTGTCTAACTCCCCATTGAAGACATTTGTCTGAGAACTCAAGAACTCGATCGTTTGCAAATTAAGAAAACATGGGTTTTTTGCAAACTGCAAACAAGACCAAACCTCATGCAATTTGCATCCCATTTCCAGCACAAGGCCACTTGAATCCCATGTTCAAATTGGCTAAAATTCTTTACCACAAAGGCTTCCATATCACCTTTGTCAACTCAGAGTTTAATCACAGAAGACTATTGAGATCAAGGGGATTAAATTCACTTGACGGCCTTCCTTCTTTCCAATTTGAAACCATCCCTGATGGACTTCCTTTTTCAGATGCTGATGCTACCCAAGATGTACCATCCCTTTGTGATTCCACCAGCAAGAACTGTTTGGATCCTTTCAGAGAACTTGTTTCCAGGATCAATAGTACTCCTGATGTTCCTCCAGTCACTTGCATAGTTTCTGATGGGATCATGAGTTTCAGTCTTCAAGTTGCTAGAGAACTTGGCATCCCTGATGTCTTCTTTTGGACTAATGGTGCTGGCGGTGTCATGGCTTACTTTCATTATAGCCAACTTGTAGAAAAGGGCTACACGCCGCTCAAAGGTATACAAATTAACTAATTATTTGCCCAGCTGTAGTTGAATTCATTGTTTTTCTTTCTTGGATATGGGTGAATTTTGTTCTCTTATTTTTGAAGGCCTCCATACATGCGATTCATCATGAACACATGGACTAAACACTTTGAACGCATTGTAAAACGAGCACCAAAATGATTTGCTATCAAAGCCTGATACAGAGTTTGGTACTAACAAATATTTTGTGTAATACAGATTGGAGTTACTTAACAAACGGATATATGGATACGGTTATAGATTGGATTCCAGCCATGAAAGGAATACGATTGAGGGACTTGCCATCATTTATTCGGACCACAGATCCTAATGATATTATGCTGAATTTTGCTATCAGTGAAGTTGAAAAAATTCCTCAAGCTTCTGCACTCATTTTGAACACTTTTGATGCATTGGAACCTGAAGTCTTAGATGCATTTTCAACTTTGTTTCCAGCAGTCTACACCATTGGCCCCCTTCATCTGATTGAGGATCAATTTCCAAATAATGAACTGAAATCTTGGGGTTCAAATCTCTGGAAAGAACAAGAAGGATGTATAGAATGGTTGGATTCCAAGGAGCCTAATTCAGTTGTTTATGTAAATTTTGGGAGTGTCACAGTGTGTACACCACAACAACTCGTAGAATTTGCCTGGGGGCTTGCAAAAAGTGAAAAAGCCTTCCTCTGGATCATTAGGCCTGATTTAGTCACTGGAGACGCTGCCATTTTGCCTCCGGAATTCATTACCGAAACCAAAGATAGAGGGTTATTGGCAAGCTGGTGCTCTCAATTAGATGTTCTAAAACATCCTTCAATTGTAGGATTCTTAACACACTGTGGATGGAACTCTACGTTTGAAAGCATATGTGCTGGTGTTCCAATGCTCTGTTGGCCATTTTTCGCCGAACAACAAACTAATTGTTGGTACTGTTGCAACCATTTGGGCATAGCAATGGAAATAGATAACAATGTGAAGAGTGATGAAGTTGCGAAACTCATAAATGAGTTGATGGTTGGAGAGAAAGGTAAGGAAATGAAGAACAAAGCAGCAAAATTGAAGAAATTAGCAGAAGAGGCCATCACTGCTCCAACAGGATCATCTTACCAAAATCTAGAAAATCTGATTCACAATGTGCTATTGTCAACTCCTTCTAAGTAGAATAATTTGTATTCTTCAATTATTTATCTTTTATAATGTACTCTTTTCTTTAATTATTTATCTTTTATAATGTACTCTTTTCTTTAATGATTTATCTTTATCAGGCTCTGCATCAAGTTTGGTTGAATAGTAAACAGTCCAAACATATACAAAACCAAATGGGATACCATTAAAATAAAAGAAGAAAATTGAGTTTTCACCACTCTGATGCATCATGGATTCACGACTATATCAATCAGTATAGACATAGAAATGCATCTGTGACTTTTACATATAGAACAAAAGTTGTAAAGCAAATTGATATCAATACTTCAATGGCTGAAGAAAACCAGGAGCCTAGGCCTCAAGCAATCCTAGTTCCAGCTCCAGGGCAAGGCTATGTAAATCCCATGATGAAAGTAGCAAAACTTCTCCACCACATGGGCTTTTTTACATCACTTCTGTCAACATTGAGTCGATCCACAAGAGGTTCTTTCCAATTCTTGTCAATCCCTGATGGTCTCAGTGATGCCGTAGACGTGCCGGCAATAGTCAGGCCATTGAAAACAACCTTTTGGCACCATTTAAAGACCTAGTATCAAAACTCAATATCAGTACTGTACTGCCACATCAAATGTACCTTCTCACTTGTATTGTCTCTAATGGTTGCATGAGTTTCACTTTAGGAGTTGCATGTGGAATCATGGCTTATTCTAATTTCTGCCAGCTAGTGTGGAAAAAGGCAAAATATTCTCAAACCATGAGAGTCAACTTTACCTTTTTTTTGGTTATTTTGATGTTTATGTTTTGTTGAATATGAATGCAAGTTACTTTATTAAAAATTTTTCTTGATCTCCAAATCAATCAAACCCTGTCACAGTCCGCAAGAGATTCCTTCTTTTCTTGCATTGAATTATAAAATGAAAAATTTTGGTACAAGATCCTAATGTTTATATTATTCTATTGTCGGGAAGCATCATCTTCTGTAAAGGTCCATAACTTGTGCATTTACCATATCAGACTTTTACTGCTTCTTTTGAATATCTGCTCAAACAAGAATCTCTTCATATTGCTGAAATGTCCTCGATTATTTTCGGTAATAATTCACTAATGATTGTGTCTCAAATGCATACTTTTGCAGAATCTAATTTGTGACTTACTCCCTCTTTTCTTTGATAAGTGTGGTTTTACTATTCATTTTTTGTTATCAAATAAGTGTTATTTTACAAATTTTAATGCAAAAATTCTAAAAACTTCCAATTTTATATTTCATCCTATTTATCTATATAATGTAATTTAAAAGAAGGATGAGAAAGTTATGATTATAAATATGAGTAAATAATAGAATTTATCACTTTAGGAGTTGCGGAAGAGTTTAGTATTCCTAATGTAGTTTCTGTGGACCCATGTTGCTTGTGGAATCATGACTTGTGCTAATTTACATTAGTTGAGTGGAAAAAGAACTTAATTGCATAATGATTTAACTCTCATTCAATCTAACCTTCCTCTACCTCTAGTAGTGAAGAGTATACATTTTTTTACACCCAAGAACTTTGACTTCTTTGGCCAAAAATTGCATTATTTTTAATGTTTTGTACTTATTAGCCCATTTACTTGTACATATTATAGTCTAGAGCTAAGCTTCACATGGGATGATTGAAAATCAGCTCTAAATTAAAAAGATCCTGTTATTATCTTATAGCATGATGAGTATTTGTTTTTTATTTATCTTTTTTTTTAAATAAACAGCGCTGTATATATATATGTTGGGCAAAATACGGTGGTGGATATACCCAACCACACGGTTACAAAATAAAATCAGTAAATTTGGAGTGCTACTCCATTACATGATTACTTTTGAAAAAGGAATGGAAGATAAGAAACTACTCAAACTAGAGAAGTGCCTCCCTTATCTCCAGTCAAATGCAGTGTCGAAGTAATTGTCTAAACGATTTGGTTTAACACATTGGTTGCTTATGATTTATCAGTTCATCATTTTGACTTGCAGTTCATAATTGTCTAAACGATTTATCTGTTCATCATTTTGACTTGCAGATTGAGTTTTCTAACAAATGGGTATTTAGATACTACAATTTATTGGATACCTGGAATGGAAGGAATAACACTGAAGGATCTTCCTACTATGATCAGAAATGCAGACCAAGAAGAAAGCATTCTAGTTAATTTTAACATTCGCCTAGTGGAACTATCACACAAAGCTTCTGCTATCATTGTCAACATCTTGGACACATTGGAGCATGAAATCTTAGACAAACTTAAGACACTGTTTCACAAGTTGTCTACAATTGGCCCTCTTCATCTCATGGAGAATCAACTCCCAGATGATAATAAAAATTCGTTTGAATCAAATTTGTGGAGGGAAGATATTGGTTACCTTGAATGGCTCGATTCCAAACAGCCAGATTCAGTCCAACACATAAATTTTGGCAGTTCTGCCCACATAACAGCAGAACAATTAGCTGAGTTTGCATGGGGCATTTGTCAATAGCAAGCATAATTTCTTGTAAATAGCTCTAAATGGATGCTATAGAATTGAGTTCCCTTAACAACATTTTCAGGATTGGTGGAGAGACAAGAAAGGAATGATTATCTAGGAACAAGGGTGGAAATAATTTCACTGCCAGGGTCTCTGACACGCGAATCATCAGATGAAATGTAAGGGTTTGTTCCCGCAAAGGATGGTGATGGAACTACATATCCTCCAGTGCTAGTGGATTCTATTGGTTTTGCTTCTGACTCTGGCATAAGTAGCCATATATCTTCGAGCTCTCTGAACACTTCAGCCATTGAAGGCCGGGCGTCCGTCTCTTCTTCACAGCACTTGAGAGCAAGAGTCATGAACTTCTCCACACATTCAGGCTGATAAGGTCCCATATGTTTATCGATGACTTGGAACATCATGCCAGAAGAACATGCAATGTTGACCTGGAACAGAGATTAGTACAGTCTTCAGTGAGTTGGTTCACAAAATAAGTCAGATAAATGTCCGGATAGAAACATCATCACAATAAGATTTGTAGTAATGAATTTTTTCGCCCATGCTACAATTATAGGGTGAGGTATTACCTCCCTGACAAGATTTTTGCCATTTATTATTGGCGGCATTCCTGTCAAGAGCTCCAGAAATACAACACCAAGGCTATAAACATCACTTTTGTCTGTAAGCTTATGAGTAAGAAAATAGTCTGGATCAAGGTATCCCTGAAGAGACATTGCAATTTGAGTTTTAGCATCTACAAATGGAATATGCATACTTGCCTTTTACAATCTGATTCAGTAGTTGAAAAGGGACAGGATATAGTTTTGCATTGCATTTGCGATAATCGACTAATAATTGTTTGTTAAGAACAACTGTGCATTTTCTGATAGCTGAATCATGCTTACCGGAGTCCCTTTAACTACTGTAGATACATAAGTAGGAACAACTCCATCAATATTAGGAATTGGAGCAAGCCGTGAAAGTCCAAAGTCTGCAACCTTGGCTGTAAAACCGGAGTCCAATAAGATGTTGCTTGCCTTGATATCTCGATGAAATATAGGAGGGTTAGCTTCTGTATGTAGGTAGAGGATTCCCTTGGCTGAACTCATTGCAATTCTCAATCTCATAGCAAAACTAAGTGGCTTTTCAGTCTTCCCTGCAATATTGCAAGCTCTAATGACCGACTCAAGCTCGATAGCAATCGAAAAGTACCAAGATTAAGCACCAACAAAAGTAATTTCCAATAAATTTGCTAAAACAAGTTTACTCTAAAGAAAGAAGTAGAATGAGAAAGAAAGCAATCAATAGTCAAAAGAATCTTGAGAAGAAAGAAAATTCATGGAAAGTACCAGAGAGGTGATCCCTCAATGTACCATTAGGTATGAATTCGTACACCAACAACTGCATTGAAAAGCATGGCAAGCAATGGAAAACAATCATTGCCAGAGTATTTCATTATTATTATCAAAATCTGCTGCTAGTCTATTGTTCTTTAAGTTTACTGTTTGTTTCTGTATAAGTTCTTCCTTTGATTATATAACTTCTATAATAGTTACAGATTTTTGAGTTTGTACCAAGATACAAAATTTTTTGAAAATCTTTCATGAACTTGATAATGAAACAACTAATGCAATATTTAGATTTAGCCCATATACACTGAGAAATGATGTGCAAACACTAGTTGATTTGGAATTCAAGATTTTATTAGTGAGGTACCTGTTCACCTTCTTCAGTACAGTATCCAACCAGAGAAACCAAGTTTTTATGATGCAACCTTGATAACAGTTCTATTTCTGTAAGAAATTCCTTTTCACCTTGTAATGATCCCACTTGAGCTCGCTTAATGGCAACAATAGTTCCATCACCTAGAATACCTTTATAAACTTTCCCATATCCCCCTTGTCCGACTTGACTAAAGCTATCAAAGTTCTTGGTTGCCAGTGCCATTTCTCGGTAAGCAAATTCTTTCACACCATCAATTTTGATAGAGATCTTTGAATCTGCAAGAATCACATCAACCATCACATACAAAATGAAGGATTTCCAGTACCATAAACATTCTTCTTCGTTCAGTCAAGTCTCTAATAGTAAAATACTCACTCCGGTGTCCTTTTGAACGATTCCTCATGCGGTATCTCAAGATAAGCCACAATGTACAACCACATACTATAGCTGCAATGGGAACAGCCCCTGCAATGATCCCGCCTAGTGCAGCCTTACTTAAACCAGAATCCGAGGAAGAAGAAGAAATTACTGCAAGTTTTGCAGAAAAACTGAGGCTTAGAAGTACAATGAGAAAACATTGTGTATAGAGATGCGGACATCATTATATGTAATAAAGAGAACAAGGGAAATCCTTATAATGATGATGCACCTCAAGAGATTTGTGCAGTTCACTTTATAAAAATCTGAAAGTATATCATTTTCCAAACAATGAAATGTATAATAGTCACTTGTCACTTGTATGGTTTCTTATTTTACTACACAACTACCTAAACAAAAAGAAGCGAGAATCACAGGTACAGAGACAAACCATCATTGTAAGGCCCCAGTAGCGTTAAGTTTAAAAGTTCAGAAGGTCCAAAGATGCCAACATCAGAAATCTGCCATGACATAAACATTGTCTGAATTCGCAGCACTTCACTTCTGTTGAATATAATGAAGTAAATATTATCATATAGAGGAAAAATCTTCAAGTGCATCTTCAGTCGAGGGCCCTCTTCCCATGCAGCGGAATCAATATCAAGCTGATAAAGCTCTAGTTGCAGAATAGAGGTTAGATACACCTCAAACTGATGAATCCATGGCGAGAAATCTTGGAACCCTGGACTCTTTAAACGATAACCAACATGGATAGGTAAAGCACACAAGCAAGTGACTGGGGATGCTGGCACAAATTCGTAAGGAGATGGGCATGCTTGAGGAAGACAAAAACTGGAGTTTTTTTTCAAGATATTACTGGTCTCTTGGACTTGAGTTCCACAGAATTTGGTTAGGTTAGGATTTGTGCACATGGGATTTCCATGAAGCCTGAAAGTTTATTCGAGCAGTTGAAGAAAATTAACACAAGCTCTGTAGCAGAGCAAATAAATGACCAGACTTCCTTTTGAACAAGTTAAATTTACTTCAGGATGAAAATGCCCCTTCTAAGAGACTTCCTTTTCCTGAATAAAGTATGCTAACTGACATACCTTATCGTGACATTTGGAGGAAGCACAGGTCTGGAGATATCTGAGAAACTATTGTTCTGCAAATCTCTGTAGGGTCAATAGCTACTCAATGAATCACTAATAGCAGAAAAAAAAATCACAGTTCAATTTTGTCGGAAAGAAGTTAAGGAAATGGCTTTCTTCTATTTAAGGACTTACACAACAAGTGTTGCAGAACCAGACAAAGTTATATTTGGCCAAATAAATGATGGAACAGAACCACTAAACAAATTGTTTGCAAGAGATCTGCAACAAGAACAACTTATTGTTAGAATCATTTAACTCATGCATATTTCCACCAGTGAGATGACTATACCTAATTCATACGGATACGAATTACGTAAAAAACTAAGAAGAAGCATTTTCTTGGAACACACAAGTCGAGACGAGAGTGGATGGAAACTCACAATCTCTGCAAATGTTGCAGGTTTGAAAAGTTTGCGGGAATAGTCCCATTAAGCTTGTTGTATGATAAATCACTGCAGCATTAAGGCACAGGTATTGGTCTTCAAAATGGAAGAGGTATTATAATGAAAAAATAACATGGAAGTTATAGGTACGTCTAAACTTAAGCTCATCTAAATAAGAGCAATGTGCAATTTTGATCACAAAATAAACAAAGGTTGCACTTACATAGTTGTGATATTTCCAGAGATCTTATCCTGTGGCATGGATCCACTTAGCTCATTAATGCTGAAATCTCTGACTTGAAGGCACCGTAAGTCAGTGGAATCCCAATGAGTTATGTACCAAAAATATTTTGAGCCCAGAAGTCTCACTCATAAACTAATAAGATTTTTAGCATAGTTTGGCAGAAAGTGCAACTTTCAACAGAGAAATTCAGATCCATTTGTTAGCCTTAACCATTTCATAACAATGAGAAAGAAATTATCTACAAAGCAGTTATCTATCTGCAAGTTTAACATAGGTTGGTTTACAGCAAAAAAAAAAAAGTCTAGCATAGGCCGACTTACATATAAAAAAGGTTAGTCATATTGCTGATGTCTGGGATCTGTCCTTGCAGGCTGCAATTCCTGAAACTCCTGATATAACCAGAAAAGCTGAATTGTCACCAATCTTAACTCAAAGATTTCTCCAACATGTCTGCAATTCCTAATCTACATTTGTTTTGTTTCCTTATCTTGAAAATTGTCATGAAATGCCACATTTTACTTCAGCTAAATGAAATATTCCATAATTTTGGTTGATGCAAGAGTTCCAGCTAGGCTACCATAGCAGCAATTTGCACTCCAGTGGTTGTAATTTGAGGATTTACTTAAAATTAGCACATCCTCAGAAACAACAAAATAACTATGGACTACCACTTAAAATTGAACACTATTTATCAAATGATCCACTTCCATTGAAACAAGGTTTGTAGCTCATGCAGTAATTAATGCAAGTCTAGACCAAGATATGACTGCCTGTCTCTTGTTTAAAAATATAGGTTTGAAGGAAACAAAAAAGACTTAAAATACTTACAATTTTATTACTTGGGACATATTTCTGTAAGTATCAGGTATTGAACTCCCACTGAAATTGTTGTTATCAACTTGACTGCAAAATGAAGGGAGAATAAAACTGAAGCAAAATAGATGCAGAAAAGGAAAAAAAAATGAGAAGTTTATTTTACTAGCAAGTAAAAATGAGAGAGAATATGGGCCAAAAAATGGTCAGCCTTAAAAGAAATGTATGCTACCAGCAAGTAAAAATAATGGATTAGTGGATGTGTGAAACGCCATAGGTGTTGTAATGGCTGCTCATTGTAAGAAAAACATTTAACTGGCACAACTTACTCCTAATCTAATTTAGAGGCCTCCTTCAAAAGTGCATTTCTTAGTATCTGAAAGTGTAAGCTGTCTGTATTTCTCTCAGCAGCAAGTTTGAAATTCAACTTCTTTTTATAATAACTTCTCCTTCTTTGATTTTTATTTCTTCCGCTCATGGACGTGCATTTAGCAATCAGGCCTACCTCTGATATTCACACTACAGCCTTCTTTTACAAGAATAAGGTACACAAGCAAAGAGCTAAAGTGACATATTTGTAATGACGAAAGAGGGCATACAGTATGAGTAAATTTTGCAGCAAAGACAGCTCCGGAGGCAGATACCCTGACAAATTGTTATTGTCAAGTAACCTGAAAAAAAGTTTTGCCATTCAGAAATACTAAGAATTCATCGTAAAATGCAAGTCAAAAACTTTAAAAAAGAAACCAATAAATGAAAATGGAACTTTCTTCTTACAAGTAGACAAGACTTGTAAGTTTAGACAGCTCAGCTGGGATTTGCCCACTAAGGGAGTTGTTATTCATGTAGCTGTTGGGTTACAAAATAAAAAATGAGCTCAAGATGATCAAATCTCACTGGATTATGTTCATAAACTTTGATCTCTGAAGAAATCAATACAAGTAACATAATTAGTTCAAACATGAAGAAAATTTCTCACAAGTGTTTTGCATTTGTCAAGTTCGAAAACGATTTAGGTATAGTTCCCGATATTTGGTTCTGGTCAATCTGTATCCTTTCCAGTTTTTGAAGGTAACCAATCTCTTCAGGCAAGGGACCATTTAGTTTATTCCCACTCAGGAGTCTGGAAACAGAGAAGAGTCACAGATATATATGTGAGAAATGAGAAGAGCTGCATTTCATCAACAATATATCATTAAAGTAGTTGCAGATTCTTCTTTCAATGTTTCATTATCAAAATTCAAATACATTCAAGGCACAAAACGATGAAAAAAGAACCATAATCTACACCGTCAAGGTAATGATTTCCGCCGGTCTACGCAAATATCTTGGCTAGCTCCTCCACTTGGTTCCTATCTAGGGATGTCTTAGGTGAGCAAGAAAAAAATTGTTCAACAAAGGTTGTGTTCACTTACAACATTTCTAAGTTCTCCATGTTTCCTATCTCCTTTGGTATTGTCCCAGTAATGTTGTTCCACATGACATCCCTTTTACACAGTGTTGAAACATTTGCAGACAAGTTAGTCAATGAAAGAAGTGATGGTAAAGAAATTAAAAATACCATCAATAATTGTTTAAGCAAAAGAAGAATCATTCCTGTCATCAAACAGATGCTTATAAAATACTCCACTCACAATATACTCAGGTAAGCTAATTGACCGAGCTCGGCTGGTAAACGTCCTGACAGATTCATGTTTAGAAGATGCCTGTTGAAGAAACAAAAATCAAGTTAGAAATAAACATTGCAAGTAATACTAAAATCTCAATGCCAGGAGAGCACTATTATTATATAAATAAATATGCATTTATCTATTAAAAATCTTCCTTGATGATGATGATGATTATGACCACTGAGCTTATTCAATTGCATCAAATTCAATCTGAGTTGCAAAATAAAACCCGTGGATTTGGTAATTAAAACTCTGACAATATTTATGCTGCATGTTCAATAAAAAGAACAAGAAACAAAAGACAAACTTGGGGAGTGACTAAAATCATACAATTCTCTGACATGAAGATGGCCATTAATTACTGGTCTATCAAAGCACAAAACTCCTCTCCAACTTGAAGCACACGGGTCTCCGATACTCCAGTCACTGAGATTCCCATTTGGATCTATCAAGTTTTGCTTGAGAGCCAGCAATGCTCCAACTGCATGTTCAATATGGCATCATAATCACAATTGAACTATATGTTTACAAGGGAAAATCTCTCTTTGCTGTGTTTTAAAGAGCCATGTTGGTGATGAATGATGATTCTGTTTTTGTGTCTAATTAAAGACTGTAAATTTGCATACAAAAACAAATTTGAAACTCAAAACATACATCATATCCCAATAGGGGTAGTCCATCTTATAAAGTAAGATAAAATTACCTTCTTTAGGATCAGTAACCTGGCTATCTACTCCAACAAGAAGCATAGCCCAGAAAAATCCCATAAACAAACTCGCCCCATGACATGAAATTCTTGATTGGGGAATCCCAAAAATGTTCAGTTTTCCAAAATTGTGAAACATCTTTTAATCCCAAAAGGATGTCAAACTCCCCAAGCTGATGCTAGTTATACTATATATGCTATGAAAAGGGATTTTTCATCACAAAGATTGCAACTTTCAACTTTCAAGCACTTCAAGATATGAATACAGTGAAGGTAAAAATTGGAACTTTACGACTATGCATCATGATACCATATGAAGTCGGAATGGTTCTCAAGCCATAGAGGAGTTGGATTGAAAGAGTCCCGGAAGAGGAAAATTGCTTTACTTTGACCACCCGGACAGAGACCCATTGTGGTCTGGAAGAAAGGCCAAGTCGTCGGCAAGCATTCAATATGTGCATTAGTTGGTTGGGACAATCATCATCATTCATCGATGACCATTGTTCATTGTTGGAACGTCAGCACTCAGAAGCATTATCCAGCAGGCGTCTCACTCTCGCAAGTCAAAACAGGTAGGATTCCCGCCAACAGTACAATAAAACTTGATCATATCAGACCATTTACCCCAGAGAATGGTAATTAATTGTGTCTAATATTATTATTTCAAAAAAAAAAAACTTGGAATTTTGAAATCAATAAGACAATTATCTTAATTAATTGGATGCAAATTTGAGCTTATTATCCTTTATGTTTTTTTCGTAAGTTGAGACACAAAAATTGATAATAGTGGAATACTTTGGCTTTGGTATAAGACAAGAAACATGATAGAAAATAAAAATTAATTCAATATGTTTTAATAATTATTTAATTATATTATTCCAGGCAGCTATATTAAATGTTATCCATGCTGAAACTTTATTCGGTCAAACTATTAATATTTGATAGCCAATTGCTATTACTAGAAGGTCGCTCCAATAACTCACAGTTCAATTTTGAATTTTGTGTATCATTTTGTGTATTATTCTTAGTATTACTTTCTATAAATGATTAGTCGATCAACTCTAAAGGATGAGTGATTAAACACATGTTAAAATCTTATAAAATGTTAAAAATACACAAAATTGATACAAAAGATCCATTGGTTAGTCGGTTCCTTTCAAGATATCAATTAAAAATTAAAATTTTCTTTTTTTTTCTCCTTTAAAAAGAGAGAGAGAGTAATTGTTGACTAAATGAGTATTTACCCAAAAACATAAAAAGAACAATTCAAGTAGGATTACATAATCTAAATTAATTATGAAATTGAATGAGACAAATTTAGCAGATGTGTTATGGAGAGAATCGTTTGTGGAAGAGTCACTTTCTTTGAGATTAGCATATAATTTATAGCATATGTTTATGCATAAATACAATAGATATGTTTTCATGTTTTAAAAACCAAAGATAGTCAGAAGATGACAAAGCCAAAGCTGACAAAATAAGTTGAAGATATATTTTCTTGTTTTCAATCTTGTAAAATTGTCTGTCCGATTATTCAATTTTGGCAAGTAAAAGTACCCTTTCGGTTTGGTTGGAGCCAAGATTCTTGGAGCAATGGTAATATTAATTCAATGTAGAACCATTAAAAACTCCTACTTTATATTATTATTTTTAAAATATATGTATTTATATAGCTAAAAAAATGGTTAATTGATTCATGGATAATGACCTCAATTGAAACGTACGGAAAGCAAAAACGAAATAGTTAAAAAAAATTAAAAATGAGAAAATAACAGTCTTCTTTTTCTTCTCTTTCTTTTTCAAAGGAAAATGTGAACAAAGGTGTTATCGTTGATTCCTCAATTACCTCGTGTTAGCTTAGTTAAGTATATATACTACATACATGAGCCCTTGGCACAATGGTCATCACTTAAACATTAAGTGACTAGAAGAGTTGGAGGTCAAGGGTTCAATGGTCATCACCTAGGCATTAAGTGCCTAGGAAAGTTGGAGGTCACGAGTTCAATTCCTGACTTCAACAAAAATCCCCTCCTATGTATAGACAAATGGGATGGAGGAATATTCACTACTACAAAATTAGCCTGTTACACCGGTTATTCTAAAGTCTATTTACACCGGTTATTTGAAAATTGTACCGGTGTATATACAGGCGCGGTAAAATGTGCATTATTTTTACACCGGTTAATAAAACCGCTGTAAAATATCTTTTTTACACCGGTTTTCATATAACCGGTGTAAAAAGTCTTTAAAAAAAAAAAACCTCTTTTAAATTCTCTTCATCCAAACGATTTCACCCAAAAGAATTCAAATTTTAAAATAAAAATTCAAACTTGTTCACTGATCCCTTCATTATCTCCCAATCAAACATCACTTATAATAAAAAATATACAAACTTTATAATTTATAATTCATAAACAGATACAATAACACATTAAGAAGAAGAACATAGAATCATCTAACCTGAAAGATAACCGATCTTTGAAAAATCCAATCCAGAAAACAAATTAAAGATCTGAGCTAGCTAGCTGAAGACATAAGAGTTTGCGGAGATGATTTCGAGCCTTTTTCAAAATTTCAGCAGCAATTGTGGTGAGTTTTGCTAGAAGACGTCAAACGAATTCGTCCAGGGATTTGAGGGTTTGTTTCAACTGAAGAAGTCCTCAAAGGTAGAAAGCCAATAATGAAGAATTATGCGAAGACCTCCTTAAAACAAAAAACCAAGAATCATGCACATTAATTACTACAATAACAACACAAGTAAACTCAAAAATCATTTGCTGAGTTAGTAGAAACTAAGATAATATGAATTTTGTCGAAACCTTAAAATCCCAGTACAAAATTGACCTACCAGACAGATGACGTGTTCTTTCTCAAGATTATTGTTTGTGGTGACTCGAATTTGCATCTGCCATGGATAGTCAAATCATCTCCAGTTTTGGTGGGAGTGGTAGATGATGGCGGCGGCGGTGGAGGCTGAAGAGTTTTGGTGCTGAAGAGTTTTGGTGGTAGACGGTGGAGGGTGAAGAGAGTTTTGGTGGAGAGAAAGAGTTTTGGTGGGAGAGTAAAGAGTTTTGGTGGCCAGGGCTTTTTGTTTAAAACTTCTACCAGGTGTAGAAAGATCTTTTTATTTGTTTAAAAAAAAATTCTTTTACACCGGTTAAAAGAATAACCGGTGTAAAAAGATCTTTCTCTTTTACACCGGTTAAAAGAATAACCGGTGTAAAAAGATCTTTCTACACCGGTTATTCTTTAACCGGTGTAAAAAAAAAATTCTTTTGTTAAAAAAAAAATTCTTTTTCAAATATGAATTTTGCTGCTTAACAACTTGCACTGATTTCGTAGAAAATCTTTTTTTTTAAGAAATAAAGTTTTTAATCTTATCTTAATCTTTGTTGAGATTATTTCGATTATGATTACATCCCCATACTCTTTTTCGGCGTTAAAATCCTTTACAAATCATGAACATGTTATAGATAAATACAATCCTTTAAAATTATAGATAATATAAATCCATCAACTTAGTTGAATAGTCTAGAATTAGGATATACAAAAATTCGATATTATGAACTGAACAAATTGAATAGAAAAAAGAGTGAATTTGTATTAACATTCAATAAAATTATGATATGGGTTCTTTATTTTTGCTTGTTTGTAAAGCAAAATTTAATCATTTAAAGTGTGCCAATTTGTAAAAAAAAAAAAATCTTTTACACCGGTTAAAAGAATAACCGGTGTAAAACACAAAAATTCTTTTGTAAAAAAAAATTTCTTTTACACCGGTTAAAAGAATAACTGGTGTAGAAAGATGTTTTTACACCGGTTATTCTTTAACCGTTGTAAAAAAAATCTTTTGTTAAAAAAAAAATTCTTTTACACCGGTTAAAAGAATAACCGGTGTAAAAACATCTTTCTACACCGGTTATTCTTTAACCGGTGTAAAAAAAAAACTTTCTACACCGGTTAAAAAGAATAACCGGTGTAAAAAGTCTAAATTCTTGTTTAATATTACGATAATGCCACCACGTTTTTATAAATTACAGCGGATTATGTTTAACCGCTTTAAAAAGGGCGGTTTAAAAAGGCTATTTTGTAGTAGTGATTTGTGGAACTTCAAGTTCTCCCGGAGCATATACGCAAGTGTCTAACACTTTGAATTCTTTAATTAGCATTCTCTTACACTTTGGAGAAACTAGCCCTGGTCCAGTATAGTATAGACAAATGGGATGGAGGAATATTTGTGGAACTTCAAGTCCTCCCAGGGTATATACTGTCTAACACTTTGGATTCTTTAGCAGACTTGGTGACCAAATGTTGAAAACTAGCCCCGGTCCAGTATAGTACAACGTAAGTTGGGACTTGGGTCATAAAATATATATATATATACTACAACTCCATTATGCTCTTAATGACATTTTTTTCTTTCTCAATATTCACTAACATTAATCAGCTCAAAGTCACTCGAATCGTAGAAAGACAATATTAATCAAATTAAGTTATGAAGAGTACATATAAAAAAAAAGAAGTTTTGAAGAGTACATATATAAGCATATATATGATCAACATATATTTATTTTGGTGGAAAAAAACAAGGGTTAATACTTAATCGCAAAATGAAAGGAAAAACAAGAAGATAGATATTTTTATCTTTGATTTGATAGCAAATTAATCTATAACAAAAAGGATAAGATAAATTTGTAAACATAGAATTGGTTTAACGTTTTGATGACAATGATGGGATTGATGAATAAAAGTATTAAAAATAAAAAGTTGACTTATAAGGGAATATCAAAGTATATATAGAAGCAGCTAGCATCTCATTCTCATTCCTACCTAGGAAAATAGAGAATATAAGCAAGACCAGCAAAAATGTTCTTTCTTAGTCCATCCAATCATTCATCATTTGTACATCTTGGAACAACAATTTATGTAATAATGTTTAGCTACTCAGATTCTCAACTAAAATATATTATTTCAGACGGCTAATCACAGTTGTCTAGGTTTCTTCTGCCTTGGATTAATTGGTTGGTTCTTGTCCTATAAGATGGCCTAGTTGTTTGGTTATGCGTAGTTAGACTCATAGCATACACAAAAATTCTTGCAAATTTTCTTCAAGAAATTAAAGAACAATCACCAATGGGGTCTTTGTCAATTCTAAATGATCATGAGAAGAAGCCTCATGCATTATTGGTGCCAGCACCAGCACAAGGCCACGTAAATCCCATGATGAAAATTGCTAGGCTTTTACTCCATCGAGGTTTCCATGTCACGTTTGTGAATACTGAATTCAATCACACTCGCATGCTGCAATCTCAAGGCTCGGCAGCACTCCAGGGCTTTCAAAACTTCCGTTTTGCTACCATTCCTGATGGACTTCCTGCGGACGATGAAATGCAAGACCCTAGGGCCGTTATCAGCGCTATCAGAAACAATCTTTTGGATCCATTTAGGGAACTCGTGTTCAAACTTAACGACACAGCTTCATCTTCATCGGAAGTCCCTCCAATTACTTGCATTGTTTCTGATGGCTGCATGACTTTTACCCTAAACGTGGCTCAAGAATTGGACATTCCTAATGCCCTTCTTTGGACGTGTAGCGCTTGTGGAATCATGGCTTGTGCTCACCTTCGCCAACTAATGGAAAAAGGGTTCACTCCATTTAAAGGTAAAGGTAACAAAAGAATAGAAAAAAAAAGTAATAAAACAAAACGATCTACATGACTTATGAATACCACCAACCTAATGATAAATAGTTGAAAAATTGGTATTAACCTAATCAGAGCAACAACTAAAAGTTTTTATCTCATTTCGCCACCGATTTTAAACACTTTATAGCATGATTTATATGATAGGATTTTTAAGGAGATTTTACGTTGGCTGTCAGTATAGATTCCTCTCTTTTCTGGATTTAACACTGACTATTTATAAACCGACAAAATAAAAATGTAATCACCAAGAAACTGACTATTTACATTCTTAGGACAAAATAAAAATGTAATCACCAAGAAACTGACTATTTACATTCTTAGGCTGGTATTGCAGAGCAACTCTGTGGATAGAATTTTCATGCAGTCATGCTTAATTTATATTACAAATTTTGGGCATGTATAAATATGATCATCTGTTTCACAAAATTATGGAAATTTTAACATGTTAAATCATATAAATTAATATACACTTGCATATTTGGTTTCTTCATACTTTTCATTAAGAAAAAAGAAGTTTATCTTGTATCCAAAGTCATTTGATTTAAGCAAATGTGTCAGGAGGGATAAAGGCAAAAAGGGCACCATATATCATATATGAGACAAGAACTTAATTAATTCGACGGAAGAATTAATTCTAATAACAGAATCAAATCTTTTTCCTTGTTTTCTCTCATCATGTTCATGTAAACTGAATTTGAACCCTATAATTATTTTTATTTTCTTTTTTATATATCTGCAGACTCCAGTTTTCTGACAAGCGGATATCTGGATACGGTGATCGATTGGATACCCGGAATGAAAGGTATACAACTGAAATATCTGCCGAGTTTGATAAGAACTACTGATCCTAATGATGTAGTCCTCAAATTCAATAGAGACGTAGTGGAACGATCGATTAAAGGAACAACAATCATCGTGAATACATTCGAAGCCTTAGAAAATGGTGTTCTTTACGAACTTAAATCCATGTTTCCCAACATTTCCACCATTGGACCTCTTCATCTTCTTGTGAACCAAATTCTAGATAATGATGAGGAAAGTTCTTTATCATGTAATTTATGGGAAGAAGATAATTCTTGCCTTGAATGGCTTGATTCCAAGGAGACCAATTCAGTTCTTTACGTAAATTTTGGTAGTAATACGCGAATGACAAAACAACAACTAATTGAATTTGCATGGGGTCTCGGAAAAAGTAACCAAAATTTCTTGTGGATCATACGGTCCGATCTAGTGACTGATCATGGGACTGTCACAAATATTCTTCCACCTCAATTTGAGAATGAAATTAAGGGCAGGGGTCTATTAGTGAGCTGGTGCAATCAAGAAAGAGTTCTTAACCATCGAGCTGTAGGAGGGTTCTTGACACATTGCGGTTGGAATTCGATTCTTGAAAGTATCTGTGCTGGAGTGCCTATGATATGTTGGCCTGCTTTCTTTGAACAATCGACTAATTGTTGGTTTTGTTGCAATCACTGGGGAATTGGAATTGAGTTAGACAGTAGAGTTAAAATGGATAATGTCGAGAGCCTTACACGAGAATTGATTGCTGGAGAAAAAGGGAAAAAGATGAGGGAGAAGGCTTTGGAATGGAAAAAGTTGGCTCAAGATGCTTGTTCTATTTCAACTGGATCATCCTACAAGAATTTTGAGCATATGGTCAATAATGTGCTCTTAAAAAAATTTTAATCAATTTGTCCATCAATGTCTGTAATTGGGCTTTTGGGGTCCGTAGGGGATGATTGATATTTGTGGAATAATATTGCATGCATGGCTTTACTTTTTTTTTTTTTTTTTTTATCTTAAAGAAATGCATGCCTTTTCACTTTTCCTTGGCCTATATTTGATTGTGGATGTCCTTAAGGAAAAACTTGTTTTTGATCTTTCTTCTCTCAATTACAACTTTTGTTGAAGTTAAACTTGTTTATGTACAATGCCGAACAAATCATAAAACTTTTGTCATTTCAATCAAGGCTACAAATTAAATAACACAGACCCTCTGCTACTCATGAGTTATTGATCCCTTGCCGAATCTGAAATATACAAATAAATTCACTTTTTTCTTCATCGTACTAATACGATATATCAGTGCTGTTTACCAAGCATTGAAAGTCTCAATCCCTTCAATCTCAATCCCTTCTAAGTGGTGAACAACTGCATGCGATCCCTTCTAAGCGGTGAACAACTGCATGCGAATGGCATATAGTTATCACGCTTTAAAAAATGAACAAGAAAAGGATCATCTCTTAATAACTTTCCCAAATTACGAAAAAGAGGTTGGCTTTTCAAAATTTTGGGCTTCATAATAGGGTACTTTATAAATAAGCACTTAAGCAGTTTTCCCTCAATCCTACTATAGGAAGTCCCATGTTAGAGGGCAATACAAAAGTAGAAATTACACATTTATATGAAATTATTGTTATCAATCACAATTAAAACGATGTATATATTTTTATTCATCAACTACATAAAAAAATGAGTAATGATTGGGGGATTGAAAAATTAGAGTGAAAACTCAAAATGAATGACGTGGCATGTATAAAAAGAAAAACTAATCCATTACCCATTAGGGTTCACTCATCATTTGGTTAGGGTATTAGTTTGTATTTTTTTAACTGACACGTCAGTCACTTTGAGTTTTCACTCTAATTTTTCACTCACATATTATTGCTCAAAAAAATACTAAATTAATTATTCTATCTAACTCCGTCTATTAATTCAACGAATAATATACACATATAATGGTAGGACAACGTACGTCCAAAAGTAATCACACGCTAGCGATTAAAAGATAAGGTTTGCAATGTTTTCAAAATTTTATAAAGATAATAATAATTTTTTTTTTAGAAAAAGACTTTTTGGAATATTGTAAAAGTTAAAGAGAGAACAAAAAAGCCTGTAATGACGTATTTAGTTTTTTTTTTTTTTCTCCATCATGCATAAACATTACAATCATTTATTCTAAATCACACCCTAATCATTGTTCGACTTCTGGGGTAGGGGACAACGATTTTTCACAGCTTCAACATCATAAAATTTGTTCCTGAATTTTGTTTGACATTAATTATATAAAGGTTTGCCGTGTGCAACAGGGGAAGAAAAGACGTGATCGAACATTTCCGGAGCTTGTCTGCTCCACACAACTCTGTTTTCCATTGTTCATTCATTGTCGTCGCTTAAAACTTTAATGCATTATTAATAGTGAACTTGACATATCTGTGTAGTTTTGTTTGGAAATTTGTGTTGATAATACAATTCACTATATCTAAAATAATAGCCACAAATTTAGTTCAAAGTTATGTACCACAGCTTGAAGATTTCTTTCTGACAATGTTCATGTACAAGTCAAATTAAAATGCATGAAATTAAAGTATTATTTTGCACTAATTTCAATAATAAAAATATCCCAATACAATTTTTTTTTAAAGCAAAGAAATTGTTTTTGGAAAACATGAAGACAAATTTAAAAAGAATATAATTGTGAACTTAATTAAGGGATCCAAATTTTGAAATTATTTGGAGTGAAGAACTTTGATCAGCTCCTCCAGATTAGAACTAGAAGAACCACCTGGATTTTTTGCTGCTTCTTCAGCTTTGATCTTCCACTTTAAGGCTTTTTTCTTCATATCCTTCCCTTTCTCTCCAACCATTAACTCTTTCACAAGATTTTCAACTTCGTCCCTCTTCACATTATTGTTTATTTCCATCCCAACACCCCATTGAGTGCAACAGTACCAGCAGTTGGTTTGTTGATCCCCAAAGAATGGCCAACAAATCATAGGCACCCCATTGCTGATACTCTCAAGAGTGGAATTCCATCCATTGTGAGTTAAGAATCCTCCCACAGAAGGGTGGCTAAGAACTCGTTCTTGATGGCACCAACTGGCTAATAGTCCTCTTTCCTTAGTTTCCTCCAAAAATTCAGGAGGAAGAATTGCTGAATCGCCAGATACAAGATCCGGCCTAATAATCCACAAAAATGTTTGTTTACTGTTGGCAAGTCCATATGCAAACTCCACAAGCTGGTCAGTTGTCATTACTGTGATGCTCCCGAAGTTCACATAAACAACAGAGTTAGGGTCCTTTGTATCAAGCCATTCAAGACATTCTGGCTCTTCTTTCCAAAGATTTGACCCCAATACTGCCAAGCTCTCATCATCAACCTGTTCTTGGAGAAAATGTAGTGGCCCAATGGTGTAGATAGGAGGAAAAATAGATGAAAGAGCACTTATAGCGTCGTGTTCAAGCTCGTCATATGTATTCAAAACAATTGCAGATGCATTTTTGGCTCTCTCAGTTTCTTGCATGGCGAATTTTATAATGAACTCATCTGGATTTGTTGTTCTTAAGAAGCTTGGAAGATCTTTCAAACGTATACCTTTCATTTCCGGAATCCAATCCAAAGCTTGATCAATATATCCATTTGTCAAATAACTTGCATCTGCAATTCAAAACATAAAGTCCAAAAATGTTAGAAAATAGACAGTACTAACGGCAGACCACTGGTTGGATGCATAGCCCATATATAATGCAAGGTTTGAGAAAAACAATGTAAGGTTTTATTATATTTTAAGATTAATTCTTGCGTACCTTTGAGTGGTATGAGGCCCTTTTCAATGAGCTTAGGATACTGCATATAACCCAAGAATCCACATGCACTGGCTGTCCATAACAGGACTTCAGTGATGCCTAGCTCCTTAGCAGCTTCAAGGGTGAAGCTCATGACTAAATCGGAAACTATGCAAGAAACCGGTGGCACTTGGGAGGAAGCAGTATCGTTAAGTTTTGCAAGGAGCTCCTTAAATGGAGCAATGCAATGAGTAGTTGTGGATTCACAGAGTGCAGGAATATCTTGAGTGGCATCAACATCCGAAGGAGGAAGCCCATCTGGGATGGTTTTGAATTGGAATGAAGGCAATCCATGGAGGGAATCAGGACCTCTGGACTTAAGCAAGCGTTTGTGGTTGAACTCTGTGATAACAAAGGTGATATGAAAGCCATTGTGATGAAGGAGCTTTGCAAGTTTCAGCATAGGGGTTATGTGGCCCTGAGCTGGATAAGGAATGCAAACAGCATGGAGTTGTTTCTCTGGGAAAGCCATTCTTTTGTCTTATGCAATGAATTGAAAATGTTTTGGATGCACGGCTATGGATCCATACTTATAGCCAAACTAGTTGGCAATTGCGCTAGCGCGCTGTAATTATATGTTATTTCCCGTTATAATTTTAATTCAATATAATAGATATAAATAATATAATATTTGTTGCACAATACATGTACTAACATTTACGGTTAATATTTCTACAAACCTACCCATAACTTCACTCGCTATACATGTTTATACATATTTAAACATTTTCATAAGATACATGGTTGCCAATACTTGTACACACACTTATAGATATACATATATATGTATACACTATACGCACTTTCGTATATTTGCATATATTACACTTATTTTGACACTATAGATTTGTACACATTTTGCACATAATGTGCACACTACGTATATACGTATACTATATGCATTCTTATACATTATAAATATTTGCAAATTCTTCTTACATCTGTACACAGTACACTGTATATGTGTTACATACTACACATATTATACATACTTATACACACACTTATACATACTACGCATATATGTATATACTAAATATATTTTCATATATTGACACATATTTAATTATTTATCACACTATAATTTTTTACTTATTGTCCACATATTTTCGACGCTACATATATTGCATATAATATTTACATTTGCACATACTTTAAATATTTGCACATTCTTCTTACATTTTAACACATTTCATATGTGCACATATTTACACATACTTGTAGACACATTTATTCATAATGCACATGTATTTATACACTATACATATTTTCACATATTTTTCACACATATTAACACGTGCTTCACATATTTTTGCACACTATAATTAGAATAGTACCAAATACTTTTGTTCATAACATTATTTCAATTCGTTTGAAAAATGCATTAATAAACGTTATACAATGTTTAAATAATATGAATATTATATAAAGAATATCATAGCCATTGTAAAGAACTAAAACTGAAATGGATAGGCAACCACACATTTTGACATTGAATGATATCACTTTTTCATATATGCTTATAGACTTATTCTACCAATAGTTCCTTGTAAAGTGAATATCTGTATACATTTGTGTTTTTTTAAAGTTTTCACTTTGAAGAGACTATTTTCTAGTTTGATGTCTACTATTATGAAAAGGATAAGGTCATCTTTTTCAAGTTGTGCATATTACACATTATATATACACTATACATACCTTCATACATTTGCTCATCCTACAGTTATTTTCATATTATAGATTTTTAACACGTTTTGCATATTTTGCATACTACATATATACAATTAATATATATTTCATATACCACAATATTATTAACATACGCCAATATATCTTTTAATACATATTACATGCATTGTCACACACTTTGAATATTTATATGCATTATATTTATGTACACATATCATATATATATTTCACAAACTATACATATCTACGAAAACTATATATATTTACATATATGTCACATTATGCATTTTCTTACATATTAACTCATTTGTGTACATTACATTAATTTATCTATAGTACATACATTTCCTCACACAATATATAGTAACAAATTTTAAAATACTTGCAAAATACTCTTCATATATACTTATTTTCTAATATTAATCCTTCACAATTTTAATTAAATTGTGACTACTATTGCAATAATATTATTATATTAATTATGTATTTATTTATATTAATTGCATACTTATTATTGGAATATCCTTATTGTTTTAATATATGTTTTATTTATTTATAATTTCTTTACTAATACTCAGTATACCTATTCTCTATATATAAATTATTTTTTATAATTATTATAAACTTTGAATTTAAATAAATAATTTAATTATCATGCCAATAATATTTTTCTTTTGTATCTTAATAAAAGAAATAAACACGAATATTATACAAAATAATAAATATATAAATTTGAAAATAGCATTAGACTTGATAACATAATTTGTATAATAAAATTAAAAAGTGCTATATCAAAGGTAAAAAAACAACTCAAGATTGGACTCCAATATATGATATGCAAATTGGATAGAGATTCTTATTCTAATAGAATTCTTATTAGGCGGAGAAGATGTGGTGGGTTTAAGGGAGGAAGAAAACTTTATAGGACATGCCAAATTATTATATAAAATTGTAAAATAATTAAGTTGATAACTGGTGTGAGTCCCCAAACAAAGAAAGCCTAGCGATAATTGTAATTTATAAGACATGATTGCATATACGTATAATTAACTTGCCCATAACTCCCCATTGTAAACACTCTATACTGAACATTAGATTTGGGATTAAGAAAAATTTTTTTTTTTGGCATAACCCCCTATTATGTATAAATATATGTAGCGTGTGAAAATGTGTATAGTAAGTATAAATATGTATATTGTGGAAAAGTGTGTGTATTATGTATAAATATATATTATAGTATAGTATGTGTAATTATAGTGTGTGAAAATGTATAAATATATATTTTGTGAAAAAGTGTATAGTATGTGTAAATACATATAGTGTGTGATGTATAATTGTACGTAGTATGTGAAAATATATAATTGTCTAAACTATGGAAGGTAAATATATATAATTAGCCAAAATGTGCAAATTTTTATGATATAAAAAGCTCACAAAAGTTTCATAAATGCATTTCTCTCCGTTAATTAATCAAAACCCATATATTGCACATAATATTTACATTTGCACACACTTTAAATATTTACACATTCTTCTTACATTTTAACACATTTCATATGTGCACATATTTACACATACTTATTCATAATCTACATATATTTATACACTATACATACTTCCACACATTTTACACATATTAACACGTGTTTCATACATTTTTACACACTATACATAATTACATATTTATATATATAGCACATATTTTCACACACTATATATTTTTACACGCTACATATATTAATACATACTACACAATTTCACAAACTTGACATATTCTCACATACTATACATTTATGCACATTTTCCACAATATAAATATTTACACATAATACACATTTTTTGAAACACTATATTTGTACACATACTCGCATGTTTTGATATGCTACATATATTTATACATAATTTATACATTTTAATACACTATGCATATGAACACATGTACACATACTGCACATATTTGCACACACTATACATGTTTACACATTGTACACATATTTTACTCAATACACATACATATACATATTACACATATTTCTCATACACTATGCATATTTACACATATCTACATATATAACACACATTTTCACACACTATACGTTCTTATACATACTATGCATATTTTTTTACACTACATTTTTACACATACTACACACATTTTCACACACTATACATATTTGCACATAATTTATACATTTTCACATATTGTACATATTTACACATACTACAAATATTTCCAATCGCTATAATAATTTATGCATACTATAGATTTTTTCATATACATATATCTACACATATTGCACACATTTTTACATACTATACATATTTATAAAAACTTCAAACATTTCTTCACACTATACATATTTAACGTATTTTAATACATTACATCTATTTATATATATTACCTATATTTTTACACAGTATTTATTTATATATATATATATACACACACACACACACACACATTTACAACCACCATACATTTGTACAAATACGCCCCATGTTTTTAAACACTACATATTTACACATAGTACACATATTTGCACACATTATACATATTTATACATACTATATACATTTTCACACATTATACATATATGCACACATTTCATACACGATATGTATTTACACATACTACACATATTTTCACATATTATACATATTTATACACGCTATATATATTCATACATTCCACACATATTTCTACACACTATACCTTTATATACATACTACATATATTTTCACCCACTATATATATTTTCACATATTACATATATTATACATTTTTATACGTATTACATACATTTATGCACATGTAAGTTATTTACCAACAATACATACATTTCCACGTACAATACATATTTACAAATATTTCATACATTTTTTTAACAATTTTCATATATTTCTTTTTCAAACATTTATTAATTCCTAATTCTCTTTATATCAAAACATTATACATTAATTCATTTTCTATAATTTATTCCAACTATATTATGATAATATGTTGTTTGAATTTTGTATTATATACATTTTCATATTGTACTATTGTTACAATTAAACCTTTATCCACTATTTCGGTATCAGTTACATGAATAATATTTCATCATCTTATTACGTCTATACACATGTTATATATTGGGCTTACTCCAAATTTTTATACTACACATAATATTTGTACTTGTAGAGACATTTAACAATTTGATCATCCTGGAGTTGTTGATGATTTTTGTGCTCAAATTAATGCTTCTCCTCAGCAAAGGTAATTAAACTTTTAGTACTTTTAGCCCACGAGAAGAAGCACAAACTAAAAGATATGAGTATTAATTAATTTTGTGTAAAAAATTCATTGCTTTTCTTTGTTTGTTTGGCAGGGAGACATTATTGAAGTACTCTGAAGCTATTTATGGACTTGGGAAAAAGGTTGGCAGCAAGATGATGGAATTGGGATGGGCATTAGAGAGGCTTTCAAAGATTGGGTTTGCCAACTACAAATGAACAAGTACAATTACAGCTAAGAAAGTGTAGGATTAACTGGTGCTGTAATGCATTCAGACCCTGAATTCATCACAATCTTGCAGGATGATCAAATTGTTAATGGCTTGGAAATTGTGAACAGATTCACTGGAGAATGGGTTTCAGTTGATCCTGTTCCAGGCACTCTTGTTATCAACATTGGAGATGTTGGCAAGGTTAGCATCAAAATTTCTTTCTTTCTTTCTTTCAATATAAGTTAAGTTAATGTGTGCAGCCTTGAATTAATGCCGAATTCGATCCATGTAATCCATGCAGGTTTGGAGCAATGGAAGATTTTGCAACGTGAAGCATAGAGTGCAATGCTATAAGGCCACAATTCGTATCTCAATTGCGCTGTTTGTATTAGCACCAAGAGATAAAAAAAATCAAAACACCAACAGACCTTGTGGATGATTCAGAACATCCTCGTCTGTACGATGAATTTGATTTTGAAGAATATAGGAAGCTTCGTATTTCCACGAATGCACCCACCGGTGAAGCTCTCGAGTTGTTCAGAGCCACTAATTAATTAATTATATGCACACATTCACATAGTTGTTGTTTATAAAACTTATATTGATCATCATCATCAGCCTTTTCTTTTCTGGATTGGAATTGATTGGCTTATAGGCTATTATATGCATGTAATATATACCATCTATTTATTCTTACAATAAAGCTCAGATTTTTTCTTCTTACTTGTTGCAACTTTATCTATATAAAATCTCTTAAGGCATACACGAAACAGATAACTAATGCTCCTTGACATCATTATTCTAATTTTTCCTGTATGCTAGCTCCTTCACTACATCCGCAAGATTTTTGTCATTCTGAATGCTTGAACCCATTTCGCATTAATATGAACTCTCTCTATGCTCGGCTTCAATGTCCTGCGCGATGAAAGCTTCATTCCGGCTTGCAAAGAACTCCTCTACTTTGTGGCCTTCTCATACGAGGAGAACTACAGATATTTGGGGAAAAAAGGCATCATTATAATGTAAAAATGCCGCATATATTGAGATAGCAAATCAAGCCTGTCTGTGCATAAACTCACCGGTGACACAGTTGCATTGATAAAAAATAGTTACTAAAAATCCCAGCACCATAAGTTTTGGCAATCTGATCCCAGTTTTTCTGTACGCACAGGAAAGAGTAGGCATAGTTTACTTGTAATTGTTTTTTGCTAATTGTGTTGTCATAAAACAATGGAACAAACGGAAGAGTCTCTTGTACCAAACCGGAAGCAAATTCATGAACTGGCAATGTATTGGTCTTCATAACAGAGATCTTAGTTCTCTATGATAAGCTCATTTATGAGATCCCAATTCTCTTTCTTCCATTGCCTAATATATTAACCGCAGATATAACCAAACCGCCTAAGTGCCTATGCCTGCTACATTAGTCTACTTATTGTCAACTTGAAAAGGTCTACATAGGGTTAGGCTTTTCTTCCCTTTTGCACCAATCAACATAAACATTCTGTATGACAGCTAGTTTTACTTACTTCCAACCATTCCAAGCAGTTCACGTCCCCTCCCTACTAACAGCAAGTCCATGGACAGCATGCTTGACTTCGAATCTGGATACAATTTAAAAAAAAAGAAAAAAAAAAAAGAATAAAAGTGTTAAGATGCTTCGGTTTTTTCTGGAAACTCAGAAGAGAAAAGATTTCCAATATTACATAATAACTAAACAATAACCAATAATACCTCAGAAGACAACAAGAAGTTGAGAACTTCATTAAATAATTTCAGGATCTTGACATGACCCCAGGGAACCTACCAAAATACAAAAAAAGATATAGTTTCCCCACAATGCATTAACAGTTATATTTCAACACCTGAACTGATCAATAAAAGAAGTCACCTAGTATCCGTGTCTTTTCCTGGCTGAGGTCAGTCTCTCTATAAACTCTCAGGAGGGAATCATATCCTGTCCTGTTTGATTTATTGACTTCAGCATACAGCCACGTATACAGCCTGTAATGAAATGGTTGGGAGGCATGAGATCCATGAGTAATGGTGAATAGCATAAAACAACATCCACCTACAAGCATATCGTAGTACCCTTCTCAAATCCGAAGGAAGAACAGGAGAATTTCTGTCATCCAGAAATATGTGGAAGCGTATGTTTGCTTCAATTTGAGTCTCTTCATGTCCAAAAAGAGCAAGTGCAGTCAAGAGTTCTCCTCTCAACATGGCATCTAGATGGCTTTCCCCCGGCTTGGGGTCCCAACCGAGTTTTCTGCAAAACAGTTCATCATGCAATAACAAACCTTACAATGTTATCAATCATATTGCATCTTACACACACACACATATATTTTATCTTTGTATTTGACGAGTCCACAGATGACTACCACATGTGCCAGGATATCAATGTGCAACAATATTGGCTGATCCCTTTTGTTCTTAAGGATGGATTCACAGGATCAAAATACCCATGTACAAAGCAACAATGAAAAAGACTAATTATTGTGTTGTTTTGGATCAATATAGCTCCGAAAAGTATCTTATTATGGATCAATATAATTCCAAAATCTCTTAGCCATGATGTCATTAGCTAGATTCGGAATGTTTATCATCATATAGCAAAGCTGTCTCTCTATATGTAACCAGACCATAATTCTCCATGGCTCCAGCAGCAAAATCAGGGATCGCAATCATATCTGATTTGGGTAGAGAATATGGCACTGCAAAGTACCTAGAGGTTTCCATAGAACCACATTACAAAAGATGGCATGCAAACTCCAAAAGGGGTAGTTTATGATATATTGAATTATTAGGAAGTCCAAATTGCTAAAGTAGTTGTAAGTTAAAACTTGATAATAATGTAAAATTAAGGATATGATCATATCATTGCATTGCTAACATGTGCAAGTGTCAAGTAAGTTGCTTAATGCAGAAATACAGAAAATCCAAAACTAAATCTCATTCACTTCCAAAAAGAAAAGGGGGAATATGTGGGGCGTACTCTTTATATATAGCAAGGGTTTTGACAGCAACATCTAAAGCAAATTTCCCTTGATTTGCCTGACCAACTTTGCAGTATACACGGACAGCAATTCCTGCATGATGAGGTATCTTTTAATCATGAAACAACAGAAAATAGATCACATCGTACTTGAAGCAAGAAACAACAACAACTAAGCCTTTATCCCACTATGTGTGGTCAGCATACTTGAAGCAAGAAAAAAGAATCTAATTATTGAAACAGTACCATCAGGTGTTTGATCTTCAACATAATCAAACAAACCAACAACAACTGCCACCAAGTAAGTAGACATGATTGGTGATTCCTGATAACTAACTCTCTTAACATTGCCATTCATTTTCTCTTCAACAACTGGCATATTTGATAGGGCAACAAGTTCCGATGGCACTTCCAATGTTATCTTGAATGTAGCCTGAAAAAGTAGATCATTTCAATATTTCATAAGCAACCATGAGATAGTAACTATGGCTAGTCAATTGCGTTAAACCCTAATTAACTACACATGGCATCCAAAATACTCTCTTGCATAAAGTCATACACTTATAAACACGATGACAAAGACTGAAATATGCAGACACTGATACGTTATTATGCAACTTATGCCTTTTTCATCTTTGTGATGAACAAATCTAAGACAGCTAACACATGAAGTGCCAAGAAGAAAATGCTTGGCCAATAATATATTAGATGGCATGAAGTTAAAGACAGTGCTTGAAATAACTGGTGAACTGGTTAAGGTTAAGTCAATGAAGTTGGAATCTCCGTGAACTATAGCTTTGCAAGCATATACAGCAAGAAAAAAAAGTTCATACTTGTGATGGAGACAATGTTAATCCTCTCTGTGCTTGGCAACAGGAAAACCAAATTCAACCAGGATACAGAGTTGGAAACTACTCAAATTGAGAGAGAGAGAGAGAGAGCACCTTACAAGCAGGTTCATCCCAGCACGGAAAGCATCGCCTTGCATCTGCCGGTTCAAATTGTGTCACAGCCATGTTCTTCTTCTCCCCATTATGTTCATAGACACTGAACAAAAGGAATGATAAGTGATGCGTGATAAAAAAATAAACTAAACATGAGTTACCAAATACTGCATATTGTTTGCCCACCAAGCCACCGAGAAAATGCAAACTTTACAGTAATTAATAAACTATTATTGTGTGAAGAAATGCTAATATGAAGTCCACCCTTTTTTCTTTCTGTACAACCTGAGACACCAATTGACATACAACACTTGCAACATGTATCGGACTAATACATGCATGTCCCTACCACATTCCATTACCATCTACAAATCTTTCATGGAAATGTCTAAGTAAATAGAGCCCAACATTTGTCTGTACCATATGTTTAACTTACAAGAGATACTTGACCTACGGCACTGATGTTTTTGAGACTAACTTCCACAATGTCACACACTCAGTAATGCATAAATCAAAATATTTTGATAAACTATGGTGATATGCATACTCTACACAAAAGTTGAGGAGAAGGAATGGCAATCATAATCACCGTTTTACTTGACGGTTGTTGTTTTTCATAACTTGCAAACCACTGAATAACGCCTTGCTTGATTAGGTCATAATATGGCCTTGGAGAGAACAAAATGCAAAAACTTTGAATTTCTCATTTCCAAAGGAATCCCCCTAAATGCAAAAAAGCTCAAAGCTTTGAACGAAAAGCATCATTCTTGAAACATTTTTGGTAAAAAAAAAAAGGATAATCCAAAAAGGAAAGCGAAGAAAATAATTCATACATCAAATACAAACGCCTACAACAGTGCATAGATATTCATTATGCAAAAAGAATAGCAATATACCTCCTGTAAAAGCCTTTCATCCTATCATTAAGGGTTCCTTGCAAGGCAATACTGATAATCCCTTCCCCAATGGGTAAATTCTCCCCAAACTCCACCACCATTATCTCATCCTCTTCACACATCTCCACGTTCACCGCTTTCAAAACCTTCATTTTTACGTTTCAAATCATTAACCAAACTCAAAAACAAAAACAAATAAAAATAATCACATCATCACATCATTCAATCAAAACGAACAAAGAGAGAGCAACATTTAAACAAAAACACGCATGAGTAGCACAGTCGGTAGTTACGCACCTTGGTAGGGAATTTGAAATGAACAGACTTAGAGTCAATTCATTGGTAGTACGCACCTTTGTTTGGATCTTCAATTCTGTGTGGACTTCTATAGTACAACCAGAACATGTGAGCCTCTGGAACACAGACAAACAAGAAGTCAGGATAAGACACTAAATTGGATGAAGATTTCAGATCACATTTGCTTACTTGGTCTGACTTGAACATATCCCCAAGCTTTTGATCCATCTTGGGTATTGAATGCTGTGGCAATTCCAGCTAGAAACAGTAGAATCACGAGGGAAAAAGGGACAAGAAGAGAAACCACAATATGGGACTTTCTCATTTCAGACGCCATAAACACACACTCATTCTAATAAGAGTCTTGTCTACAAAAATAACAACCGAAATTTCACAAAACAAAGTAACTTGAAGAAATTAAGAACGTAAACTATTATATATTGTCAAATTCAACCCCAAAAAAGGGACAGAGAAAAAGGGAAAAAAATCAAAACTTTGTTTAGTCAGATTCACAAATCCAATGAAAACAGCAAACTGAAACGAGAAAAACAACACAAGAGTAATCAAATTTTCTTTCTCCTTCCAGCAACCCCAACAGAGAAGAAACACAAAAAAACATATCACCCCTTAAAAAATAAACCCCAACCAAACATTAAAAAGAAGGCATCTTTTCAGGAATGAAAGTCTGGTCAAACGCATAAGAAATAGTGGTTATCAATAATACAAATCTTAATGGAAATAACACATACTGCTTGTCATCAGCTATTTTCCCAGACCACTCACCACTCACCACTTAACCAGTTACCAAAACTTACTTCATTTCCATCTTTATAGCAACTTCTCTTAATGACACAAAAAAATGACCCATTTTCTTTAATTCCTTAAAAAAAATAACAACATCAATGAGATCCCAAAAATATGTCAACTTTATGCATTTAACCCACAGTTGCCTATCAAATATACATTGACTGAGAAGGCATGAATAATAAGACATCGATAAATTGAAAAACTTCTACTGGAGGGAACCACAGTAGGGGAGCCTTCATCATCTTTATCAGCATCAAAATCCTAATCTTACATAAGGAAATCCACGGGAGATCAAACATTAATCATTGGTAAGTCTGAACCGATCAGGAAAACAGACCCAAAAAAATCAAAAAGTTAAAAATCGAACTAAATTTCTTTACCACCCACCATGAACAATGAACAACAAAACCACTGATGAAAAAAAAAAGAAACAAAAGATTATGTCTACATATGTGAAAACCCACAAAATCCATAATCAAGCGGTAAAGAAACGAATCCTGTAGAAAAGAGGACAATACCCAGTTCAAAATATGCAAATCCCCCAAACTATCCTCTATGAACAACGATATGGCCACAAAATCCGGTTGCATATTTATATGCCATCCAGGATGCATGCCTAAATACAGGTTCACAGAACAAAGTATTGAAGGAAAGCATCATGGGTCAAAAAAAAATTAAAAAAATTTGACAAAATCAAGCGAACGCGCACGCGCGCACCCACTGAGAATTGAGATTGGGATTTGGGACCTCTCTGGTTTGGAATAGCAGTGGGTGAGATCAGGATCGAAGAAGAAGAAGAATGAGGGTTGAGAGAGAGAGAGCATGCGAAAAATGAGGTAGAGCGGCGCAAAAACGAAGAAATAAAGATAAAGATGAAACCCTAAAGCAAGAGGGCATAACGACGTCGGTTTGACAAGGTGGGTATTTTTCTCTGAACCAAGCACGTGATCAAAGTCTGGGTCACGTGAAATTGAACGACCACTTAGGAGGCGTATAACTTTATCTTAATAAGCTTATTCTAAAACCTCAAAGGCAAAATTTGATGTTATAGTGAACAAAATTGGAACCCAGCCCCAATGTTGTGAAAAGGAAACTAAGTTGTATTTTGTGCCTTGTAGTTGTATACAGGACCAAAGTTTGGAGATCAGATACTCTGTCCAAAATTATTTCTCATCAATGTTAATAATTTAATTTAACTAAAACTAGAGACTAAAATTATAAATATTAGTAAATCACTTTATAATTATTAGACCATAATCAAGAAATGAGTGAATCTAGGACGTAGTTTAATTTTAGATATGATAAAACAGATATAATTTTGGACAGAATATCCCAACTCCAAAGTTTTATACAGGAAAGATAAATATATTTAGTGAAAACTATTATCTAAATTTTTAAAAATATATATGTCCAATTACTAAAAATCAATCAGTGAATAAGCAGTGATGTGTATTTGAATTTGCAAGAGAAATATCCTTTAATTTTTCATGTGTTTTTCCTGATAATGGAATGTTCAAAAAAATAATAATGAAAATAACGCTGTTTATTTTAGTCCATCATAAAACTAAACTTTATCTTTTTATATTTTTATTAAAAACACGAGAAGGAATTCTGACCATTAGTAAATTAAACATCGTTCTAGTTCAAATGTTAATTTACAAAGTTTTTTTTTTTTTTTTTTGAAATTTGAACAATAAAAGGACTATACCAGTAGAATATTTCTTAACAGTTTTGCGAATGTCCAATTAAAAGGTTTTGAGAATATATTTGAGCAATTCTGTGGGAGAATGTATTTGCTTAGTTCTTGAATTATATTTAACTGATGATTGAGTAACAAATGCATGTCATGCAAATTCTAAAGTTGGAAATAAATTAAATTTGACTTATTAGCTTAAAATTTAATTAGCCAACACGAATCGTGCAAATGATAATGATAATGTTACAAACCATATATTATCAAGTGGTCCTTATCTTTCTCGGTTTTGGTCCACTTCACACAAGTTCTATTTCATTCGAACACCATTTCTTATTTTCTCAATATAATAACCTTTGGAATTTGGACATTAATTACCTTATAAAATAAAGAAACTGAAAAGTTTGAAAATGAACATACAACTTTAACATTTATATATAATTAATAAAGTAATAATAGGGAGAGTGAGTTTTTTACGCGACTTGATAATTAGAAAAAAAAATATGGAAAATAAATAATTGATATAACAAAATTACTATTGAAAGCTTTGTTCGACATGAGCACTTTAATCCAATTAATGCTAGAGTAGCAAGTGTTCGACATGATTACTTGCATCCAATTAATGATAAAGTAATTATAGGGGTAAATTTTATTTTTTTTTTAATAATTACCTTACAACAAAATGACAAATTGACATTTATGATATTTTGTTTGCATGTGAGATGACTTAATAACTCTAATTTAAAACAATTATTTTTAAATAAAAGTATTTTAGTTGTTATGTATGTCAATGTGCAGGATACATGATGGATGATTGTTTTATATTATAAATTAAATGTAGTGATATTCAGTATAATTTGTGAGAATTTAAGCCATTTTAAATCATGTAGAATATGTGACAAAGACTCACATTGTTGATTTAGAAATAAAGATAAGGAAGCATTACAACTCATCCATGGTCTATTAAATTAATGTGGTGGTGCTATCATGTAAAAGATAAAAGGATGCAAAGAGGATGTAGTTTGAATTTTTTTTTTTTTTAACTATTTCCTTATTTCATATTTGAAAAGTAAGAAATAAAGTTGTTTTTGAACATAACATATGCTCTGCCCATTTTAGATGGTCACGGCTAATGACAAAAATTAAAAAAATGTATTTCTCCATAGAGAAACATAAATAATAGTAAAAAGAATCAGGAATTGAGCATTTTGCGAAGATTTGATCAAAGAAGGTTTTAGTGACTAAATTTGAGAAATCACTAGTGATTTTTATTTGAACAAAAAAGAATTATATTCGTAGTTAGTTGTTTGTATTCGGATGAAACTCAACTTTTGTGCAGTCTAATTCTCTCTATTCTAAAAAGGAAATTAACTTTGCTCTGATGAAGAAGTTCTTCGATCAACATAGCCATTTTGATGACAACTTGTTTACTCTGATGAAGAAGTTCCGGTCTAGATCAAATACTGTTACTCAATGAAAACCTCTAATCACTCTTAGTTGCAAATCTTTCTTTAATTTATCTTTCTTCAACTATTAGTGTTATTCTTGTGATTGACCATCAAATCATCCATTAGTAATTGGCTTTCATCGTGAAGATTTCATTTTTAAATATTGTTGTGTGTTAGTAGCTTTTAGGATTAGAATTTGAATTATTAGTGAATAAAAGCTTAAATAATTTTTTTTTTACTAATTATATAAAATAATAAAATTATTTTAATGCTCTTAATAATAAATATATTAAAGTAAATTGTACCCTATTAAATAATAACGATTTGAAACACAATTTTTCCAATTTTTTCCTTTATTTTCCATCATACCATCATTATTATTATTCAATAAATCTTGAGAATTTAAGTTATTCATGAAGATTATTTATCTTCTATTAATCTATCCTCTTATCCCAAGTTAGAAAGCAACGAATCAGGAGAAATCAGAATAAAAAGAGTGCACGTAAGCTTCCATGTAAAATTAATTTATTCGTGAAATTGTTTTTTCTTTGTCATTTGTTCAAAGCTTCTATTTTCTTGTGAATTTTTTTTTTTCAAATGACCATCATCATAAACAACAAAAATTGGTATCACAAACATCAACATCGATCGAAAATGCATTCTTAATAATCGTGCATGTCTTTGACCATGAATTTTTGTACGTATGAATTGTTACTTTGGTAGCCACGTTAAATAAAAAACAAACGAATCTTACAAACTAGAGACACCCCGAAGAGAATTCCAACTTCCATGGTTGGGTGGAAAATGGGGATCAATGCTACTAATAGTACTCATACAAGACTTGCAACTTGGATGATCCCGGCAGTCATTCATTCATTGGCGTCTGCAGTCAAGGGTACGTTCGTGATCATTCTCTAATTTCCACAACCAGGGAAGAACGCCGTACGTTCTCTAGATCTTCATTATTGAATTGCAAATTAATGATAAACCAACCTTAATTAATGGAAAGCAAATTAATACTCTTATGTCATTCATGGCAGAAAATCTGATTCATGGTGGTACTCTTCTGATATATCTTGGTTTTGTCATCAATTAATACTCATCATCATGGTTATGTTCTAAAAAAAAGCTTTAAAAGAAGAAATTTTTGGATTAGTTGATGTCCCTTATTAAATACAAGATCAGATACTATGTCCAAAATTTTCTCTATCATATCTTGTCTAATGTCCAAATTGACCTAGTTTAAGTAAAACTAGAGATTAAAAATATAAATATGACTAAAATAACTTTACAATTATTAGACCCTAACCAAGAAATGAATGAAACCCTACAACGTAACATATAGAGAATTTTGGACAAAAAATCTCAACTACTTAATTACACTTCTGCAGTCATTCAGATCATTCAGTCTGAGTTTAAGAGCATGTTTGATAACTCATATTAAATTTAAAAATTAATTAATTCAAATTTGAACCAATTAAGCTTGTTAGATAATCGCATCTTGCACATCTTAATGGATTAAGAGGTTCCGAAAATACAGACAAAACTGGCTTAATTTGCTTAATTTGAGAAAATTGTCCAAGTATAAAATTTTTAAATATTTTTAATATGACATAATTAACACGGTTTAATTTTTTTTTATTTTCACACATAATTATACACACTATACACATCTTCACATGTACATATTTATACCTACTACACACATTTTCACACATTACATATTTAAATCTACTACATACTTTTACATACTACACATATTTAGAAACACTATGCACATTTTTAACCCCCACATATTCACTTATATTTACACATATTACACATATTTTCACTTACTACACATATTTACACATACTACACACATTTGCACAAATTGCATATTTTTACATACATTACACATATTTATTTAATAATATACATATTTACACACCATATATTTATACATAATGTATAAATTTTTGTCCGCTACATATTTTCACATAGTATATTTTCAGATACAGATGTAAAAATCAAATGAATTATCAAACATATAAAATTAATGAATTCAATACCTTATTACTTTCATATTTCAAATTTCAAATTTGAGATTACAACTTTATCAAACAAACCTAACAGTCTGGAGAAACGTGGAAAGGTGCAAAGAAGATTGGAATTCTGTGTCTTATATATATATGGGGCTTTGATAAGAGAATATTAATGAAAAACTAGAACTGGGGCGTTGCTACTAGTGCGCGACTGGATCTTTCCAATAGTTTTCTTGCTGTTTAATTTGATATAGGAATGATGTATTTGTGACATAATTTTGCATTAAAAACAAAAAAGAATAGTCTTATACGGCTGCTTCATATAGTAAGACACGCACATCAAACTCTGATATATATATATAGTGGACAAATAATCTGTGCGATTTTGTTTGGAAATTATATATATATATATATATATAGATTATCCAATTGAGTGCATCTAAAATTAGTAATAGGGATACTTTAGTTAAAGTCATGCATGACAACTTTAAAGATTTCTTTCCCAGACAATGTTGCAATCACTGTATAATATATACTATTGTATAAAAATCAATGAGGACATTTGAATAATTGACATTTGACACGCTTTGATGGGTAATGGGAACGATCGATGTTACTGTACATTAGCATACAGGATTGCAACATGTAAGCAGCAAGAACGAGAAGATTTACAAACTGCATGGACTGCCAAACACTTGTACTTTCCATGTTCATTTATTTGCTTCTGCCATCAATCTTACAAGACTACGTACTACTCTCTAATGTCCACAAGGACCATAACCGTAAGAATTAATTTCAAGAAGCATGGAATGGAAGGATCGATGATGCATGCCTTGTTGTTATTATTATTCAATGCAAATGATAAGATAAACCAAGCAAAAGTGGTGAGAAGTTTTAGATGATCAGCTGATCCAACATATGAATTCAATGCAGAACAGAAAGATAATACTATTAAAAAGCTTTATCACTGAGGGGAGGGGAGAATAACTAACTTAACTTGTCCAAATTGGCGAACAATACAGAGTTAAAAGAGTCTAGTGTTGGGTAGATACCGTGTTTAAATTCGAGAAAATATGCCAGATTTGTGAGGTGGTTCCTCTCCCTTCAATCTCTTGACCAGTTTAGTCCGCTTAGACAGTTTGGTCAATGTAGAATAGGAAGTATGGCTAGTGACATAAAAAAAAAAAAATCGATACACATAAAATTTAATGCCGCAAGATGCATATATGCATACTTTGTTTGGAGATTGTATTAGACCATCTAATTGACTATATGCAAATTGATAATGACAAATTAGCTAATGTATTGACAATGTAAAGACTTCTTTGCCATAATGTTGCAATCACTCTATATATTATAAGATAAACTAAAGCATTATTTTGCAGTAAAAATACAAGAATGGATTCAATGAATTGAGAATATAAAAAGTGAAGATGATCAGTATCCCATAATAAAAATCTCCTCATACAGACTGTTTTCAAACATAAACTATGGAAAAACAAAAACAGAAATGTTACATAGGAGGCTCCATCATAAGTAAAAATAATATAGTAATTGTGAACTTAATTAAGGGATCCAAATTTTGAAATTATTTGGAGTGAAGAACTTTGATCAGCTTCTCCAGATTAGAACTAGAAGAACCACCTGAACTTTTGGCTGCTTCTTCAGCCTTGATCTTCCACTCCAAGGCTTTTTTCTTCATGTCCTTCCCCCTCTCTCCTACCATTAACTCTCTCACAAGACTCTCAACTTCATCCCTCTGCACATTATTGTCTATTTCCATCCCAATACCCCATTGAGTGCAACAGTACCAGCAGTTGGTTTGCTGTTCCGCGAAGAATGGCCAACAAATCATCGGCACCCCATTGCTGATACTCTCAAGGGTGGAATTCCATCCACTGTGAGTTAAGAATCCTCCCACAGAAGGGTGGCTAAGAACTTGTTCTTGAGGGCACCAACTGGCTAATAGTCCTCTCTCCTTAGTTTCCTCCAGAAATTCAGGAGGAAGAATTGCTGAATCGCCAGATACAAGATCCGGCCTAATAATCCACAAAAATGTTTGTTTACTGTTAGCAAGTCCCCATGCAAACTCCACAAGCTGGTCAGGTGTCATTACAGTGATGCTCCCAAAGTTCACATAAACAACAGAGTTAGGGTCCTTTGTATCAAGCCATTCAAGACACTCTGGCTCTTCTTTCCAAAGATTTGACCCCAAAACTGCTAAGCTCTCATCATCAACCTTTTCTTGGAGAAAATGCAGTGGCCCAATGGAGTAGACTGGAGGAAGAATGGATGAAAGAGCATTTATAGCGTCGTGTTCAAGCTCATCATATGTATTCAAAACAATTGCAGAAGCCTTTTTGGATCTCTCAGTTTCTTGCAATACGAATTTTACCATGTACTCATCTGGATTTGTTGTTCTTAAGAAGCTCGGAAGATCTCTCAAACGTATACCTTTCATTCCCGGAATCCAATCCAAAGCTTGCTCAAGATATCCATTTGTCAAATAACTTGCATCTGCAATTCATAACAATTCAAAACATTAATTAAGTCCAGAAAGAAATCGAAAATAGACAGCACTAAATAATTAAAAATGGCATTAGGCTGTTAGCCCGTTAGGCCACCAGCTGGATTCATAGCCTATAATGCAAGAGTTGAGGAAAATAATGACAGATTAGAGAAATAGGGAAGGTTTTAATTTAAGAGTAAATTAATGACTACCTTTGAGTGGTGTGAGACCCTCTTCAATGAGCTTATAATAGTACATATAACCCAAGAATCCACATGCACTGGGGGTCCAAAATAGGACTTCAGGGATGCCTAGTTCCTGAGCAGCTTCAATGGTGAAGCTCATGACTCCATCAGAAACTATGCAAGAAACCGGTGGCACTTGGGAGGAAGCAGTATCATTAAGTTTTTCAAGGAGCTCCTTAAATGGACCAATGCACTGAGTAGTTGTGGATTCACAGAGTGAAGGAATATCTTGAGTGGCATCAACATCCGAAGGAGGAAGCCCATCAGGGATCGTTTTGAATTGGAAAGAAGGCAAGCCATTCAGAGAATCAGGACCTCTGGACTTGAGCAAGCGTTTGTGGTTGAACTCTGTGTTAACAAAGGTGATATGAAACCCTTTGTGATGAAGGAGCTTTGCAAGTTTCAGCATAGGGTTAATGTGTCCCTGTGCTGGATATGGAATGCAAACAGCATGAGGTTTCTCTAGCAAAGAAGTGGAACCCATTCTTTCTCTTTGGAAGAATGAATTGAGAATTTTGGGAATGCTTTAATGTTACAGCTTTTGATCAATATTTATAGCCATAGACGAAGCTTACTCTTAAAAAGATAGAAAATGCAAAATTTGGTGTCATAATGAAAATTTTACAAGTCAATGAAATCAAGCCTAATGATGTGAAAGGGAAACTGAGCTGTAGTTTGAGGGTGCCAATGGCGAAACTGCCGACTGC
Organism: Ophiorrhiza pumila; assembly: GCA_016586305.1. Classification (NCBI taxonomy): domain Eukaryota; kingdom Viridiplantae; phylum Streptophyta; class Magnoliopsida; order Gentianales; family Rubiaceae; genus Ophiorrhiza; species Ophiorrhiza pumila. The sequence goes on from BLIW01000010.1 coordinate 31,395,424, forward strand.
CAAACACAGAATTTGATACGTGTATGACTCTAAGAAATGGTCTAAACTGCTGCTATATTGTATTCCATGCCAACACCAAATTTTTATATGACTATGACTCTTAACAAAATAGTCCAAACTTCTGAGAATATTTAATATTAAATGCTTCCCCCACCATTCATTCATTCATGGGATGATATGATCATTTCAATTCTGCACAATATAAATATAAAATTAGGAATCATTTCTTGAAATTATTGGAGATTTGATAACGTGAATATGATTTCCTTCTAAATTTTTTAAGATTTAATTACACTTTGCTTGACGTATTTTGTGGATAGTGGCACTTTTATCAATGTATGCTCTATTTAATTATCACACTTTGCCCCCGTTGACTATATATATATATTAATCACATCAAACTATTGAATGAAAAGATTTAAATGTCCAAATAAATTTTTATTTTACCCCGTAAATGCTTTGTTTAAGTACTTATTTGACAATTTAAATAAATTTATCTCCTTTAATGGTTTTAAGTAAAATATAATGTAACAAAAAACTTAGTTGTTCAATATTAAAAAATAAGAAAATTGGAAATTAGTGGTATTAGTCCAATTATTTAAATTTATAATAAAAAAATGTTCAAATAGTGTAAAACAATGAGTAATAAAAACTAATACAAAAATGTTTGCTATCTCACAATTAAGGAAGAAATAAAATTCTTGAGCTTATCTCTCAAATATATTTCTAAACTCGAGATTCAATAACAAAATTAAAATTTTGTAAAAGATAAAAGATTAAAAGTTAATACTCTTTATCGTTCCTTTTCTTTAGTTATTTATTCTTTCTTATTTATTCATGTCATTTTTTTTTATATAAATGCTCTAGGATTAATTCAAAAACCAACAATTTCTATTTTATTAATTCCATTTTCATTAAATTAATCAATTTAAGTTGCCCAAACCCAAAGAGTACTATATTATTCATCTTTGGCAATATCACATAGTTTTGAATACATATATATGTTGCTAAAGTTACTTTTATGTTCTTGAAATAGTTAAACTAGTCAACGATAAAATATTTTTTTCTAAAACTATTAAATGAGGTAAATCTACTTAGTATTTAAATTTTATGCTGAGTTTATAAGATATTTATTAAAAACATCAACAAGGTAAAAAGTAAACTATTTTTTTTTTTTGTTGCCATTATGCATGGTTATTTTGGTTTATAATTCTTTTTCAGAGTAGAATATATAGTAGCCATTAATTATTTAAATCATTACAAAATATAACGGGTTGAAGTTTCACTATCCACAAAGTATGAGGGGCCATAATATAATGAGCTCATTATTTTATTTTTTTTAGGAATAACGACGTGAACTTGAATTTATTGCGTTGAGATTTGAAATTACATAAAAGATGCTTGAAAATTAATTATGTAAACACTGACCATTGAAAATACAAGAGATCTTCATTCTTCAAGACACATGTACAATTAATATATTATCACACAGATAGTCAGTAGTAAACTCATGGTCCCAAGCAGTTTAAATGTTTATAAACAAAAACAAAATTCATTTGAAATCATTCGTTACGTAGAAATCATGATACAGAGCTTCATCATCCTTTACGTATGTACAATGTTAATTATATATATCCTCAAATTTAAATCATGAAAAGAAATAACAAAAGAACTCAGAGATTCAATTCAAAGCCAGTTAAGTTTTTTTTCAACATTTCACTTCGAATTTTCTGTTTCACCCTCTATTTCTATCTGTTTCAATTTATAAATACATGTTATATATATTTAACTAAAACCTGTTATTAGTGAACCGTAAAAAATAAGTATTAAAAACGCATGACTGTCGTGTATTTTAAAATGGAAACAGAAATTGAAATAAGTATTAAAACATGAAATGTAACAAAATATTATGGCAACCATGGTTCCATACTAAGAGAGCTTGTCTCAATTGGTATCTCAAGTGAGATTCAACTATGGCAACCGTAGTTCGAATCCCACTTGGAACAATCTCCACCCATTTATGGATAAATGGGTGGAGAAAGAGCATTTGTGAGATGCTCTAAGTTCCCCCGGGGCACATACGCAATGGAGAACAATGATGGTGGTTGTGCGAAAGGAGTGAGGCCATGTGGGGTCGACAATGGCACATACGCAATGGAGAACAATGATGGTGGTTGTGCGCAGGAGTGAGGCCATGTGGGGTCAACAATGATGGTGGTTGTGCGTAGGAGTGAGGCCGTGTGGGGTCGGAATTCAACTATGGCAACCATGGTTCGAATCCCACTTGGAACAATCTCCACCCATTTATGGATAAATGGGTGGAGAAAGAGCATTTGTGAGATGCTCTAAGTTCCCCCGGGGCACATACGCAATGGAGAACAATGATGGTGGTTGTGCGCAGGAGTGAGGCCATGTGGGGTCGACAATGATGGTGGTTGTGAGCAGGAGTGAGGCAGTGTGGGGTCAGAATTCGTCGGATGAGCATCGTTGATAACTCCGTTTTCTAGGTTAATTATTTTTATTGTTTTGGTATTTAATTGATATTTTTTATGCATTAAGAATTGCTTTTGGTGCAAAATTTGATAATTTTGGAAAGAAGGATAATTGTGCTTAAAGATATGGATGAAGATCAATTTTTATTGGATTTGGGCAATGGAGTTTTACGTACAAGACAATTTGAAAAGATTTGGAGATTACTTGAAGTCTTGAAGAGTTTGATTTGGAAGAGAAGATTGCCTTATCATATTTTAGTCAATATCCAATTTGGAAAATAAGATAATTAGGTAATTTTTTATTAAAGGGTTGCATCCCTATTTTTAATAAGCCGTTTGTGGCATATTTTAGGATTGATTTTATCCTTATATTGTTTTTATCATGTTTTAGGAAGAGTTCTAGATTAATTCAATTTCTTTAAAGGTTTGTTTCCTAGGCTTAATAACCTTCTCTATATAATGAGAAGGAATAGGTAGAAAAAAGGGAGGTACGTACTGAGTAATTTTTTTTAATGTAATTTTAGGTCTTTTTTACGTATTAATGCAGTTTTTATTTTTCAATTTTCCTTCTTAATTAATTTCCTTAGAGAGTTTAGTTTAAATTTCTTACGTATTGTTTTAATGAGAGTAGTTTATTTTTCTTGTGTATTTACTTCTCTGATTAAATTTTCCATGTTTCAGTCTTGAGTTTTAGTTAGGTTCATTTTAAGAGTTTTCTCCATTACGTCATAGTAATTTAGTTAGTTTCGTATTTTTGAGTAAAAGCTTTAAACTTGCATCCGAATCAAGATTGCATTTTCATTGATTAATTTGGATTCGTGTTATTAAAGTTGGGTTTGAATTGATTATTGTCGTTGATTTCAATTTTCGTAGGATTATTTGTTACTAAGTTGTTTTTAGTGAGTAGTTTTAGTTTAGTTTAGACTTTAGTTTTCAGTTTTATGTTGTTTATAAAGATTTTTAGCTTCATCTTTAGTTCTGATTTTAAGTGCATTAATTTATTAGTTTTAGTCTCAGAGTATTGTAATTGTCGGTCACAGTAGTTTTAGAGTTTTATTTATTTAACATTAGTTCTGGATTTTTCTATTAATGTTAAGTACTTGGTTAATAAGAATTCAAAGTCCAGCTTATGCACTAAAATTTTGATGGATTACAATTTACGAGTTTGCCGCTGAGCTCGTTTGATTATTCGTCAAATTCGTTCAACCTTTCAATTCAGGGAAGTTCCATCAAATTCTTTTCAATTTAATTATATCATGTTAGTTTCTATTTTCATTATTTTTTCCTTTTTCGTGATTATGTCTTGTAAATAGTTTTATTTTCCAGTATTTAAGTAATGAAGTACTAATTATTATTTTATTGTGAGATCAAAATGTGCATGCTAAATTAATGTTTCATAGATTCTGAAAAGTTCTCTGTGCATATCGATAGTTATTTGGATTATTTAAATCTTGATCAAATTTATTTAATTTGAATAATGCCAATTAATCTCCCATTAAATATCTGTATTTAGTGGATATGATTGATTAGTGGTAAAGCTACTATCAGGTAGACGAGAACAACAGGTTAATGAATTACGACTGCTGATTCTGATTGTGATTTGTTAAAATTGGGTTCCTTTAATTCTTAATGCTGTTAGGACATTATATTTGGTGTTGGCTGATTCCAGCCGAATTGTGTCTTAATTAGAGAAATAATTAGTTTAAGCTGATTCTTGCTAATTATCGAGAAATTAAGAAGGAATTGGGTTACGTCGGAGCTGATTCTCGGTAACTTGTAACTGGTTGGTTTATGAACGTTAATTAATTATTGAGTCAATGATCGATGAATATTTAATTAGTGTGGATTTACTTATTTGCCGGACTTTTATTTTCTTGCATTTTTATTTTGATAATTTTAGTTAAATTGTTTGATTTATTTTTAAGTTTAATTATCGTGATTTGATATTTAAAATTGAATTGTGACAAATTGTTGAATTAACTAAATAGACTGTACTCCGTTCCTCGTGGGATTCGACCCTACTTCCACTTTACTATTTTAAATCCTTTGAAGTAGGTATTTTAAATTTGGTACAAAAACGAACGTACCAATCGTCAACACCTTGTGCCGGGAGGTGTGTGACTTGGTGACCAATGATTGGAGACTGACCCTGGTACCCAACTTGGGCTACTACCGTAAGTTTGTACCCATTGCGTGCACATCCCGCGCTTTACATCCTCAGTTGGCTAGGGGACGGTTGGCTTGAGGCGCAGGATTAGTCTGACTCAACAACAGTGAAGTGGCGAGAAGACACAGAGTTGGAGAACAATGATGGTGGTTGTGCGCAGGAGTGAGGCCATGTGGGGTCGACAATGATGGTGGTTGTGCGCAGGAGTGAGGTCGTGGGGGTCGGAATTCGTCGGAGTAGCATCGTCAACACCTTGTGCAGGGAGGTGTGTGACTTGGTGACCAATGATTGGACACTGACCCTAGTACCCAACTTGGGCTACTACCGTAAGTTTGTACCCATTGCGTGCACATCCCGCGCTTTACATCCTTAGTTGGCTAGGGGACGGTTGGCTTGAGGCACAGGATTAGTATGACTCAACAACAGTGAAGTGCCAAGAAGACATAGAGTTGTAAAGTTAGGAACATGAGACATAAAAAAAAAAATCATGTTCCCATGCAGTTTGAATGTTTATAAACAAAAACAAAAATTCATTTGAAATCATTCGTTACGTAGAAATCATGATACAGAGCTTCATCATCCTTTATGTATGTACAATGTTAATTATATATATCCTCAAATTTAAATCATGAAAAGAAATAACAAAAGAACTCAGAGATTGAAGTCAAACTCAGTTAAGTTTTTTTTCAACATTTCAGTTCGAATTTTTTGTTTCACTCTCTATTTCAATATGTTTCAATTTATAAATATGTGCTACGTATATTTAATTAAAATCCGTAATTACTGAACCGTAAGAGATAAGTATTAAATATGCATGCCTGACGTGTATTTATAGATTAAAATAGAGATTAAAACAAGAAATGCAACAAAATACTCATTGAGGCAATATTTGCTATATTAATTTATAATTCTTCCTCCTCTACTTGTTTGGTCATAATTTGAATTGGAGTGCTGTCAAAATTGCTGCATTAAAATGACTATTCTTCTTCCAAAACTAAAATTGAAGTTTACTTGGTCCTTTACCTTTTAGTTGTAAAACTAAAAAGGATATGTTAATTTACAAAGGTGACGAATATTTTGAAGGAAATTAAATAAATTTGACTTAGATTCAATTTAATTAATAAGCTGACACTAATTTGAGCGAATGATGTCACAAACCATTTTCAACTGGTCGCTGTCTTTCTCGGTTTTGGACCATTTCATATATAGGAACGCCGTTTCTTATTTTCTCAAGATAACGTTAGGAATTTGGACATTGATTACTGTATAGAAAAAGAAAAAAAAAAAGTTTGACAATGAACCCTCAACATATTGTTCTTTATTGTGAATCAATAAATGAATGAATGATGATAGACTCGTATAATTATTAATCACATAAAAAAAATTTGTATTCTTTATTATAGATAAATGAGTGCATATACAATGATAAGACGAAAATTATCATATAGTTTAAAAAAGATTCACATTGCTTTTCAACTCATAATATATATAAATCAATCAAGGATGCCTCATTATTAACATTATTCTATTATTTTAAAGAAAATTCAGAAATGAAAAAAGAAAGGAAAAAAAGTTACATTGAACTTGTGATAATTTTTTGTTTTTGGCTAATATCGAGCATCACTCCCAATTTTATTAATGTAGCGAATTTTGAGGTAGATATACTCAACCCGTTATACAAATCCAATTCATACGTACTCAAATGAATAAAACATTCGAATAGATATTAAAAGATAAAACGTTTTTGGAAAGAAAGTTAGGCACTCTTAACCTATTCATATTCAGGCAACTCCGAACAACTATCATTACTCATAGTTAAAATGATACAAATTTATCACTAACATTAATAAATTGTATTAAATTTATCCATCCATCCAATGGCGATATTTTTTGAAAGGGGCTTAATTGTACAAAGGAAAAAAAATTCTCGTAAAATAAATATATATAACTATTAAAATATCAACTCATCCAACAAGTCCTTTATTTTCTTTTGTAATTAAATAATTATAATTTATAAACTTAAAATTAATTAATCACAATTCACAAATAACCTATTGATAAACATTCGATCACAAAAAAAAAACACAAAAATTATTAAACATTACTAATATTCGAAAACAAAACATAAAAACAAAAAAAAAGCTCACATCACGAGACGATGCTAACTGCAGTGAAATATGCTCCAACAGACTAGACTAATTCCGTTGAATAGCAGTGAATGAAAGAGTCGAGGAACGTGAGGTCACGAAAGAGGAGTAGGCTACAAGTGCAAAAGAGTGAGCAAGAGAGAGAAATTCATGCTTAGGAATTTAAAAATTAAGGCGGAGATAAAATTTTAATACATTGAGATGATTCCGAAATTAGGGACTTAGATGCTCTACAGTTCGCTCTATATTCTGTAGGGTGGGGCCGAAGCTGAGCGAAGATCGAATTGAAGGGGAGAACTAGTGGAGCAGGAATACTACTACCATTCTCTCCAAGAAAAAAGGGGTTGCCGCAACCGGTTTCCCCACTCCCCTAGTTCCATTAGTGCTTCAATCTAGACCCGTTTCACTTTTAATGGAAAGTATATACGTGTATATTTTTCGTAGTCGAAATTAGATAAAAGAACTAATTTACTGCGGATTTTTTATATAACATCATTTTAAATGTGATTAAAAAGAGTTTTTAAACAAAATGTGAATAACTTTTTCTTTCTTTTTTGTTTTTTTTTTTTTTTTTTTGCAATTTTTTCAAAAAAAATCCAAGTAAAGTGAGTGGAGTCTTTAAATTGATGGGCCTCGCTATTGAGAAAATCCAAGTAAAAGCAAGTGGAGTCATAATTTTCCAAAGTCTAGAAGTCTTCACTATTGAGAAAGTTTTAAGAAGTTCGAATCCATGGGTCTCTAAATTGATGGGCCTCTATAAATATTCATGCTAAAGGATCCAGTTGTTTGGCCTTTAGCTAGGGTGTTAGTTGACATTATTGTTCCGGAATTATCATCCGCAAAGGCCCAAAGATAAAATAGAGCTTGTGAGGTCTATGCCACTTAAACTTTGATTCATATTTTTTACCTCCAAAAATGCTGCAAAAAAGGTAAAAATAAGCTCTAAATATAGAGAAAACATTTATATTAATATTAACATATTTAATATATACAAAAATATACACTTTTTACTAACAAACAAACATGATGATGATGATGATGATGATGATGATGATGATGATGATGCTCTTCAGTTTTTCATCTCACACAATAGTTGAGCATTGTGAAGTGTTGGGGTCGACTACGGCAGGCAGAAGGTACTTCCTTCCATTTGTACCCACTGCATTATAGCTTGCACCTGTAGTTTTATCCACCAACAACTCTCCAGCATAACCAGGGTAAGCACCCTTGCCATACACCCCTGGACATGCCGAAGCCGCCTCAAGCGGCGCGCTCGCCGGGCCCTGAAAGTAGCCGTTCCCGTAAGGGTTCGTGATAGCTCCAGCCATAAGACTTGCAATGTTTACAACCATGCCATCAACCCCAACATCACCATTTGGTGATATCAATGGCTCAGTTTGTGGTCCATAAATCGGTTTATAAAATGGCCATGCGCATTGACCTGGACACTGTTTCACCGAGTTACCAACCCAGATAAACACCGACCTTGAGTTCTTTGCTGTTTTACTCCATCTATGGTACCCGCAGTTACTCATGCAAAAGCCTTCCACAGCAACATCTTCACTTGTGAGAACCAAAGTCAACCCACCTGGTTTGGAGTTGGCTCTGCGTGCCAACCTGGTGATATGGGATTTCTTCAGGGTTTTCCCTAATGAATAATTCTCATCCCTGATTTGTTTTGATAATACCATATTGGTCTGCTTTTTACCGGCTTTGCTTAAGTAAGTTTCTATAGTTCGCCACCAATTAGACACTGTCGGTCCATTATGAGAAGAAGAAATTGAACTTTTTGCACTAGGATTTAAAGAGATAATAAAGTCAACTATAATGGATTTTTGGGCTGCTGTGAATTTTCCATACCAGAGGATTGAAACAGTAATATTTCCATGGAGCAATGCACCTTTGTGAAATGTAAGAGACATTGTAGGTGGTTCATACAATGAAAATAATTTTCTTGCTCCATATGTCTCACTAGCAATGCTCAAAAGAATAAGGACAACAAGTGTACAAGTTGTTTTAGAAAATTGGAAGCAATACATCTTGGGACAGTTAATTTGTGAAAAAAAGAAGAAGAATACAAAGGAATAAAGTGTTGATTTGATAGTAGAGAAATGGGAAAGTTGGAGAATTGAGAATTGAGAATGGCGCATGGGATGGATTGAGTGTGCGTTGAAATGGGAGTATATAAAGGTTGGTTGGTGCATGAATTGAAGACTTCATGAGCGCAGGGTACAGTACAGATGTAGCTTTCGTGAGCATCTTCATTCAGCAGTGGAATTTATTAGTAAATAAACAAATAATAATAATAGTACGTGGACTGTGCACATAGATCACGAGAATGAGGAAATTAAAGATAAAGATAAATATGGGGAGATCGATGGCATTTCGTGATTGGGAGACTTCGTAGATGCTCGCATTGATCAATAAATGTCAAAACTCAAAAAAGAAATGCATGCACGCATGCATGCATGGACTAAGTTACAAGCTATATATACAAATGGTGGGCAAGGGGTGGGCTGTTTGATGCAAAGTGTCGCGAGCTGTTTTCGAGGCAGTTTAATTAGCTGAGTTGAACTTACTCTTGCATGCATGCATAGATCTGTGTTTGAATTGTAAGTGTTTTGATTATTAAATTACTAAACCATGCACTCTCAGAAGTCAATGACTAATATATGTATAGTAGCACATTGGATAGAATGGATGCATCAAATTAAGAAATTAAACAAGTCATGATCATAAGAGAAAGGGGACATAGGATATGGCGATGGAGTATTTTCTGGGGATGGCGAGACTTGTGTTTATGGACGTGCGTGGCAGTCGGGATGGAGTAGACCTAAATGCCTCACTTCTTCTTCCAGAGATGTAGATGTGCACTGAACTTAGGCCATCATATGGGAACCCAAAATCTCGAGTTTGCTTTACACACTGCATGGTCAGCAGAGGATAAGAGATGTTTCATGAAGCTTTCCATGCTTGTGGGGGATCACGACCCATGCTCTTTTTGGATCTAGGGACCATTCTTTTCTTTTCTATTTAATTTGAGAGAGATCAAGGGTTCAATTGATTAATCCTCAAATTTGTTTTCTAAGATTAATTTAGATATGAGAGTATAATTAGTTTTTTCTTGTTCAATGTAAATTTTAACTCTTGTTAATCTCAATCATTATTGTCATACACAAGTTTTAAAAGAAAAAAAAATGTTTACATCAACTCAAAAAATACTCTACTAAACAGTTTTCAACTCTGGGGCAACTCTGGGGATGCGATAGTAAAATTAATGTGGAACGAGTTGAGAATGCATATTAAGCTTACAGGATTAATACAACAAAGAAAAAAGGGTTAGATATATACGTTATGTTTAAACCGATGTAATTAACATTCTACTTTGGATTTATATTAGTGTTTTGAAACTCTTGATGAGATGTACAAAAATAATAATTCACGTTCATGACAACTCCAACTAGCTATTAATTGACAAATCACTATCAAGAAAAATAAACAAGTCAATCCAGCTAAAGATCTACTGAATGAATTAATGTAAGTGAGAGTTGGGTGACAATTTAAACAATAATTCATAAAATATAATACAAGAAAATACGTAAAAAAGTCAAAATTGGAAAGGCCTTGCACGTGCAGTGACAATGATCTCAATCGAATTACATATTTTTTTGGTTCACTTAGACTTAGGTAATGCATAGAAGCAAGGAAACAGGACAGGTTGGCTTGTTATTTAGTCAAAATGTGTACAGCTCTACCCCCCATCAGACACGCAGTAGACGATAATCTTTTCAAAACAGCGATTTAGCCATTGCAAGAAGCATCATAACTATCTGTCTTAATACACAATCATCTAACCTACAAAGAAACATTATCAAGTATTAATTGTTCGTTATTTAAACAAAAATTCACAAAAACAAAGACTATTAGATGCCTTTCGGGTTTTGATTGCACGTGAACTTCCGAGATATCCCTCTAATTTATTTAAGAATCTATATATAGGTTTACTTAATGTGCCATTTGTTTTCTTAAGAAAAAAATATTATGTGTTTAACAACCACCAATTGTTGACGTACAACATTCAATACTTACACCCAATGTGTACACAATGGCCAATACTTTCTCTTGGCTAAATGCATGGCATTTAAAATCCAAAATTTCCACCTTATTGGCACAAACGCACAAGGGATTTTTGTCAAACTTTCTGTGTCTATTAGGGCTTTTTTTTTTTCTTTTCTTCCAATCTTTGGCACAAAATATAACTAATTAGACATCATCGATCTTTCACTATGTATCACTACTTTAAAGTTTAAATCAAGAATATGAATTAAAGAAAGTAACATGTTGATCCTAGTCGCTCTTTTCAGAAACTTCTCAACAATATTCCCTTTTTCAATTTAGTAAATTGATCAACAGTCGTTTAGAGGAAGATATGAGAGACTTTTCTTCTAAGCTTTGATTAATTTGATGAGGAAAAAAAATTAGTAGAAAGATAGATTAAGTTTTACGAGGCCGGCAAGTGAGTTAAATATGAACAGATAAGCTTTAGCCAAACCAACAATATTCCCTTGGTCCCCTCTATTGCTGCATGCATAATGCATTGTTTCTTAATTTTCAGAACTTCATATACAAAATTAATATGGAAGATGACCTTATTCAACGTAGCTTTTTTCTCATTTTCATCATCAAAAAATTCTCGTCTCTATGGTGAGTTTGAACCATTATATAATATATGCAGTTCCAAGAATCCAAGTTTCCCTCCGCTTGTTCCTATAAAACGGTTTGCAATTTGGAAACAAACCAACAACAAAAGTTATTTTACTGCCTGAAACGAAAAAAACAAAATGGTTCTTGATTACGTACTTATGCTTGTCAAATGTTTCGCTAGACTTATATATGCTATGGTTTTTGTATTAATAAGTAACGCTATTGTGACAGAGCCACAATCAACTGTTGGTACTCACTGCAACTCGACCAAAACGACCTTCATTACAAGTGATTCCGAAGAGAACATGCATTGTTAGCTGGGATGAGTCATAACTTTGACATCACCAAACTTCAGAAATACTGGAGCAGAGTCTTGTAAATCTTCGTCATGAGTTTCGAAACGCTCTGTCACAATAGCGTTTCTAATTGTGGATGTAAAAATTATGCCCGTTTCAAATTAATAACGCAAATTTCCTTTCTTGACCATATCTTGTAAAGCCCATAAATCATTTTCAACCTATTCCATGTCACTTATAGCGGCACACATGATAAAACTTACTTAAATGTACCAAGAAAATAAATAATTAAAGCATGCGAGGCCTAGATTCGATTAGGGCTCATGTAGAAAAATGCACAGTGAAATATGAAAATTCATCCATTATCTGTCGTGTTTGCGAATAATGAAACAAGGGCAGATGCAGCAGTTATATCCACCCTTCCGACACGCTGAATTATTCATTCACATATATCGGGGCTTTGGGGCATTGCAGGAGGACGTATTGCCAACATCTTCAGTTATTATATTTGTTATAAATTGTATCCAAAATATTAAACTAATGTATTTAAGAATCCAATGAGGCTAATAATTATTATGAGTTAATGCTTGCTTATTATTGATGCTGAGCTCTCTTGAGATTTTTGTAAGTAACGAGATATTTTTTTCTCGATGATTTAGGTGTTTTTATATCTATCATGATCGCCTCACTTCTTGCAGCTTAATTATCTATATATAGATTCGATCCCTACTGCAATATTTTCTGGAATTCCACTTGTTGTAGCCAGGCAAGTAAGCAGCTTTATTATCAAATTGTTTATCAGAATGTATTTTTGTTTGACTACAATTCATTAGTTTATTTCATGAAATAAAATCCAAGAAATATGTGAAATCCTCACAAGTAATTCCTTTTAAGAAGTCAATCTGCTATTGTTATTGTCCTCTTAAAGTTCAAATAACTCGTTTAGAGGTGTGTTTGGATTTTCAATTACACTCCTAATTTAGAGATTAATTTGTGAGTATTCATCATTTCATGGAGAATTATTGCAAAAAGAAACATCCTCCACATTTTTTTGAATTTTTTTTTCATCATTCACATTTAAAATAATGTAATTTGGTTAATCATTTTTTTGAAAACTTTTTCCATTGTTCAAATTTAAAATAATATAATTTTGTTACTTACACTAAAAGTGGATTTTAGATTCGTTGCTTTATTTAACTCTATTTATTTTATTAAGGAAATATATACATGTATCGTTGTTATATAATGATGTATATGGACATACTTTTTGTTAAACAATTAAATGAAATTAGATAGAATAGTAAATTTTGTATAATCACAAAACATTATATGAAACTAGTTTATATACAAAATGTGATTCATATACGAAAGAAATAATTAGTTAATAATGCGTGCTCACATGCAAGTTTATGCACTCCCGCTTCATTGTACAAGTATTAGATTAATACATTTGAACTAAAAAGTATTACGCTAATAATTGATACTTCATTGCACAAGTGTTAGATTTATACATTTAGATTGAAAAATGTTACGCTAATAATTGATATTACATTGTACAAGTATTACATTGATATATTTAGACCGAAAAGTGTTACATTTGTAAATATATGCTATGTATTAATTAATAGTGAATTCTAACATATAAATATTAAATATACATGGCATGTATATATAGAATAAATCAGAAGATACATTGGTCTTGGTAACTAATATATAGTGAGATTAATATTTAATCCCTAGATTCAATAAGTCTAACGTAAATAACGTAAGTGTCCAACTAAGAAGAGCCATGGCAATGGCATCCATGGGAATTGGGAAGATGACATGGAGCTAGTAAGGTACAGCTGGTGGATCTAAAATCTCACGGGTCACGAGTAATATGTGCAACGAGAAATATCCACGTAGGAGCCCCTAGGATACCCTTCTCGCGCGCACACACACACACACTCACACATTTCAATAACCAAAGCTGACCGCCCAATCTGGCCAACTGTATGATGATCCTTCCTCCTCTTCTTCTTCACTTCTTTTCTTCTTGGCCTCTCTTACGTTTCCCGAAAACAATCAATAATCCAGCCTGTCCATGCCCAATATGCGAATCAACGAATGCCCCTTTTTTAGATGGTCCAACTTTTCTTCCTTGTATACCCTCTGCTGGACTCTGGACTGGAACTAAGCTGTAATGCCTTCAATTTTTACACTCCACGCGTTGTTTTAATTGTTTGAGGTAGCCGTTAGGACAACTTTGTTTTGATTGCATCTCCCCAAATTTCCCTTTGTCTTAGCTAAAGCAAATGTCCCTTTCTTAAGGCAATACACGCATATAATAAATACTACGCTACATGTTTTTCAAATTTCTCTCTATTTAATACTCCTAATTGTTTAGTCCATCATCCAGCCAGCCAGTTGGAAGTTGTACCCAAAAGAAAAAAACTTCATTCCCCCTACTATAAATATCCCACTTCTTCCTTTCTCATTCTTCATCCTTTCAAACAACCAATTGTACAATACTACTAGTTTTCTTTCTCAGTATCTCAGTTCTTGCACTTACTTTTTTTTTTTTTTATAAAAAAAAATGGCCCATATCATTCTGAATTTCTTTCTTTTGATCTCTCTTTTCAATTTATGTTTTGCTTCAAGAATGATTGGCAGAACACTAATCCAAACTCAAGACCAGCAGCAGGAATACAAGCTGTTGGAATACCACAAAGGTTCACTTCTGAATGGAAAGATTTCAGTCAACTTAATATGGTATGGCAAGTTCAAGCCTGCACAAAGAGCCATTGTTGCTGATTTCATTTCCTCACTTTCATCCACCACCCCACCTCAAAATACCCAACCTTCTGTTGCTTCTTGGTGGAAAACCATAGAAAAATACTACCATTTAGCAAACTCCAAGAACCCCTCTTCACTATCCCTCTATTTGGGCAAACAAATACTTGTCGAGAATTATTCCCTGGGGAAATCGCTCACACAGAAACAAATCGTTCAGTTAGCATCAAAGGGCGAACAAAGGAATGCCATCAACGTAGTTTTGACTGCAGCTGACGTGACCGTCGATGGATTTTGCCGTAACAATTGTGGCTCCCATGGATGGTCAAAGGGCAAGATTATCAAGGGAAGGAATTACAGATTTGCATACATTTGGGTTGGGAATTCTGAGACCCAATGCCCTGGATATTGTGCCTGGCCATTCCACCAGCCCCCATACGGTCCGCAGAACCCACCATTGGTTGCCCCAAATAACGATGTGGGTATGGACGGAATCGTGATAAATTTGGCAAGCCTCATGGCTGGGACTGCAACGAATCCATTTGGGAATGGATACTATCAGGGTCCAGCTGAAGCTCCATTAGAGGCATCCTCAGCTTGTCCTGGAGTTTATGCTAAGGGAGCATATCCGGGTTATCCTGGAAACTTGTTAGTGGATTCAACAACAGGTGCAAGCTACAATGCACATGGTACTAACGGAAGGAAGTATGTGGTTCCTGCTTTATATGATCCATCCACAACTACATGTTCAACTTTGGTCTGAGAAAAAAAATATGAAGAAGAAATCCCCTTTGTTAGAAGAGGATAGTAGGACTAGTGATAGAAATATTCAAAATATTATTTGTAACTCAATTCATTCATTCATTTGTTTGATAAATCAATAATAATGGCAAATTTCATTTGTTTGCTACACTTCCTGATCCAATCCCATCATGAGTCCAAATTTTGATTTCAGTAAATGTTAATTATTGTACACCTCATTTAAGCCTTTGATGACTGGTGGGCAAAACAAATGTTAGTTCATGGATTGGATTGGTGGATGAATTGTGAATGATTTTAAAGGAGCTTTGATATTTTGAAATCCTCCTCTATTTCGACTCCATATTTCCCGAAGGTTGTAATTTTGAAATCACCGTCTACAGATTGCAAGTAAAGGATCCTATTAGTTAAAAAAATTGACTAAGAATGAAAAATGTTCATCAACGTAACAAAGAAATTGTTCAAGTTGAGACAGTCACTAGTGAGTGTTAAATTATTACTCCAGCCGTAGCTGAACCTGACGTTCACTAGAAAGGATGGAAAAATATTAAAAATACAGCTAAATGTTCAAAGACTTTTGGCAAGAAATCAACAACTACGGCTCTTTTAAATGAAAATTTAACGAAAAATTTCAAAGATAACCGTTGAATTTAATGTAATGGCTACTAGTATATCATTTTTTATAGATAAGTGGTCAAATTGAAACAAAAAAAAAATTAGTGTTCAAAAGTATAATATCCAAATAGTTTAGTAAACTCTAAGGTAATTTATCCAAACAATTATTATAGAGACCCCTTTAATTTTTGTTTGCTAATATCTTGTTATGAGTGTAAATCCTCATTTATCTCATGCAAATTTAAGTCATGACATATCCAAGTTTTGAAATCTCAAACATGAAAAGATATATTTTTAATGACTCACACACTTAGAGTGCATGTAATATTGTTGAAGCTGCAAAATTTATCCCCTTGGTAAAAAGGACATAAAAAAAATATATATTATATTTAAATATAAAAATAGAAATAAGTTTAAAATAGAAAAATGTGATTCATACAGTTAACCTTAGAAAAATTACTTTGTTGTTGTTAATTATTTTCCAAATGTCAATAATAAATTCTCCAATCTCCATACATTTCATATTCCTTTTAACATTTAAAAAAAAAAATCAAGAAAATTAACAGTCTCTCCTCTTAAATAATAATACTTGTGAAATTCGTTAGCCACAAAAGATTGATGACTAATGAGACTCCTCACAACTTGTTGATAACTTTCATAAAAAGAATAGGGCTCTTTTTTTTTTCGTGAAAGTTGATACTAATACTCTTATGATTTCTTAAGGCTTGAGGATTGAATCCCACTCTTATTCCATGTTGTTGTTTTCACCACAAATGACATTGATGGCGGTCCTGGCGGTCTTCCAACCATCTCATCTCACACCCTTCAGGCTTCAGGCCAGCCGAGATGTAACGGAATGGACAACTCTTTGTTTTTACGGAATGGACAACTCTGAATGTGAATACTTGTGACTTGTGAGGAAGTTGGACTTAGGATTTGCCCAATTGCCCATCATCCCCATTTACAATTATTATTCTCAGTTGTGCTCAGGCTGGAAAGGTCCTCCTCAATTACTACTATATACATAAATTTTGTCAAACAAGCCAATGCCCACTTGAGTCTTGACTCTTGGGTACTGCCGCACAGGAAAAGTTCAAAGAAATGCTAGCCTGCAAGAAACCTGCAAATCTCATTATTATTACTTTAATACTTAAATACAGCAACGCGTTATCAAACTGGCATCTTACTCACCAGTCTCCCAAGTCAAATGTTTCACTTAAATCGATTTAATTTCTTCTTTTAGGATCCTTCCTCAGAACAGAACCCCTGTATAAAAAGGCCATCATCCCCAAGTCCATTTCCCTCACACCAAAACTTGCAAATTTCAATTTCTTCTTCAGAATTTATAACCTTTTATTATAGCACCACTGCCACTGCCATCATCCAGCATTAACAAAATTTATCATATCATGATCATGGCCTCAATTATCCCAACCAAGAACAAGATCACCCTGCTTGTCTTGCTTCTTGCATTGTCCCTCACTCTTCTTTCTGCAGGAAGGGTGCTGCTTAGTGAGTACTAAAGCCAAGAAGAACAAGAATTCACCGTTTTTAAATACCACAATGGCCCTCTTCTTACAGGAAAGATCTCCATCAATCTCATTTGGTATGGAAATGATAGGTCGTTTTTCTACCAAAATAATTACTTACTCTCAAACAATAAATCAAGTATAGTACGAGTAAGGTCGATCCCACGAGAAACAACAATATTTCCTGATTCAATTAAATTGCCAATAGTAACCACAATTCAATTTAATTATTTAAACAATTAAAGTAAGAAAAAGTAAGAAATCAAATTATGAAATAAGTAAATAGCAAAATTCAGAATTGTATCAATTAAAGGAAAGATCCAGCCTTAGGAAATCCACACTAATCACTTTTCAATTGTTCATTGACTCAAGAATAACAATCTCTATTTAATCAATTAGTTATAGGATGCCGAGAATCAGCTCTGACACATCCCAATTCTTCCTTAGTTATTCGTTAATTGACAAGTATCTGCTTAATCAATTAATTCTCTATTCATAATACAACCCGGCCGGAATCAGCCGAACACCAGATTTAATATTATGAAAGCATTAAGAAGTGAAGAACCTAATTCTAACAAATTATATCATGATCAGCATGCAATAATTTGTTAACCAATTGTTTCCGTCTACCGAGACAGTAGCTTCGCCACTAATTAATCTTACTTATCAAATCCAGTGACTTGACAAGGGATTAATTGGCTCTACCTAATTAGATTAAAGGTGATCAATCTTTAATTAAATTAGATAATTAACTTTAGGCTTAGAAAACTCTTGGAATTTAAATAAGAGAAAGTTGTTAAGAACACTTTGGTCTCACAATTATCGCATGATTAGTGCTTCATTACTAAAGCCAGATAAAGAACTACTCACTAAACATAATTAAAAATAAACAAGAATAATAATATAAAACAGAAATTAAATTAAACTAAAATTCGCAATCAGGCACCCCCGTATGGGCATACGGAGTGGTCTGAAATTCTGGGCTGCAGCTATTCTGCAGACCCAGCTACTGTAGCAAAATTCTAAAACGTAAAACTGAAAATCTCAAGTCAAAATCGAACTCCTAAACCCTAATTAATCTTCTCCTTATATAGGAGAAGAGAATTAAACTTCCTAAACAAATACAAAGAGTGAAATCTTCTTGTTTCCAAAACCATTAAACCACATATGGCTGTAGAATGTAAATTTCCTAATTGTCTCAAACACCAATTTGGTAATTGCCAAGACTCCTTCTTCTTTCCAAATCTCTCCAACTTCATCTCAAAGTCTTTGATCTTCTAGAAAACTCCTTTAAATTCACCTTTTCCTCTCAACAATCCCACATCATGGAAACTTCCAAATTCTGCATTAAAGAACATAATTAAGCACATGTTTCACCCCACAAAGCACTCAAAAGCATACACAAATACTGCACTATTTCGTGCTTATCAAGATCCCCACACTTAAATCATGCTTGTCCCTAAGCATTTAACAAAAATCTAAAACAAACTAAACAAACAAACAAACAAACATTTTCACTAAAGAAACATCAATCTAGCCAAAACAACTATCCTTCCAAACAGTTAGGTTTAATTCAAATAACAAGCTTATGCATCATAAAGTCCTCCAAGTCAAACTACACAATTCTGAGTAGCTCTCAAAAACCTCTCCAAGCACTCACAAGATATTCAAGATTGGGTTCAACCACTCAACAATCGCGCATGGAAAACTTCAACAAACTTGCAATTATGTCAAAAGAGCATCATAGTATTAAAATCAAACATGAATCAAAAGGTCTTTAAAAGGTTGTAATGGGGCTAGGGATTAACAAGGTATGGTTTAAGATGGTTAAAAGGCTTAAAAATAAAAACAAACAAAGGTGTAAGCAACACACTCAAGAACATCCCCACACTTGTCTTGAACCAAGTCTCAACTTTTGATTTCCAAAATAACTCAAAGTAATTCCAGCACAACATTCATTTTCTTACGTGCTTTTTCACATTTTTTTGTATCATTTTTTTTCTTTTTCTACTGCTGCTGTTCTTTCTTTTTCCTGCCACAGTTTAAGCAAACAACACAAATTCTCACAATATTGCAGAATTTTCATTCTCTTTTTTTTTTCTTCTGCCCAGTATTGTTCGGGCAAATAGTACAAACAGAATTCTGCAGATTTTTCTTTCATTTTTCCATTCTGTCCCAACATTGTTTGGGCAAACTGTGAACTTCAACCTTTCAATTCCATCAGAACAAACTGAAATAACTTCCTCACAGAGACTTAAACATACGATTCTCTTCTCTTTCAATCAAGGGGAAACTAAATCATAACGAACTTAGACACTTACACCTTAAGGGCCAAAAGAAAGCTAAAATGGGTCTTAGGTGAAATTTTTAGTGGGTTTAAACACAAAGAAAAGGTTCAAGGCTCAAAGGGGTTAACTAAGGGTAAATGTAAGGGTTAGAGAAAAAAAAAATTAAAGTCAAAAAGGGCGAAATCCTAAGTGCCTTTATCATATTCAAATTCAATTCCAACACATGATATCCATGCATAACAAAGCAAGTTTAAGAAATCAACTATGCGCGATTTGCACTCATTCAAAGAATAATTCATATAAGCATGAACAAAGTGGTCATTCTATGCTTGGCTCAAATTCCTCACTTCAAGGTTGGTAAAAATGCTCAGAATCAATAGTCATCATACTTGGAATCATACTCAACTATCACAACCCATTACTATGAATTAAACAATAACTAAACTTTTCTTCTCAAAAACAGTTTGGCTAAACAATGCTTATAAAGTTAAAATAAGTTAAACAAAACTAACAAATCCTAAAACACACTAAAAATGTAAACTGTTTTTTTGTGGAATTTTCAAAATTTTTTGAATTTTTTTGTTTCTTTTTGTTTTTTTAAAATTTAAGAAAAATAAAACAACTAAACACATCAAACCCTCCCCACACTTAAACATTCACATGTCCTCATGTGATAAAAGGATTAACAACGAAAACAGAACAGAAACAAAATAAGAAACAGAAACACAGAAAAAAAAATGCAAAAGAAATAGGGACAGCCTGATTTATGGTGGCGGGTTCGGTGGTGCGGGCATACGATCGTACAGAAACTGGAGGATTGCAGCCTGTGTGTTTCGGATGTCGGTTCAATGGAATCGCCGAGGGTACAGAGCTGACGGAGCGCAGCGGCAGGCGGCGAAGAAGAACTCTGATGGTGGTGCGTTATGTTGCGGGAAGAGAGTGGCTGACGGCTGGGTTTGAGGGAACAAGATGAGTGGATAATGCTAGAGAATAATTGTGGACCATTTGACTTATTCCCTTGGAATTATGGTTAGTGGGCTTTTTCTCAATAACATAAGTAAAAACATGTGCTGGGCCCAAATCTTTTGAGAAAGGAATTGTCTCCACTCCTTAGCATGTGGGCCACCAATTCCATGTCTGCAACTAATTTAACTCCACCTCTGCAGCCACGAATTCAGAAAAAATCAGAACAAGAAGACAACTTATTAAGTGGGGAAAATAAAATAATCAAAACAAAATAAATTAATTAAATAAATTCGCAAAACTAAAAGAAAAGTGGGTTGCCTCCCACAAGTGCCATTGTTTTAATGTCCTTGGCTAGACCAAATATGTGCCAAACTCAGTAAATCATTGGAGGAGGCTCTGGAGGTGGTCTTGGAGAAGGTGCATCTTGTATGCAAGTCAAAGTTTTTCCTCCAGTTTCCTTGTCTCTTCTTTGATACCAAATCAATTTGATCCATGAGCTTTGAGGAAGATTCTTGTTTTTGATAGTGGGCAGCATCTTTTCCTCACTCAAAAGCACAGATTTCAGATGTTTATTCAAGGATCTCAGTTTCAGAACTGGAACTTGCAAAAGAATAGGAAAAATTGTTTCAGCAGGAGCTCGTTCGGGCAAACGGGAACTTTCTGGGTTTCTTGGAAACACTTGTTTCGCATGTATTGATTGTGTCTCATCCATTATTTCCTCATCCTTCAATTCTTTAACTTTAAAATCTGGTTCTTTACATTCACGGAGTAATGTATCCTCAAGAACATTCGGCATATCATCACATTCCACAACCATCTCCTCTTTTGGATGTTGATTTTCCTTGACCAGAAAATCTTTTTCAAATCTTGCACACTTTGGCATTGTTCTAATTGCTTCAAGAAAAGTGTCTGCAATCTCCACCTCGTCGTAGATGGTTAAGATGTCATCCAAATCCTCCTCCTTGGCGTTCTTCTTCAACCTGTTTGGAAAAGGTGGAGGAACTTTAAACTCCGGAATTAAAAGTTTCAATCTCGGACTTACCTCAGCTTGCTGTCCAGGCATCGTATGGTCAAACGACGCTGGTTCTGAAATCTGTTCTTCAGCTGTATGGTCGAACGGTGTGAGTTCTGAAATATGTTCTTCAGCCCTTGCCATGGCAGTTGGTTCTTCAAGTTGCTTATCACTCCTCAATGTGATTTGGCTGACGTTCTCACATGGATTGATCTGTACTTGATAGGGTAACTTTCCTTGAGAACCTTGAATTTCATTGGAGTGTTTCGCCATCTGGGTCATTTGGGTACTCAACCCATTTATTGCTGCCAGTGTCTCTTGCCAAAACTGATGAAACTCCTCTTGGTGCTGTGCCTGGGTTTTCAGCATTAAAGAGACATTATTCGTTAGAGCACCCATCATTTTCTCAAGAAGAACTCCCGACTTTACTGTTGTGCCAAAGTTTTGATCAGTTTGATGTGGGGCTTGCTGAAAATTCTGTGGATGAGCATTCAAGTGTGGGGAGAATGGAATCATCTCTTGTTGCAATAAATCATCTTGTGTTGGAACATTGGCTCTCTGCATATTTTTTACTGAGTTAGTTAAATTTGCCATTTGCTCTTCAAGAGATGTACCTGAACTTGTAGTGGGTCTTGCAATGTTTTGGCCAAAAGAAACCATTGATTCTTGCTGTTGCCATGTCCATGGTGATGGCTGTTGCTGCACCGTATTCTCATCAATGTAGTTTGGGTAGTTACACCACTCTGAATTGTATGCATTGGAATACGGGCTGTGATAATGTTGTGGATGAAAACTCCCAATTGTATTGAATTGTGCCATTGGATACTCTTGAACAAATTGACAACTAGCGGTCCTGGCTGTAGGATGGCCAAGATTTCTATGTATTCCTCGTGAATTTTCCTGTTGAACAGCACCTAAGCCTGCCACTAATCTTTCCACTGAAGAGGTCAATGCATCTAATCTATTTTCAATAAAAAGACATGTTTACCTTGTTCATCCGTTTGGGCAGACGAGACTGTTCAGAACCCGAAATTGTTTCTCGGTGTCTTTCCTTCAATTCTTTCCTCAACCTGTGCTATTTTTTTCAGTATCTAAAGATAAACAGATTAGAGTTAGAAAATCTGGAAATTTACCAAGTAAAATAAAATAAAATAAAAAATACAAATTAACTAAAAAGAAAATAATTGCTGCTCCCCGGCAACGGCGCCAATTTGATAGGTCGTTTTTCTACCAAAATAATTACTTACTCTCAAACAATAAATCAAGTATAGTACGAGTAAGGTCGATCCCACGAGAAACAACAATATTTCCTGATTCAATTAAATTGCCAATAGTAACCACAATTCAATTTAATTATTTAAACAATTAAAGTAAGAAAAAGTAAGAAATCAAATTATGAAATAAGTAAATAGCAAAATTCAGAATTGTATCAATTAAAGGAAAGATCCAGCCTTAGGAAATCCACACTAATCACTTTTCAATTGTTCATTGACTCAAGAATAACAATCTCTATTTAATCAATTAGTTATAGGATGCCGAGAATCAGCTCTGACACATCCCAATTCTTCCTTAGTTATTCGTTAATTGACAAGTATCTGCTTAATCAATTAATTCTCTATTCATAATACAACCCGGCCGGAATCAGCCGAACACCAGATTTAATATTATGAAAGCATTAAGAAGTGAAGAACCTAATTCTAACAAATTATATCATGATCAGCATGCAATAATTCGTTAACCAATTGTTTCCGTCTACCGAGACAGTAGCTTCGCCACTAATTAATCTTACTTATCAAATCCAGTGACTTGACAAGGGATTAATTGGCTCTACCTAATTAGATTAAAGGTGATCAATCTTTAATTAAATTAGATAATTAACTTTAGGCTTAGAAAACTCTTGGAATTTAAATAAGAGAAAGTTGTTAAGAACACTTTGGTCTCACAATTATCGCATGATTAGTGCTTCATTACTAAAGCCAGATAAAGAACTATTCACTAAACATAATTAAAAACAAACAAGAATAATAATATAAAACAGAAATTAAATTAAACTAAAATTCGCAATCAGGCACCCCCGTATGGGCATACGGAGTGGTCTGAAATTCTGGGCTGCAGCTATTCTGCAGACCCAGCTACTGTAGCAAAATTCTAAAATGTAAAACTGAAAATCTCAAGTCAAAATCGAACTCCTAAACCCTAATTAATCTTCTCCTTATATAGGAGAAGAGAATTAAACTTCCTAAACAAATACAAAGAGTGAAATCTTCTTGTTTCCAAAACCATTAAACCACATATGGCTGTAGAATGTAAATTTCCTAATTGTCTCAAACACCAATTTGATAATTGCCAAGACTCCTTCTTCTTTCCAAATCTCTCCAACTTCATCTCCAAGTCTTTGATCGTCTAGAAAACTCCTTTAAATTCACCTTTTCCTCTCAGCAATCCCACATCATGGAAACTTCCAAATTCTGCATTAAAGAACATAATTAAGCACATGTTTCACCCCACAAAGCACTCAAAAGCATACACAAATACTGCACTATTTCGTGCTTATCAGGAAAATTCAAACCATCCCAAAAGGCCATCATAACTGATTTCATCACCTCACTATCCACATCCACAACTCCATCACAATCATCCCATGTCCAACTCCAACAACAACCTTCGGTTGCCACTTGGTGGAACAACATTGACAAGTATTCCTCCGCAATCAAATCCAAGAAATCTTCATCGCTTCAGCTCTATTTGGGGCGCAACCAAATTTTTGACCAAACATATTCATTGGGGAAATACCTTAAAATTCAGCAGATTGAACAATTGGCTACAAAGGGTGAACAAATGAATGCAATCAACGTAGTCTTGACTTCATCTGACATTGCTGTTGAAGGGTTCTGCTCGAGCAAATGTGGGACACACGGTTCGTTCCGTTCAAAGACTGGCATTCTTAATGGCAAGGCATCAAAGTTTGCTTACATTTGGGTTGGAAATCCAGAGTCTCAGTATAATACCACAACCAAATTTAGGGACCATTTAAGAAATAAGTAAAGTTAGAGGGGTTAGTTTGCAAAATCATTAAAATTGGTCTTGAAACCAATCGATTTTCCAGCTTTGCATTTCATTCTTTTCTTCATGTTTTTTCCCATTTTATCTCCACTCTAGGGCTGCAAGAGGAAGGGCTTGATTGAAGAAGGAAAATCTCAATTTCCATTCTAATTTCACTCTACATAAGGTAATGAAACTCTTTAGTTTACTTACCCATATTAATATCCTTATTTAGTGTTTTAGAATAGTAAAAATTTGGAAGTTTTGTTATGATAGGATATGAGTTTTAATCCCATAAGATCAAAAACACTAATCTAAGGATTTTAGCTTTACTTGGATTAAGTATAGAACATGTATTGATAGGTTTAAGTCAATTTATGATGATATTTTGTAGAAGTAAGTTTAAGAGAATAATATGTTAATGGGTTTTAGAATTGTAAGTAAATGAAGTGTTCTTAAACTAGGAATGATGTATAGAAGTTATTAGGCTCTATTCATTGTCTCTTTCGTCATATGTGAAGGTTTTATAGGAAAAGTGAAGTAATTAAGTGGTGGAAATCGTTTATCAAGTGCGAAATTGGAGAGTGATTTAAGGTAAGTGATTTTGATATCCCTTTATGTTTTATAAGCATTTGATAAAACATATATTTGAAAGTTTGGCTATGTTCTTATATCAAAATGGCTTGAGCATGAATAAGATTGTGATTTTGATGAATATATGAAATGTATGCAGTGGCTTTTTGAATGTGAATTGTTTTGTGAATTGTTTTGTGAATGATTGAAATGAATTTGAAGTATTTTGAGCTCTTGAATGTTTAATGAACGATTGGTATGTACATGTTCCAACCTATTGTAATGGCCAAAACACTTCAAATTCAAGAGCTCAAAACACTTCAAATTCATTTCAATCATTCACAAAACACTTAACATTCAAAAAGCCACTGCATACATTTCATATATTCATCAAAATCACAATCTTATTCATGCTCAAGCCATTTTGATATAAGAACATAGCCAAACTTTCAAATATATGTTTTATCAAATGCTTGTAAAACATAAAGGGATATCAAAACCAATTACCTTAAATCACTCTCCAATTTTGCACTTGATAAACGATTTCCACCACTTAATTACTTCAATTTTCCTATAAAACCTTCACATATGACGAAAGAGACATTAAATATAGCCTAATAACTTTTATACATCATTCCTAGTTTAAGAACACTTCATTTACTTACAATTCTAAAACCCATTAACATATTATTCTCTTAAACTTCCTTCTACAAAATATCATCATAAATTGACTTAAACCTATCAATACATGTTCTATACTTAATCCAAGTAAAGCTGAAATCCTTATATTAGTGTTCTTGATCTTATGGGATTAAAACCCATATCCTATCATAACAAAACTTCCAAACTTTTAATAATCTAAAACACTAAATAAGGATATTAATATGGGTAAGTAAACTAGAGAGTTTCCTTACCTTATGTAAAGTGAAATTAGAGTGGAAATTGAGCTTTTCCTTCTTCAATCAAGCCCTTCCTCTTGTTGCCCTAGATTGGAGAGAAGATGGGGAAAAACATGAAGAAAAGAATGAAATGCAAAGCTGGAAAATCAATTGGTTTCAAGACCAATTTTAATAATTTTGCAAACTAATCCCTCTAACTTTACTTATTTCTTAAATGGTCCCTAGTCCAGGTCAATGTGCCTGGTCATTCCACCCGCCATTGTATGGACCACAGAGCCCACCATTGGTTGCACCCAACAATGACGTGGGTATGGATGGGATGGTGATAAATTTGGCTAGTCTATTGGCTGGCACTGTGACTAATCCTTTCGGGAATGAATATTATCAGGGACCGGCTAGTGCACCGCTTGAGGCAGGCACCGCCTGTACAGGAATTTACGGCAAAGGAGCCTATCCAGGCTATGCTGGCAATTTGCTGCTGGATGCTACAACTGGTGCTAGCTATAATGCTCATGGCAGAAATGGCAGAAAGTATTTGCTTCCTGCGTTATATGATCCCTCTTCTTCTTGTTCAACATTGGTTTGATCAAACAATTCAAGAAGATATATGGTCTATTGTAAACTATAGAGGCATTAATTATATTGTATAGATACTGTAATTCAGATATTTATTCTTTCTTTATAGAACAGCCAATTACTTTGAAATATGGATTTTTTTTGCACTTCATTCTAATTTCTTCAAATTACTTT
Organism: Ophiorrhiza pumila; assembly: GCA_016586305.1. Lineage (NCBI taxonomy): Eukaryota > Viridiplantae > Streptophyta > Magnoliopsida > Gentianales > Rubiaceae > Ophiorrhiza > Ophiorrhiza pumila. The sequence goes on from BLIW01000010.1 coordinate 31,422,435, forward strand.
GTGGAAAATCATTCCCGTTCAAATCAGCCAAAAAAAAAAAAAAGATCACATGAGATAATTTTAAGTAAGTTTTCTAATTAATTAAGGACAAATATGTTCACCGCACGTTATTCCTAAGAATGCATGAAATTCATAAATGATTCAATGTAATATTGGATCATGATTTATACATATTGTTGAGCATGATGCCAAACAGCCATAGAATATTTTGGACAACTTGTATTGAACAAAGGGTTCATTCATTTTTTTTGTTTCCTCCTTCAAATCATATTTCTATCTCATAAAATTAATGGTCATCTATATGCAATCCTGTATTGTTCAAACAGTTCTTGCGTTAATTTTGACACTGTCAAAAGAGGACCGGGAGAATTTTTGCATGTCAAGCTTAAGAAAGTTATCCAATAAACTCCAAACTGGATTTTACATATATTCTATAAGGAATCATGCTCTTATGAGACTTGCCTATGAATTTCATTTTAAAGTATAAAGTATAAAAAAATTTGTGTTGTAACGTATAAAGTATCAAATATTAGCGTATAATATATAAAAAAATTAGCGTATAACGTATAATTCACGCTATCACACCTTATATAAGTATTCTCATAAGAGTTTTTGCAATTCTTACCATATCAACCGGAGTATAGATGTTTCCTTAAAAAAAATTTACCTACTACGACATGGGTGTGATCCAGCCAATATGATTGTATTAAAAAAATCATTGCCTGTGATTTGCAATTTGTGGAATCCTGTCTCATTTTTTTTGCTTTGGTTATTTCATGCGGTAAAATTCTTCATTTTTTTTTGGTTCATTTTGTTTTTGTCCATTCCTAGTAGACATTAGACATTGGTGATAAAATCAAGCTCTAGTACTTGGCCAAAAAATGAAGCACCTGTAATGTTTGCAAAAACAATCCAAGTTTGAACATTATAGACTTTTCTAGTGTTCTTCTTTTCCATTAAATTTTTAGTCAAAACGTTTAAGCTAACTAATGGTATTTGTTTCTAAAGAATATCAGCCAATAAAAAATCATAATAATTAATGATCATATCAAAGCAATCGGCTAGCTGTTGTTCCCTGGCCCAACAAATTTGCTGTTGTTCTTACCAACTTACGCGAATCCAAGGTGTAAAGGATAAAGGATGAAGCCTCATAATTAAAGCTTGATTGCGCCATTGGTCTCAAAGATGTGCACAGTATTCAGTGTCGACCAATTCGTTGTTGGTTTCGCGTTTAGCGGTCAACACAAACATTTTAATAAGCCATTAAAGTGCCATTAAAATAACAACGCGTTCTCATGCATTCATGCATGCATGCTGGCACTCCATGAAGTTGAAAGCGCCCGCCCAAAACGCAGCAGGTCCATCGACCCTTCTTCCTGGAGGCGGCTCCCTTCAAAGTTCAAACCATGCCTAAACTATATAAAGGCCTGCTGCTCACAATCCCATACCATCAACTTCAACCAATATTCTTTATAGTGCAAACACTAGCAGTATTATCATCAAATTTCCTTTTTGACAAAGAAAAGAACAATTATGGCCTCCAAAATCCTTATGCAAATCTTGTTTGCATTGCTTGCAGTTAATGTAGTTTCAGCAGTGAGGGTACTCACTGCAGCTAGCAAAGAAGAGAACAACATGCTTTTTCAATACCACAATGGTCCTCTTCTTACTGGAAAGATCTCCATCAATCTCATTTGGTATGGTCAATTCAAGCCATCCCAAAAGGCCATTGTAGCTGATTTCATCACCTCACTCGTTTCATCTTCGCAAACTCAACAAAACCAACCTTCGGTAGCCATGTGGTGGAAGATCATTGAAAAATACTACACCACAATCAAAACCAAGAAATCTTCTTTGCTTCAGCTGTATGTGGGTCGCCAAACCATTGATGATAATTACTCTTTAGGAAAATTCCTCAAGATTCAGCAAATTGAACAATTGGCAGCAAAGGGCGATCAACTGAACAGCATCAACATTGTCTTGACTTCATCCGACGTGGCTGTGGAAGGGTTCTGCTCAAGTAAATGCGGGACACATGGTTCTCTAACTTCAACGTCTGCTATTGTCAAGGACAAGAAGAACCCGAAGTTCGCCTACATTTGGGTTGGGAATTCAGAGACTCAGTGCCCTGGCCAATGTGCCTGGCCATTCCACCAGCCCTTCTATGGTCCACAGACCCCACCATTGGTTGCACCAAACAATGATGTGGGATTGGATGGGATGGTCATAAATTTGGCTAGCCTATTGGCAGGGACTGTGACCAATCCTTTTGGAAATGGATACTATCAGGGACCAGCTGAAGCACCACTAGAGGCTTCCTCAGCTTGTCCTGGGATTTATGCTAAGGGGGCTTACCCGGGTTATGCTGGGGACTTGCTGGTGGACTCTACTACTGGTGCAAGCTTCAATGCACATGGTACCAATGGAAGGAAATATTTGCTTCCTGCATTATATGATCCTTCCACTTCTTCATGTTCAACTTTAGTTTAGCCGAACGAACCTAATTCGGCTTAATTCATGTATGCATATTTATTTAGTTTAAGTGTGATAGACTTTGTAGAATTAATGTATAAGGAATACTATACGTAGAAGAAAGTTGCATTCATAAGATTATTCATTTTGTTCTGTTATGAAATTACTTCGGTTTTGTCACTTTTTTCCCCTCTTTTATAGATTATGTTTTGACTTCTTTCATCTCGTCCATGCATGTTTCTTCGTATAAGTAGCTCAATTAACGTTAGAACCCGTTCTTAATTTCTTAAAAATCGCCGCATCAAAACCATATATAGTTTTCTAGTTCATTAGAAAGAGTGTAGACTTAAAAATTAGGAAAATCTTGGACATCCACAAGGCAATCGAAAAATCCATCACTCATTTTACAATCTCCTGTTCTGGCAAATGAAAATAACTCGATCAACCTGAACACTGTCATCGACCCTGTGTGGATTATATGCAATTAAGTCAATGAAGTCGATTTCCAACCCTTCCAATAAATTGGAGAGCCTTGCATAGTCAATCTGAACTTTGTCAACTGCAACCAACAAGTTTGGATAGTCTCCAAAATCCCGTCTTCGAATAATACATATGCTAATAAGCAGGGAATTTGTTTTACTCATACAAATGCATGGAAGCCATGAGAGTTGAACGATTTAAGATAGGAGTGGCTTTACTACTTGAACCAATCCTTATTCTCTGATGTAGACTGGGGTGAAGATGAATTATGAAATTTGCATTATTGGGTCAAAGAGGGGAAAAAAAAGAATATAAAATGTGCACTTAATTTTAAATGGGTGTATATTTCTTGTTCAAATTCTGAATTTTTTATACATTGTTTTAAAACTCTCGAGATCTACAAGATTCAACAGATGTAAGCACGTAATGTGTACTTTTTTTTTTTTGGTAAAATTCATTTGTTATGGACTCTTTTGCATTCATTTAAAATTTTCAAGTTATTTTTGAATTATTTTTTATTTTAATTTAGAATTTTCCACAACTATATTGATGTGGGACAAAATTGGGACTTGACAAAGACTCTTTAGACCCAAGTTCTATTGAGCTTATTTTATTTTGTTAATTAACTTTTTCCGTTTGTTTCCTAATTAAATGTCTTTCTTTTGTTTCCTTTTTAGAACTAGGGTTTATTAATTCTATATATACCTTTGTATGTATTTAGTTTTGGTACAACTCTTATTATTCAGATTTTGATATTTTGATATACTTCAAATTCTGCGGAATTTGTGTCTTTTGTGTTCTTTTCGAAGACTGTGTTTCTTCCACGTATCTGTCCCGCGTTATATATAAACCCTATAAACCTTTTTTTTCATTATTAAAAATTTCATATTATTCAATACAACATTCAAATTCTCTAAATTTGTGTTTTTTTTTTTTAATATCAATTGTCTTTCATTATCTGTACCGTATTATTCTCGCAATAATTCTTGGGTAATATGAAGAAACAATGTTTAGAAAGCGAAAAAGAAAAACAAATAATTAATAATGTTGAAACAGGTGTCTAAAACTTGCATGAGCCCCACTAATGTGTTTTGAGAAGTTGGATTTTGCCTTGAAATGCAAGACTGTTTTGCTCAAGGCTGGAGCAAAATCCAGGTGTAAAGTATGGGGGATAGGATCAGGGGCGGCTTGATTTTGACTTAGAAATGCAAAGCAAATAACAGGTGTAACGAAGAACGGGGATGGGCGGCGCAGTTTTAAGTTGTGACTTCCAGTTCCAGTCGGTTTGAGAGACCACAGAAAACTTGCAAGTAAACAATAAACTATTAACCGCGTTATTAAAGCTGGATCCATAGTTTCTCACACTATTAGGGGGTGCGTTTGGATAAGTATTTTATTTTAAAAATTAGAAAAAATGAGGTATATTTTAGATTGAGAATTGAGTGTTTAAATAGATAAGTTTTGTTTTTAATATTTTTATGTAAAATAATGATTGTATTAAATAAAGTTAGAATTTTTATTTTTATTTTTTTTGTTTTTGAATTCATTGGTGTTGAAACTTGAAAGTGGTCTGAATCCGGCCGGCCGGTGGTAGTCGGTTGTTGATCAATGGCGTTGACCACCGCCGATCAACATAAACATATTTTTTTAATTCAATTTTAAAAATAAAAAAAAAACAAAATGCCCTTTGTTTTGATAATTTTTATTTATTTATTTTTTTTGATAATTGGTGCAAAACAAACACAACATTTTGATAACATACGAGAAATGGGAAAAATGGATAACCAAACTAAGCCTTCGGTGCTCTGTTCACTTTTCCTTCTTTCCTGGATCCTTCTATCCAGTTTGAGATACTATATAAATGCTTCTCAAGCCCACATCTTCTTCACAAACCAAATCACAACAATAATATACTTGAGTATCGATCGATCTTCTCTATTTGTATTGCAACACCAAAGTTGTTCTACTCTAAAGCTTGATCTTCCTCAATCAAATCAAATATGGCCTCAAAAATTATTTCAAACAATATGGCCATGCATTTGTTGCTACTTGCATTGGTCCTAAATGTTGTTTTTGCTGGGAGAGTTCTCCAAGAACAGCAAACCATGCTTTTTCAATACCATAATGGTCCTCTTCTTACTGGAAAAATCTCGATTAATCTCATTTGGTACGGCCAATTCAAGCCATCTCAAAGAGCCATTATATCAGATTTTATCACTTCACTCTCATCAACCAAATCCCAACTCCAGCCCTCCGTTGCTACGTGGGTAAAGTCCATAGACAAATATTACACTCTCATCAAATCCAAGAACACCGTCGTCCAGCTCGCACTCGGCAGCCAAATTCTAGACGAGAAATATTCCTTAGGCAAATCCCTCAAGATGCAACAAATTGAGCAATTGGCAACGAAGGCTGATGATCATGATCAGTTGTTGAACACCATCAACGTAGTCTTGACTTCTTCTGACGTTACAGTTGAAGGATTTTGCTCTAGCAAATGCGGTACACACGGTTCTCTCCCTTCAAAGAATAATCAAAAGATTGTTTACATTTGGGTTGGGAATTCAGAGACACAATGCCCTGGTCAATGTGCATGGCCATTCCACCAGCCCATATATGGACCACAGAACCCACCATTGGTTGCACCCAACAATGACGTTGGTTTGGATGGGATGGTGATAAATTTGGCTGCTCTTTTGGCTGGAACAGTGACAAACCCGTTTGGAAATGGTTACTATCAGGGACCAGCAACTGCACCTCTGGAGGCTGCCTCAGCATGTCCTGGAATTTATGCTAAAGGGGCTTATCCAGGCTATGCTGGAAACTTATTAATGGACTCTGCTACTAGTGCAAGCTACAATGCCAATGGCGTCAATGGAAGGAAATTCTTGCTTCCTGCTCTCTTTGATCCCACTTCCAATTCCTGTTCCACTTTGGTTTAGAATTGGAAATTGTTTGCATATATATATATAGTTTGTATATAATATATTAATTTATGAATTTGTAGCCATACTATACTTGTTAGTGTAAACAAATTTAATTTATTGGTTTATTGATAATGCAATTAATGATACTTAATTCATATGTCACACTTACATACAGAAGGAGAAACAGAAGAAAGAGCACCTTAATTTGTATTGAAATTCATGTTTTGCAAATTCAGTCTAATAAAGTAGGAAAAATGGATAATTTGGAAAACAATTCGCATCTGGACTCATGTGCAGCGGGTAGATATATAAAACGGACTTAATCATAATTTAAAAGCAAAATAAAAGTGACAAAAAATTAAAATTACTATTTTAACAATCATTAATTGCTCATTTCATATATGAAACACGAAAAGATAAATCGGATAAATTCTTATAAATAATCCAATTCTACGATTGAAATTAATGTGGTGAATAAATTATGATTAATAAGAGGGAATTACAAACACAGATTTTTTTTTTCTTCCGAAAATGTGTTTCTGGGTGTTGGTGGACATCGGACAACTTAAATAAAGAAACCAAAATTAAAATGAATATCCTAACTAAATATCTTCACCCTAATGGAGTGAGTAAAAATAATCATTGACAAAATTGAACCCAAGTCCATAATAAAAGGATTCCAAATTTAATTATAATACTAGATTAGTAACAATTAATCTTTCAATATTCCATTAAATATCTTCAATTAGTAACATTAGTGTATAACCAAACCGATTCAAGAGTAACTTATATACTCCTAAATTAATGAAAATAGAGTTGCAAAATTCCTTGTTTATGCTTCAATCCGTAAAAAAAAGTTTTTATCTTTGCTTAATTAATTACCATCATATTATTCATTGATTGTCATGCTTTAATTCGAATGTTTTTTGTTTTGTATTTTAGTTTCAAGTGCTTCTTGTATCTTCTGTTATTGTTTTTTAACTTGATTCTTGATCCAACATTAGCGGGTTCCTCGGATTCAATATTTTTAAAATTGTTTGATAATAGTTATATAAAGTTTTGTTCAATACTAAAAAGTATAATTAAAATCCAAAAGTGATAGTTGTTCTTAAACCATACAAATTAAATACTCTCTTGGCTACCTATTTTTAGATCTGTATTAACTTTCTCCAAAAAAAAAATAAATAAATTGTGTAGCTCATAACGCTTAAAATTTATTTCTTCTTTTATCAACGAGCAAGACTTCTTGAAATCCAAGTGAAGCCATGTAATGATAGTTTTGTCAAAACTTATTATTTGACCAGCAAAATTCTCAAACTTTCTCAATAAAACTAGTGGTTTCTTTTCTTCTCTTTTTTTTTTTTTCTTTTTTTTCAGAGAGAATAACAACAACAAGAACATTAGTTTATGATAAGATTATCTCTGTGTCATCCCAGATACGATGTTTCAATGCACCTTCGCATGCTGTTCCTTGCTGGAATTGGATTGAACTCATTGCTTTGTTTAAAATCATTAGACAATAAAGTCATGCCCCCACTCCAAATAAAGCCTTCCCAAGTAGTAAAATAATGACAACAACAACAAAAACAGACTCAGATTTTTAGGCAAATAACAAAGAAAGCTGCAGTGAATTCTTGATAGCCATGTGGACTAGTTTTTTGATGAACCATTTGACTGGTTTAAATTAAGTATCCAAAGTAATATTTATGCCCTACTCATACATACATTATTCATAGTATGTTTAAAAGTAACAATCCGACAATTAATAAATTGTTCATATTGAGCTATAACTTTTTGTCTCTTTTCAGATCTTCCCTCATGTCTTGACTGACAGAATGAAAACATCCCAAAATTATATAATCTGTTGGTTTCATGCCCTGTCCCTCAAGTCTCCTTCGCCCTTAGCTGTATTAATGCTGTTACCTCAGTGTAGATTCTCTAGCCAGCCAGTGCAAACTACCCAAGTCCCAAGGTCCCTTGTCCCAATACAACAACACGTTATCATGCATGAATGATGCAGCTGTATACAGTATCTTACTTTGCTTTCTTGCACTTTCCTCCTAGCTTCTCCCTTGATGATGAAGTTCGTCACCACAAGCAAAGAATTCAATCCCTATATATACCAAACCAACAATCACGCATTCCTTCATTCCAAGATTCATTGCATAACTTCTTTAGTTCTTGCACTTCTCTTCTTCTTCAAAATTTTCAAGAAACCATAAAGAAAATGGCCCTTCAATTTTTACAACTTGTTATGCTTGTTTCTCTAGTCCATTTCACAATGGCAACTAGGCAACTTCCAAAATCATCATCCCAAGATGATCAAAATATGGTCTTCCAATACCACAATGGCCCTCTTCTTAGTGGTAAAATCTCAATCAATTTAATTTGGTATGGCAAATTCATTCCTTCTGAAAGAGCCATCGTTGCTGATTTCATTACATCCTTATCCTCCTCATCAAATCCCACCACTGCTACAAACGAACCATCTGTTGCCACTTGGTGGAAGGGCACTGAGAAATATTTCCAATTGTTGAAGACCAAGAAAGCCTCTCCACTAGTCCTCTCATTGGGCACCCAAATACTCGATGAGGATTGTTCTTTAGGAAAATCCCTCACGGAAGAACAAATCAAACAATTGGCAGCTAAGGGTGAACAAAAGAATGCCATCAACATTGTCTTAACAGCTGCAGATGTAACAGTGGATGGGTTCTGTTCAAGCACCTGCGGGACACACGGTTCATTGCTTAGCTCCAAGACTACTGCAGCCTCTGTTAAGGGCAAGATTTACAAGTTTGCTTACATTTGGGTTGGCAATTCAGCAACTCAATGCCCAGGTCAATGTGCATGGCCATTTCACCAGCCCATATATGGACCTCAGAACGCACCATTGGTGGCACCAAACAACAACGTTGGTTTAGATGGGATGATTATCAATGTGGCTACCCTTTTGGCTGGGACTGTGACCAACCCATTTAGAAATGGTTATTTTCAGGGACCTGCAAATGCACCTCTTGAGGCAGCCTCAGCTTGTCAAGGCGTTTATGGGAGTGGAGCTTACCCTGGAAATGCAGGGAAACTCTTGGTAGACCCTACAACTGGTGCAAGCTATAATGCATGCGGTACAAATGGAAGGAAATATCTTCTGCCAGCATTGGTTGATCCTTCAACATCTTCATGTTCTACTTTGGTCTAAAGATTATTTATGTCATCAATATTGTATAGAAGAAGTCTAGCTAGGCAGATGGGTGATCCAGTACTCATATTCAAAAAAAATTCTTTAATTCTTTCATTCTTTATCAAGTTCGATTAATATTATTAAAAATTTATATTGTCTAATCTCTTTTAATTTCATTTTCAATATTTGTGTTCAATATACATATAGGAAGCAAATTTAATTTATGCGGTTCTTGATATTTACCAACATCAATTGCCAAATTAAAGTCAAAATAAATAGAACTTGTGCCTACCCTTCCTCAGAAAAAAATTTCGTGCAGTTGCAATAACACGAATATCGATTGCAATGGCTTCTAGTACAAATTTAAACCAATGAGCTACCGTCCTAGCTTTTCAAAATGGTTTAAAACGACACATATTAGAATTTTGAAATTGGTTAAAACGTCAGTTATTAAATAATAGAGGAAGTATAAAGTACTAAATGTAAATGCAAAGCTTGTACAACAACTTTTGGAATGAATTTTCCTTGCAGAAATCAATGAGATAGCCATGGCATCTCCTCAAACCACCAGCCAGCCCTTCACAATTGTCTAAGCCCATCTTTTGTTGTTAGTCCCCCTCTACAATCAAAGTACTGTGATATATATATGTTTTCGAAGTTGGAATACAGTAGTAGCTGTAAATGCAAGGTTGTACAACAACATTTGGAATATTGAATTCTCCTAGCAGAAATCAGTGAGCTAGCCATTGGCATCTCCTCAAACCACCAGCCCTTCTTCACAATTGTCTAATCCCATCTTTTGTTGTACGTAACAGCCATAGAATGAAAGCAAATCGAGGAATAACATTTGTGCGTTGTTCATATTTATAATGTATACCAACTTATGCCACGCTACTCATGAAAGCTAGCTCATCGTTACGTATTTAAACTGTGAATTGAATTACCCACAAGTTAAGTTTGAGTTATATCCATCTCGCAGGATAATCCCTGATGTCATGTGGAAAAATAAATGGACAAGTTAATTAGCTCCATTGCTGCTCTAGCTAGTCCTGTATGTCCCCCTTCCTCTAGCTATTCTTAATCAAAGTACTAATATATATGTGTGTGTGTGTGTGTTTTTGAAGAACATTAATGGAATGCACGATGACATTTCGGGTTTAATTTACGTACGTACTTTATGTTTTGCTAGCTCATTCACTAAAAACAAAAAAAAATCCATTTCTCAGCAGCTAAATTTCACGAGTAATAATGGTTGATAAGGTGCAATGCGTTAAAGAAAAAAAAAACTTAAGTAAAACAGTCTAAACAATGAATTTGACAAATATTGGCACCAATGAGAAGAGAACATGTTTAGCGACATAAAAATTCGCAAATTAACTTAAAGAAGAAAGTATTTCATGGCGAAGAAAAATTATTTACCTGTTTCAGTAGTGTAACAAAAGAAAATGAAAAATATTTTTGAAGATCAATGATATCTGTATGCAAAAGGGGAAATCCTTGATTGTCAAAAATAAAAAAGGGGGGGGGGGGGGGGGGGGGGGGGGATGGTGGGGGATACAAAGGATTTTTGGCATTGAATTGTTTTGATTGTTCTGACTCAAAATGTGAATAGGACCTTTGTATATATTTTACTTTTCAATGGTAATGTTTACATGAACCAAATTTTTAAATAGATTCATACAAGCAGCGAAAGGAGGAATGGAGGAATTGACATAGAAAAATATAAATAGAAATTTTGGTGCCAAAAATAATGCAAATTAAATCACGGGAGTGATGGACGGAGACAGAGTCGTATATGCAATAATGCAGTGTGCCATTTACGAATTGAAACAGTGGTGGGCCGTCGTATGGGGACCCTAAATTCAAATATTGCAGTGCAATTTGGGTTGGGCTACAGATTCCTCATACAATGAAAAAGTCAAGAACCCATCAAAGGAAGAAGGATCCTAGAAACTGAGTCAATATTAGTGATTATTATGGAAGTGCACAACTTTTTTTCTTTGCTTTTTTAAAACTAATATATTACAAGAATCTTAATTCTATTACATCCATCCTATACTAGGTTGGCCTACAATTGTAATCTTGCTCACTTTGGGTATCTTGTTCGAATCCTCTACTGCTGCTGGACACTGATTAGAACCGTTGCATACGAGATTGTATATTAGAGGTAGGTAGGACGTTCGAACAAAAGAGAAATAAAAATGTTATTGGGTATTAAATAATTTAAGAGCATAAACAAAGTTGAAAGTTTTCTTTGACTTTGAAGTTAGCAATCTACTAATATTTGTTATTTTGTCTGCAATTTTATCGAGTCAAGTAAGAGTACAGCTGTATTTTGTTCTTGTACTAAATTTTACATTATTATTTATGTAATTCTATTATTGTTTAGTTTGATTAGTAAAGTTCCAATTCAATGATGTGAGGGGGACGAAAAGTTCAAGCATCAAAATATCCTTCAATTTCGTGACCAATTTGGTTGAGTTAATTTGATCTTCACATAATTAATAAGACAACAACAATATAATATATATCTCAAGGACAGGGTTCACATCATACCAATAATCAGCACACAAATTCTAGTATTAGTTGTAATCCCATCACCACTTCTATTGGGTCACAACTCGATATCACTCAAAGTCATGCTTTGTCTCTAGATTAAAACTTTGAATAAAAAAAAAATTCCGGGGTGTTCTGAAACTTAAAAATTTATAGTTTTTTAATGAAAAAATAAAAAAAAATATTAAATCTTTGAAAAAAAATTAAAATATAACTTCTTTTAATAATATTATACAATTTCGGTACCTCAAACTTTCTTTTTTTTAATCCACCATTACTTCTTGACACGTAGCTTATTCCTACTAATTATTGCATATGTATTTGGAAGGAAACCCCACCAACCCAAAATTTAAAAATTTAAAAATGTGTACTTTCTTATAAAAACTTTTTTAAAAAAAATCGATTAGAACTTTGATAAAATTAAAATTTTGTTCTTCTTAAAAAAAATTAAAATATAGCTTTTTGCTAATAATACTATACAATTTGAGTCCCTTAAAATTAATTAAATTTGTACTTATTGATCGAATTCACCACTAGTTGCCAACACGTTGCTTTTTCTCAGTAATTGCAAATGGATTTAGAAGGAAAAGTGACCAACCCAACACAAAGCAAGAGTTTCCAGAAAGTCCCAGATCAAGTTTTGGCATTGTTGGCAGGACAATACTTTCATTAAAAGGACCGAAAGGTGTTGAGCAATACACAATGTAAACATTATAATTTCAATATTAATTCAACAGATTGATTGATCCATATATAAATCCAACCGTATGGATGGATATATCATGGATAGCTGCTAGCTTTTGTTCAATCAAATTTATATAACGCGTCTATTAATTTATGTATCTTGGCTTTTCTACGGCATGCGTACGTATTATTATTGTTGACCTCAACCCCTTTGCCAACTAATGTTTTTACTCAATCTTTGAAATTGTGGGGTTTGTTTTGATTTTATTGCATACTATATGTTACTCTGCCAAAGGACGTCCCAACAATCTTCTAAAAAGTAGCATGAATTTGCATATATTTCCTACCCTTTGATGTGAATCCCCTCCTTGGGTTTATACTTGTATCTTAATGCCAAATAAGTGAACATTATTAACTATCTGAGTTAAAAAAGACAAAGGAAGAAACATGTAAATCCCATAAAACAACTCAAAGGATCAAGAAGAAAAGCAATCAAGAATTTTAATTGCTCTTAATTTTTTTTAACATTCAACTACTTGCCTACAATTTCAAATCCATATGGACAAAAATTGTCCCATTTTAAAGAGCCTACCCTTAATTAGTTCGTTCTATATTACGAGTGGATTAGGTTGTTGATGAATTAACATGCTAAAGTTTTTAAGCATCAAACGTGTTAATAGATAATTTATCTATATATAAAAGTAATCAGTATCAAACCCTAGAAACATAGAAAAGTAGTCGATTCCAAACGTTAAAAAAGTAAGACGGTTACATTAAGTGGTCGATTTCAAACCCTAGAAAAGTATTACAATTATGCCTATAGATAATCAGTTTTAAACCTTAGAAATATAGGTAAATAGTCAATCTTAAACCCTGAAAAAGTAGGACGGTTGTATTAAGTTGTCAATTATCAGACAATGTAAAACTTAATTTGCCAAATCAATCACATGGTGTATTCTATTAAAATAGACCTTTTTTTCTCTTTTAAGAAGATAGTAGAAGAAGAAATAAGTCAAGCTTAATTAAAAAATTTTACTTTTTGCTCAGCAAGGAAAAAAGAAATGTATGAGTAGCTAGTTGAGTCCAGTAAACTCCTCATCACGAGAAAAAAGAAAGCCAGCAATATCACTTTAAAAATTAGGAGAGTAAGACCAAGGCAAATTTCTTAAACAATTCCAATGTTTTTGGAATTTAATGACTAAAACAATTACTAAGTTTAATAATATAGTAACATAAAATTAAACAAAAGAAAAGGTTAATGATCATTATCGTCCTTAGGCCTTAGCCATTGTGCTAGTTAATTAATAAAATTGGCTGCTCCAGCTGGATCTTAGTTGCTCCCTACTATGCCAAAATTTTTGCATACTCCATTAATAATGACATTGATAAAGCATGAGAAAACGAAAGAAATGTATTCATGTGAACAAGTAAGAGTATAAGACTCGTTTGATAGTATAACAATTTGATGGGATTATTGTTCATTAAATTAACATGTATTGCCTTCCCAATTGCCACAAAAAAACAAACACTAATCTAACAAACTTTTCCTTAAAAACATATAAACTTTTAATAATAGTGTATAACTTCACGTCTAGTTTGATCATAACCTGCCTAACCATTCCAATACCTTACCATCCGCAACAACGGTTTTAATTAACTTTGGAATTCAATTCAATCTATCCCAATTCATTTCACGCGTTTGCATGCCCTTTACAAACTACTACTATACATACATGCTCATCACTAACCCTAACATGTCCACACACACACTCACACACTAACATCAGCAAGCTCCCTATAAATATATTCACGTACAACAATCTCCAATGCATCATGACTAATTCTTGCAAACTCAACAACACTCAAATCTTCTTCCGTCCTACTTTCTAAACCTTAACCAATCTTCTTCGATCAAGCCGATCATGGTTTCCAATATTCGTTTTGTCACCATCATTTTTTCATTTCTTCTAGTCTTAGCAATCTTACCAAGTTCACACTCAGTTTTTACGAGAAAATTAGCTTTGGTTCAGCCAACACCAATCGTGCTCAAGTACCATAACGGTGAACTCTTGAAAGGAAATGTAACAGTGAATCTTATATGGTACGGTAAGTTCACAACTAGCCAACGTAATGCAGTTGTGAGCTTTCTACAATCCCTCAGCTCGAGAAACCCGCCGCCTCCGCCTTCCGTCGCTTCGTGGTGGAGCACAACCCAAAACTACTTGGGAAGTCCGTGCATCATTACGATCGGCAAACAAATTTCATTAAATTATCCGCTTGGGAAATTATTGAACGATTCTCAGCTTGAAGCCTTGACCTTCAAATTTAGTTACGTCAATACCGTTAACCTTCTGTTAACGGCGTCCGACGTGGCAGTTGAAGATTTCTGCATGAGCCGATGTGGAACACACGGGTGGACCCGAGGCCGAGGGAAAAAGGGAACCAAGTACGCATACGCATGGGTGGGTAACCCAGTGAGTCAATGTCCGGGTCAGTGTGCCTGGCCTTTCCACCAGCCAATCATCGGACCACAAACGCCGCCGTTAGTGCCGCCGAACGGCGACGTTGGAATTGACGGGATGGTGATCAGCATCGCAACAGTTTTGGCAGGGACAGTGACGAACCCGTTTGATAAAGGTTACTATCAGGGGCCAGCTACGGCGCCATTAGAGGCAGTCACGGCCTGTACTGGGATATTCGGATCGGGTGCGTTTCCGGGTTACCCGGGTAGAGTTTTGGTTGATAAAAGCACTGGTGCAAGCTACAATGGCCGCGGCGTCAATGGTCGTGAATATCTGCTGCCAGCTATGTGGGACCCAAAAACATCAACGTGCAAGACACTCGTGTGAGAAAAAACACCGGAAAAAAAAAAAAAAAAATCTCCAAAGTTGAAATAAATAAATACAGGATTCAACTCAAACAATTTCAGATTTTCTATTTCTCTAAAAATTTTCATTTTAATTTTGATTGTATTAGCGAATCATTTAAAAAAAAAAAGGAAAAACAATAGTGAAGAGTAATTGTAATGTCTTTGGTATGGTGATTGTTGTTTTAATATTAACATGTTGAAATTAATCAAAAGAGAGTGCATTTCTTCTGTAGTGACATTGATTTATTTAGAAGGATCGATTGTTAGTTATATTATGCATTTTTTCTGTTTTATTCCATCGATATACATCTCAAATATTTGTAGTGTGTATACATAAAATGAAAGAGAAATGATCGTGAGATTGAAATTCTGGAGTGACTGACGTGGCAGTGATAAAAAGACAAACTTATCCCTTACCCATTAGGGTTCACTCATCATTTGGTTAGGGTATTAGTTTGTCTTTTTATCACTGCCACGTCAGTCACTCCAGAATTTCACCCCAAAATTTCACACCCCCTATCATTGCTCAAAATGAAATATGAAATAAAACATTAAATATAACATAAAATTGTTACCTAGTCAAAATCAATCAGGCATAACTTTCTTTTCCGAATTCAAAATTGATTGGGATTTAAAATCAATTTTAGAATATATTTCATTGCACTGCACTGCACTGCACACACCTGTTCTCTACAATTTTTAAGTAGTCCATCCAACTCCGCCAACCAGTTGGTGGCTGCTTTTTCTTTAATTTGCGGCACATAATCTTGTAAATAATTAATTAAAGAAACAACAACTCAAGCCATGTGCCATCCACAGTTACGTGATTAGAAACTATTTAAATTAATAAGAATGGACAACACTATTAACTCTTTTTAAACTTAATTTGCAATCAATAATACGTTTTATTAGTTCAACTCAAATTGATTTGTGATGAGAAACTATTTATATATTGATTTTTTTTTTTGGTTCAGTGCATTTTTGTTAAACAATTTTTTTTTTTAAATAATAGGTTTGTTTTCATAATGTTGACTGAGTGACTTTTCATTTATAGATTAGAAATTTGTAACAAAGATCGTATCGTATAAGATACGTTTGAGGTTGACTTGAACTTGTAAATAGCAAAATGTATAGTATGAAATATTATTATATTTTGTTAAATTTGTTTTCTTGTGAGTTATGCCCCAGGCCCCAACACATATTCTACCGTCCTCGTCGTGGAAAATGGCCAACACAGCGAATTGGTTATGGCGTCTTGTTTGTGCTCGGCTTGAGGACCCAAAAATGCCTAATTCCTATAGTCGCATATAGCATGTTTTATTATAAATAAATAAAAATTGTCATTTGGCATTCAAAAATGACAAGAAAAATCATTGACTCCATCTAAGGATTCGTACTCCCTATGATATTTTAATTAGAGCAAATTGTCCGAATGTCACTAAACTTTTTCTAAATCCACCATTTGGTCACTGAACTTTTAAAGTGGTTAAAATGGTCACTAAACTCTTTAAACGTGTGACTTCAAATTATTCTGTTCAATTCATCCGTTAGCGAAGATGGAATTTATTTATTGAGAGGCAAATTCGTCTGAACAAACATGGAGAGGCACAAACACATTCGTACGGCAACGTCAAAGAAGAGAACTCCAACCACCAGCACCACCATCAATTACCCCTCATCCGCAGATAGAGACCTAAGTGTCGAAGTTCAATAGAGCCGCAGAGATCTGAAAGGAATGAATCAGTACAAAGGCAGTACTCTCCCCTAGAGGCACATTCATAAAGTAGTACTCTTCCCCAATTATTCACAACATTCCCATTAGATTCAACCTCATAGTATAAGTAATCAATATCTAGATAATTAAGAATTTTATTTATTTCTTTCTTTGAATGTCATACGTCTTCTTCACTGTATCTTTGATTTTTCTTCTTGTCAACACGGATGTCAACGATGAAAACCAAGCTATTGTTATCCTCAATATTCTTCATGACAGATTTGGCGGTCAAGAGAAATATGAGAATTTGATATTAATCGAATTTGTTCCTTGGAGGCATGAATACTTTAGTTCTTTCAAGTTTCAATGTCGTAGGATGATGAAAGGAAACTTTTGTATGAATTTTCTTAGCTTTCTTCTTAAAGTTGTCCTAGACTTCACAGCTTTTGCAACCTTGGCAACCTCGGCGTTGGAATAAGCCTTTTTTCTGCCATTAGCTTTATGAGCCTTTGCTGAAATTGTGACCCAAACTTTTTTTTGTTTGATAATCCAGATCCCAACTTACGTTGTACTATAACCGTCCACTAGCTACCCTGAGGATGAAAATCGCGGGATGTGCACACATATGGATACTATTCTCACAGTACTAGACTAAGTTGGGTACTAGGGCTAGTCTTCAACCTTTTATCACCAAGTCAACACTCCCGGCAAAGTGTTAGACGATGCTCCTCCAGCGAATACCGACCCTACACGGATGTGCACACATATGGATACTATTCTCACAGTACTAGACTAAGTTGGGTACTAGGGCTAGTCTTCAACCTTTGGTCACCAAGTCAACACTCCTGGCAGAGTGTTAGACGATGCTCCTCCAGCGAATACCGACCCTACACGGCCTCACTCTTGCGCACAGATACTATAAGCCTTTCTCCGCTTGCGTATATGTCCCGGGTGAACTTGAATTTCTACAAATATTCCTCCATCCTATTTAAGGAGATTTTTGTTGGAGACAGGAGTTGAACCCCTGACTTTCAACTCACCTGAATCAGGTAGTAACCATTGAGCCAAGGCTCATGGTTATTGTGACCCAAACTTTTAGCTTGAGGAGATGGGGAAAGGGGAGGATGAGAGTGTTGGCGCTCCTCGACGATTACGTAGATAATTAAGAATTCGTTGGTTAGCCAACAACACGTGGCCAATTCCATTTATCTCCAAAAGTTCATTCTTAGATCTAGGAATGTTTTTGCTGATCTACTGTGTTTCTGATTGCAAAAAACAAATCACACAATAAGACACGGAATACTTATTCTCAACAGTTAAAAAATAATGACTGAAGAATCATAAAATGAACAAGAACAATTCAAAAGCAGAGGAATTGGGTTGAGATATAACCGATAAAGAAGAGCCTCTTTGTAGTGTTTGGTAGTTTACAATTTTATCCCTAGTTTTTGTACTGTTCAGACGAATTTGCCATTCAAAAAGTTGATTTCCATCTTCACTACCAGATAAATTGGACGGAATGACTTGAAGTCACACGTTTAAAGAGTGTAGTGACCTTTTTGGCCACGTTAAAATTTCAATGACTAAAATACGGATTGGGAAAAAGTTTAGTGACCAAAATACGGATTGGAAAAAAGTTTAGTGAACATCGGGGCACTTTGCTCTTTTAATTAATATGTTTATTTCCAAAAAAATAAATAAGAGATGTCTCGCAATAATAGTAACAAAATGTTTTCCTGCCAAGTAGAGTCACTTATATAGATCATATTTTTCAATTGTAGCCAATTTAAACTCATTTTCTCATTTATATTTAAATTTAAGGTATCTTTCTTTTCAATTCTTTTTTTGTTTTCCTATTCCCATTTTAATGTAAATTAATAATTATGTATTTTCTACCTGGCTCATTAGGACTACTATATACATGTCAAAACTACTTTAAATATGTTATTCTCATTTTTTATTGGAATTACCCTTATTTTCTTTCTAATTCACTTATTTTTGGTTTATTTAATTTATTATTTAAATTTTATGTGTAACATCTTTATCAATTCTTTTATTTTCTTGAATGATAGATCCTAAATATTTAAATTTTTTTGATTCATTTAATTCATGTATGTCACTTTTATATTTATCATATTGCTAGTTCTTCTATTACTAAAATGACATTCTATATATCAGTTTTACTTTTAATTATAGTAAAACTTTTGATTCTAATGTCTCAGTCCAAACTTCTAATTTAGTGTTTATTCTCTCTCTCGTTTTATTAATTAAAATTATATCATTTGCAAATAGCATACATTAAGAATTGATTTTCAGCAAATGCTAAGTAAACTGGCCGATAATGTTATCTGTATCATAAAATATAACAAAATTTTTAGATGTTTAACAATTGCACCGCTTCTTCATTTTTCAAATTTGGGATTAATTATTTACTTATAAATAAGTTGATTATAGTTGCATCGAATTAAGATGAGATGGAATCCTGTGTGAGATTATTCTATTTTAGTTTATTCAATATTCAAACTGACATGATTTCACTAAAATTAAAATTAAAATCGAGTTCAATCACATCATCTGGTTTAAAGTATAATAATTGTAGAATTTGATTTTTGTGAAATTTATAATTTCTAATTTTAGTGAAACGACATCGTTTTAAATAATAGACATAATAAAATAGTAATATTAGACCGGAGATCCGATCTTAAGTAACATATGTCTCACAAAACAAACAACAAACAAAACAAAACAAAACAAAAAACAAATCACGATGATTGATGACGAAATATTTTCACATGACTAGAATGAAATTTTAAAATTATATACCAAATTCTAACGTGGTACACTCAGAAAACTCACAAACTGGGTGAGTAATAATTGTTCCAAAGTGGACCGGAGAGGCACTTGAGTAGAAGCTCAAACTATAAATTAGAGGAGGTCTTTCAACAATGGACCCATGTATTGATGGACAAAGCCCAAATATATTTACTTTGGATGCTGTCCTGCAATTATTGATGGCACTCTCATTTCATCAAAACCAATGGCCTGTCCTTGTTTTGTTGCCCAGAATTGTTGCCAATTGTAGGCCTATTCTTAATGGGGAGGATGGGAAAACCTGACCTTGTCCACTTCTGTCTTGTTCAACATTTTGCATTTGTTCGACCCCTCCCAACGTTGAAACTTCAGCAACTTAACTAATAATGATTACCCTTAATTTTTCCAATTGATTTTTTTTTGTTACCTTTCATGTTTTAATTTATAAAATCACTTAAGATGATTTTACTTAAATATATGCAATGTGTAAATAGAGATCGAAATAGAAAATAAAATAGAATAACCTAAGCACTTTAATTTCAGCCATTTTTTTTTTTATATTTACACACACCCAACTTTCCATGCATCCCTACAAAAATCGAACTATTTTTTTTTTATTTGCACATTCCACCTTCACATGCATTCCTAATAATCGAATTCTAAATTTGGAGGTCCGGGCATTAACTTGTCTATTTAACTTCAGTAATTAACCAAAGCTAAAAAGTCTGTCAAGAATTTGTAAAGTTACACCATGAAAGTTCAATAGTATCTTTCTTAGTAAAAATTGAAGACAAGTAAAGTTTATTTGTTCATATACTAAGGTGACTTACCTTTTGTAGTTTTAGGTTGTCTTTGTTTAACTACTACTATTACAAGTGAGCTAATTAATGAAGGAAGTGTTTTAGGTAATCCAAATTTTGATGCTATTTTAAATGTTCCATTCAATTTTTTTTTTTTTTTTTTTTTATATTATCACAATCCCTGCACTGAATTTGGTACATCTCAAATTCTGCTCATTACATACATGAGAAACTCCTATACAAATACTAAATACTACAACAAGAAAAATCAAACACTCCAACTATTACACAGTAAGTAAGAAATGAATTGTTCCCCTAAGTTAATTTAAGAAGAGGTATATGGAATTTCATGAGCTGGGATTCTGTACAACATTATCTTTGTCTTATTATGTCTAAAATTACATTACGTTGTAAGATTCACTCATTGGTTAGGGTCTAATAAGATAGACAGAGGATCTAATCTCGAATTTCATTGCAGACCCTCAAATTATCCCAGTGATTTATTTCTGTCATCCCTTCAAATTGTTAAGAGAACAAAACCATGTTAGAAGCTTTAGAGCAATAATAAGTAGAGTATAAAATCATCAAAGAACAGGGTTCAAGGTTCAAAGTTCAAACCACTCCTTTAATCTTGCCTATTAAAAAGATGGTTCAAGGTTGAAGATAGATTAACATTTCCGAGGAATAAGATAATTATGGCAGTAAAAATCTTGACCTAGGCTTTATTATTACATTGAATAATGAGATTAAGCTCTAATGAAAAAGAGAGAGAGAGAGATTAATGGTTTTGAAAAAAGTAAGTATTGGTGAAAACTAGAGTGATTTGACCATGCATACTTGCGGATTACTACTATTTAGTTCTACTCAGTTGCAACTTGCAAGCAAATCCTGTAAAAGCAGCAATAATCTCATCTGAGGTGCCAAGAGATGCAGTACAACAATTGCTTTAGATTCGCAGAAGGAGAACTGTCAATGACTTGTGATAGATCATTAGATACATGGTTCTATTCTTTCTCACTGTAGCTTGTTTGCTATGCTATGAAACTCTCTGTTTCCTTTTGAAAAAAGGAAAATGTAAACCTTTTAGTCCATAAAAATCTAATCTTGATTCATTTTTTGAGGAACACAATGAAACCCATCAGTGGGGGAAAAAACAACCACCATCCAGGCATCCACATGGCATAAAATTGTCATTTTGCTAGTAAAAAAAAAATATGTACACCGGCATACACACACACGCGTTCTACTGTATACTACAGTACAATACACATCGTAGATAGAAGATAGCAGATAGCAGAGGCAGCTTTTTTAGTCTTGTCTTTACTCTGTATCTATATTTTCTTGAATGAATATGTTGCTCTATTTGCCTTCCTTTTGTTGGGGTCTTGGGGATGTGATAGTGAGTGGGTGCATTACATCTCTGAGCTGGTAGGTGGGGACTAGTTAATTCCCTTTCTTTCTTCACTTGTTGGGGTCCCTTCTTTTTTTTTCTTTTTTCATTTCACTTCTGTTCTGTAGCCAGCCAGCCTACTTTATCTTTTTACTCCCATTTTTCCTGCCGGATAAATCGGTGCCCCTTTCTGGGGTTCCCTGAATGGGTTAACAGGGTTATTACAGGTGCTTCTTTTGGAAACTGGTAACTGAAAATGCCAATTTTTTTTAATGCTTTTATAATTAGCTCTGACCCTTTTGAAGATGCGTTATTTGTTCACTGATTTTTAACTGTCTGCATGCTTTTGATTTGTTGAATTTTATGTGTATTTGAAACGCACACGATTTGGCTGCCATTATGCGTTTAATTTGAGAAAGGTTGAGTAAATAAAAGGGAAACCGTTGAAGATGTTGATGAAGAGCGAACATTCATGATAGTTCATTTCATATCCTTTAATTTTCTTGGGGTTAACGATTATAGTTAGGGATGTTCAATTAGATCAATGTCAGTTTCTTCCATGTTTCTTATGCTCCTTTGTTGTTTTGTTTCCACTTGCATGTGTTCAATTAAGTTCTGTGATTAAAGATAGCTGCTTTTGAATGAAAAGAATTTGTTGTCCCCACCTTTCCTTGTGTCAATTAATGATAGTAGAGGACAGAGTGAAAAAAAGTTCTTTGGTTTATTTTGTGGAGAAAAAGAAATATCTTTCTGGGGTGAGACCTTGGTTCCTAAGAAGGTTATACTTTTTATTTTGTCATTCTTTTTTATGGGTATTAGAAATTGTATCCTTGAACAATGATTAAGTGAAGATCTTGTTGTATTTATACTTGACCATTGTGCATGCTTCAATCCAGTATGAATTACATGCGAACTTACCAATGGAAAAATGGGATTTCCTTTAGGTTTCCTGCCTGAATTCTGATTAGCATTATATATTTGAATGTAAGTAATCAATCTGGTGTTTAAGGATTGTGTTTCTTTTTTTTTCTTTTTTTCTTTTTTTTGTCAAGGAAATTCAGATGGAGGGAACTGATTTTCGACATTGGGAAGATCTTCTACCTGATGCACTTGGGCTAATCTTCAAAAATCTCTCTCTTCAGGAGATATTGACTGTGATCCCTGTAGTATGTAAATCATGGGGCAAAGCAGTTATGGGGCCTTACTGCTGGCAAGAGATAGATATCGAGGAATGGAGCAATCGGTCTGATCCGCGGAGTGTTGATCAAATGCTTCAAATGTTGATCACAAGAAGCTCCGGTTCGTTGCGAAAACTGTGTGTTTCTGGTCTCCAAAGTGAGAGCAGCTTCTATTTCATTGCAGAACAGTAAGAATTGCAGCATTTCCTATACTTGTCTTATTTGCTAGCAGATATTTTTTCTTTTGATTCTTTGTTGAGTTTTGGATCATTTTGCTATTAAGTTAACTAGAATGCCTTTTAGGTTGCCACAAGAATTTTGGAAATTTAAAGGTTCAATGGATTGTTATTTACATTATATATTTTCCTTGTCTAGTTTCATGGTCCTGTTTCCACCTCAGCAACCTTAGTTGATTGCCTATATGGCTCAAACATAGTCCAATTATCTATCACCTACAGTACATCCACTTAAAACCCTATCCCACTTTAATGGAACTGTGCTCTTATTTGCGAGGCAAATTGGAAAAATCACCCATCTAGTTATTGGGGTTGCTCCTGTGTAAGGTTTTCATTCATCTCATTTAACTAACATTTTATTATTGTGCAAATTTTGATTAGACATAACACTTTCTGGTTTTGCTAGTGCTCGTTCGTTGCAAACGTTGAGACTTCCTAGAAGTGAAATGAGTGATTCATTGATGGAAAAGATTGCTGGGAAACTTTCAGCTCTTACTTACTTGGACCTGAGCTACTGCAGTAAAATTAGTGCTTGTGCATTGGAGGCCATTGGAAAGAATTGTAAGTTTCTTACAAGGCTGAGTCGTAACATGCATCCATTAGATATGGAAGGCAAGCTCTCACAGAACGATGAGGCTCATGCCATTGCAACCACTATGCCAAAGCTCAAGCATCTTGAAATAGCATATCATCTTATTGATACAATAGGCGTTCTACATATAATCACCAGCTGTCATGAACTCGAATTTTTGGACTTAAGAGGATGTTGGGACGTGAAATTTGATGAGAAGTATCTCAAGGAAAAGTTTCCGAAATTAAATGTTTTGGGACCTCATGTGGTGGACCATTATGAGAAAAATTCTTGGGAAGATTGCTCAGACTACTCAGATTCACTGTATGATTATGAAAGTTCAGATGGGATTTGGGATGTTGAAGAAAGTTTAGAACTTAGGTTCTATGATGGATATGATGAGGATTCTGTTTATGGGTGGCCTCCATCTCCTTGAGCTCCTATAATCTCCATCTCCTTCGACAAGTTTTATGGTTTTTTTTTCCCTATAAAATGATATATAGTATATTCTTATCTATGTTGTCTGCCTGTTTGTACAATGGTATATCTCACTGGTGAACAGTTTCTACTAATTAGTAGTACTTGTGTACTCAAGCTTATTAACATAATGGCATGACAACAACAGGGAAGTGTGGTTAAAGTGGATCCAACACCCCACTGTATTGGAGAAGATTTGCCTGTAGTTACTTGTGCTGAATGAGTTCTCTGTAGTCTTTTTTATTGTTCATCTACAATG
Source organism: Ophiorrhiza pumila (assembly GCA_016586305.1). NCBI lineage: Eukaryota > Viridiplantae > Streptophyta > Magnoliopsida > Gentianales > Rubiaceae > Ophiorrhiza > Ophiorrhiza pumila. Next base: position 31,447,037 of record BLIW01000010.1, read on the forward strand.
TTTTGTGGTGAGATTAAACTCTCCCCATGAAGTAGGGATGAGAATGACTGAAAACTGGAAGTAGCCCATGCTGCAAAGTTGGGTTGTGCTAGACTGCTAGTACTTAAGAAAGGGGATGAAAAATGGTTAGTGGTGACACAATTTATTGCTCTCCGATCTGGAAAGACATTCTTGTGCTCTGTGGACTAAACCCAAAACTTTTAAGGCTAGCAATGTACTCCTACTTCAGTATCTCTATCTTGAAGAGTTCACAATCATATATAGGCTTATTTTCCAGCAAGTAGGATCTGCTGAATTGTGGGACAAAAGATGCCATATGCATAATGGCACTTTTGATTTTGAGATATCTGAGTTTACAAGTTATTGGATGATGGTTCTCATTGTGGTTCATTTGGATGAAATGAAACTACTGCTGCATGGAAAAAACTCTTTTGAAAGCCAATAAACTTGTTTTTTGCTGTTGACTCTTATTACAAAGCTATTTTTACTTTGCAGATTAGTTTCTATGTATTCACCTCATGATTCCAGATTTGTAGAGCCGTTGATTGCATTTGATGCTATACCCATAAGGGCCAAACCCCATAAACCATAATCTTTGTTTGAAGAATTTTCACTGTTCAGTTGTAGAGAAAATGCACATTTAGTACAGACTACATATTGTAGTACCCTTTGAACTTGTACATTTTGGCATAAAATTGTGCACCATGCAGGTTAGAAATGCATGTAATTAGCTCGTTTCTTTGTAGGCAAGATTCAGTTCCTTCCCTTGCCTGATAATATTGTAGAATTATGTTAATATTCAGTTCTATGATCAATATCTAATTTAGATCATTTATAACATCAAAATCTAACATTAAAAAAACTATATTTTAATACTCAATGAGATATAAAAAACTACCACTAATTGAATTCGGTTATATAAATCAAATTTCACCATTGGGGTTGACATATTCTAGCTATTGTATATCATAAGATACCGCAAAATTTTGTATGAGCTACTAGTTTGTGATAACTTTTCTCATATTTACGAGTCAGGATAAGTTTAAATATTCTAGCCATTGTATATTACAAGATGCAGCATGAGCTACTAGTTTGTGATAACCTTCTTCATTTTTTCGAGTCAGAATCAGTTTATACGGGGTTTAGATCATATGCTTATAAGCCTATAGGCCACATATATGATATAATTTGGTGAAGTTACCATCCAAAATTAATAAGAAAAATTAAAAATATCTTACTATATAAAATGGGATGATAAGAACGTCGGCTTATTTGTCAATTTTTTTGATACCTCACTATCAAAAACTCTCTCTAGTATGAGTTGTCTTATTTAGCTGAGAGAACTTAGCAAACTCATATATGATGGAGATGCATTGCAGGGTCTCCAGCGTTCAAGAAATCAGGACCCAGAATATACCATTGATGCCACAAAACGCACCATCGTGATGCTGATGCAGCATTATTGATTATTAACAACACGTGTTAGGACTGATGCCACAAGAGTCTGCAATAATTTTCATTGCAAAAAAAAAAGTTTGTAGGCGGAAAATTTGGTTGAGAAAGGCTTAGCCCTTGAATGGAGTTGGGGGGTGGTAGGTGGTTGAGTAACTCCATAGCTTTTTTCTGAATTAGATAAGTTATCATCAACTTGCCAAATGATATCCCTTTTTTTGGCAGAAAAATGCCAAATTGCCAAATAGCATGAAATTGGAATAGCCATCAACCTCCTCAGCATTGCCACTTCAAACTTGAAAGAAGAACAGCAACTTCTCATCTGTCTATTTGTATTTTCAACTTTTAGTTTTATCCATGCTGATGCCTAAACACTTTTTCAGACAATTTTATCAAAAGGGACAAAAGAAAACTTCACAAACAATGAACCCTTTTCAAATTTAATGGAATGATTAATTGTTCATGCAATGATATTGTGCAGTAAGAATCCCAGAAATGAGAAAAAACCATTCTTTCCTGGAGTTGCATAAGCAATGATCGATATTTTCATTTGGCCATGGTGATGATGATGATCAGATGACATGACATCAAAGAAGAAATTTTGACAACATACGAAAACTAGTCAAAAGTTTCCTGCGTATTTTTTTACCAGCAAACCAATTCTTTAAATTTCCAACCTCTTAAATATTGATGTCAATGAAACTTTTCTTTTATTCTTTATTCATTACAACGCATACAACAATTACAACTTATAAAAAAAAGTTCAAACAATCGACATAAACAAATATAAATACGTAGGGACCATTATTTGCTTGCATTTGGTGGTGGTGAGTGTTAGGTGATCTGAGAATTGAAAATAAAAGGCTTTCTTCAAATGGCATTTTGTTAGGTTAGAAAGCCTAGACTTTATTATTATTATTATTATTATTATTAAATCAAATAATATAAAACTCCAAAAAACTTGTGAAAATTCATGATTTACGATTTCAGTCGGCTAAATCACAGGTCTTCATCACTAGCACGACTCTATAGCTGTTCCTGTTTGAGTATATTACTTCTTCTTTTGTCCATAATTGGAGTACTTTTCTGGTTAGAAATATCTCTTTTAATGAATAGTACAAGTATTTTACAGTGTTGAAGTACAAGACTCCTTCAAATTCAATGATTTCCTACCATATCTACTAATCTCTACATCATTGTTCATACAAATATTCCTTGACAAACTACAGCCCATAAGTTAGTGCTGTCCAATACCTACATTGACAATTTAGAATTTTACCAATGGCATAATGGCAGCCTCCAAAATCATCATAGGCTATTTACATTGGTCAGCCATAGTAGGAATGAAATGATGAAAAAAATAAACAAAAACATAAGAAGAAAATCTTGGCATTGAAGGGAGGTAGAGTGCATTTTTGTTTTGCCAATAAAAGATTGAGAAAATCTTTCATACAAAATTATTTCTCCCTTATCATATTCAAAATTCTCTATTCCTATCTAAAAAATGTTCAATTATCATTATTACCTAAATCAACTTGCATAATTCGGTTCATTGAAGTTGCCAAATACCAAAACGAGAGAGTAGTAGGTAAAGAGACTAATTCTCAATTTCAGTCACCAAAATAACCACTCTGCCCTCCCAACAACCCCTCTTTTCCATTCTCAATTTTCAATCAATTCTCTTTTTTCTCTTTTCTTCATTGGCATAATACAACAACTACCACCAGCAGGTCCACCACAAGCCACCGCATGTCCCCACTGGTTATCCCACCAAAAACCTCCTTATAAAACCCCCTCTCATCTAACCTCCATCTCTTCAGGTACCACCCATTCCCTATAATAAAGGTGCCACCAAACACACACACACACACACAGCAGTAGCTCATATAATTAATCAATGGCTCTCACAAGCACCCATAATTCTCTCCTACCAAACAAGGCATTAGTCCACCATTCCCAACCTCTTCTACCAAAAACTTCCAATTTCATCATCAACCCTTCAAAGCCATGTACCAGATCCATACAACCAATCTCAGCCGTCCATGCAGCTGACAAGCCTCAAAAACCAACCCCACCTTCCGCCACCGCTTCCTCCGCTGCTCCCACGGCGGCTGCACCGATAGTGAAAATCCCAGCAGAAACTAAATGGAGCCCAGAAAGCTGGAAGACCAAGAAAGCTCTTCAGCTCCCGGAGTACCCAGATCAAGCGGAGCTCGAATCGGTGCTCAGGACTTTGGACGCTTTCCCGCCGATCGTGTTCGCCGGCGAGGCACGGAGCCTTGAGGAGAAGCTCGCTGAGGCGGCAATGGGCAATGCATTTTTGCTTCAAGGAGGAGATTGTGCGGAGAGCTTTAAAGAGTTCCATGCTAATAATATCAGGGACACTTTCAGGATTATTCTTCAAATGGGCGCTGTTTTGATGTTTGGCGGCCAAATGCCCGTTATAAAGGTCCAGTCTTTAACTTTCTTTTCTTTCTTTCTTTCTTTTTTTTCTTGTTGTCTGTTATTTTTTCTTGTTTATTGATCTTTATTGCAATGTTCCTTCATTTGTAACGTATGAATATTGATGATATTCATGCCTGATGATGTTTCCAAGTGGTTTTTTCCATAACAATCTGAACTTTATGAAGAATGGTTCTTTCTTTATGTGCGACATTGAATGCTTAAGGATTTGATTTGTCTTTTTTGTCGTCTAATGATAAGAGCTTGATTAAGTATGCATGGCAATCACTAATTTTCTTTTTGATTATGGACGTGAACAAATCACTGTACCATATGGAAAGACTTGGGAAATTGTTTTGGTATTCCTTTTTCTTTCTGAATGACTTCAAACTGCAATATAAGGTTGCATAAAATATTGATTTATCTGAATCTGGAATGGGGAATTGGATTGTAGGTAGGAAGAATGGCTGGTCAGTTTGCAAAGCCAAGATCCGACCCATTTGAGGAGAAGAATGGTGTGAAGTTGCCAAGTTACAGAGGAGACAATGTGAATGGAGATGCATTCGATGCAAAGTCAAGGACTCCTGACCCTCAGAGATTGATCAGGGCCTACTGCCAAGCTGCAGCTACTTTGAATCTGTTGAGGGCCTTCGCAACTGGAGGATATGCGGCTATGCAGAGGGTTACACAGTGGAACCTGGATTTCACAGAGCACAGCGAGCAGGGCGATAGGTATGGTACTTCAGTGCCATTCATTTTTTCATGTCTACTATTTTCTTTGGTTTCATGATGTACTTAATATGATAGTAAAGAAGGGTCACTTATTGGCTTAAGTCTCTTTAATGCATGAGAGCTCTTCATGGATCAAAAAAAGATTCTTAAATTGTAGTGGTAAATATATGGTTAAAGCAACCTTCTTGGTGCGTTCTGACAATGAATTCACTTATTTCTGATTTTTGCTTTTACAAGGAATGTATGAACTTCCTAAAATGCATTTTTCTTGGAAGCTTTTTTTTTTTTTTTTTTTCTTTTCTTTCTTGGAAGCTTGTTTGGCTACCTCTGGTGGATTTGGTTTGGGAAGAAATATTATTTTGCATTTGACTGTTATTGTTTGGCAGATACCGTGAACTCGCAAACCGAGTGGATGAGGCTCTTGGATTTATGACTGCTGCTGGACTCACAATAGACCATCCCATCATGACATCAACGGACTTCTGGACATCTCATGAGTGCTTGCTCCTACCTTATGAACAATCACTTACTAGATTGGATTCCACATCTGGCTTGTACTATGATTGTTCAGCTCATTTTCTTTGGGCTGGGGAGCGTACCAGACAGTTGGATGGAGCTCATGTTGAGTTCCTGAGAGGAGTTGCAAACCCCCTTGGAATTAAGGTAACTTCTGTGCTTTAATATTAGTTTGAATTTTTTTTTATCTAAAATTTGGACATTTTGTTTTTGATCCAAACTCACTGATGGTTTTTAAACTTTCTCGTGTATGATATAATCACTCAGGACTAAATACAGTGGCTAATTCGTAGTTTTTCTTTCATTTGCAGGTAAGTGACAAGATGGATCCAAATGAGCTAGTCAAGCTCATTGAGATTTTGAATCCTCAGAACAAGGCAGGAAGAATCACAATTATTACTAGAATGGGAGCAGAGAACATGAGGGTTAAGCTTCCTCACTTAATCAGGGCAGTCCGAAGGGCAGGGCAAATTGTAACTTGGGTTAGTGATCCGATGCATGGAAACACCATCAAAGCTCCTTGTGGTCTAAAAACTCGACCTTTTGATGCTATCAGGGTAAGCTGTTGGGTTCCTTTTCACATCATTTATGAATGGTTTGTGAGGAATAAAGTAAATGAAAATCCAGATTAGCTAATAATTTCAAAGTGTTTGTCTATACTAACTTTTATCATTATTTGTCATGTATGAAAGAAAAGTAAATTTATTGTTGCTATACAAGGAAATTACATCTAAAACTATAGAGGAAGCATGCAAATAAGAACTGAAGTTTGTCCATTTGCTTGCCACAATGAAAGCTGAAAGAAATTCCTTTCCAAGAGTACTTGCGAAATTACCTATTGGTTTTTGCCCCTCGAACTGCCTATTTCCTTTTCTTCCAATTTAATTTTCAATATAGGAGAACTACATTGCAATAGTTTGGTGTTGTTGGTGAACTGACTTGTGTGGCTATCGTGCACTTCATTGTTTACTGGCTGGCATGAGATTGGAAAATCATGCCAGCTAAGTAAACTCGTTTTACTGGCATATTTCAAAAGGGTCATATTACCTGCACCTGTAGCATTCACATTCATGATTAAGTATTGAGAATATTTTTGGTAGGTCTACTAGTTTCAGCTGCCTGGAATGATGGTAAACGCTTCCTAGCAAAACTTGGAACAAGAATGCAACCAATATGTAGTTGAGTTTTAGATTACTAACATGCAACTGGTTTGTTAGTTGAAAGGGTCCAGATAACAAAAAATGATCTTCTAAACATGGATCCCATGATTTGTTATGGAATTTTCTTTTAGGTAAATTGTTGCCCTGTCTTACTCAGTGAGTAGGTTTGGGACCCGGGGGACTCTTTTGGTTGGTAGAGGTTAATATTTTCAGTGATTTGTTATGGTTTAAAGGAAAAAAACGGGCGTATTATTATCATTTGTTTTGTCATGCACATTGCAAATTTGGTTAGATTCTGGACATTATCGTATCTGATGATACAACAAGGTTTTGCTTTCTGCTGTTTCATTGGGGCAATTTGTTCATAACTTAATAATGATAATTTGTTTGGAACAGGCGGAAGTAAGAGCATTCTTCGATGTCCACGAGCAAGAAGGCAGCCATCCAGGAGGAGTACATTTAGAAATGACTGGTCAAAATGTGACTGAATGCATTGGTGGATCGCGAACTGTTACATTTGATGACCTGAGCTCACGCTACCACACACACTGTGATCCAAGACTAAATGCTTCTCAATCACTTGAACTTGCATTTATCATTGCAGAACGCCTGAGAAAGAGGCGGCTTGGATCCCAAAAGTCACTTGGATATTAGTACCATACAATTATTTTGAGGGCATCAACTATTTCTTTCTGTTCTTGCTAAATGTATGTTCTTCGTATCAATGTAATTTTAATATATTTGTTTGTTTAACTTTAAAAGTCAAAATGTATACTATGTACTCTGTGAATACTGGAGGTATGGATGGTTTGAAATTTTGATGAATGCCAAATAAAGTTAAGCTTTTCTCATCTATTTTATTTGTAATCTTTTCTGGATGCTCATTCCACTCATAGTTTTACCATGTTCACCATTACCTTTACAATTTACAGTCTTTCAGTTCACTTCTTCATTCATAAACTACCAAACATGATCTACACCAACAACTAACTACAAAAACTTAGTCTTGATTCCAATACTTAATCTTTATCCCTCTGAATTATACTTTGCCATCATAAGCAGGTAATACATCAATGGCCATCTATATGTGCTCGGCTATATGTATTATATCTCGTCATCTTAAGCAGGATGTATAAATACATTGTCATCATAAGTAGGTAATACATCAATGGCCATTTATATGAGGCCGGCTACATGTATTATAAGGATGTATAAATACATTGTCATCATAAGTAGGTAATACATTAATGGCCATTTATATGAGGCTGGCTACATGTATTATACTTCGCCATCGTAAGCAAGATGTATAAATACATTGATGCCCATCAAAAGCAGGCGGAGTTTACCGAACATTATAAAAGAACACAAGTTACAACTACGCAAACTAGCCTGCCTTAGTGTCAAATTTTCACCATGACAAAAGAGATGCCTATGCCTTTCTTGCAATGCCCAGAGAGATTATGAAACTTGACACAACACAAAAGTAATCTTCCCTAGCCTGCCTGCCTTCTTGCATAATGATTAAAGTATTCAAATGAACCAATACCAACTGCAATTTCTCTTTGTGACCAGAATGATGATATGCCAAAATCTGTGAGCCCATATGCTCAATCAATTCAATTTTTTTTTTTCCTTAAACCAAAGAAACTAATCAAATATGCAAACTTCCAAGAAGACAAAGTTGGCACTACAAATACCAAAACATTTCCAATCCAAGAATCTGAACGTCAACTTGGCGCCGCGCTGATTAACTAACCTTCTATCTCCAGTCTCCTACTCGGGGGCGTGTGCACACGTTATCAACTCGCTTAAGAAACTAAAAACCCAACTCATTTATTTATTTTTTATTAAAAAATCTCATCTCATCTCATCTCTTCTCTTCTCTGATTATAATTATTATTTTTACAAAAAAATAATATTATTTTACAAAAATTATCGTAATACCCTCTTTCATCTATATATATAATTTATGATTCTAATTTTTAATATTATCTTATTTATTACCTGTATCGTGACAAAAATAATTATGCTTTATAGTATTAAGTTAATTTTTTTATATATTATATATTAATTTTTTATATATTAGTCTATTAATTTTTTATATTTTATATAGTAATTTTTTATATTTTAATATATTAATTTTTTATATTTTATACGTTAATTTATTATATTTTTAAAGTCGAAATTCATATATGATAAATGACACGGTTTCTGAATGAGTTTTCTTTAAAAAAAAAAAAATTCTTTAGATCTAAAAAGAGTGTCAAATGTTCACGCGCCACTATAAATAGGCCACAATGCTTTCTGCAACTTTACGCTGACAAAAGGAATTTTGAAAATCCATCAATCCATCCATCCATCCTCATACACTCACGCTTATATTTTTAGCTTTATTTTAGATTTTTAGTATTCAATTTTGGTTACTTCATAATTTTTGATTTTGTATGTGCGCGATGGATGTTGACGAGACTTGTGGGACTCCATTCAAATCATCAGCTTCAGTTGCACCGTCGCCGGCGATGGCGAAAAATCGGAGAACGGAGGCGCTGGGAGACCTGCGTGTCCTTCCGGACGAAACTTTATGCGCAATTTTAACTTATCTTTCTCCTCACGATATCGGCCGCCTCTCTTGCGTCAGCAGGTGATGATGATTCAGCTCTCTTGAATTCTGTAGTCTGATTATTGCAATTGGTTTGTCTTTTTGCATGCCCTAGCCATGCTTGGAATTTTATTAATTATCATAATGCTATAAATGAAGTCAAATTTGGATGTCATTTCATGCTTGAGGTTGAAATTCAATGCAAGGAAATCCGAGTTGTGTATTGAATCAAGTTTATTTTTTTGGTTGGAAATCTTGAGCAAAAGTTGATATGAATTTAGAAAGATTGGATTTTGGCCGGTTATGTTGCAAATTGAAAACTTTTTGTGTCCACTGGATATATGTTAAGGCATTGGAGCCCAATTCAGTTCCCAGTTTATTGATATTCTTTGTTCTTGCATGCAGTGTAATGTATATTTTTTGCAATGAGGACCCATTGTGGATGACTCTTTGCCTTCAAAATGTGAATCGTCAGCTTGAGTACAAAGGCTTCTGGAAGAAAACAACTCTTCATCAGTATGATTTCAGAACTTTTTCTTCTTTGTGAATTTGAACTTGTGCATTTAGCTTAGCATGCTGTTGAATCAGTCGTTCGTGCGTTTGATAATATCCATTATTGTTCCCTGACTTGTCTATAGATTGGATCTTATGACTGAATATCAAGAATCTTCTAGAAAGCCGCTGCATTTTGATGGTAATGATACTGCTACAAGTTTGTTATCTGGTTACTTGTTTAATTTTGCTTCTTCTAATTATGATGGTATTTTGAATCTTCTAGGCTTTTACTCTCTGTTTCTTTATCGGAGGTTATATCGATGCTATACCACATTGGACGGATTTTCTTTCGATGATGGAAATGTGGATAGAAAGAAGGAGCTTTCTTTGCAAGAATTTTCTGAAGAATATGATGGACAGAAACCAGTAAGCCATTGGTGGATTATTTGGTGTATTTTGCTTCCTTGGTTCTCAAATAGTTCTACTTCTGATTATTTCTAGTATTAATTTGTATTTCAACCGGTCTCCTAGTTTTAGTGGACAAAGCTTTTATGGTTCTTCACGTGACTATTGATGCTTGTGGGGAAAAATAGTCGGATAAAAATTGCCGCCAGAAGAGTCTGCTTGATTACTTACCCAAATAGTTATTTCTTCTAGGGCTACTTGTTCTGCACATGCATCAGATTTTTTTATAAACGTTAGAACAGTTTTGGGCATTATTAACTGTACACCGTTGCGATACTTTTATGGCAGGTTTTAATTAGTGGCCTGGCTGATACTTGGCCATCAAGGAATACTTGGACAATTCAACACTTACTACTGAATTATGGAGAGAAGATACTTCGAATATCTCAGAGGAGTCCTCGGAAGATTATGATGACGTTCAAAGATTATGTGTCATACACACAAATTCAGCATGATGAGGACCCTCTCTACGTGTTTGATGAGAAGGTGCTTATTTCAATATTTGTCTTATTACTGTTTCTGTTTTGGTTTATTGACCGACTCTGGTTAATACTCATGCAGTTTGGAGAAGTTGCACCTAGCTTGCTTAAGGATTACAGTGTCCCGCATCTGTTCCAAGAAGACTTCTTTGACGTATTAGATGAGCGACCACCTTTTAGATGGCTCATTGTCGGGCCAGAGAGGTCTGGTGCCTCATGGCATGTTGATCCAGCTCTTACCAGTGCCTGGAATACTCTTTTATGTGGTCGTAAAAGGTAATTGGACACTTCTTTGTATTACCAAATAAAAGGTAAAAATAGACAATGACTGGCGTGAGACATATTTCTGACGCCACAAAGTAGTTATTTCCTGCTCATCTTTATTTTTTAAATTATAACAGCATACATCTTTTGGTGGTTTCCAAGTGAAAAGAGAAGGGAGAGGGAAATCGGAATATCATTGGGAAAAAGAAACAAAATTGTACTTTGATTGATATACCAGTATAAAGCTTTGTTCCCATTTTTGAATCTCAATCAACCTTCTTGTGGCTTGAGCTCTTCATTTAGAATCTTCAAAAAGAAGAGCTCTGTCCAACATCTCTAGCTTGTTCACCTATGAGTTCAAGGTTATTTAAGTCAATGCATTTGTTCTTGTGCATTTAGATTATCATTCCTGTGACATTTTACTGATAAATTGAAAGTAAAAGCAGGAAAAACATTTAAGTTATGCTACACTCCTCAGGTAACATTGATCTTCATAAAAGAACTGAGCTATAGCTAGCTAAAAAATTCCCTGGATTGAGAACATCGAGGTTTCCTTTTCTCTTTTCTCTTTATTTACAAAATGTAAAAACACTTAGTCTGTAGGCCGTGGCCTAAAGGCAATGGGCAAGCAATGGACACGTGGGTCTAGGCACACATCATGGGTTCGATACCTGGTCCTACAAATCCTAGGTTTACCTCGTGCTATACAATTCGTTTTAAGTTTGGTCAGGATGGGTGGATGCAAAGGACCTCTCTTTCCTCAGGTTCTAAGTTGTCAAAGCAATGGCAACGTGGTTTATATTGGCCCAGATTTGAATTCTGGATTCAAGTGAGCTTATTTATGAGAGAATGGTTGTATCTTCCTCCTCCTTTCATCTTTGCTCTCTTCATTTCTTCAAAATATAGATTACATTCCGATGCGTATCATTGGATCTTTGAGAAAGAAGTAGAGTTCTGCTTTTACACATGGTTTGCCTAAAGTGTTACTGCAGATTATATTAGTTGTTCAGAAAAGTTAGGTGCATGAATCTTCAATATCTGTGAATTGGTTTTTAATGTGGATACTTTATTCAGATTCTCTAGTATCTTTTTCTCAGCCTCTAAGCAGCCTTTTTTTCTGTTTTTTTTTTCTGGTGCTATTGCTAGCTTTCTTCTTTTCAAAATATGTGGCTATTTATGCCTGGTAGCTTTCACACTGCTTGTTATTGTCATACTAGTAGAAGTTGATGTTTTAATGGTTAAAAATAGGTGGGCGTTGTATCCTCCAGGAAGAGTACCTTTAGGAGTGACGGTAAATGTAAATGAAGTCGACGGAGATGTCAATATTGATACTCCATCATCCTTACAGGTAACTAATGCAGTAATATAATTATCTTGACTTAGCCTCTTTTTCATTTTCCTTTCTTGTGTTTCGTTTTTCCACATTTCAATCACCTCTAATTGTTTTATACACTTTCTTTCAGTGGTGGTTGGATTTTTATCCCCTCCTTTCTGATGAAGACAAGCCAATTGAATGTACTCAGCTTCCTGGTGAGACAATATTTGTTCCTAGTGGATGGTGGCATTGTGTGCTAAACCTGGAAACCAGTGTTGCTGTCACTCAGAATTTTGTAAATTCCAAAAACTTTGAGTTTGTCTGTCTAGATATGGCTCCTGGTTACCGACATAAAGGTATTTGTCGTGCTGGAATTCTTGCTCTTGATGAAGGCAGTTTTGAGGATACTAAAAAGGACTCATCATGTACGGAAAATACTACAAGCTGCTTAGACTTGACGAGGAGAGAAAAAAGAATCAGAATGCACGATCCTGCAGAGAACTCAAATTTTCGAGTTGCTACTGAAAGTAACTCAAACAATAATAACCTAGAAAATGTGGAATTTACTTATGATATTGAGTTCTTATCGAGGTTTTTGGATAAAGAAAGGGACCACTATAATTCTTTATGGTGCTCAAGCAACGTCATTGAACAACGGAACATGAGAGAATGGTTACATAAGCTTTGGTTGGGGAGACCGGAACTTAGAGACCTAGTATGGAAGGTACGGTTTCTTGTTGACTTCTTCTTTATGATTACTGACGAGACTTGGGACTGATTTGACAATTTCCTTCATCGGATTGCATGAAGCAACTTCAGTAACTAGTACTTCTTAAATGAACATTTTAGAGTAGCTGTATGGGTTTCATTTTAAATTATTTGTCCAGGACCTCTAATCTATCTAGGTCCAATAAGGAATTTTGTCTCCGTAAAAGGTGGCCTAAAAGTAGAATTCTTAATCTTTCCTTAGTTTCTCTTACTTTAACTCATTGTTGTCAGAGCATTAAATTAACGTTTCTCGTATCTATCTGAGCACCTTACTCTATATAAGTTTCATGATTCGTGCATGATACGGGTGGGTAAGATAGTAATTGCCAGCCTCCGATTATTGGCTCTGTCCAGAACTTATATTATGTATCTAGAGATGTAAATATTTATACTTATCCTGTTTCAATGCTAACTTGTCCAGGGAGCCTGTCTTTCTCTAAATGCTGGCAGGTGGTATAAATGCGTGACGGAAATCTGTTCCTTTTATAAGTTTCCGGCACCTACAGATGAAGAAAAGCTTCCAGTGGGCACGGGTAGCAATCCTGTAAGTTTACATTTTAAGAGCTAAAACCGATTTCGCTGAATTCTCATTGAGAAGTTTGTTATTACCATGTTTTATTTCCTTTTTGCCCTTTTAATTTTATATACATTTCATGTACGTTTGTTATCTTTACCACCAAAGTCACTAAATTACTAATTTCGTGATGGAAGCAATTTTCGAATGCAAATTTAGGACAATGTCATTTTCATTTTGCAAACTCTAATTGCAAGAATTTGGCATGTTCAATTAATTTAGCATGCATAATTTCATAGACAAGTGAATCTAACAGATCAGCAGTGCTATCGTTTTTTTGTATCTGAACTGAAGCTGTGCTTGACAACATGGTCCCATCTTTTTGATCCCTAGAAGCGTTGAATTTGTTTTGGAGATGTGGCAAATTCATCAACTGTATGAAATTCATATATTATCTTTGTACAGGTTTATCTCGTTGCCGACAATGTGATAAAAATATTTGTTGAAGAAGGGCTTGAAGCTTCTCTTTATGCTTTAGGCACTGAGGTATCATGCTTGTCCTTGACTTTGTTTCGGAGCAATTTTCCTTGCATTCTTACTCAATGTCTTGCTTGTTGACAGCTTCAGTTTTATAATCTACTACACCAATCTAACTCCCCATTGAAGGATCATATTCCTGGTGTTCTTGCCAGTGGAATTCTCTTTCTCAAAGAAGGATCATATAAAGTTATCCCCTGGGATGGCAAAGGGGTACCTGAGCTGATTGACAACTGCATTATGATTCCTGAAAACCATGCCCAAGTTGATTATCCATTTGGAATATGGAACAAAAAGCAATTTGAATTTCAAAAAGTTGGGCAATCATTGCTCGAATCAGGAAATGCTGAGGGTCGCTTGACTATATGGCCCTATATGGTGTTAGAAAGATGCAGAGGGAAAATCTTTGCAGACCTGTTAGTAAATATCATTCTTCTCTTCATAATATAACTTAGTGTTACTCAGGTTGCAACTTATTGTATCTGCCAAGGGACTTATTTCTGTTTCCTAGTTCTGAATTTGTTTACCTTTGACTTTCAGAAGAAGTAGCTTGTCATGGGATGACACACTAAATTTGGCTTCATTTCTGGGAGAGCAGCTGCACAACCTCCATATTCTGCCTTGTCCACCTTTCAATGGTTCAACTTCACTGGTTAGCGAACAGAGGACTGATCTTCCTCCAGATACTAACTTTCCTCCAGACCTGAATATATATATCAAGACTTTAAACAAAAAGAAGGAAGATATTTCTAGCCGCTTGACTAAGTGGTATGCCATCTTATAGATTTACTGCTGTTGCTTTCTGAATGTCAGTTATCCAAGTGTCTGATATGTTGTGTCACTACAAGGCAGCTTATAGTGTCTGATATTTGTGTCACTACAGGACATCTTGTCTGGCATATTCCCCTGATCATCAGGATATATTTGTTGTGACATTCTTATATTTTTGTATAATGAGCTTCATTTGATGCAAATGTTGGGTGTGTATTCTGTACATTAAGCACTTTTAGCATGTGATTATGTATTTGAGGATGGCCCTTTGTGGCCTTATATTAAGTTAATATGGTGAATGTGAGATGAATACAAGTATGAAATGCCTTCCATTGTAATCTTTTATCCATTTGAGGCATTTTCTGAATGACTTTCACCGGTCATATTTGGTTATGTTAGTCCTTTAAAAGGCTCCTTGTTTTCATCAGTGTATTCTCTCAGACAATCTACTAATCTCTAACCTTGTTTGCTTCCTGTACAGGGGTGATCCAATTCCTACCGCACTTATTGACAAAGTTGGTGAATACATTCCTGATGACTTTGAAAAGTTTTTTGACATGTTCGAGGTTAACAATTGATCCTTCTATCTCCCTGATAGATTACTTGTATATTATGTTCAATCATTCTTCTTCTCTTTTCTTTTCGCTTTTGTTTATTTCTTCCCCCAATTCTCTATTAACTACTTTAATTGTTTTTATTATTTTGCATCCGTAGGATGATACTAGCGTCGCCAGGCCTTACACCTGGATACACTCAGATGTAATGGATGACAATATCCAAATGAAACCTTGTTATTTGACCTCTTGCTCTGGACGAAATACTTGTGATCCAAGTCAAGTGAATAGTGGAATTGTGAATGGCTTTAGCAAGAATGATAAGAGCAATTCTTGGCATCCTTGCCACATTATTGACTTCAGTGGTCTTTCTCTAGGTGAGTGTATCTACTAGTCTTGAAATATTTTGTGCGATATTTTTACTGAGTTCTTGCTGTTAATAAAATGAAGTTGCAAGAAATCCTATCCCCTATTTGCTTCTACGTACAGAGATTGGAGTCTATTGTTTCTTAAAATCTTGACAAGACCAATGCATTGAGTTAAGAAGTTCAGTTTGTTGAAATTCTGAATTTTGTCGTTCGGTCAAGCCATGAGTAGCAACCTTTGCACTGTTCATACGGTGAATTTGTTTTTCCAAAGTTAACATCTTATCCATTGCTTCTGTGGTGCTTAGAGTTTCATCTTTGTCTACACAACCTGGGATGTGAGTCACATGAAATTTGTAAACTCGAGTGCTAGAAGCAGCTATATAAATATGTAAAGATATGAGACATCTGCAGTAGATTGGCTGTGCCTGTTTAAATAGATTTAGGCATGGCCATACATTTAATGGTGGGAGTTTCTAAAACATTTGCTACTTTCGGTAGAATTTTAGTCAAAGGGAACGATTAGTTCACGAATATTGCCGGTGGCTACTGTATTCTTGGCGGTAGAGACTGTCTGCAACAGGGGTTAAAATTATCCTATATTGGCTAAATTTGTTGTAGTATACACATATAGTTAATTATATGTTTTTCTCTCTTATGGAGAAGCACTGTCAAGAAGTTGCCCATGCTTCAATATTCTGTTTCCTGTCATCCATTGCATATTTTAGATTTTATGCCTGTACCATCAACTTCAGTTGGTCAGATACAAGCCTATTTGACTATTTCTATTCTCAAGTTCAGTTTAACTCAGTGCATTTGGCCTGTCAAGGTTTTAGGAGAATGGTTAATTCATGTTGACGAAGTAAATAGAGGAATGAGGTCACTGCATGCTTAGTGATAAGGGTACTCGATTTAAAATGATTTTACAAACTAACTTCTTCTTTTTTTTGTAGGACACCCAATTTGTGACCTGATACCAATATATCTAGATGTGTTCAGAGGAGATTCCCGTCTCTTGCAGCAGTTTCTGAAAAGTTATAAACTTCCCATAGTTGGGAGAAGAGCAGCGAAGAGTAGTCGGTTTGGAAAAGCCTCATATTTAATAATGTGAGTTCAGATCTGCATATATTATGTTTTTGTCACAATTGTAGTGGTAAACGAACTTCCCACAGAGAATACTGAAGCCATTATTGACGATCATTTGTTTTTGAAGATTTGCAATGACAGAGGCAACATATATTTCTTTGCATTAATCTTGAAAAATAATTTCTATTTCAATGTTTTTAAAATCTCATCTTTCTTTTTGTATTACAAGTTTTGAGAAAGAACTTGTTAGAATTGTTCTTTTGTGTTATATTGGGACAACTATAATAAGACACCCTTGAGATCTTGGTTTTTGTACATGTTGCATGGGGATCCAGGAATTGGGTTTTCTTGATGTTCTTCTTTTTTATCACATTTTGCACTATTATCTCAGTACACTAATCAAAGCTTCATCATCCTTTTCTTCACATTCTTTAATCTTTCTTTCATTGAATATGCAACTCTTTCTTTTTCTTCTTCATCCTTTCTTATTCCTTGTAGGTTAGAGCTTTCACTTACGGAATCCTGTTAAATACATGCTCCTCATGCTTTTCCTTGTTTGTTTTCTATTTGTATCTTTTCTTTCTTTGTAGCCATGATCATAATATATAATACTCATTCGGATGGTTGAACTTGGAAACAGGTGTCTGTGTATCGTGCACGACGACAACGTTTTAGGTTCAATTTTCAGTTTCTGGAAAGAATTAAGGGTGGCAAAATCTTGGGAGGAAGTAGAAGAGAAAGTGTGGGGAGATGTAAATAATTACACAGGTTTCTGTTGATGAGTGACTTCTGATCCTCAGGTTTTCAGAGATCTGCGATGACAAATTTTGGCTTTTGACAGGTTTATGATTATTTTATGCTATCCCTTTTCTAATCGGTTTCTTGATCTCACATAATCTTTTCACGAAGGAAATCCATAATGGTGTTTGTAGTCTGTGTCTTCAGTAATACGATTCTATCTGTGACACTGAAAGAAAGAATGAATGAATTGTTCATTGTATGATATTCGTTACATTTTATAAGTGAAAATGTAAAATTATACATTTATTGTTAACGTGATTATGTCAAGATTTTTAATAGAAAATAGAAAAATTGATTTATTTCCAATTTGTAATTTGGCCAGATTTTGGCATTGGGGCTCGGGACCATTCCAGAAGAGTTCGTCAAACGTTAAAATGGCTCCCAAAGATTTTTTTGGCGTCTGGACCATTCCAGGTTGGGTTTGTCCAAAAGAATCAGCAGCCAGATAGAACTAGAATGGAAAGAAAACATGGTCAAATTTGTTCCACCAAATAATTAAAATGTTTTCTTTCCTTTTTTTGTTTGTCGTTTAGATATTATTTTTAAAAATATCTCAACAATTAACTTTTGATATATTATTGCTGAAATCTCTACAAAAACTTTCCAAAATCATATATGACCTCATTTATTTAGGATTTCTAAGCTGATAATAGACTTAAACAGTTTCTCATGAATGGAAAAATTAAAAAAAGTCCTCTTTCTTGTGTACATTTTGTTATCATTATCTTTTTGTGCAAATGATTGGTCTACGAAAAATTAATTATAGCAGTAGTAGTTACTAGTTAGGTACGGAACAAGAGAAGTTACAACCAGTCGGCTATATTAATTACATTTCGTATTTGACAAAATTTAAAATTTTTACACCGACTTTAGAAGTAACTACTTATATAGACGGATAGAATACTTATAACTAGGCAGTGTTGAAACAAAAAAAGTTACATTGAAATTAATTTCCATCACAAGATAAATAAACTAATTAACTAGTTTTGTTAACATTTCTGTCATGGATTAATAGTTTTCTATACCAAGTTCTCCCCATTTGTTACTGAACTAGTAGTAACATACTCAACAAATTCAGGGATAATCAAAGAAATAAAATGCATGAGTTTAGCATTTGAAAATTGAGAACCAGCTGAGAAATTATAAAAATCATGCACGTTTTTGCTGTCGATTTCTATATTATGAATCTGAATTGCAATGCATGCTCTAAATTAATGGATGTTACAAAGAAACAACATGAATATATTATATATCCATGCATGCAAAATTTAGTAATAGACCAAAACTAACATTGTTCCCATCCTTTTCATTGTGGACACAAAAATAAATGGAAGAAAAGTCTTTCAGGCAATGACGCGGAAGCAATACTTTTCCTCATATGATGAATGAATTCTCCATGCTCTTAGTACTACTACATAACCAAAATTTTAATTTCTTACAATGATTGTTGGGATTTTCTAATTATTTGTTTAATGAAATAGAAATGTAATGTATCCCATGTAATTTTTTCGAAAACCAAACAAAAATAATTAAGAAAAAAATATCACCATAATCCATGGACAACTTCCTTAATGAATAATCTTGAAAAACTGCCCCCTTTTTCAAAGATAAACAGGACGAAATAACAACTGTATATATATAAGTATATAACAAGTCCAAAATATCTTGTTTCCAATATTTTTCACTATCAAACTTCATTTGAAGGCTCAATTACACGGGAAGAGAGGGCCGGGTACGGTCCGTAGGGAAAGTCGATAGAGCATTCATTTATTTCAGAATCGATGTTTGTGGTGTGCATGCAGCGGCATTTGTCTATCACTTCACATGAAATTGAAAAAAAAAAAAAAGTAACTATAAATGATTTGCAGAGTGGAATTATTCTCTGAATTAATACCAAACATTATGTCATGACCAGAATCGACACGATCGAAAAAACTAAAAAAAGAAAAAGAAAAGAGGGAAATTGGAAAATAGTTGAAAACTTTACAAAATCAGTTTATATATGAAACGGGAGTTAATCACAAATAAAAGTGGTAAAAAATTAAAATTAATATTTCAACATATATGTGAATCACGTTTTATATATAAATAAATTTTACAATATTTGTTTTTGTGTTACAAAATATAGAATAACACGCGTTTTTTGTTACTATTCAGACAAAAATAGAGACTTATTACACGTTTTTTCAAAAAAACGAAAGAAAAAGATGTATGTCTATTATACGGATTGCATTATTCGATGCCCAAGTGGATACATAGATTGACCACATTCATGCCTAACATGCATGTGCGAAGATTGCAGTTATTTGGCAAGCAATCAGGTCAAATTCGATGGTATTGTACTGACGCTGATGCCATAATGCAATAAGCCAAGGCAACATCCGGGCGGCCTGTATAAATAGATATCAAACTCAAGCAAGTTGAGTCAGATTGCACAACATCAAAAATATTTCTCCTAAGTAGGACTAGCACTATTTGACGTTTAATACTACTGCTTTGATCATCAATCTGCCGCTCCTATTTGTGAAGTTTTCCTTCACATATACTCTCAAATCTTGTTCTGTTTGTCCATTCCCTGATATTGATTTCATACCATCAACCAAAAAACACTTGCTATAATTGCTTGTGCAGTTGTGCTAGCTACTGAGCTTCCCTGACTTTACAAAACTTCTTGAGTATATACACATAACAGAAAGGTGGACATGGATGCTGTAATTCAAGGAGGAAAGCATAATATGCTAAAGAAACTTAAATTTCGCATATCCATAAATGCTTTGGTAGTTCTCTTCTACTTGGTTTTGATGACTATTGGCCAAGTAGGGGGGCCATTGCTTGTGAGGATATATTTCTTGCATGGAGGGCGCAGAAAATGGCTGGCTGCTTGGTTGCTTTCTGCTGGTTTTCCTTGTCTGATCCTCCCAATAGGCATCTCATACGCGAAAACACAAGCCAAGACTTCATCTTCGAGATTCTTTGTCACTCCTAGACTTGTTGCAGCCAGTGCTTTCTTGGGATTTCTTCTTGGGATAGATAGCTACTTGTACACCTTCGGCATGTCTTATCTTCCTGTTTCTGTTTCTTCCCTTTTGAGCTCAAGCCAACTTGCCTTCACCTCAGTTTTTGCTTACTTTGTTGTTAAGCATAAATTTACTCATTACATAATTAATGCTGTCGTTCTAATGACCTTTGGATCGGTTATCTTGGGACTGCACATGAATGGGGATCGTCCCAGTGGAGAATCAAATGCTAATTATACACTTGGATTTTTCATGACCCTTGCTGGTGCTGCTCTTCATGGATTCATAATGCCAGCGCTGGAATATACACACAAGAAGTCTGGAGTTCCTATCACATTCAACCTCGTTTTGCAAATTAATTTTCTCATACTCGTATTCGCAACTATCTTTTGCACAATTCCCATGATCATCAACAAGGATTTTCAGGCTATTCCAAAAGAGGCCGCAGAATTCGAACTAGGACCAACAAAGTACTACTTGATACTGATATTGGCAGCTGTAGCGTTGCAGTGTTTGATGATAGGGAATATTGGTTTGATCTTCAGCTCAACATCCCTCTTTGGAGGAATTGTTTCATCCCTTTTAGTTCCAGTCCAACAGATATTTGCTGTTCTTTTCTTGACTGAAAGCTTCAGTGGTGAAAAAGGAATGGCCTTGGCAATGTGCCTTTGGGGTTTTGCCTCTTACTTTTATGGAGAATATAGAGAAAACAAGAATCAAGCAGACATTGTGCATGAGCCACAGCCAGAGCATGAGGAAGTTTGAATTCTTCATCAATAATATATCAAAGAAGAAAAAAAACTCTAGTCAATAATTATGTATAGAGAAATGAATAGATGCCCTTGTTCTGCCACTTGATTTGTATGGATGTGAGCAGAAATGGAAGTGGGAATTTTGTTTATTCCATATTAATTCATGGTATGTTACAGGTTAGAACCAATTAGATTGTTCAAGGAACTGAGGCATTCATTTTGAGTTATGTTAGAGCTGCAAAATTTTGATGGTTTTGATGGAAAGAAAAAATTGTAAAAAACATCCTCACATTTGTTGAAAAAATTCTTTTTTTTTCATTCCCATTTGAAATAATACGATTTTGTCTTTCACATTAAAAAAAATTATGACTAAATTTATCTTTTCATCCAATCCCGTTTCATTTTTTAATAGAAATATTGCACACTGATCATTATGTATATCTATATATTTTTCGTTAAGAAAGAGACTGAAATTAGATGAAACAATTGATTTAGCACATAATTTTAATGTGAGTGACGAAATTGCATTATTTTAAATATTAGTGATAAAAAAAAGTTCTTCAAAAAAAAAAAAAATAGAGGAAGTATTTTGTACTTTTCCCTCTATAGAAACACAAAGATATAAATGTTATTGATAAAAAAAATTTCTTCAAAAAAAAAAATGAGGAAGTATTTTGTATTTTTCCCTTGATAGAAAACACAAAGATATAGAAACGATAAATATTTAACACTAAAAAAGTATGTGCGAAAGAAGAACAAATAAAATAACAACTCAAAATTCAAGACTGCTACATAATATTTCGATATGGCAAAAAGAAAGAGAAAAAAAAATCCACTTGGATAACTTGTCAAGTCTACAAAACTAAGTGACAGGTGGCACAACGAGCTTTGTCCAAGAAAATATTTAATTGCTTGTTTATAGAGATAATCTAGCAGGCTGGTGAGGAATTATTACAATAAGAATTTGATTAGTGACAATTGTCTTGTCACAAGCAAGTTTTTTTTTTAAGGTTGGTTGGATGGGCGACCAAGATGATGATTTCAATATTTCGACATATTATATATAAAAATAGGTGGCTGTAAATTTTTGCAAATTGTTGTTTTAAAAGAATAAAAATGCATGAAATAACACTTGCATATATAATATTGAAGTAGCAATAATAAGAAAAAAGAATGAAGATAGTGCATAAAAAACGGTTTTGAATCTTCTGGTTCATTTTCTGTTTAATTTTTATAGATACACTTGATATACTTAAATAAAATCCTATCAAGTGATTAGTGAATTCTATAAGAGAATATGTATTAATTAAATTAAACATGGAATGAAACACATAAGATAACAAAAGATTCTTTAAAATAAGAAACTAAATGAGATTTTTTATTTTGTGGTGTGGTTGTGGGGGATCCATTGATTTCGTATACCAATATTATTTGTCACTCCTTGTTACATTTTATAAAAAATTGATACGTATGTATATGTACAAATTTAGTATATACCAATAAATTGTCAAGAATCTGAAATAAAAGCTCAAGAAAGTTAGTGTCTAATAGCAGCATACTTATTATGTATTGATGTATTGAATGGATGTGTGACTCCTCAGATATTGTTGTGTAATTTGCATCAAGCAATGCTACTTTTGCTTCTTTCAAAAGTTGTAAAAAGTTTATTATCTGAATTTGGGATTAGATACCTTTTACATGTGGGGTTGTCCCAATATGAAATGAAATTCAAGACTTGCACCAATCGAATATTTAACATAATATAATACACATGTAATGCGCAAAAGAATCCAACAAAAGGATATGCCAATATAAAAGTAAAACAGAAAGTAATGAGCCGAATGTTAATTTGAGGCTCTTCCAAATTGATGAGGATCGATGCGATGAGATTTCTCCCCATCTGTTTAAGTGGATGTCCAAGTTGGTTGGGGTTTTCCCTTTCTAAAAGAAGTTACTGTAATATTGGGACAGATCGATGATCAGTTTTGTTTTTTTTTTTTCAAACTCAAACCTTTAAGAGGATGAGTAGTGGATTAGTGTTCAATAATTGGGATATATATACTTACTGTATACATAACATATGGTGTAACAGTAAATATGCATTTTCATGGGGATTTCATTTGCATGAAATTTTATCATTATTTCATCAACAAAACTATAATAATAACAACTTTACGTGAATAGATAATCATAATATCCCGTAAAACAAACTCGTACTCCTTATCATTACTAAAAACGTAAAGCTGCAGGCTGCTTGACTTGAGATGATGTACATGTAGGCATGCAAGGGGTGGTAAGAAGTCACATAATACAGATAATAGATTCCTAAGTATACTCCTAATTCAAGCCCTCAAAGGACTGGAAAATCAATGATCATGACAAATTGACAATCAAAATCAATATTGGAATCCATGGTCAGGTCTTGGGTGCTGCTGCTGTTGTTGTCGTGTTATTCCCCGCTGTAGTCAATTTTGTCAGGATGAATAATGGATCCAAATATCCTTCTAGATATTTCAAAAAAGTTTTTATATTATCTGGGCTTTTAATTAAAGTACACATATAATGTACGTATTAGTGATAACCACGTAAGAAAACACTCGGACATATATATGTTTGCTAATATTGAAATTAATTCAACAACTGCATGCACTAGTGCGAGTGAAAACAAAAGAAGCATCATCATTTTGCACGTTTTGATTCTCAGACCATGGATGTTGGCGAGTATAATGATGTCAAACGTAAGTCATGACCTGTGAATTAGAAATCAACCAAAACAAAAAAAAAAACTAAACTAATTAAAATCTTGAATGGATGGTTCAGTACTTAATAATTAATATCTCTGTCCACTAAATGCGGTCACTTTTCCAAATCCCACTAAACTTTTTTTTAACAGTGTTCCATTCAGGTTTGCTCAATCATCATGTCGAGATAGATGACATTAATAACGTGGAACTGAAGGAGTAATATGGATTGTATCAACAAATTCACGATAAGATAAGATTTTGAGAAGGAGAACCAACAGAGAGGAGTACAGTCAAGACTGATAAATATTAATGCCACAACTGTTGTTGAAAAATATACAACAACTTTTTTTTTATATGTCAGGTTCCTAACTCTACAACTCCATATCTTTCCGTCACTTCATTGTTGTTGAGTCAGACTACTCCTGCGCCTCGAACCAACCGTCCCCTAGCCAATTGGCCTTACCAGGGTTCGAATCCCACTTGAGGATACCAAGTGAGCTAGCTCACTTTGGTACTAATTGACCATTTTATCTCATTAAATGTTGTCTCCGGTAAGGTACTGTTCACATTTCACCACCATACTCGATCTACGCTTTGCTTCATGATTCATAAAGTGGGGAGCTGTCCACGAAAAGATATGAATCACATTTCACTTCCGTATTTGATCTAAACTTTGCCTTCTGCTTCATAAAATTGGGAGCGTTCTAGTCCTACTCTTTGCACGACTTATAATGTGGCCTATATTGTAGGGATTGACAAATTTTTTACACTGATTGCTAGAATGTAGCAATTTTTTTCCTTTTCACGCACTTAGGACGACTTAGTTACACACACAGATTACTTAGATGAAAAATACAACTTTTGTAAAATGATTCGGAAGTGAAAAATAAGAACTTAGAAAAACCCACTATTCTCAATTTGCACCATAAACATTCCAAGTAAAATGGCCTGCATTTTGTTGGGATGCCAGTACGTTTCTAGTATCAGCATCATCACACTCAGTGAGTAAATTAAGCAGTAGATCGATGACACAATAATCTTCCATTTTACTAATTCCATTTCTTCCCTAACGTAATGTCAGGGAAAAACAAATTAGTAAACGGCAGATTTATATATGTTACAAAATACGTGCACTTAATACACTCTGATTAGACCGCAAAAACAAAGTCACCACTTTCTTCTATATCATCTTCAATATCATCAGCATCATCCATGTCATCCAGGTCCATGCTGGCAAGGGAGAGCAGTCCAGTACCCTTGTCCATGGCCACTTCTAGTGTTCTTGCCTCTTGTAGTATGGCCAATACTTCTTCGATGCTTTGGGATGGGTTATTTACATCATTGCTCTGCGAACTTCCTCCTTCCGTTAGTTCAATAGGTAAGTTTTTCAAGAACCAGGGGTGCCTTTTTATGTCTGATATGGTTATTCTCTGAAACAAAACAAACAGGTCGATCTTTTATTATTATATCCATATAAAGTATTGGATTTCTGCTGCTGCTGAAATCATCCAAGAAGTAGGAACATATAGGAAGTAACAGAATCAAGGCAATGAAGAGAATACAATTCAAGAATAATAAATCCACTTTTAGTTGTCACGTTGTCATTTCACACATAAGGTCAAGTTTAGCACAGCATCAAAGGACATCAGATCTTAGTAAAAAGATAAATTTTGTCTTACAATCTTAAACCAAGTTCAATGAACAATTTTGAGGAGGAATGTATATTGATACTAAAACTAGATCCACATCCACCCAAAAGGGTGCCAGATGCACCTAATTCCTGCTTGCACCACTAGCAATAATTTATTGAATCGAATGTCAACTCTCAAATTGTCTAACTTCTTTTGTTCTGCAAAGTGGTTATTAAATTTTTTCAGTTGCTGCCTACTGTGCCTTCTTATGTTCTTGATAAAAAGATCAGAAACTAATACATTACCTTTTCAGGATTTGCCACGAAAATCCGAGATAGAAGATGTCGGCATTCTATAGATATTTGGACATAGTCAGGAATTGAGTAATGGACAGTGAGTATCCTCTGTCAAAAACAATAGATTCCATTAGATCATTTAAGTCAAAAGACATATTGTACATGTGACTTAAAATACTGATCTGACAATTATGCAGTTACTCACCCCAATAGTCTTTCTAAAGTTTCTGGGATCAGAGGGATCTTCAAAAGGATAAGCTCCCACAAGCATCACATATAATGTAACCCCACATGACCAAACATCCGCGAGCTACAGTTTCCAACAATAACATATAAGGGAGAGAATTAAGCAAAAACAACATAATTCTTTAAATGAGAAGTGAATTAGTTTTCCACCTTGCCATCATATTCTTTCTTAGAAAGCACCTCAGGGGCAATGTAAGCTGGAGTTCCCACAGTTGATTTAGGTTGAGAATGCAGCACAGCTGACTGCAAACGAGCACACAAACTGATAAAAACGAAACATAATTAAACTTGAAAAGAACTGATCAATATCAATATAGATTATAGTATACCTTGGAGTAACCAAAATCACATATCTTAACACGCGGGGCTATACTTCCATCTAATAGAGTATTTTCCAGCTTAAGATCTCTATGACAAATTTGCTGTTAATGGAAGCACAAGGTTATGCAAGATGATATGGACATTGTACTCTGGTTAAAGTACGATAAAGTGGAAGTACATAAGTTTATACCATTGAGTGACAGTAGCTAACACCTGAAATCAGTTGTTGAAAGAAAAACCTCCCCTGGAAGAAAAAAATGGGAAGAAAACAACTAAAAATCAGTGAATTGAATGACCTTATCAACAGATAAACCTTCAATCTATAAACATATATAATTACCTCAGCTTCATTGAACCTTCCAGCATTACATATCCTCTCAAAGAGTTCCCCTCCAACTGCATACTCCATTACTATAGCAAGATGCGTCGCTGTCAGCAAAACCTGAAAGATAATGGGAACCAATCCCATAGTCAAATGCAATATAATAATCAGGGAAATGAAATGAACAGGCATGTTAATTTGTGATGATAGCCTATTGATTACTTTACTTTATCAACACAGAGATTTAAGCAGCTGCATCTTTCTTATTTTATTTAACCAACTCTGCTGCTGTTTTTGATCTTCCTAGAAATATGCATTTTCTCTTTTCAGATGATTTTAGAACAGTGCTGCTTATGCACTTTGCAGTAGCTGAAACATTCTATTCAAGGGGCGAAATTTACCACTTTGTTGAATTCTACAGAGTTCTACTATATATATAGAACACATTGCATAAATTAACTTCTGATTCTAACATTTTAGTTACGATTGTCACTCTAATTTCCTGATATCTCAACCATCGAATTCCACTAAACACTCTCAACAGCACCCGAACGCATTCTAATCAGCATTTGACGTGCACAATTTACACGATTCTCTTTAACAATGGCTACAGGGCATGAATATGACATATGAAAAATATATCCATTGCATACAAATCCCACAAAGTTGGAGTTTAATCAAAAGCTACAACCCCAAGAAATAACCTTTCTTTGCTGCAATAATATATTGATAATTTCTAGATAAAAAGGAATTAAAATATACCTTTGGATACTAAAAGAAACTTCGAATACAGCACAGGCATACCTCTTTAAACCGAATAATGTTCGGATGTTTCAATGATCTGTGGTTAATAATTTCCCTTTGCACATGTTCATCGATCTACCAATGAAACAGAAGAAAAAAAAAAGGCTCATTTTTCAATCAAAACAAGTAATCCGTATTGACAAAGAACCAGTATATATTCAGAAAAATAGAGACCTTTTGGCCTCTTTCGATGAATTTAACAGCAAACAGCTCATTAGTTCGCCTCTCTCTCACAAGCTTTGCAACTCCAAAATTACCAAAGCCTATGTCCTTCACAACATCATAGCGTTCCATACTAAATTCAAAGAATCTGTAAAGAACCCTCTTTTAGTTTCCCCTCAATGCTACAGAAACTGTTGTTAATTACTTGTTGAATTCACACACAAATTCAACCAAAAAGAGCTGGCAGGTTTGAAAGAGTGAAGTGACGAAAACTTTTATTAGTATATTAAGTTTACTTTGGTGTCGTGGTGTATTGTCAAGTGCTTACGAGTTACTTTCATCTTTGTTAGATAGAAAGCACACAAGAAAAAGACAAGCAAGCGTGTTCTTAAGGTTTTTGACTGCTGTAAAATTGATTGGTTCTTGAGTGTATCCAGAAGAATGAGGGGATAATTATTGGACACGTCCATTAAACGTTAAAAGTGCAAAAGTTCATTTGCCAAGATCGAGATGTCAAGTGTCAGAGAAGGAGAGGTGGGATATAGTACAGGACATAAATTCCTATTACAAAGTTTTTGGCGCATGTCACTTTCTCGTCTTTTTTTTTTTTTCTTGATACATCATGTTATTAATTCTACGACTCTAAGTATTCCCGCCAATTCATTGTTGTTGAGTCAGACCACTCCTGCACTTCGAACCAACCGTCCCATAGCCAATTGAGGATATAAACCGCGGGATGTGCACCCAATGGATACTAGCCTTATGGTAGTAGCTCAAGCTGGCTACCAAGGCCAGTCTTCAATCATAGGTTACCAAGTCTAACACCTACCCATAGGTGTTGACGATACACTCCTCCGACGAATTCCGACCCCACACGGCCTCACTCCTACGCACAACCACCATAAATTTTCTCCATAGCGTATGTGCCCGGGAGAACTTAGAGTATCTCACAAATACTCCTTCAAATGGTGAAGATTGCTCCAAGTCTCACTGGTGGTACGAGTGAGCTAAGCTCACTTGGTCTTTCTCGTCCTTGTTAATTCTATGAACGGTCATTCTCTTTCAACTGATTTGGGTATGAATTTTGCATATTAAATATAAAAAATTAGTATATAAATTATTAAAATTGAATATATAAGGTGTAAAAAATTAATATGTTAATATATAAAATATTATATATTAGTGTATAACATATTAAAAAAAGAGTATTTTGATTTATAAAGTATAATTCACGGATTTCACAATAAATTTGCAAGATTGATTAATAATTTGGCGGACATCTGTTTTGGTTCTAGACTCTTTGCCTCTTTGGTCTTAATTGTGAATCTTGACTCTATATATCAATCTCAGAACATATGGATACAGAGTATGAGTCATGCACATATAGTACACAAGTAATTATCAGCCAATTCTTCGAGTCCAGAGTCCAGTTGATTACTCCATGTCTTTTTCTGTTTCATTTCTAGTAAAAACAAAACAAAAAAAAAAACCCCAAAATCAAATCAAGTTAAATGACTTCATTTAAGTTATATTTGCATTATTCTGATTGGGCTTGACAAATGGCAAGATTGAAAGAATAGACAATAGTCTTATAGCCCTTGTCTGTGAATGCAAAGCACTTCATAATTTGGACAAATGGGATTCTTGGGAACATTTGGACAAAGACCTTGGCAATGGTCTCTCTATAGGCCTTAAGAGGCACTATTTCCTTTTGATTTGTCATTTGAGAGTGAGGGAGAGTCATTCAACTTTGTTGGGCATTTCCCAGTTGGCATTTGCAAGTTCAGCTCCAGGGCACATGTTGGTGTTGGAGGCATCTCTATGCCATGCCAAATCAGGCCTGTCTCCCTGCTTATATTTCTAGGCTACGAGTACATGTACAACTAATGCTGGCACAGTGGCACTGGCAGCCACCATTAATGGCACCCTTTCAGTCCAATGTCCAGCTAGATTCCTAATTGTAAAACACAACGGCCCTCCTCCATCCTTGA
This sequence comes from Ophiorrhiza pumila, assembly GCA_016586305.1. Taxonomy (NCBI): domain Eukaryota; kingdom Viridiplantae; phylum Streptophyta; class Magnoliopsida; order Gentianales; family Rubiaceae; genus Ophiorrhiza; species Ophiorrhiza pumila. The sequence continues at coordinate 31,476,638 of BLIW01000010.1, forward strand.
GTCCTTTGACCATCCCAAACATTTCAGACCTTGTACTAACTGCAGGATATGTTGTACACTGAGACCATTTTTATCCTTATCTCCATATAGACTATAGTTTTTAAATGTAAAAATTCCATCACAAACTAAAAAAAATTCCTTAAACCACTCCCCTCCTCTCAATTCCTCTATTCAAATACAGCCCCATTCGGCGAAAAGAAAAGAACCCAGATCTCAAATCTCCACACCCCACAAACCCACCGAAGAATTTTGCCAAAAAAAAAAAAAAAAATACAATGGCTGCAGTAACGGCGCGTGAGGAGAACGTGTACATGGCAAAGCTAGCAGAACAAGCAGAACGCTATGAGGAAATGGTTGAATTCATGGAGAAAGTTTCAAATTCATTAGGAGAAAATGAGGAACTGACTGTGGAGGAACGAAATCTCCTCAGTGTGGCCTACAAAAATGTTATTGGGGCAAGGAGGGCTTCTTGGAGAATCATATCATCAATTGAGCAAAAAGAAGAGTCAAGAGGCAATGAAGGACATGTGAACACTATTAAGGAGTATAGATCCAAGATTGAGACTGAATTGTCTGGCATATGTGACGGGATCTTGAAGCTTCTTGATGCTAAGCTGATCCCATCAGCTGGTGCAGGAGATTCCAAGGTGTTTTATTTGAAGATGAAGGGGGATTACCATAGATATCTTGCTGAGTTCAAGACTGGTTCTGAAAGGAAAGAGGCTGCTGAGAGTACCCTCACTGCCTATAAGGCAGCTCAGGTTTGTTTAAATTTATGGTTTTTAATTAATTATTGTAGGTGGATTTAGGGAATCTTATTGGAAAGTTCAGATTTTTTGGCATGTAGTTGTGAATTTTGGAGGAAATTTTGTGCATTAGTGCAAAGATGAGAATGGGATCGGTTGAAATTGGATCCAATGTGCATTGGCTTGTTCTCATTCTCATGTGAAATGTGGATGGTTTCTGGTTATTTGTTAAAAAGTTTAGATTTTTGGCATGCAAGTTAGCCAGTTTAATGTGGATACATTGTGCAGAGGGTTGTTATTATTTTTCATTTTCATGTCATCTTATCTCACGCAGCTCTTGGATATCAATGCATATAATAAGTTTTTTGGTTCTCTGAAAACATCTCTAAGATCCTTGGCATTCAGAAGTACAATGTAGTTAGTAATTTCAGGAAGTCTTAGTCGGCCCTCATTTTTGTATGTTGTAAGTTTTCTTGAAGGTGTATATCATGTGTGATCAAGGTTAGTTGATTAGTATGACTTACGTTTTACCTTCCCCGAATTGAGTTTGCTTTCATTCTATTTGAGAAAATGAATGAAATTGGTTAGGAAATTTGAAGTTGAGTCAACATATTCAAGCAACTCCTATAATGTATAAACATGTGTTATTGATTAGGAAATTTAAACTGTGTGTACATTTTGAATTCAGTAGTCTTCTCTGCCCGGTCTTATCAATATGTTATTGTCTCTATGCTTGAAATTGGTTGAGTTTTGTTTCACCGACTAACTATATTTTATGTGAAACTGGCAAAAACAGGATTTCCTTGGAATAACCGTTGAGAGTTTTGTAGTTCTTGAAACAGGATTTTCTTGTAATAACTGTCGAGAGTTTCAAGCATCAGGCTTGACCCTGATGTGAATTGACTAAAATCTATTTTTATCTTTCAAACATCTAAAGAAAGCGCCAAGTTTCATTATAATTCTTGTTCTGTTCTGCAGGATATCGCAAACGCAGAACTTGCCCCAACTCATCCAATCCGGCTTGGACTGGCCCTAAACTTCTCTGTCTTCTACTATGAGATTTTGAACTCTCCTGATCGCGCTTGTAACCTTGCAAAGCAGGTGAAAATTTATGGATGAAATCTTTATCCTCAGAATTCAGCTAAAGCCAGAATTCAGCTGTTTGACATTTTTTTTGTCCCTTGCCATCTACAGGCTTTTGATGAGGCCATTGCTGAGTTGGATACCCTAGGGGAGGAGTCATACAAAGACAGCACTCTGATTATGCAACTCTTGCGTGACAACCTCACTCTGTGGACTTCCGACATGCAGGTACCACCAATATTCGCTTCCTCTTGCCATCTTATACTTTTTTTTCCTTAACCTTTGGATACTTGAAAACATAATGAATCTGATTTCTAATGCAGGATGATGGAACTGATGAGATCAAGGAAGCTCCCAAGCGAGAGGATGAACAACAGTGAGGAGCTTTGCCCTCTAATTTGGGGTCACTTCTCCTCTGGTGGTTTTTTAGTAGGAGAAGTTACCTGTTCTGATTTCCTTGCTTTCTTATTTTGGCTTTTTGTTTTAGGCGTTTTTTCTGTTGTTACCGACTTTATTATGCGTTTAGTCTTAAATATGGTACTGTTTTGATGTCACTGTGCTTTGTTGGTCAAGGCCTCTAGGAAAGGTTTGAATGTCACTGTCCATTGTTCTTTGCCTCCAAATCTTTTTATTTAAAAACAGCAAAAACACATCTATATATGAATATGAGGTTTGCCCGTTGCCCCCACCGCCCCACTCATAATTGAATTTTGTGGCATACGAAATGAAACCCGGTCTTGTTCCATTGCTGAAATTCTTTTAATTCTTCCCTCGGAGTTTAACCATGGAGTAGACATGGCAGTTTCTATTTTTGAAACCGAACCAAAATCGGCCAAATATATATATATTTTTTTTTATTTTTATAATTCTATGAATAGTTTTATGGCTCTTCATTTTTATCACATAATTCTTTTTCTAATATTATTTCTTAGTTTTCTAATCTTTATAAAGTAAGTTTTATAGTTTATTGTTTAGGATATCAATTTTTTTAATTAATTATTTTAATTTTATTATTATACTACAATAATATACTATTTGAATTTCAATTACTAGTTCAATCATTCTTTCAATACTCTTATTATTTATATATTTTTCTTTCTCACTTATTTAATCATTCATAATTCTATTTTTCTAAAACCTCCATATATTAGTTCAATGTGAACTATTAATCTAATTATATTACTTATCAACTTAATTTTTTAATTTATATTATCCTAATTCTATTATTATATTATGCTAATATACTATTTGAATTCCAATTAATAGTTCGACCATTCTCTCAATACTCTTATTCTTTCTATATCTTTTTTTCTCACTTATCTAATCTTCATAATTCTATTATTCTAAAAAATTTATATATTAGTTTAATTTTAACTACTATTCTAATTATGTTATTATATTATACTAGTTGAATTCTAATTAATAATTGAAATATTCAATTATTCTTTTAATATTCTTATTATTTTTATATCTTTGAATTTTACTTATCTAATTATTCCTAGTTGTATTATCTAAAAATTATATATTAATTAAGTTCAATTGTAACTATTATTATTATAATTATATTATTATGTTGTATTATTTGAATTTCAATTAATAATTTAATCATTATTTCAATAGAAATCAAATTTAAAAGTGAGATCACAATCTAAATTCGAAATTAAAAATAAAATTAAAATAAAACCGCAACCAAAATCAAAACCGGCATTTCCAAATCCGTGGTAATGACTGCATCAAAATCAAGTCCAACATGGAAATTTGGTTAACTGTCTTCATCTGTGTTGAAATTTGTAAGATTTAACACTGCTGACCCAGTAGGCCAGTCTCCTTTGGATAAAAGAAAGAAATGATTTTGGTTTTGTGCGCTCTTCCAAATTGATGATCTTTTGGGAGATTCCAAATTTCAAAAGTTCCGTTGTCTTTGATTGGATGAGCACATATATATTGATTTGTTTGGTATGAAAGCTTCGAAAGAGGAAGAAAGTGATTTGTGAAAAATGATGCTGGAAGAGCAATTGAGTTTTGCAGCAGGCCGTGTTTAAATCATTCAGCATTTTCTTTCCAGATCGAATGGTAAACAAAACAACAATTGTACCAAACAAAAATCAAAAAAGGAAAACCAAAATGACATTATGTTTATCCTCTCCTCTCTTGTCCTCATATAGCTATATGTTCAGTGACAAACTTATCCACAACAAGTTTTGAGATGGGGATTCAAGCATGAGAAGAAATCCAAAACGCCAATGGACCTCAACATATACCCATTCTTTCACTTTCATCCCTATTATGCAGACGTCGTCAATAGAAAGATTGGTATCACCGGATGCTGAAACTAACATTTTGGTAATATTTACAGTGTTTTAAGTTGCTGGTGCACCCAAAATAACAAACAAAAGGTCCAAATTCAAATTGGTGTGAGATTAGTGTTCCTTCTTATCTCCTCCAACCAAGCCATTACATGAAAATTGCTGTAAAAAGATGGAATAAAATGATGTTTCTGCTGCTGAAAGACACTACTGGCCTACTTTGGAAAATAAATACATCATTAAAACCAGGGAAGAAGAAAGTAAAGAACTTAACCTCACTTCTAGTGATTGGGAAAAAGAGCATATTCCAGCATCAAAGCTACTACTACTGCTCCTTGCATAAGGAATCAAATAGAAAATGCTCAACCATAAATCCTAACAAAATGCCCCATGAAAGAATACAATTTGATGCCCAATCATACATGCCTTTAATAGAACCATCCCCAGACACTACTTTATGTCGTTGCAATACTCTATCATCTACTTTGCATGAAAAAGAATTAAACGTCACCCAACGATTATATGCCCACCAATATTGAGCAGAGGCCAATAGATGTTCAAGAGATGATATAATTTCAGCAGCACCAAAACTTAATCAATCCATATTAAGTGATTAGCCAAAATCATCATGCTTCTATCCAACCAAAGACAATGGGAGATGGTAGAATAACACCACTCCAATTTTTTTAAGAATCGAAAAACACGCATCGAGGCATTTTGGTTTTGATCTAAGTACCACAAAGTATGGTCGTGGCACATCCTACTCAAAGAATAAAACTGTTGGTAAGAGATGAAAAAAAAAATCACAAGAACATCTAGTTGTAATAAAATAATTCAAAAGAGTTTTAGCTTTTCCAAGTATAACACATGGGAATGGTCAATTAAACTTTAAAAAACAAGATGAATGCACAAACACATTTGTTTAATCCCCACAGTATCTGTTAGGAGAAGCTTGGCATAGACAACGACTTCACCAAAAAGCACATGAATTCTGAGCTTAGAATCACAAAGTCAGATCCAAATAAAAGCATTGAATGACAAGCATCATCAAAATCTTGCATCTTAACATCGATGAAGACAACATTATTTGCTAGTCTATGGGCTCGTTCATCACCTGGTTGCCAATGCCACAAGGTAACAGTCAGCACCTACCTACACCTCCTATCTTTCTACTTCAGAAAACACCATCACAAGTCATAAAAAGAACACATCCATTTACTTGAATTAGAAAATTCTTGCATAAGTTTCCTGTCGCCATCCAAAATCCACAGACCCAAACAAAAATAAAAAAATTATCTCACAAAGGGTATGGTGTTCCTGTACAGTATGCAGGTAATTGCAAGAAACAGAAGAACTCAGAAAGCCATTTGCGACTTCTCAACAACTTCAATGTAATAACCTCTCTCAGAGCATACATACCATGGTACACTAGAAGGACCAAATCTTAAGCAACAGAACTCTTCATAACCAAGTAAATGTCTCTTATCTTACTACAGAATCATTCAAACACGATAGCAAAAGGTGGGTATTTCTGAAGTCAATTAAACAAACAAAATTTTTCATCTCCTCCAAAATATAAAGTCAATTTGGGAAACATTTTCGTTTGTACAATGTTCATCATCCCCAACAAAGAAAAAGGAATGAAAAAACCATCTGATATCGCAAACATCAGCAAGAAATAATCCAAGCAGGAAGGGGATATGCATTCTCAAGTAACCATATCAATAAATACAATAAATGATCTTCGTATTGAGCTAGACTAACACAAACTTCATCCATTTCATATAAAATTCAATATATAAAACTCGCAAGTACGAAACACAAAACGAATTCAAAACTTAAAAAAGAACAGAGTAAAAAGAGTAATCATTTTCATAAACTTAAAGCAACAATTCCTATAAAACACAAATAAAGGTACAATTTTTGAAGTATTTTTCACTACCTCACTTGACCATTCATGTACAAACAACAAATCTAAAATAAGAACCACTGCCATCTACCACAACTTTTCATTGGTGCTGTCAATACAAATCACCAGCCATTTACATTCCAATATTACATATCTGCCCCCTATAATCCTTATGAAAGAAAAACTCAAAATTCCAATAAATAAAATAAAATAAAATGGTTCCCTAAAGATCTTACCTTTCACTAAGCTTTATACCAATTTCCTCAAATACCCTTCCATTTCGGACTTGGCACCGGCAGGGTTGGTGACAGCGGCAGCTGCTGGAAACCTAACTGCGTCGGCGAGAATAGCAAGCTCGGCGACAACATGGCATACGGCGACCTAGGCGACGGTATGCAACCAAAAGGCAGGGGCGAAGTCGGCATGAGTGGGAAGTGAGGCATAGCCTGCGGTGGTGGAGGAATATTCTGCTGCTGCTGGTGGTGCTGGAGAGCCGGTGGAAAATTATGCCACCTCGGAGAAGCAGCTAAGGCAGCTGAGCTCTGGAGAAAACGCATGTAAGCAGAGATCGGTGACTCAGCCGCCGCATGCACCGCAGGGAACGGCGGAAGTGGGGAAAGAGGCTGCCGTTGACCCGTGAGAAATCCGGCACCTCCGCCGGGGTTGGCGCACGTTAGCATGTTCCCCCCAGGGTTGCCAATTGGAGGAAGCGCTGGAGGGCGGTTGCTAATTTGTGGCAAGGGAGGAGGGCGGATCCGCTGTAGCCGCGAGCTCGGGGGCTTAGGTGGCTGTATAGGAGAAGGCGTAGAGAATCTCTCGTGAGCAGGTGAACCGGTGAGTCTCTGAACGACGTCGCGGAAGTCATTTTTATTAATATTATACACAGGCGGTTGATGCTGTTGCGGCTGCTGCTGCTGCTGTGGCTGTGATAGAGCAAGAGCGGCTTTGTTTTGTGACTGTACTTGTGGTTGCGCAGGATCATCGATATTTTGGTTTGGATTTTGATCAAAGCCGGCAGGGCGTCTGATGGGTTTAGAAATCTTATGGGAGATTTTATTGAGATGTTTCAAGTAGACATCTCTATCTCTATTATTATTGTTGTTATTGTTGTTGGCAGTGGTGATACTTGGTGCAGTATTTGTTGTACCAGTACTAGTAGTGGTAACACTAGAGTCACCTCCACCACCACCACCAGCAGAAGAAGAGTGAGAGCTCTTTTCCATAAAAACACACAGTCACACAGTAAACAGAAGAAGAGATGAGAACATTGAGACGAGGAGAGGAGCCCTCCTCACACTTTGAGCTATCAAGCAATAGTAATAGATTAGCATACTATTAGAGTATTGACCACAAGGTCCACACCACTCTCTCTTTCTCTCTCTAGAAATTTCTTTGTGTCTATATATGTATCCCTCTTTCTTATCTTACATCTTTGTGGGGTCCGTGACAAAATTGTTGGGGCTAGGCACTGATGCAAGACAAACAAACCTAAATAATACTGGTTAATTAGGAAAATAAATTATTATTTTTTTTAATTCTATCTAATTATTATTTAATCAATTAATAGTAATTATAGATTGATTAGAAATAGTGATGAACTGATGATAAAATTTCAAAAATGAAATTATCAACTTACATAAAAATACTATTTTCTTTCGTTCCACTCTTGTAAAGCGGATTTATATATAAAACGCAAGTTAATCGCAATTTCAACACATAATAAAATCGATAAAAATTAAATTATAATTTTAATAGTCACTAATTATCTATTTTATATATAAATTCGTTTCACAATAGTTTTTGTGTGTTTTGTTGTTAAAATCACTAAAACGAAAGCTGGCTTTAGATATGAGATGAAATTAGAGAAACAAATGTCAAATTTAGAGTATTTATTTGAAATTTGATGAAAATAGCTAATTCTAGAAACAAGATAATTAATGAAGTTACAAAATGGAAAAGGAGAAAAGAAAATTTTGAAATTTTGCTAAAGATTTAACCATTCATTGTCCTATAGTATTGACTGTTGAGGTGAACGCCCAATCATAAAGGGTCCACTTTCTTTGTTACGTTGGAACTCTCGGAATTTTTGTCTCCGAACTTTCCAATTTAACATTGTATTTTGTAATTGATTTGTTTTATTTGAGAATGGAACCAAATTGATTCAGTATAATTATCTTTTAAGTGTTATACAAAATTTTCATCATAATTAAATTACTGGAATTTATATTGGAGGACAACATGCACAACATATTATGTAGATTATTTCCTCGATATACAAAAACACCAATTAACCTTTTATCCACTGTTATTGAGATGCAACCCACTTATAAACAAGTAGAGTTAGATATTTTTCAAATATAATATGACAAAAAAAATTGTTAAGAAAAAAAATTACATGGAATCTTTAGTCTTAGTCTCTCCGTTTTATATTATAGATATACGCAACGTGTGTTTAATTAAAATTTTATAAAATAATCAGTAAAAAGACACGTAATATGTAATCATAAAATGAAATACATAACGTAACGTAAACACTCTCACATTTTCATCGAACCCAACAAAAATGTGTCAAATCTATATGTACAACAAATTCTAAGCAACCAAACGAGACATACACTAATTGGAAAATTATAGGTTCAAATATTCAAATCCAAACAGTGATTGAAAGACGTATACATGCTTATTTTTTGCTTTGAGGTTTAGCTTTATTAACGCTTTGGTGAGCTCAAAAGAAGAGAAATGGACAACGAAATAAGTGAGCCGTTTAAAAAAAAAAAAGTCATACACTTGTGGGGCTTGTTTGTTTGTCCTTAGTTTCTTTTGTTCATTTGCTTTTGTTGTTGTTAGCTGGGTTTGGGAACATTTTCTCCATCCTCCACGGGTGAGATATTTGATGCATTCCACAGTTCACACCAGCCACTGGAAGTTTGCAGTTTGTAACTTTCAATTCAAATTCGATTACAACGACGATGGTCATGCACAGCAGCCGTCCTAGTAAATTCTTTAATATTAGATGCACGATCGAGCCCATTTTGTCCTTTTCATAACTTCTAGTATTTCACATTAATTACTTCGGTAATTTGTTATGTGCAACAATACTATTAGTAAATTATAGATTTACCTACATTCCAGTGAATTCACTCGTCGATTGATCGATTCACATTCGAAATCGGGACAAGAATGGGAATGATAAACCCGTAAGGACTAAAGTTAGTAGAATATATTGATTATCCTTTACTAAATACCTATTGAATTCTATTATCACCCGTCTAAATATTCACATTCGAAATCGGGATAGGAATGAGAATAATAAACGCCTAAGGGTCTAAAAATATAGTAAAATATATTGATTACTCTTTAGCAAATACATAATGAATTCTATCGTCTCAGTTTAAATATTCTCTAATCATGTAATAACAAAACGAATGAAATTACGTTGTTTTTTTTATGTACTCCTTGTCGTTACACTCATTCATTCATATATGCTATTTATAATATGATTCATAATTGAATGTGACAAAATTTTATATTGATTATAAGTCAAAATGTTCATTAATCAAACTCATACTAGAACCTTATAATTTCTCATTAGGTATTAATAGAACAAAGTATTAATATAATTATTGTTAAATCAAACTCGTACTACTATCATTATAAATTTATAGTAGGACATTTTCTTTAAAGTAACAACATTCAACGGGCCAATGCCGTGTATTCACACATTCAAGAATTCGTGTGCTGAGTATATAAAGTGATTAAATCGTTGAGCTTTGATTATTTGTATCATTTCGTGTAATATTTGTATAATACTGTTTATAAATGTAACACGTGTTCTTTTAAGGGGAACGAATACAATATTTAAAAGCAAGTTGATAATGGGGATTATGTTTAATGATTGATTAGGTTCTAAACAAGATTTGCCTTTATGTGTTGGCTGTATTAGGACTAATAACACTAACAGTGCCATTAGCAGTTTGGACAATAATATAAGTAACATGTGAGCAAAGATGCTTACTTGATTATGAGGGAAAGAATATATAATTATGAGGATTCCAAATTAGCAAGAAAATTATTTGTGGGATTTAAACTTTTGAATTTCTTTGGTTTACTTTATCCTATGAAAGGAATCGTTGTATGTTCTCATGGTAAATTTACGTTGTTTTGCTTTACCCTTTTCCAACGAACAGCTTGTTGTCATCAAGTGTTTTTCTTGAATCTTGATCACTGCTGTTCTCTTGGACTTTACCAATGACAGTAATTGCCATTTGGAGTGACTCTTCATGACCAGTCAACAAAATAACTTGATCTGATAAGCAACAAATTTCAATAAATAATTATGCAATTTTATGTCATGATTATGCATTACTAATTTTATCTTTAATTAAGATAATAATTTGTGCATTCAGTGAGAACATTTCAATTTATATTCAATACAAGTGACGTTTTAGCATCATAAGCAAATTAGTTACAATTTTATTCTTACTTAATGAGATGAGAGAGAAAATTTTTATTAGTCTAAACGTATTTCAACAAAAATTAATTAATTTTTATTAATGATATTAATTAGAGATTTTTTAGTCTTTGTAAGATATTCCTTAATAAGTGTGAAAAGCTATAAAACGACAATTAAATTGAAACGGAGGTAGTATGTGTATAAAATTAATGATTTAAATTGATGTATGATAGAAATTTTTTTATCCTTCATTAGTCTTTACTTGTTTTACTTCATTATCATTTATATGCATTTGTGTGTGTGTGTGTGTGTGTTAGGAGTGTTATAGTGTATTTTGATCCTTCATAAGTCTTTAAATTGTGTTACTTCATTATCATTTATATACATTTGTGTGTGTGTGTGTGTTAAGAGTGTTGTAGTGTATTTTGGTGATCAAGATATCTTGAAAGTTGAGTGAATTAAAGGAAAATTGATGGCAGCGATGAAGATATGGTTCGTATGCAATTGTACACGCAACCCTATACTCATCATCATCATCATCAACATCAATATAAAGAATAACAAGCTCTTGCAGCTCTTTTGAGAAGAGAAAGCATCCCATCTAAAAGAAAAAGGAATAAAAAGATAGGAATGGTTTTCTTTTTTTCTTCTTTCAAATGAAATTGATTGAACGAGAAAATGAGGATTTTGGAAAAATGAAAGATTCAATCTATTTAAAATTTCCCGATTATATGTGTGCCCATTTGTAGATAAAATTTTCAAAAATAATTTGAAATTTCTACACATATTTTATATTTATGCATCCTAATTTGCAAATACTTTTCAATTTCTTAATTTAATCATAAAAATTCATGTGAATCTAATTCATATATATTTATTCATTTATGAATTAACAATTAATTAATGTTGAAATTATAATTCTAATTTTCTTTTATTTTTATCACGCATTAAAATCGTGCATTAACCTGCTTAGTATAGGATTCATTTAACATTGAATGTAAATATACAAAAAATATTTCAGCGTGAAATACATTATAAATTACAATATCCTTGTTGGAACCTACATACACAAAAAAATATTTTAGCATGAAATACATTATAAATTACAATATCCTTGTTGGTTTAATATAATTTAAAGATTCATATTAATCACCCATCTGATTTGTAGATCCTTTGACCGTTGACTTATTGCTCACCACTTATCAATTATGATTAGAAGGAAAAAAAATATATAGAAAGAGTTAATTCTAATTAAGCCATCAAGATTACCTACATGTGGCAATCATACCATTCAAAAAAAATATTTTATTCTTTTTCAACCCTCAAGAATTGGGATTCCTGCTCAAATTAGCGCTTAATCAAAAGTTTCTATTTTTATTACTTCACTCAAATTGAAGGAAGCCAGACCTCAAATCGCCTTGGCATTCCAAACAACATTTTAAAATTGTATGAATTTCACCCATCTTATGAATCACTTAGAATCTTTTGCTTCAATCCCTATTTTAATTTATAAATATACGTAATATATATATATATATTTAAGTAAATCATACAATGACCTAAAACGAAATAGATTTATTAAATACATGTGGTGTACATTTATAAACTGAAACATGAAATGTAACAAAAGATCCATTGGGGGTATGAATAAAGGCAATATTGAAACAATCTTTAAAATTTTGAGGGACTTTAATTAAAAAGTTACTAATATCAATTTTTTTTTTTGGTTTAAATGGACTAAACTTGAAGTTGGCCTTTTTGAGGGTTCAATTACAACATTTGTATATTTTGAAGAGCTTATTTTGTTTGGTCTCAACCCAAAAATTGACATGGGATCTTCTGTTCAAAAAATTTTCTGTGTCTTATTCTGTCTTAATTAAAATTATGTCGTAAGTTCACTCATCTCTTGGTTAAGGTATAATAATTGTAATGTAATTTTAGTAATATTTATGCATTTAGTCCCTAATTTTAATGAAACTACGTCGTTTTAATTTTTACCCGTCACTACTCACTAGTAACTACTTTTTCAGTTGAAATTATTCTAAGGTTCATTTACGCAAAATATTCTCTACTATTATCAATAGAATGCTAAAAGGCTGGAGCCTAAACCCCTTCCAACCGATTCCAAGAGTACCCAACAGGCCCATAACTTTGGTCCAAAAGGATTTATGTTGCCCAAAATCAATGGTGCTGGTTTGTATTCTCATGAGTAAAATCAATTTCTCATGGCCCAATGAGTGTACATCAGTGCAATTTATTCTTTTTTTTTTTGGGGGGAAGGAGAAAAAGAAAATGGAACAATGGACACGCTCAAATCTCAATTGAATAGAACCAGACAAGTTAAAGGATCAAGGAAAATTCATTTCTAATGGTAGATATGGACAAAGGATCAAGGCAAATTCATTTGTAATGGTAGATATGGACAACTCCACAATGCTGCCCTATGGGGCAAAGGCACTAATGGTTTTGTTTTCCTTTTCCACTCATTTGCACTTTTTATTGTATTTTTGAAATCAACCTCACAAATCTCTCTCAAGCTCAAAAAAACCAAACAAAGAAAAAAAAGTTTCTTCATCAATAAATGACTAAAAAAGAATCGATTACTGTCAATGCTAACAACTAGTTAGTAGTAGGTCATGGTCAAGGAAAAGAAAAAGAAAAAAATAGTGGTAGGCTAGTCATTGTATCATTTTTCAGTTATCAATTTTTTTGGTAAACTAAAAATAATATCCACATCAAATTTTCAACTTGACTGATATATTTGATCAAACACGTCCTAAATCAAGATGGTTTGAAAATACTGCCCACTAGAATTTTTAATGTCTTAGGTAATCAAACAAGGTCGTTTAAAAAATTATCTTGGGAGTCATTTGCAACCAAAGAATCTAGGATGTGTTTAGAAAATGACACATTATAATTGCAGCACTAATGAAGTTAGGAACTATGGATCAATCATGCCTTATTATTCCTCTCTTCTTTTCTTCAAGCATTTTTCATTTATTAAATATTGCCACCATAATGAGCTAGATATATAGCCCGAAATGCAGCCAAAATTAAATATTGAGGGCAATTTTACACACTTAATTAATAATGCAAAACATCTCGGTTTTTATAGCATCAAGTTGGACCAATTCTTGTAGGGTACTACTTCTGCCTACTAATAGTCTCAAGAATAGTTTGTGATCATCAAGCATAAACTTAAAGAAAACCAGAGAAAATTATAGTAGGACAAGTTCATCATGGAGCTCGAATGCCAAGCACAGACTACTGCAGGAAAACCAATAAGATGCAAAGGTGATATATATGTATTATTGATCCTTTAGCTAGGTTAATCTTATATATACCATCAGAAAGCAATAAAATCACTAACTGGGCTTGTAAGTTTCATTGCTTTGGACAGCTGCCATAGCAAGAAAAGCTGGGGAGCCTCTTGTCATTGAAGAGATTGAAGTAGCTCCTCCTAAAGCTTGGGAAGTTAGAATCAAGATTCTTTGCACATCTCTCTGCCACAGTGATGTTACCCTCTGGAAAATGGATGCAGTAAGTTCATATCCCACCAAGATTTTGCCATAAAAAATGTCAAAGTTGAACTCTTTTCTTAATATGATATACATTACGAATTCTCAGGGTCCTGTTTCATTTTTCCCAAGAATCTTTGGCCATGAAGCATCAGGGTAACATGAATTTACACCATCCTTTTAACTGTTATTATGGTTAATTTCTGAAAAGCTGAAAATTAATTTAAAGATTGTGGATTGTGTTTTAGTGTTGTGGAGAGTGTAGGAGATCATGTGGAGGAAGTAAAAGAAGGGGACTTGGTTTTACCAATATTTCAAAGAAACTGTGGAGAATGCAAAGACTGCAAGTCTCAAAAGGGCAATGCTTGCTCAAAGTTTCCTCTTGAATACCATGGTGGGATGCCAAGGGATAAAACCAGCAGGTTTACTGACATGAATGGGGAGCCTGTGCATCATTTCCTCTCAGTTTCCAGTTTTGCTGAGTATACAGTGGTAGACATCAGCCATGTTGTGAAGCTGAGCCTGGAGATTCCCATTGATAAAGCTTGCTTGCTTAGCTGTGGCGTTACTACGGGTTTGTTGTTTGATTTCATAATATGAATATGTTTTTATATTGTTTTTTTCCATATCCGATTGCCACTTTTTCTTGCAAAACATTTCACATATCTTGAAGCCACCAATTTTGAAGGTTGAGAGTTGAGGCCAAAATAATCTTCCAATATTCAAGCGTGGGACCTTAATTATCATGCATCTTAGTTTCAAAAAGTATCTTTGTTTGTTTGGTTCTTTAAAAAAATAAGACAAGAACTATAGACAAATTAGTGGAGACCCAAAATAGTTTCATCCACATATCACATATCTTGATATGGAAAAAGTTAATTATGTGGAGACATGATTATGTGCTCATGACTCTTAATTGGACAATGAAAGCTTCAACCATTTGATGATCTTAAGTTTTGGCAATTGTTCAATTCTTGTTTTCTTTAGCAGCATAATGTTATTAATAATAGCGGACTTGGTTATGGAGTTATCATCCGAATGTCAAGATTTTGATTCTTAAGACTGCATTCGGGAGTTTGTGTAAAAAAAATAAAAAGAATGTTATTAATAGACTATACAAATTGCAGTCATGCACAGTGCCACAAGGCTCACAAGTCAAAACAAAGCACAAACTTGTAAACAACTCCCAATTTTTTCCCAATTCTTGGAATATTTCTCCATGATGAAACCATAGTATCGACTTTTTAATTATTACACATCTTTTCATCAATAGAAGCAAAATTTACCATACCATCATTAAAGTTTTTTTATTTATTTATTCGTAGCCCTTCAAAGAAGGTGCACAATATAGCATACAAATCTGTTCTGTATAGCAACTTCCTGAAAGTGCATCCTCTGACAATTGTTCAACTCGTGAGACTAAAACTTTTCTTATTGATTAATTGAAAGCGGGTGAAAGAATCTTTTTGATTCTTGAAGAACATGGATTGGTTGAGAATCTAAAATTATCTATAACTAGAGACATGTATTGTTGTGTTGGAAAAAGAAAAAGCTTTGAATAAAAAAGAATCCAATAATGTTGTCTCTGATTTGATCAACAGAAAAAAGCTTTCAATTATTTTCTTGCTTTTGGAGATTTATAACATTGGATCAAAGGCATTACTGCTGGCCACAATTCGTGCAAGGCTAAATGCAAATGTTATGCACCACTACTATAACGATGTGCGCTAATTGTAGCAAAATCAAACGAAAACCATAACCATAGAGGCATCCAAACATTAATTAGTTATAGTTAAGACTAACAAAGTTTGGTGTTAGCACAGGAGTTGGCGCAGCATGTAAGGTTGCACAAGTTGAAGAGGGAACCACAGTTGCAATTTTTGGCCTTGGAGCAGTGGGACTTGCGGTAATATTATTCTCTCTTCAATACCAAAAGCTGAAACCTACAAGGGGTTTGTTTGTGCCACAAAATTTATCATTATTTTTTCTAAATATGGTAATCTACAGAGATCAGAACTATCAAAAGCATCATGATTTTCAAATCCCACTTGCATACTTCATTAATCTACTAATTCATCTTGTTAGTATTTGTTATGTAACAAACTGCAGGTTGCAGAAGGAGCAAGACTCAGTAAGGCCTCAAAAATAATTGGTGTTGACTTGAACCCTGAAAAGTTTGAAATTGGTACGTTTTTTCATCATCAAATGACTTAAGACGTTTCATGCCATATATAGTAGTACTCCTTATGTTTAGTTACAAATTATCCATGAATTAGAAGATCAGGAATGTTCACACTGATGCAGGAAAAAAATTTGGAGTTACAGATTTTATTAATCCCACCTCTTGTGGAGAAAAATCGGTTTGCGAGGTTGGTTTCCATATTAATTATCTCCATTTTTTTTTTATACAATTTGCAAAAGTTTTCCAGTCATACATTAGCATATATAGTTTGGCATTCAAAAGAAAGAATGTAATGCTTCAATTATACATACATTCTTGCTGTTGATGAACAGCTAATTCAAGAGATGACAGATGGAGGAGCTGACTACTGCTTCGAATGTATTGGCTTAGCATCTTTAATGGCTGATGCTTTTGATAGTTCTCGCCAGGTCTCTCTCTCTTTTCCTTCATTTCAGTCCAAATACATTGATATTTGCTTGTAAAGAAGATAATCGTAAACTCAAGAATGAAAACATTGAATTTTGTATCTCATTGTGTGCTGACTTATCATTATTGCATCAGCAATAATTAGCACATTATTGTTAAGTCAAATCTATTGGTTTGGGATGGATTAAGGGTGGCGGAAAGACGGTGGTGCTAGGGGTGGAGATGCACGGATCGCCACTAAGCATCAGTCCCTATAAGATCCTTGAAGGAAGAAGTATAGTGGGATGCCTGTTTGGAGGAATCAAGCCTAAATCAGAAATTTCAAGCTTTGCCAGAAAGTATTTGGACAATGTAAGAGTAGCTCTACTGACCCTTTTAAACTTGTTTTTGTAACTTTTGTTGGCTTGTTTTAACTGTGTTGAATTTCTTTGCAGGAACTTAATTTGGATGCATTTATAACACACGAAATCAACTTCAAAGACATTAACCAAGCATTTGATCTACTCCTCCAAGGGAAAAGCATTCGTTGCATCATATGGATGGACAAGGACAACAAATGAAGTTACTTTTTTCATTGAAAAGCATCCAAATTTGTTGACAGCCTAATTTGCTTCTCTATTTGCAAAGCATCAGTCGACTTGAATAAAATGATAAAATGTACGCAAACAAATTAATTACTACTACAAAGTTCACGAAGTCCCGTGCAACAAATGGCTCACACATTGAAAAAGATTTCGACATCATTGGCTCATCTCTGTTCATTTTGGCATCAATGACATTGAAATTTGAAACTAAAGAAATAAGCATGCCTTTTTGTCATGGGTTAATTAAACTTCAATAATCTCGTGTTAAGTGAGTTCATATGTCAAATAAAAGTTAATTGCAATTTTAACACACAATTAAAACGACAAGAAATTAGAATCGCAATTTCAACTACTATTAATTGTCCGTGTCATATGTGAATCACATTTAAATATAAATCCGTTTTACAATTAAAAGATTTTTGCGGTTAAACTTTGCCATATATATAATTGCACTTGCTTTGATCTCGGTTAATTAATTAAACTTTCATGGAAAATCATTGCTGGCCTCTAGTGCTATATTATATATATTATTTTTTTCTTTCCTTTTGACTTTCCCTTAAATTTATTTTTCTCTCTTCCGGCTTCAAATGTAGCATGATTTGACAGGAAAATTCCTGATTTTTCCTTGTTTTACATCAAGTGACCGGCTAATTAAAGATGCAATGAAGAATGTATTGGCAATTTGGCACTAGTTTATTCTAGTCCATGACCTTACATATATGTTTAAATGTATAAATGTATATAATTTTCACAAATCCATCAGCAGATTGAATTTGTTAAGCAAGAAAATGCGGTGGTGTTTCCATATGTAATAGCCTATATAATGTCAATGTCATTAAAGTACTAATTGATGTCTGTGACGCAACGATTGATATGGCAATTTAATGTGCAAGTACTTAGTATAAATTTGCCACCATACTCTATTCTATGCTTGTATGCAAAACTCTAGCCTGATTTGCTGCTGTATAGCCAACCAACACGATCTGATCATAATAACAGTACTTCTCTATCAAAGATTTCGCATTCTGAAAAAATCCCTCATGGAGGAAGCAAATCATACAGTTAAAAAAGTAATCTTTGGCAAAAATGTTTCAAAGCCAGCACATCTGCCGTCTAACTTTCAGAAGGTGCATGTCGTCCCTTATGCCTATAATTCTAATTAATGATTAATTTCCTTCGTATAATTAACATGTGTGGACACTTATATATGTTTGGTTGTGGAAATGAACAGGCACTTGCAGAGTTCATTGGCACCTACATTTTCATATTTTTGGGTTGTGGATCAGCTCTTGTTGATAGAATAACCCCACTGACCATTGTTGGCATAGGGCTTATCTGGGGTTTGGTTTTGATGGCTTTAATATATGCACTTGGACATGTCTCTGGTGGCCATTTTAATCCGGCTGTCACCATTGCATTTTTTGCAGCTGGAAGACTTCCTTTGATGCAGGTCAAAATCAAGAACTCAATAATTAATATTCTTCAAAAGAGGATTAATCATGATCATCAGCAATCCCATTATTTTTGTAATTAATCATTGCATGTTGTTTTCGTACGTTTAGGTGTCAATCTATGTCCTGTCTCAGTTGATGGGATCAACGCTTGCATCCCTAACCTTGAAAGCATTGTTCCACGACCAACACGATATACTTCCAATTCTTACTCAGTACAAAAGTTCAACCACTGATCTTGAAGCCATTGCATGGGAATTCATAATCACTTTCATTTTAATGTTCATAATCTGTGGAGCTGCTTCAGATGATAGAGCAGTAAGTAATTGATCTTCAAAAAAAGTTTTTTGTCCCTCATTGCTTCATCGTTAATGCAAACTAGTTTTTGCATAACATGAACAAACCTAAGCAGGATTCGATCTTTTTTTCTTTCTAAGTGTTGCTGTGCTGATACACTCTTATATATGCTGACTCCAAACTTTGACAAAACCAGAATAAGGCACTAGCAGGCGTCGCAATCGGGATTACAATGTTGTTTAATGTCATCGTTGCCGGGTAATTAAGAACATGCAACTCCATCCATTAATTAACAGCACTTTCCCTTGTGAGTTGTGACCTTTCTTTCTTCCTTGATAAAAAATGGAAAAGAGTTTAAAAACGGTTGGTTTTCAATGGAAAATGCAGGCCCATTACTGGAGCTTCAATGAATCCTGGAAGAAGTATAGGTCCTGCTATAGCATCTGGCGTGTATAAAAACCTCTGGGTCTTCGTGTTGGCTCCAATCCTTGGTGCCTTGGGTGCAGTACTTTTATACAGTCTTCTTGAGGCGCCAGAGCCAGAAAAAGAAGAGAGCAACCAAGTCAACCATAATGATTTTTTGGTATATCCTGAAATATTATGAGGGAGATATTCCAGGATGTTAAAGTCTGCGAAGAAGGCAAAAGGCAATTTTTAATGGCAAAATGGAATCTGCCCAGTGCTCAGCATATGGGAAAAAAGTATATGTCCACTTATGTTTTAGTTATCTTAGTAGTAGTTTGATTGAAGATGTTATTATTTTTGTTTTAAGGCAAAATATGCTAAAAGAAATGCTAAATTCAAACGGAGAAATTTTATAGTTTTTTAGTTTTAGCCTTTCGGAGCTTTCACTTATAGAATCAGTCCAAGTAAAAACTTAAAACGTAAGAAGTTAGTATAATGTGGAGCGGATTCATATATGAAGTTTCAAGTTAATTACGATTTTATTACATAATAAAAATGATAAGAAATTAAAATCATAAATTTCAACTGTGATTAATTGTTCGTTTCATGTATAAATATGTACGCCAGTTTTCGTAAGGATCATATTATAGTTGCATCGTTGATTAGAAAATCATACTAATCTCTATATGGTGACGATCACTAAAGGTCATTAATGAATTAAAAAATGTACAATTTTAGACTGATTCCCTGATTGACTTTAGTTTTTGTTTTATTCGGGCAATTACCGTTTAGACTTGTAATTAAATAATTCTATGAAATCAAACAGTATCTGAAGCCTGATTAAAGAAAGAAAGAAAGAAAGAAAGGAAGTATAAAGGTGTAATCTATAAGACTGCACAGATCAAGTATTAATCCCAACCATGGAAGAAGCCAAGTTGAAGTCAGGAACTGCAGGAAAGCCCATAAGATGCAAAGGTTTTAATTATTTTTTGTGCATTAATTTGGTATATAATTTGATGAAAAATGTTGTTGATTTTTATGAGATGTCATTAACTTGTGTTCTTTAATGATCATACAAATATAGCTGCGGTATGCAGAGGAGCTGGAGAGCCCCTTGTGATTGAAGATATTGAAGTAGCCCCTCCCAAGTCTGGGGAGGTTCGAATCAAGATTCTTTGCACATCCCTTTGCCATACTGATATTAGCTTCTGGAAATCAGAGGTCTGCAAGTCCAAAACTATGAATTTGTCCTCTCTCTTTCTCTCTCTCAGTAGTCAGGATTGTTTTCATGATTTATTTTCAGGGGCCATACTCATTTTTTCCGAGAATTTTTGGTCACGAGGCAGCCGGGTAATTCTCAATTTTTTTTAATCATATTCATATTACCTGCTGATCCATCAAGTTTGAACAGTTTCCTTAAAAATATGATCTATTTGGGTGCTGTTTTATAGCGTGGTTGAGAGTGTGGGAGAGGACATTATAGAGGATGTGAAAGAAGGGGATTTAGTAATACCAGTAGTCCAAAGAAACTGTGGGGATTGCAGAGATTGCAAATTTAAGGGTAATGCTTGCACCAAATTTGCTGTTGAATTTCTCCATGCGATGCCAAGGGATGGAACAAGCAGATTCTTGGATATGAACGGACAACCTTTGCATCACTTCATTTGGGTATCTAGCTTTGCCGAATATACAGTTGTGGATATTGCTCATGTTGTCAAAATTAGCCATGAGATTCCTGTGGAAAAAGCTTGCTTATTCAGCTGCGGTGTGACAACCGGTGCGCGCCTGTTTTCCCTTGCCAAGTTCTTTTATCTTGAAAAGAAATTGAACTCAAAACTCCAAGAAACGGTGTTACTGCAGGAATTGGTGCTACAATGAGAGCTGCACAAGTTGAGGAAGGCTCTACGGTAGCCATTTTTGGACTTGGAACGGTTGGACTTGCGGTAATATTATTCATCTCTTTCAAATCCCATCTCTGAAAGAAAATTTTGGGTTCTAAGGGCGTATACATTTCTGGTTTCTCTAACAGGTTGCAGCAGGAGCAAGGATACGTAGAGCTGCAAAAATAATTGGCATTGATAACAATCCCGAAAAATTTGAAATCGGTACTTGCTTGTTAATTGTCACACATCAAATGAATCTGATCTACACTAAAATGAATGGTTTTGTCTGGAATTTGATCATAATGTGGGGATCCTACTTCTTGCAGCAAACAAGTTTGGTGTTACAGATTTTGTTAATCCTACTTCTTGCAACAAAGATTCAGTAAGCCAGGTAACATAACCTAGCTACTAAATTCATGGGAAAAGTTTAGCAAGAATTAACTAGTAAATGATGATGATCTCTAAGTTATACAAATTAATGAAGTTTGGTTGTTTGAAATCCATGATATGGATCGATTAGGTAATCCGAGAAATGACCGATGGTGGTGCTGACTATTGCTTCGAGTGTGTTGGTTTGTCTTCCCTCATGAAGGATGCATACGATAGTTCTCGACCGGTCAATCTCTCCTTCCATTGAATTTAAATATATCGGTGTGAAACCGATTCATATATATATATATAATACGTGGTTCAAATATGAAACAGATGATTAATTGTTATTGAAATTACGATTTTAATTTTCTACTGTATTTATCGCATTAAAATCGCGATTATCTCGATATTACATATATAAATCCGTTCACATGAAATCAGTTGTATTTATATCTCTGTATGATACTAATATTACAGGGTTGTGGAAAGACAGTGATATTGGGGATGGACATGAATGGCGCACCATTAAGCATCCATCCTTTAGAACTTCTCACAGGGAGATGTGTAACGGGAGCTATATACGGAGGAGTCAAATCCAAGCAAGACATTCCACTTCTTGCACAAATGTATTTAGAAAACGTAAGTTTAATTCATTCTCATTGTCAAAATTTTTCATAATGGTTTAATTTGGCACCGACTTAATCAATAATATGCATGTAATTATCTGGACGTACTATATATTTTTTTTTTTGTTTTCCAATATATAATTAACCATTTACGAAAAAAAAAGAAAGAGTTTTCGCATGTAAATAAAGACTTAATATATTTTCTTATCTTTTCTCTGAAGCAAATTTAAAAAGACTAATATTCTCCAAAGTTTTAAAAGTAAAAATGTTATTAGAAAAGAACCTCTATGCACTTGCTTTCTACAATTAATTTTTTTTGCTTTTTTTTTATTGGGATGGTATAGAAATAATCATATATATATATATATATATATATTTAAAGCAAATAATTTTAATTAGTTTAAGCAAGAGGAGAATATACCAAGATTCTTTCTTTCAACAAACGAAAAAATAGCTGAATTAACGTTTTTAAATTTGGACGGCTGAGTTCTCAATCTACCTATATTCATCTAATTGAATGACTGACTAAAAAAATAAATAAAATAAAACTCAATCCATGAATTCAAGTTCCTAGTGTAATTAAACTTAATTAATGGATGAAATTACAAAGGAGTTTGACAATTATTTTTTGAACATGCGTGACAGGAGCTTAATTTGGATGGATTTATAACACATGAAGTTAAGTTTGAAGACATAAACAAGGCATTTGACTTACTTCTCAAAGGGAAGAGCCTGCGGTGCATTATATGGATGGACAAATGAATTTCGATTATTGTTTCGTTCCTCTTTAGTATTATTGGTTCATATAAAAAATAAGCAATTAATGATTGTTAAAATCGTGATTCTAATTTCTTACACTTTTATTGTGTATTGAAATCGAGATTATGACGTTTATATATGAAATCGTTTTACAAAAGACACGCCGTAATTATTATTATTATTATTTTCTATATGATTAATAGATCATAATCCATCTAAGTATATGTCATTATTAATTTGTAGTTTGTAAACAAAAATATCAAATTATATAGGGCAAATTAAATTTTGTCTAAACTACCAAAGACTTGAGGTTTGATAAAATTACTAAACGAACCCTTGACCAATCAATCGTATAACAATAACAATTACCAATTGACCAACTTATAATCTTATTGTGTTGACATTTATATGCTTGCTACTAAGACATAAAATTTATTTGACTAAAATACTATTGAAGAATATTAAACCCATCTAACTTAACTTGAAAAATATTTTTATTTAGGCATATTTACCTTTCAAGTATTATTAGGTGAAAGAATCACCAACTTTTTCATCTTGAAACTCAAAATCCTTTTTTTTTTTTTAAATAAAAAACTTATTTTTGGCTGGTTTTATTGTCATTTGACAAAGTTAAAAGTTCTTTTGATATTTTTATCAAACCTCAGAGCTTGTTTGATAGTTTGGACAAATCTCAAAGGAGTAAATATAATTTACCCAATTATGTATCATTCTCCTTCCGATCATTTTTAAATGATGTTTTGATTCAATGCACACTAATTAAAGAAATAAATAGATTATCTTATTAAACCCTGCTTTTATATTGGAAAATGAATAGCAACAATTAATGTTAATGATTATATCATTATAGAGTGAAGGATAAAATTGAAAATTTTAAATCTTTTTGTATTGATAAGTGTAGAACGATATTTATTTGAAAACACAAAATTTTAGTAAAACGACACTTAAATATAATTAGAGAAGTATGTTATTTAATTGTACTTTCAGCTGCATCAAGCAAATTATGGTACTCTCAAGTATTATTCAAACTTTTTTCACTCATTAAAATAAATTATACCAAATTTATCATTTTACTCAATTTCATTTGATTTTTTTAACGAAAAAATATGTACCCTATTTTTCCTTAAAAAAATAGATGGAGTTAAATAAAATAACCAATATAATGTATATTGTTAGTATAAATCACTAAAATATATCATTTTAAATGTGAATGATATTTTTTTTCATATTTTTTGCAATTTTTCCTTTTTAATATACACTTGAAAATCATTTCTTTCAAATTCGATAATTTCTGAGAGTTAAAAAACTTTTGTGTACACTGTATAATAGCCCATCGAAACAGGCCTCAGCCCACAGAAAGTTTTTGTACTCGTATAGGCCCAATAAATTGGGCCAAGAGTCAAGACTCGGTCAAACGTGGCTCACGATGTTTGGCCGCACCGTCTGAGCATCACCACTGAGAGGCCAGAGCTGCCTAAGCTTCACACTGCTGTCTGCATTTCAACCAACCTTTGAAGTAAAACCTAAGCAGAGCAGCTGAATTCATTCATCCCTTTCATCTAATCAGTCCCTTTTGTCTGCTGACTGAGAAAACAATGGCTGAGGCTGACACAAAGACACCCACCCTTTCAGAGGTCTGCACTGTTTTTTTTTCTTTTTGAGTTCAAATGGTTGTAGGTTTTTTTTTTTTGGTTGTTGACAAAGAATTGATCTTTTTTAGAAATGGGTTCTTGTGGGATTCTTGAGATCTGCTATTTTTTAGTTGTTTTTGTTTGATGGGATTTTGGTTTTTGTGCTTAATATTAATTGTGAAGCCAAGTTCTAGTTGAAACTTGTGATGAGGATGATGATAACCTTGAATTTTATTTTTTAATTGGATTCGAGCTGGTTGTTTATTTTTAGTGGGAATTTTTACCGGAATGTTGTGAATTATACTTAAAAAAAAAACAAACTTTTTTAATGCTAAAAGATTTAATTTTTCATGTTTACTAATGGCAGAAGGAGAATGCTTTCTGTATCAGAAGAATCATAGGTTTGCATTTGGATTGGCGAATTTCGATATGTGCAACGAAGCTAAAAATTTATGCTTTCAACTTATCGGAATGATGAGGTTTAAGTTGCTGGGTGGGGATGAGTGGTTTTTAAAGGATTCTAAATAAATTTGAACTTTTTAATCATTAGATGCAATCTAGGAATACTTGACAAAATTTTTAATAAGAATTAAAGATTTTGAAGGTCTGAATAGGATGGCATTTGGGTGGAAATCCATCAAAACATTCTATTACCTTCATAAGTGTTTCTTTAGCATTTGATTTTGAATGTATCTGCTAAGATATCATTTTAGTTTTAAGTGTAAAACTTTGGAGAAGCTCTATCTTCTTTTGGTTTTGGGATGAAGGTAGTTACGGATGTTCTGAATGGTAACACTAGATCAAAGGTTAGTATTCAGTCACTTGTGGTCCTTGATCAGTTTTCTTCTAATAATTATATTAGATACTAGAATGAATCTTGCTAAATGAAGGCACCAAGCTTAATCTAGCTGGAGGACCAAGTTTCCTTGGCTGATTTGCTTAACCTTGTCTGTCTACTATTCCCGTATAACAGTAAAGCTAATTGGTTTTTATTGATGCTTGGGTAGGGAAATGCTTTTTGGGTAAAACTGACGGGCTGTATAAAAAGAGAAGTACAAGGCAATTGAATGATGTTTTGGATGATCTCTGCTTGAGTGTCTTTCGCTTATTATTCTTGAAATAAGTTTTGGTTGGCGCATGTCTTTTAGCAACATATTCAGACTTGTGTTTTTGCTTGCCTTCTGAACTGTACACAGTCACTAGCTTTCATGTCTTGCTTTCTTAAATTGTTCTCTTATTGTGACATTTTTCAAACAAAATTTGTTCGATTGTTCTGACATCTAGATTTTTTATCTTCTCACAACGCAATTCTGATGCAGAGTAGAAGGGGGCACAAGTGTTTTGAAGGGTGGTTTCTGGGTACAGGAACTCCCAAGAAACTGAATAATTCTTGAGGAATAGAAAAATTGATGACCAAAAACTATGCCAGCATAACATGAATATTTATGGGGCTCTAATCATTATAGCTCTAAGGTGACAGAAGACCAACAATAACCTTAATGAGACACATGCCAAGCACATGTGCACAACAATAAATCTACTGTAAGATTGAGCAAACAATCTTTAAACCTACAAAATAACACAAAGTAATAACCTAAGATGCTCCTGCATCAAAATTTCTGCTGCGGTTATGTCGTAAATCCCATGTATATACGTGTCTGTACTTCTTAGTATATGATCATAATAAACAAATAAAAAATATTGTCATTTCAGTGATGTTGATGTAAGCATTGTGATTTAGTGATGAGCAACTTTTGAGTTTTTCTTGGCAAAAGTGTTCAGTGGCAAATTTTTGTTTTGGGATAATTTAGATGAACAAGAAAGCAACTGGTAACACATAAAATAGTTTGTTCTGAAGTAAACCCATCAAGGATGTCTTCTTTACTACTGATTTTTTT
Organism: Ophiorrhiza pumila; assembly: GCA_016586305.1. Taxonomy (NCBI): domain Eukaryota; kingdom Viridiplantae; phylum Streptophyta; class Magnoliopsida; order Gentianales; family Rubiaceae; genus Ophiorrhiza; species Ophiorrhiza pumila. The sequence continues at coordinate 31,503,185 of BLIW01000010.1, forward strand.
TTTTGTTTTTTTGTTGGTTGTACTAACTTTTCTTTGATTTCAACTGTTCTATGCCAAATCCTTTGTTCATATTGATATCTAAGTCCTGATGTTGTGGCTTGTAGATTTTGATAGACCATAGTTTTTGTTTTTCACTAATGCCTGTTTGGATGATGATTCTTTTGCTGGCAGCACTATCTTTTGAAGGGGAAAGACGGAACATCTGAAGTAACCAATCCTGTGGAAAAAGCTGATGTTAAAACTCCAGTAACCACTACTGTTGAGGAAGTTGTTGATCAGAAAACTGATGAAAGTCCTGCTGTTGTTGAGAGTAGTGATGTTCCTCCTGCTGCTGCTACTGGTGAAAGCTTTGAAGCAGCTGCTACTGATGCAAGCACTGAAGACACTCCTGCTGCTGAAGCAGCCAGTGGAGATGACTCACCTGCTGGTGAAGAAACCAATGAAAGTTCTGAAACTGAAGCCACAGGTGATCAAGAAGCTACTGAAGATACCTCAGAGATTAAGGTTGGGTGACTTGCTCGTCGTTCTTGACTTTTGATTTGTTGCTTGTGATTCAATATTCTGTAATTCTCTTTTCCCTTTCCCTTCTTGTTTGGTTCCAGCTCGAGACGGCCCCTGCAGACTTCCGTTTTCCAACTACAAATCAAACCAGGCACTGCTTTACTCGATATGTTGAATTCCATAGGTAAGCTATTGTAGAAAATTGCTTTCCTGTTGGGCTACTTTTTGTTGATGGTTTTTAGTAAATATAATCAACCTATTCCAACCTTGAACTGGTTCGTTCTTTCAGGTGCATAGCAGCAAAAGGCGATGATGCTCCCGAGTGTCAGAAGTTTGCCAAATATTATCGTTCACTTTGCCCAGGGGAATGGGTATGTTACTTTACTTTTACAAATTTGTACATAGTTCTGGGATCATAAGTACGTTCAAGAAAAAAAAGGAGTAAATTACAAGAAGAGATCTATACTAGTTTTGGTTCATGCTGATTAGGATGTAATTGGAAACAAATGCTAGTCATGAGTTTCTTTTCACTGCTGGATAACATCGAGATAAACAAAGCAATTTAAGGTCAATTTTTTTGTAGCCCTAATATGTTTTGTATGGATAGAGTATTATAAATGATGGATTATGTGATCACTGATTTTGCAAGTAGGTGATATTTATGTTGATGTATTGTGTTTATGTATGCAGATTGATAGATGGAACGAGCAAAGGGAGAACGGCACGTTTCCAGGTCCTTTATAGATGGTACAGGCTATAATTGAAGACAGTACCCACAGTTCGTTTGCAAGATAACTACTGGTCTTCTCATAGTATAGAGAATCTCTTTAGACAACCGAGAAAATAAAATATTTTGGCTTGTCTTTTGGAGCTTGTTCAAGAACAAAATCTCTAGCTCCTTGAAAGGATTTGTCACTTATCATACCTTTGAGCAGACCCTTTTTTGCCTTTTTATGGGTGACTTCTCTTCTATTGATGAATGCTGAGTAGCACCAGTTACACTTATTGCTGGTGAAATGAGTTTCTGATTTGTTCACAGAATAAAATTTACATGGCAGACATGTTTTTTTCTCCAGGAAGTGGTGTAACCATTTTGATACTTACTGTTATATTTTTCTCTCGTCTCTTGCATGTGAGAGTGATTGATACACGAGTCTAAAGGTTTAGTTTGCATAATACGTTTTCAAGTTTTGATGAGATAAAAACTCAAAAATGCTATTAAGTTTTAACTGGAAATGCCAAGAACCATCAAAAAGCACGGAATGTTAACAACCCTCTTTTTTTCCTGGAAGAAATCGATGGAATGAAATACTTTTATTTGAGATGTTTCAATGTTAAGAGGGATTGAAAAATGCCGCCATGAACCCCAGCAACAATAGCTTTTGGCACTAGCATGCAAGATGAATCTACAATAAATTCTACTTCAAACCAGAAATTTGCCAGAAGTACTCACTACTGAAGAATTGCAACCTTTACAAAAACCCCATTCAGATTTTCACAAAATGCAATCAGCATAATGATCTGAGCTAAAACACTGCACCAGAATTAAAAAAAAAAAACTAAATATTTCTATTACTCCACCATCTCAGCAAATTGAATCAAATTAGCAAATACTAACAAATTAGAAAGGAGAACACAAAACCATCAGAAACATAGCAGCAACTAATCAAGTCTTTCCACAAGTACTATCACTATCAGAATTCAGTAACAAATAATTCTTAAGCCCTCTCTCCCCTGATCCTCCTAGCGAGCTGAATATCCTTAGGCATAATGGTAACACGCTTGGCATGAATTGCACACAGATTGGTGTCCTCAAACAGCCCAACGAGGTAAGCTTCAGCCGCCTCCTGCAAGGCCAACACGGCATGGCTCTGGAAACGCAAATCAGTCTTGAAATCTTGCGCAATTTCACGAACAAGCCTCTGGAATGGGAGTTTCCTTATCAACAGCTCGGTACTCTTCTGATACTTCCGAATTTCACTGCACCCACATCATTAATTAATCAGCAATCAACACAATCATTAGTTATAATAATAATGTTTTTAAATAAACAAGGGTGAAGTTACAAACCGAAGGGCAACGGTTCCAGGGCGGTATCGATGGGGCTTCTTGACTCCTCCGGTGGTCGGAGCTGATTTGCGAGCAGCCTATGAAATTACAACCAATAAATATTTGAAGCTCATAATTAACCAAAACCGAAAGTAAAGCAAAAGTATTTATAACAATGTTAACCATAAAACCCATATTCAATGGATAAAAGAACGAACCTTTGTAGCAAGCTGCTTCCTTGGAGCCTTGCCTCCAGTTGACTTACGGGCGGTTTGCTTCGTACGAGCCATCTCTCTTCTTCTTCTTCTTCTTCTTAACTTTTTCTAAACAATTCAAAACACAAACACCATGAACAACTTTTTCTAAACAATTCAAACAACAAACACCATGAACAACATTTTCTACACAATTCAAACAAGAAGCACCATGAACAAAATTGCAGATTTTAGAGAGATTGACCTAATTAGGGTTTCAACGTTTTGCGTAAATAATTAAAGTGAATTGAACTGAAGTACAGAGCATGACAACAAAAGAATTTTGCTTTTTCAATCAAAGAAATAACTAATTCAATTGAAAAGAAGAAACAAAAAAATTACCCGAAATCTGTTCGCGGCGGAGACAGCTGAATTCTGGTAACGCAATAAATCTGCGAGTGCGAGTGAGGTTTGAGGGATATTTATAGTGAACGTCGAAGTGGCGGTGGTGGTGGTATGGGGATTGGGATTAAATTTGCCGCCTATGGAATTAATTGGATGTGATCTGACGGCTAGGAGTTGGTTAAATTGACGGTTTAGATGATGTTTAAGGTGTTAAGTCCGGATTGTTAATCCTTAATCCTGTATTCTCATTGGTTGTTTGTGTCTTAAAAATAATGGATCAGTGATGGTCAATTTACAAATTACCTTGTAGGAGAGATTTTCACCCTACCTCAATTTTTCATGAGTAACACGTATTTAGTAAAAAATAGCAAAGTAAAAAAAAAATGTTGATTTTCGTTTTTTACCCAACTGTTTTTGCACCAATCTCAATTGTAAGCATGCATATTTATGAACGGTGTCAAAAAATATGAAATTTAAATTTTTTATCAAATTTTCATTTTTCATGGGCTATGGCACGTATTTTAGAAAAAAAGACAAAATTCCAAAACGCGTTGATTTTGACTTTTTTTGTACCGTTTTTCGCACCCACCTCGTTGTAAACATGCATTCCATTGAATATTGTCAAAAAGAGTGAAAACTAAAATTTCACTCAACCTCAATTTTTCATGGGTTATAACACACGTATTTGGTCAAAAATGGCAAAGTCAAAAAACGTCTTGATTTTTATTTTTTTTCCCAACTGTTTTTGTACCCACCTCAAATGTAAACTTGAATATTTGTGAACGTTGTCAAAAAATGTGAAATTTAGATTTTTTATAAAATTTCCATTTTTTATGAGATATAACACACTTATTTTATCAAAAAAATTGCAAAATTTCAAAATGAGTTCATTTTGACTTTTTTTGTACCGTTTTTTGCACCCATCCCGATTTTGAACATGCATTCTAGTGAATATTGTCAAAAAAGTAAAACTTAAAATTTTCACAAAACCTAAATTTTTCATGGGTCATAACACACGTATTTGGTCAAAAATGTAAAGTCAAAAATCGTATTTTTAGCAAAAATGGCAAATTTTCAAAACGCGTTAAGTTTGACTTTTTTGTTTGCCTTTTGCACTTACACCGATTGTCAACAACATTCTAGTGAATATTATTAAAAAAATTGAAAAATAAATTTTCAACCAACCTCAATTTTTCATGTATTATAACACACGTATTTGGTAAAAAATAAAAAGGCAAAAAAAATGTTGATTTTTATTTTTTTCCCAAATGTTTTTTCACCCACCACAATTATGAACATGTCTATTTGTGAATGGTTTAAAAAATGTAAAATTTAAAATTTTTACCAAATTTCCATTTTTCATGGTCTATAACACACGCATTTTAGCCAAAAAATGAAAAATTTTCAAAATGCATTGTTTTTAACTTTTTGTGTACAGTTTTTTGCACCCACTCCTATTGCGAATATGCATTCTAGAGAATATTGTAAAAAAAGTGAAAATTTAAATTTTCACCCAACCTCAATTTTTCATCGGTTATAACACACGTATTTGGTAAAAAATGGCAAAGTAGAAAAATGTTTTGATTTTCATTTTTTTCCTTACTGATTTTGCACCCACTTCAATTGTGAACATGCATATTTGTGAACGGTGTCAAAAAATGTGAAGTTTAGAATTTTTACCAAATTTCTATTTTTTCATGGACTATAACGTATTTTAGTAAAAAATGTCAAAATTGCAAAACGAGTTGATTTTTAATTTTTTTGCACCATTTTTTGCACCCACACCGATTGTGAACATGCATTCTAATAAATATTTTCAAAAAAAGTGAAAATTAAAATTTTCACCCAACCTTAATTTTTCATGGGTTATAACACACGTATTTGATAAAAAAAATATCAAAGTAAAAAAATGTGTTGATATTTTCCCAACTATCTTTGTACCCATCTCAATTGTGAACATGCATATTTTTGAACAGTGTAAAAAAAATGTGAAATTAAGAATTTTTACTAAATTTTCATTTTCAATGGCACGTATTTTATCCTAAAATGGCAAAAGTCCAAAGCGCATTAATTTTCACTTTTTTTGTTCCGTTTATTGCACCCACCCCAATTTTGAACATTCATTCTAGTGAATATTGTCAAAAAAAGTGAAAATTAAAATTTTCACCCAAACTCAATTTTTCATGGGTTATGACACACGTATTTGGTAAAAAAATGCAAAGTCAAAAAACGAGTTTATTTTGGTTTTTTCCCAACAATTTTTTCACCCACCTCAATCGTGAATATGCATATTTGTAGACGCCGTCAAAAAATGTGAAATTTAGAAATTTTACCAAATTTTCATTTTTCATGGGATATAGCACATGTATTTTAGTCAAAAATGGCAAAATTTCAAAACACGTTCATTTTGATTTTTTTGTACCAGTTTTTGTACCCAACCCTTAATGTAAATATACATTCTAGTGAATATTGTCAAAAAAAGTGAAAATTAAATTTTCACTCAACCTCAATTTTTCATAGGTTATAATACACGTATTTTGGTAAAAAATGACAATGTCAAAAAACGTGTTGATTTTGATTTTTTTCCAAATATTTTTTCACCTACCTCAATTGTGATTATGCATATTTGTGAACAGCGTAAATAAATTTAAAATTTAAAATTTTTACCAAATTTCTATTTTTCATGAGCTATAACACATGTATTTTAGCAAAAAAAATGGCAAAATTCCAAAACACGTTGATTTTGACTTTTTTTTGTACCGTTTTTTGCACACACTCTGATTGTGAACATGCATTCTAGTGAATATTGTCTTTTTTTTTTGGTTAGCTAATCATCCCTGATCACTCCCAATTTTATTGATATAAAAAAAAGTTACAGATTGCCGGAAATATCCGCGCCATTAGTACAAACGAAAATCTATAAATGGAGAGGACTCCTCCCTTACATTGTAGTGCCTATATCTAAAGTTTTAGCAAACACCGAATAGGCGCACTTCCTCCTTTATATAAATGATGGTTTGTCAAGTTTGAAGATATTCTAGTGAATATTGTCAAAAAATTGAAAATTAAAATTTTCACCCAACCTCAATTTTTCATGAGTTATAACACACGCATTTGGTAAAAAATGGCAATGTCAAAAACACATGTTAATTTTTGTTTTTTCCCAACTATTTTTTCACCCACCTCAATTGTGAATATGAATATTTGTTAACAGCGTAAAAAAAAATGTGAAATTTAAAGTTTTTACCAAATTTCCTTTTATCATGGGCTATAACACATGTATTTTAACGGAAAAATGGCAAAATTTCAAAACGTGTTGATTTTGACTTTTTTGTACTACTTTTTTGCACCCAACCAGATTGTGAACATACATTCTAGTGAATATTGTCAAAAAAAGTGAAAATTAAAATTTTCACCCAACCTCGATTTTTCTTGGGTTATAACACACGTATTTGGTAAAAAATGACAATATAAAAAACGTGTTGATTTTTGTTTTTTTCCAACTGTTTTTTCACCTACCTCAATTGTGAACATGGATATTTGTGAACGATGTCAAAAAAATATGAAATTTAGAATTTTTACCAAATTTTCATTTTTCATCAGTTATAACACACGTATTTTAACCAAAAATGGCAAATTTCCAAAATGCGGCTATTTTGACTTTTTTGTTCTGTTTTTTGCACCCACCCCGATTGTAAATATGCATTCTAGTGAATATTGTCAAAAAAAGTGAACATTAAAATTTTTACCCAACCTCGATTTTTCTTGGGTTATAACACACGTATTTGGTAAAAAATGACAAAGTCAAAAAATGTGTTGATTTTGGTTTTTTTCAACTGTTTTTTCACTCACCTCAGTTGTGAACATGCATATTTGTGAACGGTGTCAAAAAAATTATGAAATTTAGAATTTTTATCAAATTTCCATTTTTCATGGGCTATAACACACATATTTTAGCAAAAAATGAAAAAATTTCAAAACGTGTTGATTTTGACTTTTTTGGTTCTGTTTTTTGTACCCACCCCAATTGTGAACATACTTTCTAGTGAATATTGTCAAAAAAAGTGAAATTAAAATTTTTACTCAACCTCAATTTTTCTTAGGTTATAACGCACGTATTTGGTAAAAAATGGCAATGTCAAAAAACGCGTTGATTTTTGTTTTTTTTCCCAACTGTTTTTACACCCACCTCAATTGTGAATATGCATATTTGTGAACGGTGTCAAAAAATGTGAAATTTAGAGTTTTTACCAAATTTTCATTTTTCATGGGCTATAACACACGTATTTTAGCAAAAAATAACAAAATTCCAAAACGTGATAATTTTGATTTTTTTGTACCGGTATTTGCATCCACCCCAATTGTGAACATACATTCTAGTGAATATTGTCAAAATATTGAAAATTAAAACACACGTATTTGGTAAAAAATGCAAAGTCAAAAAACGTGTTGATTTTGATTTTTTCCCAATTGTTTTTTCTCTCACCTCAATTGTGAACATGCATATTTGTAAACTGTGTCAAAAAATGTAAAATTTAGACTTTTTACCAAACTTTCATTTTTCATGGGCTATACCACACGTATTTTAGCCAAAAATGGCAAACTCCAAAACACATTGATTTTGATTTTTTTGTACTATTTTTTAAACCTACACCGATTGTGAGCATGCATTCTAATGTTTATTATAAAAAATAGTGAAAATTAAAATTTTCACCCAACCTCAATTTTTCATGGGTTATAACACACGTGTTTGGTCAAAATGGGAAAGTAAAAAAAAACGTGTTGATTTTGATTTTTTTCCAATTATTTTTTCAGCCACATCAATTGTGAATATGCATATTTGTGAACAGTGTCAAAAAATGTGAAATTTAGAAATTTATTTTACCAAATTTTTATTTTTAATGGGCTATAACACACATATTTTAGTACAAAATGACAAAATTTCAAAACGCATTGATTTCGACTTTTTTCTACCATTTTTGCACCGTTTTTTGCACCCTCCCCGATTGTGAACATATATTCTAATGAATATTGTCATTTACAAGAATAATTATTTTGAAGAAACTAATTTTTTTAATTATAAAAAGCTCACTTCTATTAAATTACCATCCATGTCAATATTCTAATACAAGTAAAAGATAAAGGATTATTAATTTAAAAGAAAAAGAAAACAATTGAAACAATTCAAAAGAAATAATGAAAATGAGTTTAAATCCAACACTATGAACACAGTGATCAAGTATGATGGATATGACACTTGATGAGATAAAGATTTACACTTAAATATTAATAATAAAATGAAGGGTTAATTACATTTTGCCACCCTTTATTTTGTGGGTAGTTACACTTTGCCATCATATGCTTCCAAAATATACACTTTACCACCCTTAAAGTAACGGTGTTAGTTAACTTAACCATGCAAAATGACCCCACATTAATGTCACTTATATTTGGACAAAAATACCCTTGTCTTTAGCCATTTATTTTTCAAAATCTTATTTAGCATTTATTTTTCAAAATTTTTGTAAAAACAAAATGGACATAATTTTATTGAATTTTTAATAAAGAGCGTAGGACCCATTTATAATAATATTAATGTAAAATTTTGAAATATTAACAATAAAATATTATTTTGCATAATAAAATTAAATTTAAAATTGTAATAGTAAAATATTCTACCATATAAATTTCACCAAAATAAATTAATCAATACAAACACATAAAATATTCATTTGTTATAACAAAAAAGATTCATTTGCAAAAAAAAAAAAAAAAAAATACTCAATCCAAATCGAAACTTATGTTGATTTTTAAGCCTATTTTTCGTTTGTATTTGATTTTTTTTTGGGGATTCAAAAGTCACTTATTAAATTCAAATATAGAACCTCATTGGAGGAGATATTCTAAACGTGTAGAAAATATTAATCATACATTTTTATCAAATAATTTGGATTAACATTAATATATACAGTTATTCTTTCAATTTTATTATTTAATTTAATTTTAAAGTGTCCAAAAAAATATAGACTAAAGGTGGCAACATTATAGACATATAATCATGTTTTATAATAAAACAACTATATCACTATCTAAAAATATGCTAAGAAATGAATGAACTGGTTGAATTTCTGATTGACAAAAAAATAGTAAAAAAGAGATCTTTAGTGATAATGTATATTTTTTGAAAATTTAATTTTTTTTAATTATTATCAAATATTGTAGCTCAATTTAATGAACTATAAATATTTTAGAAAATAGTATAATTTGAAAAGGAAAAAAAATAGACGTAATCACATTTTGGTCCTCTAAGTTTGAAGATAATGTTTATTGTGAGGGATATTTATATCAATTCATTCATATATTTTGATGATGCTACTTTTCTAACTTGTTGATTAGTCAAATGGGTTCTAAAATATATATTTTGAAAGTATAAGATGACAAAGTGTAGCAACCCATAAACATAAAGTGGCAAACTGTAATTGACCCTAAAATGAATATAGAGAATTTAGATCACCTGATGACTTGAATAGTGGTAGTTCACCTAGTCTTTCATAAATCCAACCCATGACTCCAAAGTTCCTTCAATTCTGACAAACAATTCAATCCTCTCATTGAACAGCTTCTAACCGGTAAGGTCAATGAAGGAGCAGCAGCAGCAGACGTATGGTCCTGGGGCACTTTGATGATTCTAACCTTAAATGAAGGAGTAGCAGCAGACGTATGGTCCTGTAGCGCTTTGATGATTCTAACCTTAAAATATGAACAAACCACTTTTTGCAAAAGGGTGCAAAATTCAGAGACTAAATGGTTTTTTGTTCTGCTGGTGGTGCAGACATAAAGATCAGAATTCACATTTCCAACGTGGCTCACTGAGAGTGAAAAACAGCTTATTTCTAGATTACTAGACCAAAAGCCAAAAACTGTAAGCTATGATTAAAATATATTAGAAAGTTTCTTAAATTACTAGAATGGATTCCAGCATATTTGAATAGTACAACTAAATCAATCACTTCCCTTGAGTGGGATGGGAATTTAGTATAAATAGATAGTCATTCATCATAGAAGGTAATAAGTGAGTTAAGTAAATGAATATATATTTGTGATTGGGATTGTGTGAGAATGGAGAGGATTAAAGAGAAAAATGGTCAATCATACTAGGAAACATAAAAACAAAATTAAGCAAAAAAATCAATATTTAATAGCTCAGAATGCATAAATAAAAAAAACAAAAAAATTACGCCAGGAGAAACTCACAAACAATTATAAAACAAAAATAAAATTGCACGACTGTTCAATTTTCAGAAAATCAGAAAATAAATTTAGTAAAATTTACATGCAAGAGTGAGTCAGAAACAAAATCACCGTCGTTCAAGAGATACACCCCGGACGTTCAACAGCAATTGACGGCAGGCCGAAAACCACAGAAAGGTAATGGAGTAGTGAGATGGGAAAAAATGAAAAAATGAAATGAACAACTGGCATTATATAAGACAGGAACTAGCCTGGGTTGGCTTGGCTTTAGCCCGGGCTGGCTTCAGCCCCAATCATCTGTTGGCCCTTGCTTATTAAAAAAATAAAAAATTCTGAGAGTAATATATATATATATATATATATAATCAAGGAAAAAAATATTTTTTTTAATCTTTTTGATGAATCTGACCCAACAATACGAAAAATTCATGATTTATGCTACACAATCGGGGGTAGGGGTATTGGATTGATTTGTGCTACACAATCGGGGGTATATAATAGGGGAGCCCAGTCTCTTGTTGGGCCGAAAGACAATATACTTCAAATAAAAAATAAAAAAGAAAAAAAATCGTAGTTTCTAAATATCCCCAATGAATAAAGAGTATATAAATAATAAAAACCGAGAAAAAAATTATCTTTTTGATGAACCTGACCCAAAAATAAGAAAAATAAGTTGATGATTTGTGTAGAGTATTTAGAAGATTAAGTGGTAGAAGAGGAGTGCAAAGTATTTAGAAGATGAAAGCACGGAACGGATCCTGCGAAGCTTCTTGTACCAGATCTAAGGTGATGCCCTGTTAAAATAGAAAATTTAAAAAACTTGTCGTCGGAGGCAATTTTCGTGCTATTTTTTGCACTCATATTAAAGGGCGACGTGCTACCTAATGAATGGAGTAAAAAAAAAGAAAAAGTTAGAAACTTTTAAAAATGACCATTTTTGATAGGTTATAGCCCACGTTTTCTTCGCAAAAATGGAAAATTTAAAAAACTTACCGTCGGAGGCTGTTTTCATGCCTTTTTTCACCCATATTAAATGGCGATGTACTACCTAATGAATGGTGTAAAAAAAGGAGAAAGATAGAAATTTTAAAAAATGACCATTTTTGATAGGTTATAGCACACGTTTATTTCGCCAAAATGGAAAATTTAAAAACTTGCCGTCCTTGGCCATTTTTTTGCCCTTTATTGCACTCATATGAAATGATGATGCGCTACCTAATGAATGGTGTAAAAAAAGAGAAAGATAGAAATTTTAAAAAATGACCATTTTTTGTGGGTTATAGCGAACGTTTTTTCGCCAAAATAGAAAATTTAAAAAACTTACCGCCAGAGGCTGTTTTCGTGCCATTGTTTGCACTCATATTAAATGGCAATGTGCTAAGTAAAGAATGGTGTAAAAAAAGAGAAAGTTAGAAATTTTTAAAAATGACCATTTTTTGTGGGTTATAGCACATTTTTTTTTGCCAAAATGGAAAATTTAATAAACTTACCGTTGGAGGACGTTTTCGTGGCATTTTTTGCACTCATTGTAAATAACGATGTGCTATCTAATCAATCGTGTAAAAAAAGGAAAGTAAGAAAATTTAAAAAACTTGCAATTTTAAGTGGGTCATAGCACACATTTTTTTTTGCCAAAATAGAAAAAATCAATAACTTGCCAACGGAGGCCATTTTCGTGCCATTTTATGCACTCATATTGAGTGGTGATGTGCTATCTTATCAATGGTGTATAAAAAAAAGAAAGTTAGAAAATTTAAAAATGACCATTTTGTGGGGGGTTATAACACGTTTTTTTGGCCAATATAGAAAATTTTAAAAACTTGCCGTCGGATACAATTTTCGTGCCGTTTTTTGCACTCATATTAAAGGGCGACATGCTACCTAATGAATGGTGTCAAAAAAGACAAAGTTAGAAATTTTTAAAAATGACCATTTTTGATAGGTTATAGCACACGTTTTCTTTGCAAAAATGAAAACTTTAAAAAACTTACCGTCGGAGGCCGTTTTCATGCCATTTTGTCACTCATATTAAATGGCACGATGTGCTACCCATTTTTGCGAAGAAAACGTATGCTATAACCTATCAAAAATTGACATTTTTAAAAATTTATAACTTTGTCTTTTTTTAACACCATTCATTAGTTAGCACATCGCCGTTTAATATGAGTGCAAAAAAAGCACGAAAATTGCCTCCGACCGCAAGTTTTTTAAATTTTTTATTATGGTAAGAAAAAGGTGTTATAACCCCCAAAAAATGTTCATATTTAAAAATTTCTATCTTTCTCTTTTTTACACCATTCATTAGGTAGTACAGCGCCATTTAATATGAGTGAAAAAATGGCATGAAAACGCCTCCAACGGTAAGTTTTTAAAATTTTCCATTTCTGTGAATAAAACGTGTGTTATACCCTATAAAAAATGGTCATTTTTAAAATTTTTTAACTTTATCTTTTTTTTACACCATTCATTAGGTAGCACATCGCCCTTTAATATGAGTGCAAATAACGGAACGAAAATAGCCACCAAAGGCAAGTTTTTTAAATTTTCTATTTTGGCAAAAAAAAAAAAGGTGTTCTAACCCCCAAAAAATTGTCTTTTTTAAAAATTTCTAACTTTCTCTTTTTTTACACCATTCATAAGGTAGCACATCGCCACTTAATATGAGTGCAAAAAAGGGCACAAAAATGGCCTCTATTGGCAAGTTATTGATTTTTGCTGTTTTGGCCAAAAAAACGGGTGCTACCCACTTTTTTTTAAATCGAGCATATATATATATATATATATATATTGAACAAAATGCGATGCAGGATATACCCAAATGCATCGTTACAACAGGAAAGCAAGAAATATGGAGTACTACTCCATTACATGATTTATAATTGTAATTTTTTAAAATTTCTAACTTTCTCTTTTTCTATACCATTCATAAGGTAGCACATCACCACATAATATAAGTGGAAAAAATGGCACGAAAATGGTCTCTGTTGGTAAGTTATTGATATTTGCTATTTTGGCCAAAAAACGTGTGCTATAACCTATCAAAAATGGTCATTTTTCAAAAATTCTATCATTTCTTTTTTTTACACCATTCATTAGGTAACACATCGCCATTTAATATGAGTGACAAAATGGCATGAAAACAGCCTCCGACGGTAAGTTTTTTAAATTTTCCATTTTTGCGAAGAAAGCGTTTACTATAACCTATCAAAAATTGTCATTTTTTAAAAATAATAACTTTGTCTTTTTTTTACACCATTTATTAGGTAGCACGTCGCCCTTTAATATGAGAGCAAAAAACGGCACAAAAATTTCCTCCGAAAGCAAGTTTTTTAAATTTTCTATTTTGGCCAAAAAAACGTGTTATAATCTCCAAAAAATGGTCATTTTAAAATTTTCTAACTTTCTATTTTTTTTACACTAGTGATAAGGTAGCACATTGCCACTTAATATGAGTGCAAAAAATGGCACGAAAATGGCTTACGTTGGCAAGTTATTGATATTTGCTACTTTGGCCAAAAAAACATGTGCTATAACCCACTTAAAATTGTAATTTTTTAAAATTTCTAACTTTTCTTTTTTTTACCCGATTCATTAGATATCACATCGTCATTTAATATGAGAGCAAAAAATGACACGAAAACGTCCTCCGACGGTAAGTTTATTAAATTTTCCATTTTGGAAAAACAACGTTTGCTGTAACCTACAAAAAAAAGGTCATTTTTAAAAATTTCTGACTTTCTCTTTTTTTACACCATTCTTTACGTAGTACATTGCCATTTAATGTGCAAACAATGGCACTAAAACAGCCTCTGACGGTAAGTTTTTTAAATTTTTCATTTTGGCAAAAAACGTTTGCTATAACCCAAAAAAATTGGTCATTTTTAAAAATTTCTATCTTTCTCTTTTTTTACACCATTCATTAGGTAGCTCATCGTCATTTAATATGAGTGCAATAAAGGGCAAAACAATGGCCAACGACGGCAAGTTTTTGAAAATTTCCATCTTGGCTTAAAAAACATGTGCCATAACCTATCAAAAATTGTCATTTTTTAAAATTTCTATCTTTCTCTTTTTTACACCATTCATTAGGTAACACATCGCCATTTAATATGAGCGACAAAACTGCATGAAAACGGCCTTCGACTGTAAGTTTTTAAAATTTTCCATTTTTGCGAAGAAAACGTGTGTATAACCTATCAAAAATGGTCATTTTTAAAAATCTCTAAATTTATCTTTTTTTACACCATTCATTAGGTAGCATGTCGCCTTTTAATATGAGTGCAAAAAATAGCTGGAAAATTTAAAAAACTTGCCATCGTTGGCCAATTTTTTTCCCTTTATTGCACTCATATTAAATGACGATGCGCTACCTAATGAATGGTGTAAAAAAAAGAGAAAGATATAAATTTATAAAAATGACTATTTTTTGTGGGTTATAGCAAACGTTTTTTCGCCAAAATGGAAAATTTAAAAAACTTACCATCAGAGACTGTTTTCGTGCCATTTTTTTCACTCATATTAAGTGGCAATGTCATACGTAAAGAATGGTGTAAAAAAATGAGAAAGTTAAAAATTTTTAAAAATGACCATCTTTTGTGGGTTATAGCCCATGTTTTTTTTGCCAAAATGGAAAATTTAATAAACTTACTGTCAAAGGACATTTTCGTGCCATTTTTTGCACCCATATTAAATGACAATGTGCTATCAATTGAATCGGGTAAAGAAAAGGAAAGTTAGAAATTTTAAAAAATTACAATTTTTTGTGGGTTATAGCACACGTTTTTTATTTGGTCAAAATAGGAAATATCAATAACTTGCCAACGGATTTAGTTCCGTTTTTTGCACTCATATTAAGTGGCAACGTTTGTAGTTAAGTAAGTAGTCTAAGCT
The DNA here is from genome assembly GCA_016586305.1 of Ophiorrhiza pumila. Taxonomy (NCBI): domain Eukaryota; kingdom Viridiplantae; phylum Streptophyta; class Magnoliopsida; order Gentianales; family Rubiaceae; genus Ophiorrhiza; species Ophiorrhiza pumila. The sequence goes on from BLIW01000010.1 coordinate 31,518,475, forward strand.
TCTCACTGCCAAATAAATTGCCTAAACAAATCGTCCAGCCTCACAACAAACTTCGAGTCTTAACCAAGATAGATTTACTCAGGTATTCATAGTAATTCATGCTTTTTCATCTCACCTTACAGTTTTCTTCAATCTCCAGCAGCTGAAGTAAGCTTTTGAGGAATCTATCACCAGATACAATGTAATCATGCCAGGAGCCTTCCATGACAATGATCCTTAGAAACCAAAGCTGTGGAAATTGTAAAATGTCCACTCCTATGGGACAACCAGTTCTCTACAATATCATGCTCCATTAACAGAATTAGAGCATACTAGCATTCAACACAATTCAATATGTCAAGATCATTCCCCCCATCAAGCCACAGTCCCATGGTGTGATTCCACTCCAAAAGCAAAATTCCAAATTTATAATTAGAACTTTAGTGGACCTCCATCCTGGCCAGAACATCTGGAATGCTATCTTTCAAAGGTTCAACACCAGGAAAGCACTATTAGAAAGATTAACCATCCACTAAACTTCTTACCATTTCAGAAGGCAGAATTCAGAACATTCACAACATCCACACATTCAAAATATCATATTACATAAGGCCAATCTGATCAAACTTCAGCAATCAGGGGCCAAACCTACCCGTAGAATACACTTCCTAGGGTTCTAGAATTAGTCTTCTGCATAACAACTGAGGGGATTCCACTTCCTAAGCTTCCTGTCTGATTGAGTACTAACTTTGGGGCTAACAATTTCCTCCTTGTATTTTCTTTCCTTATTTGGCTTCTGACTTTTTTCCATCTTTGAAAGGAATTTACTCAGCTCATCAGTGTCAGAATCCTCTTCATTACTAAACTTATCCCAATTGATAGCAAAATGGATGAATTTGACAAGAAATTCCGATTTGCTATAAAAATACACTCTCCACGTCGTAACGTCGGAAAATTTAGTAGTTTTATGTTTTATTAATTAAATTTTTAGTAACTTTGGTCTCACATGGTTAATAATCCTTGCATGGAATTAACATGTGAATTATTAGGAAGTTTCCAGTTTTATTTATTTTTTTATTTGGGTTAATAAAATGTTTCCAAATAGGAAAAGTTTCCTAATTTGGATTAGTTAAGTGTTAGTTTCCTTTTCCAATAAGACAACTTGTTTAGCAAGTTAGGGTCAAGCTTGTAGCCTATAAATAGGCATCAATTTTCGTTTTTAATTATTGGAGAATTTTGAAAAGTTGTTTTTCTTTGTTTTTGTAAGCTGTGTGCTTAGAAAACACAATTTAGGCGTAACCCTAAATTAGAACCATTGATTTTAAGGCGTAACCCTTAAAATTGATCTTTGTTCTTAATTGAGAACAGGCTAGATAGTTTGTTTAATTCAAGAGTTCTTGAATTGAATTAATTATTTGTAATAACTCAGACGTCTTGGATTTAATATATCCAAGGTTGCTGGTTACATATCTCTTCCCCGCAATTTTTATTATTGTTTTTTTTGTTGTGAATTTACTTGCTAGATCCTTAAAATATATTGGCGTGAGAATTTCGCACTCACATCGCCATCAAGTGGTATCGGAGATCAATTGCAAGAAATTCCGGTATCATGGCTGTTGAAAGCTCAAAAACGCCTCATGACCAAAAAGGCCTTAATGATGATTTGCTCAATCGGATTATGGATCGGTTGGACTTCTTGGAAACTGAGATCAAATCCGTCAATAAAGGAGATGTCGCCAGAAGGATTAATTTTGAGGAGGAACTCAATCTTGAGGATGAGTATTCACATCGGCAAAAAGGAGGTAAACATCCTGATGTTAGTCTTGGAACCTATAAATTGAATATTCCTACTTTTCATGGTAAAGCAGATCCCGAAGTTTTCCTTGACTGGGTGAGTGATCTAGATAATATGTTTGAGGGCAGTAGGTACCCCGATGACAAGTGCTATGACTTAGCCTTTATGCATCTTAGAGATTACTCCCGCCTATGGTGGAATCAACTTGTTATGGAACGAAGGAGGAATAGAGAATGACCAATTCGAACTTGGACTGAGATGAAGGTGATCATGAGAAAAAAATGTGTTCCTAGTTTTTATAGCCGAGACTTGAACAGAAAATTGCAAACCCTTGTTCAAGGGAGTATGCCAGTTGCAGAGTATTATGGGGAGATGGAAGCTTTAATGATTAAGGCTGGTATAGAAGAAAATCCAGACACTACAATTGAGAGGTTTCTACGAGGTATGGATCCTGAATTAGCATATCATGTTGATCTTCAAAGTTTTATTGATATGGAAGAATTGTTACATAAAGCTATTAAAATTGAGAAGCATATGAAGTATAAGGGGATAGCCATACCACCACCACCATGGAAAAAAGGTTTTAATTCTAACTTCTCGACTCCACCGTCTAAAGCTGAACCCACTACTATTAGTGCTGACCTTACTTCAAAATTTGATAAAAGCCATGTTGAATCTTCCCAAAGAACTAATCAGATTGGACCAAGGCAAAGTGAAATAAGGTGTTATAAGTGCCAGGGACATGGTCATTATCAATCTCGGTGCCCTAATAAAAGGGTTATGTACGTACTTGAAAATGGAGAAGTTACTAGTGAACATTCTAGTGATGCCGACAAGCCAGCTCTTGAGGAGAAAGAATCTGGAGAGATGATATATCCAGACGAAACAGATTTAACGCTAGTCAACAGACGTGTGCTCAATTCTCACCTAGCAGTTGATGATGATTTGATGCATAGGGAGAACATATTTCACACTCGGTGTTCCATCCAAGGTAAAGTGTGTAATATGATTATTGACACTGGCAGTTGTACTAATGTTGCTAGTGTGTTGCTTGTTAAGAAATTGGGGTTGCCTTGTCAAAAGCATCCTAAGCCATATATGCTTCAGTGGCTAAATCAAGAAGGAGGCGCAAGGGTAAATAAGCAAGTGAAAGTTGCGTTTTTTGTGGGTCAATATCAAGATGAAGTTTTATGTGATGTTGTATCTATGGAGGCTTCCCACATCTTGCTTGGTAGACCTTGGCAATATGATAGAGACGCCATCTATTATGCTCGAAAGAATGTCTTTAGTCTTACGAAAAATGGCCGCCAATTCAATCTAGCTGCTTTATTGCATCATCAAGTTCATGAGGATCAAGTGACCATTGCTACCGAATGTTCCAAGATGAGGACAAGTGACTAAGGAAATAATGTTCATGGTGTCATATCAACGGATGCTCACCTTACTCACAAGCTAAGTGCTTTAACTCGACCTGCAATTGGGCGTTTCAAACTCTTTGATGAGGTGAACCACCATTTTGTTACGTCGTGTTTGTTATTTCGTCGATGTGGAGAATTTCTATTTGTGTTTGATCCAGGAGCACTACGACGTGATTCGAGGACGAATTCTTTCCAAGGGGGAGGGAATGATAGCAAAATGGATGAATTTGACAAGAAATTCCGATTTGCTATAAAAATACACTCTCCAAGTCGTAACGTCGGAAAATTTAGTAGTTTTATGTTTTATTAATTAAATTTTTAGTAACTTTGGTCTCACATGGTTAATAATCCTTGCATGGAATTAACATGTGAATTATTAGGAAGTTTCCAGTTTTATTTATTTTTTTATTTGGGTTAATAAATTGTTTCCAAATAGGAAAAATTTCCTAATTTGGATTAGTTAAGTGTTAGTTTCCTTTTCCAATAAGACAACTTGTTTAGCAAGTTAGGGTCAAGCTTGTAGCCTATAAATAGGCATCAATTTTCGTTTTTAATTATTGGAGAATTTTGAAAAGTTGTTTTTCTTTGTTTTTGTAAGCTGTGTGCTTAGAAAACACAATTTAGGCATAACCCTAAATTGGAACCATTGATTTTAAAGCGTAACCCTTAAAATTGATCTTTGTTCTTAATTGAGAACAGGCTAGATAGTTTGTTTAATTCAAGAGTTCTTGAATTGAATTAATTATTTGTAATAACTCAGACGTCTTGGATTTAATATATCCAAGGTTGCTGGTTACATATCTCTTCCCCGCAATTTTTATTATTGTTTTTTTTGTTGTGACTTTACTTGCTAGATCCTTAAAATATATTGGCGTGAGAATTCCGCACTCACATCGCCATCACTAATGGTCCTCCTCCTCTTCCTCAGATTCTGTAGGTAACTCTTGAAGGTGGGAGAGTTTCGATAAGGAGGCGACTTTACTGAGCTTGGGTCCTCTACAATGTTTTGCTCCTGCATTGCTTGTGCTCTGTGTAGCATAGACTTCATGATCTGTCGAGCTTGGAGTTTCAGCTCCCATGCTGACTTCCTCCTTTTCCAGTCCCTGAGAAGAATGTTTTAATGCTGCCACCTGCCCAAGCTTGGGAGCTCCCTTGAGCAAACGGAATCCTCAGTCACTTGGATAATTACAGGTTGGCAATCGGGGTTTCTTTCTTCACCAGCAGTGATTTCTAGCACCTGAGTAGCATTAGGGTTTACCTAGCTGCTCGGGACTAGGCAAATAGTTTAGGGAGGGTTGACTTGTACCTGGGTCTCTTCAGCATCTCCCAGGTTCTGTACACCGCCGGAGCACAGATCCTCAGCTGGAGGTGTAGCTTTCGATGGATCCTCTATCTGGACCACCATCTCATCCTTACCTCCATCTTCCATGTTTGCATCTTTGCTGCCACCTGGATCACTATTCATGGTCTCCCCCATTATCAGATCCCCTACTGTTTTGTTACTATTCACGATTGGGAGCCACACATCTTTCTTCTTTTTCCTTAGCTCCTAAGAGCTTCGAAGCTGAGGAGGATTGCATTGGGCACTCGAATGGCCCATTCTCCGGCACTCTGTACATTAATCCGGCAGCTCTTCCACCTTAAGCAGCTGCCATCTTCCCCTTTCTCTAGTGCCTACCCACAGCCAATTGGGTATTTCTTTGAGGACATCGAGCTCCACATAGATCCTAGCTTCACTAGGTCTGAGGAGCTTAATGGCAGTAGCTGTAGCTCGATCTACCTTGAGTGGAGTTTTGATGGCTGAGTCAATGGAGAAGAGCTTCTCTTTATCGAATAGATGGAGAGGAAGTTGTGGTAATTTCACCCAAACGGGAGCAATAGTGACTCAACATTTGGGCTGAAATCTTTAGACCATCTAAAGATCCTTGCCGGAAATCCATTGAACACCCACGTCCGGCGCATCCACATCCGATGAAAGTCTAATTCCAACTCAAATTTGAAGAACACATGTCTATAATCAAGGATTCATAGGTAGCATTCTCCAGTGAAAGATGCAGTAAGGATTTTGGGTTATAGCACACCTTTTTCGGCACGTTTTTTAGGCCAAAATAGCAAATATCAATAACTTGCCAACGGAGGCCATTTTCGTGCTTTTTTTTGTACTCATATTAAGTGACGATGTGCTACCATATGAATGGTGTAAAAAAAGAGAAAGTTAGAAATTTTTAAAAATGACCATTTTTTGGGGGTTATAACACGTTTTTTTTGCCAAAATAGAAAATTTAAAAACCTTACCGTCGGAGGTAATTTTTGTGCCTTTTTTGCACTCATATTAAAGGGCGATGTACTACCTAATGAATAGTGTAAAAAAAGACAAAGTTAGAAATTTTTAAAAATGACCATTTTTTATAGGTTATAGAACACGTTTTCTTCGCAAAAATGGAAATTTTAAAAAACTTACCATCGGAGGCCGTTTTCATGCCGTTTTGTCACTCATATTAAACGGCGATGTTCTACCTAATGAATGGTGTAAAAAAAGAGAGATAAAAATTTTAAAAAATGACCATTTTTGATAGGTTATAGCACATGTTTTTTTCGCCAAAATGAAAAATTTTAAAAACTTGCCGTCGTTGGCAATTTTTTTGCCCTTTATTACACTCATATTAAATGACGATGCGCTACCTAATGAATGATGTAAAAAAAGAGAAAGAGATAAATTTTTAAAAATGACCATTTTTCGTGGGTTGTAGCAAACGTTTTTTTTTTCAAAATGGAAAATTTAAAAACTTACCGGTCAGAGGCTGTTTTCGTGCCATTGTTTGCACTCATATTAAATGACAATGTGCTTCTTAAATAATAGTATTAAAAAAATAGAAAGTTAGAAATTTTTAAAAATGACCATTTATTGGGGGTTATAACACGTTTTTTTTGCAAAAACAGAAAATTTAAAAAAACTTCTCGTCGGAGGAAATTTTGTTGTCATTTTTTGCACTCATATTAAAGTACAATGTGCAACCTAATGAATAGTGTAAAAATTAGGCCAAGTTAAAAATTTTTAAAAATGACCATTTTTTATAGGTTATAGCACACGTTTTTTTCGCAAAAATGGAAAATTTAAAAAACTTACCGTCGAATTCCGTTTTCATGCCGTTTTGTCACTCATATTAAATTGCAATGTGCTACCTAATGAATGGTGAAAAAAAAGAGAAAGATATAATTTTTAAAAAATGACAATTTTTGATAGGTTACAAACGATTTTTTCGCCAAAATGGAAAATTTTAAAAACTTGCCGTCGTTGGCAAATTTTTTTCCCTTTATTGCACTTATATTAAATGACAATGCGCTACCTAATGAGTGGTGTAAAAAAAAGAGAAAGATAGAAATTTATAAAAATGACCATTTTTTGTGGGTTATAGCAAACGTTTTTTCACCAAAAGTGAAAATTTAAAAAACTTACCCTCAGAGACTGTTTTCGTGCCATTGTTTTCACTCATATTAAATGGAAATGTTCCACCTAAAGAATTGTGTAAAAAAATGAGAAAGTTAAAAAATTTTAAAAATGACCATTTTTGTGGGTTATAGCCCATGTTTTTTTTACCAAAATGGAAAATTTAATAAACATACCGTCAAAGGACGTTTTCGTGCAATTTTTTGCACCTATATTAAATGATGATGTGCTATCAAATGAATCGGATAAAGAAAATGAAAGTTAGAAATTTTAAAAAATTACAATTTTTTGTAGGTTATAGCACACGTTTTTTTGGCCAAAATAGCAAATATCAATAACTTGCCAACGAGACCATTTTCGTGCCGCTTTTTGCACTCCTATTAAGTGGCGATGTGCTACCTTATGAATGGTGTAAAAAAAGAGAAAGTTAAAATTTTAAAAAATGACCATTTTTGGGGTTATAACACGTTTTTTTTGCCAAAATAGAAAATTTAAAAAACTTGCTGTTAGAGGCAATTTTCGTGCCCTTTTTTGCACTCATATTAAAGGGCAATGTGCTACCTAATGAATGGTGTAAAAAAAACACAAAGTTTGAAATTTTTAAAAATGACCATTTTTGATAGGTTATAGCACACATTTTCTTCGCAAAAATGGAAATTTTAAAATACTTATTGTCGGATGTCGTTTTCATGCCGTTTTGTCACTCATATTAAATGGCTATGTCCTACCTAATGAATGGTGTAAAAAAAGAGAAATAAAGAATTTTTGAAAAATGACCATTTTTAATAGGTTATAGCACACGTTTTTTGTGGCGAAAAAGTGACCATTTTTTGAGGGTTACAACACGGTTTTTTTGCCAAAATAGAAAATTTTAAAAACTTGCCGTCGGAGGCAATTTTTGTGCCGTTTTTTCCACTCATATTAAAGGGCGATGTGCCAACTAATGAATGGTGAAAAAAAAGACAAAGTCAGAAATTTTTCAATATGACCATTTTTTATAGGTTATAGCACACGTTTTCTTTCCAAAAATGGAAAATTTTAAAAACCTACCGTCGGAGGCCGTTTTAATGCCGTTTTGACACTCATATTAAATGGCAATGTTCTACCTAATGAATGGTGTAGAAAAATAGAAAGATATAATTTTTAAAATTTGACCATTTTTGATAGGTTATAGCACACGTTTTTTTCGCCAAAATGGAAAATTTAAAAAACTTGTCATCGTTGTCCATTTTTTTGCCCTTTATTGCACTCATATCAAATAACGATGCGCTACCTAATGAATCGTGTAAAAAAATATTTAAAAATGACTATTGTTTATGGATTATAACAAACGTTTTTTCACCAAAATGGAAAATTTAAAAAACTTACCGTCATAGGCTGTTTTTGTGCCATTGTTTACACCCATACTAAATGGCAATGTGCTACAAAAAGAATCGTGTAAAAAAAGTGAAAGTTAGAAATTTTTAAAAATGACCTTTTATTGTGGGTTATAGCACATGTTTGTTTTGCCAAAATGGAAAATTTAATAAACTTACCGACAGAGGACATTTTCATGCCATTTTTTTCACTCATATTAAAGGGCGATGTGCTACCTAATGAATGGTGTAAAAAATAAATTTAAAAATTTTAAAAAATTATAATTTTTTGTGGGTTATAGCATACGTTTTTTTGCCAAAATAGCAAATATCAATAACTTGCCAACGGAGGCCATTTTCGTGCCTTTTTGCACTCACATTAAGTGGCGATGTGCTACCTTATGAATGGTTTAAAAAAAATAGAAAAAATAGAAATTTTTAAAAATGACCATTTTTTGAGGGTTATAACACTTTTTTTTGCCATAATAGAAAATTTATAAAACTTGCCGTCGGAGGCAATTTTCGTGCCATTTTTTGCACTCATATTAAAGGGCAATATGATACCTATTGAATGGTGTAAAAAAAGACAAAGTTAGAAATTTTTAAAAATGATTATTTTTTATAGGTTATAGCACACATTTTCTTCGCCAAAATGGAAAATTTTAAAAACTTACCATCGGAGGACGTTTTCATGCCGTTTTGTCACTCATATTAAATGGCGATGTACTACCTAATGAATGGTGTAAAAAGAGAGAAAGATATAATTTTTTTAAAAATGACCATTTTTTATAGGTTTTAGCACACGTTTTTTTTTGCCAAAATGGAAAATTTAAAAAACCTGCCTTCGTTGGCCAATTTTTTGCCCTTTATTGCACTCATATTAAATGACGATGCGCTACCTAATAAATTGTGTAAAAAAAGAGAAAGATAGAAAATTTTAAAAATGACCATTTTTGCAAACGATTTTTCGCCAAAATGGAAAATTTAAAAAACTTACCGTTAGAGGCTGTTTTCATGCCATTGTTTGTACTCATATTAAATGGCAATGTGCTACGTAAAAAATGGTGTAAAAAATGAGAAAGTTAGAAAATTTTAAAAATGACCATTTTTTGTGGGTTATAGCACACGTTTTTTTGCCAAAATGGAAAATTTAATAAACTTACCGTCAAAGGATGTTTTCGTGCCATTTTTTGCACTCATATTAAAGGGAAATGTGCTATCTAATAAATCGGGTAATAAAAAGGAAAGTTAGAAAATTTAAAAAATTACAATTTTTTGTGGGTTCATAGCACAAGTTTTTTTGGCCAAAATAGCAAATATCAATAACTTGCCAACCGAGGCCATTTTCGTGACATTTTTTGCACTCATATTAAATGGCGATGTGCTACCTTATGAATGGTGTAAAACAAAAGAGAAAGTTAGAAATTTTTAAAAATTACCATTTTTTGGGGGTTGTAACACGTTTTTTTTGCCAAAATAGAAAATTTTAAAAACTTGCTGTCGAAGGCAATTTTCGTACCGTTTTTTGCACTTATATTAAAGGATGATGTGATACCTAATGAATGGTGTAAAAAAAAAGAAAAATTTAGAAATTTTTAAAAATGACCATTTTTTATAGGTTATAGCACACGTTTTTTTCGCCAAAATGGAAAATTTAAAAAACTTGCCATCGTTGGCCATTGGACTCATATTAAATTACGATGCGCTACCTAATGAATGGTGTAAAAAAAAGAGAAAAATAGAAATTTTTAAAAATGACCATTTTTTGTGGGTTATAGCAAACGTTTTTTCGCCAAAATGGAAAATTTAAAAAACTTACCGTTAGAGGCTATTTTCGTGCCATTGTTTGCACTCATATTACATGGCAATGTGCTACGTAAAGAATGGTCTAAAAAAAGAGAAAGTTAGAAATTTTAAAAAATGACCATTTTTTGTGGGTTATTGCACAAGTTACAGTCAGAGGATGTTTTCGTGCCATTTTTTGCACTCATATTAAATGAAGATGTGTTATCTAATGAATCGGCTAAAAAAAGGAAAGTTATAAATTTTATAAAATTATAATTTTTTGTGGGTTATAGCACACGTTTTTTGGCCAAAATAGCAAATATCAATAATTTGCCAACGGAAGCCATTTTCGTGCCCTTTTTTGCACGCATATTAAATGGCAATGTGTTAACTTATGAATGGTGTAAAAAAAAGAGAAAGTTGGAAATTTTTCAAAATGACCATTTTTTGGGGGTTATAATATGTTTTTTTTTTGCCAAAATAGAAAATTTATAAAACTTGCTGTCGAAGGCAATTTTTGTGCCGTTTTTTCACTTATATTAAAGGGCGATGTGCTACCTAATTAATGCTGTAAAAAAAAGACAAAGTTAGAAATTTTTAAAAATGACCATTCTTGATAGGTAGTACACATTTTCTTCGGAAAAATGGAAAATTTAAAAAACTTGCCGTCGTTGGCCATTTTTTAGCCCTTTTTTTCACTCATATTAAATGACGATGCACTACCTAATGAATGGTGTAAAAAAATAGAAAGATAGAAATTTTTAAAAATAACCATTTTTTGTGGGTTATAGCAAAAGTTTTATTGCCAAAATTGAAAATTTAAAAAACTTATTGTCATAGACTATTTTCGTGCTATTGTTTGCACTCATATTAAATGGCAATGTGCTACGTAAAGAGTGGTGTAAAAAAAAGAGAAAGTTAGAAATTTTTAAAAATGACCATTTTTGTGGGTTATTGCACACATTTTTTTTGCCAAAATGGAAAATTTGAAAAACTTACCGTCAGAGGATGTTTTTGTGGCATTTTTTGCACTCATATTAAATGAAGATGTGCTATCTAATGAATCGGGTAAAAAAAAGGAAAGTTAGAAATTGTAAAAAAAAATACAATTTTTTGTGGGTTATAACAAACGTTTTTTTGGCCAAAATAGAAAAAATCAATAACTTGCCAACGAGGGCCATTTTCGTTCCTTTTTTTGCACTCATATTAAGTGGCGATGTGCTACCTTATGAATGGTGTAAAAAAAAGAGAAATTTAGAAATTTTTTAAAATGACCATTTTTTGGAGGTTATAACACGTTTTTTTTTTTTTGCCAAAATAGAAAATTTTAAAAACTTGCCATCGGAGGCAATTTTCGTGTCGTTTTTTGCACTTATATTAAAGGGCGATGTGCTACCTAAGCAATGGTGTAAAAAAAGACAAAGTTAGAAATTTATAAAATTGACCATTTTTTATCAGTTATAGCACACGTTTTCTTCGAAAAAATGGAAATTTTAAAAAACTTACCGTCGAAGACCGTTTTCATGTTGTTTTGTCACTCATATTAAATGGTGATGTGCTACCTAATGAATGGTGTAAAAAAAGAAAAAGATAGAAATTTTAAAAAATGACCATTTTTTATAGGTTATAGCACACGGTTTTTTCGCCAAAATAGAAAATTTTAAAAATGATTTGCCGTCATTGGCAATTTTTTTGCCCTTTATTGCACTCATATTAAATGACAATGCGCTACCTAATAAATGGTGTAAAAAAAGAGAAAGATAGAAATTTTTAAAAATGACCATTTTTTGTGGGTTACAGCAAACGTTTTTTCGCCAAAATGGAAAATCTAAAAAACTTACCGTCAGAGGCTGTTTTCTTACCATTGTTTGCACTCATATTAAATGGAAATGTTCTACGTAAAGAATGGTGTAAAAAAATGAGAAAGTTGGAAATTTCAAAAAATAAACTTTTTTGATAGGTTATAGCACACGTTTTTTCGCCAAAATAGAAAATTTAAAAAACTTGCCATCGTTGGCCATTTTTTGCCCTTTATTGCACTCATATTAAATGACGACGCGTTACCTAATAAATGGTGTAAAAAAAGAGAAAGATAGAAATTTTTAAAAATGACAATTTTTGTGGGTTATAGCAAATGTTTTTTTTTGCAAAAATGGAAAATTTTAAAAACTTTCCGTCGTTGGTCATTTTTTTTCCTTTTATTGCACTAATATTAAATGACAATGCGCTACCTAATGAATTGTGTAAAAAAAAAGAGAAAGATAGAAATTTTAAAAAATGACCATTTTTGATAGGTTATAGTGCACGTTTTTTTTTTTGCCAAAATGAAAAATTTTAAAAACTTGCCGTCGTTGGCCATTTTTTTCCATTTATTGCACTCATATTAAATGACAATGCTCTAACTAATGAATAGTGTAAAAAAAGAGAGAAAGAAATTTTTAAAAATGACCATTTTTGTGGGTTATAGCAAACGTTTTTTTCGCCAAAATGGAAAATTTAAAAAACTTACAGTCAGAGGCTATTTTCATGTCATAATTTGCACTCATATTAAATGGCAATGTTCTACATAAAGAATGGTGTAAAAAATGAGAAAGTTAAAAATTTTAAAAAATGACCATTTTTGATAGGTTATAGCACGCGTTTTTTTCTCCAAAATGGAAAATTTTAAAAACTTGCCGTCGTTTGCCATTTTTTTGCCTTTTATTGCACTCATATTAAATGACGATGCGCTATCTAATGAATGATGTAAAAAAAGAGAAAGATAGAAATTTTTAAAAATGACAATTTTTTGTGGATTATAGCTAACGTTTTTTCGCCAAAATGGAAAATTTTAAAAACTTACCGTCAGAGGCTGTTTTCGTGCCATTATTTGCACTCATATTAAATGACGATGCGCTACCTAATGACTGGTGTAAAAAAAAGAGAAAGATAGAAATTTTTAAAAATGACAATTTTTTGTGAGTTATGGCAAATGTTTTTTCGCCAAAATGGAAAATTTAAAAAACTTACCGTCAGAGGCTCTTTTCATGCCATTGTTTGCGTTCATATTAAATGACAATGTGCTACGTAAAGAATGGTGTAAAAAAATAGAAAGTTAGAAATTTTTAAAAATGACCATTTTTGGGGGTTATAACACGTTTTTTTTGCCAAAATAGAAAATTTAAAAAATTTGCTATCGGAGGCAATTTTCGTGCCATTTTTTGCACTTATATTAAAGGGCGATGTTCTATCTAATGAATGGTGTAAAAAAAAAGACAAAGTGAGAAAATTTTAAAAATGACCATTTTTTATAGGTTATAGCACACGTTTTCTTCGCAAAAATGGAAAATTTTAAAAACTTTCCTTCAGAGGCCGTTTTCATGCTGTTTTGTCACTCATATTAATGGTGATGTGCTAGCTAATGAATAGTGTAAAAAAAAGAGAAAGATAGAAATTTTAAAAAATGACCATTTTTGATAGGTTATAGCACACGTTTTTTTCGCCAAAATGGAAAATTTAAAAAACTTGCCATCATTGGCCATTTTTTTGCCCTTTATTGCACTCATATTAAATGACGATTCGCTACCTAATGAATGGTTTAAAAAAAAGATAAAGATAGAAATTTTTAAAAATGACCATTTTTTGTCGGTTATAGCAAACATTTTTTCGCCAAAATGGAAAATTTAAAAAACGTACCGTCAGAGGCTGTTTTCGTGCCATTGTTTGCACTCATATTAAATGACAATGTGTTACGTAAAGAATGGTGTAAAAAAAATAGAAAGTTATAAATTTTTCAAAATGACCATTTTTTTGTGGTTAAAACACGTTTTTTTGCCAATGTAGAAAGTTTTAAAAAACTTGCCGTCGGAGGCAATTTCCGTGCCCTTTTTTATACTCATATTAAAGGGCGATGTGCTACCTAATGAATAGTGTAAAAAAAAGACAAAGTGAGCAATTTTTAAAAATAACCATTTTTTATATGTTATAGCACACGTTTTCTTCTCAAAAATGGAAAATTTAAAAAACTTTCCAGAGGCCGTTATTATGCCGTTTTATCACTCATATTAAATGGTGTTGTGCTACCGGGTAAATGGGGTAAAAAAAGAGAAAGATAGAAATTTTGAAAAAATGAATAGTGTAGTGGTTGCCGTTGTTGGATAGAATCATTATCCATTATCTCCCTAATTAAAATTTCAAATGAGCTTATTTTCCAAGTTTTCACAAATTTTTTATAGTTTTATTTGTAAAAGGCCGTAAGAAGTTCTTCTATTTGTTACATGGACAAGAAGCATGTTGAATTCCATTCCTGCGTAATTTGCAATGTCATCCTTACAGTTTTTCAATACTGAACTCTCAAATTAGCCACAGTCCAATCCAAATATCCAATCTTCATAACAAAGAAACAAAGAAGATAAATAGTGTGTCCATCTTCTTGAAAAAACCTCAGCAGAAATTATGGGACTGGGACTCCATTCTTGTTGTTTAACTAAAACAACTTTTCAAACCTTAAAACAGGCTGCCGTCCCTTGCTCCTCCTCACCACTTTCTTCTTTCTCTCCAATCCGCAAAGCCATCACCATCGCTTCTCCAGCTAATTTCCCACTTCCTTTCTTCACCAGAGCCCTCTCTTCTACTGTCTCCCAAACCGCCATCTCCACCTCTGCCTCCACCCCCAACCCAGAAGAGAACACTAAAGGTAACTTCTTTTTTTTCTTCTTTTTGAATTTGCTAATCAAAATGTAAACTTTTTTTTTTTTTAATTTGTGGTGGGTTTCAGTGGTGAAGCCTCAATGGAAAGCATCAATAGACTTCAAGTGGATAAGGGATAATAAAGAGGCAGTGGCTGCTAATTTAACCAACAGGAGCTCCAATGCCAATCTGGAGCTTGTTCTTGAGCTCTATGACAGATTATTGGATGTTCAGAAGGTCAGGGCTCTCTTAATGTTTTACTTTTTAGTGTCCCTTTTTTTTAATTAGTATAATGTTATGCGGAATTCTCCTTCATTGTGTATAATCTTAATTGGTGACCCTTTTTCTTTATCAATATAATCTTAGCTGGAATTCTTTTTCATTGTGTATCCTGCAATGCATTGCTTATTTAATTTCAAAGTTCAGAACTTTTATGTGTTTTTTATTCAGTTCAATCTCATATTGCTGATTGGAATGCGTTATAACTCTGGCTTTTGATTGACTTTGTGTGAGGTAGAGAACCTTTTCCTTTGAAATGAACTTTTATTTTTCTTCAGAAATGATGCAGATGGCTAGTTTTTGAGTAGGAGTTGTTAGTTAGAATCCTTTTCTGTCATTCTCTCTCTTCTTTTTTCCATTGCTTAGTATTGGTACTGCCATTCCAAGTAGAAAAGGAAATACCTTTCGATGTTTAAACAGGAAAAATGAATCATACTGAATTAATTCATTCTTTAAGATTGCACTAGACTATCAAAATGAGGTATTTTTTCTCTTTCTTCTCCTCAAGGACCAATCGTTCAATTTGGCTAGTTTATTCGTTGGATACAACACTTTCTCCCTTTATTCTCAGTGCATCATGTTTTATGTTTGTTTTTTTTCTCTTTCTCCTGCCTTCTTCCTTTTTCTCATGTTGTAGTGTATGATTGTCTTTTTATTATTTTTTTTTTTTTGGAGTTGGAGTTGTCATTTGTTCATCATCTGAAAAATCTTGCAATAAGTTTCTCTTTGTGAGTCTTGTACGTAACTTAATTTGAAATTAGGCTTGATTGTGTTGCGACGAAGCGGTTTCTTCTCAACTGTTAGCTAATATATCACAGATAGCAGGAAGTTGAAAGGATTCGAACAGAGAGGAATGCAGTTGCAAACAAGATGAAAGGAAAATTAGAACCTTCTGAGCGTCAGAAACTCATTGAAGAAGGTTTGTTCCCTTGCTTTCTTTGAAGCCTTCCATTGCATCTTTGTCACTGTTTGATTTAATCTGCCTAGGAATTTTTCACAGGAAAGAACTTAAAAGAAGGGCTTGTTACTTTGGAGGAAAACTTGTTAAAACTCACAGAAGAGCTTCAGCAGGAAGCACAATGTATTCCAAATATGACACATCCAGATGTTCCGATAGGAGGAGAAGATTCCTCTACTTTGAGGAAAATGGTTTGCTCTTCCCTGATGTATCTTGGGATTATGAGTGCTTCTTCTTGCCTTTCTTCTTTAGCTCGTTCTTTAAATTTTTTATATCTTTTGTTAGGTTGGTGAACCTCGTCAGTTCAACTTCCCCATCAAAGACCATGTACAACTTGGGAAAGACCTAGATCTGTTTGATTTTGATGCTGCTGCTGAGGTATTCATTCTAATCTAAGGTATTTAATCATTCTACTATCAACTATTTGAAAATTGTAATCCTGCTTCCCATCTCCCATAATGGTAGGGCATTGGAACCTCTATGATGTCATTTAGAGGTAATTGACCGTAAGTTTTATGTTATGAGGTCACAATTCAACAAAGATATCATTATGTAACAACTGTCTGTCTATGGTGCTTTGGCCAATGTTAAAATAAAGAAGCTTCCTTTCCTTTTACAATGAGGATGATCATAGAAAATTTTATGCTATGTAGACAGTTTCTGTTGTGTTAAGGTGATAATTTTGCCTCACTATATTTTCTGTTTTTGCATTTGTAACTCTCTCTCTATCTCTCACTCACACACTCACACACACACACACACACTCAACCCTCCAACATGATGCACATGCAAATACATAGAGTTGTTGTTATGTAGGAGGAGTAAGGTTTTTGCACTTCAACGAGCTGCACTTTTGTTTTTATGTACATCTGTGACTTTCATTGCAGGTCAGTGGTTCTAAATTCTATTACCTGAAGAATGAAGCTGTTATGTTAGAAATGGGTCTTGTAAACTGGGCAGTCTCAGAAGTAATGAAAAGAGGCTTTACACCTCTCATGACACCAGAAATAGTGCGGTCTTCTGTTGTGGAAAAATGTGGCTTTCAACCTCGTGGTACGAATACTCAGGTAATTAATATGACTGCAATAGTTGTATCGCTAGTTTTGTTGTGTCTATTGATTGTTTAAGTCTGTTTCATTTTTGTGCTTAAGTTGTTAGCATTGAATGAGTTACACTTTAGTTGCACTCAAAATTGAATTGGTATCATCAGGTGTAATCGAGTGGCTCAAGCTTAACAAACTAAAAACCCAATGAAGATTGAGACAAGTGAAGTCTAGTGCTCACTTGGCTCATTGGTCCTACTGCCTGTCTGACTCGAACTGAAGTTGCTTGACAACTTCTATGTTAGTAGATTTCTAAATTGGTAGCAGAATGACTTGTTAAGCTTTATACATGTGTTAGATAACCAAAACGAAGAGAAAGAATATGCTTGTCCTTCAAAACTTGCTTTCCATTTGGTTGCAGCACCCATGTGTTTATGTTGATTACACTGTAATAAATGGAACTTGAAATTCAGTGCGTTTGGTCGTAACTTAGTTTTGACACATTTCCAACAGGTTTACTCCATTGAGGGAAGTGATCAATGCCTTATTGGCACTGCAGAGATTCCAGTAGGAGGAATTCATATGGATTCCATTCTCCCGAAGTCATCTTTACCTCTGAAGTACGTGGCTGTCTCCCATTGCTTTCGAACTGAAGCTGGTGCTGCTGGTATTGCAACTAGGTAAGAATATATGACTTCCATTGCAGATAATTTAGTTCTTTCCTTGGATTAATGGTAGTATAATTTATCATTTGATTTTCTTGAAAGCAAGCTTAGTGTCCTTGCATTATAATGACTGTTCAGTTTGACAATTTGGGAGCAGGGGTCTTTATAGAGTTCACCAATTCAGCAAGGTGGAGATGTTTGTACTATGTCGACCAGAAGAAAGCGATTCTTTCCATGAAGAACTCATTGAAATTGAAGAAGGCCTTTTCTCATCACTGGGACTTCATTTTAAGTGCTTATCTTATTCTACTTTGAGTTCTTTAGTTTTTTAAAATATGTTTATGGTCATTTAGTTATGCGAACTTGCCATTCATCAATCTGTTACATGCTAATGTATCTATCAGAACGTTGGATATGGCATCAGAAGATTTAGGTGCACCGGCCTATAGGAAATTTGATGTGGAGGCATGGATGCCTGGTTTGGATCGGTATGGTGAGGTATGCACGTAATTTATAGTACATTTCTTTTGGCTTCCAGCAGTTTATTCGAGTATTGGTCATTAAGCTATACCTCGTATCTATAAGCTTCAGCATTACAATCTTCTCCTCTAATCTGATGTATTTAATGAACAGATTTCAAGTGCATCAAATTGTACAGATTATCAAAGCAGACGACTGGGAATTCGATTTCGTCCCGAATCATCATCCTCAATTCCTAAAAAGGGCAAAGGCAATTTTGCTGCTACCCAATTTGTGCATACACTAAATGCAACAGCTTGTGCAGTTCCACGAATGATTGTATGCTTGCTTGAAAATTATCAGCAAGAAGATGGCTCTGTTGTTATACCTGAGATATTAAGGCCTTTCATGGGCGGGCTTCACATAATTTCCTACAAATATAAGTAGAATAGTGGTGGGATTTTTTTAATTTTTTTTTTGGCAGTTTTGACATTATAAACGTTTTCTTGTGTACTTTTACTGTTGTCCAGTTTTGTTTGCAAATGAAAAGGAGTTAATTGATCATTGTGAGTCATAGGAAAACAAGCATCCTCATTTGTGAACCATGCCGGAAATCCCTCTATATCTATACCAGGTTGATGCTTACATAACGCGAGTTCAGAACTTTCAGAGTAGAATAAAATCAACACTTTCCACTGAATTTGCCATAAAGGCATAACTCAATGCCTGTTAATCTTCAGGACAATAGCGAAAACTGCCGTCTTTTGGCAAATGACTAGTGGTCTTTTCAGCCAAATTCTATTTGGCCAATCAAACCGTATCATCTGAAAATTTTGGAAGCAACTCAGCATACTCTTAGTTGGGTGTGTGAATGTATCCTCGAACAATATTCGACGCAAGAGGGTAGGATTCTATTTCCAGCCATACTGAACATCATATTACTCTGTCAAAAACAGCAGCTGTATTTACAATTTGAGTTTGTTGAAATCGATTTTTCGGACTGGATAGGTATATGCCTCGTAGTTAATTTGTTGTCCCAAAGTACTCAGTTTTGTAAGAGTTGTTATCAAGTCAACCTGAAAAAAACCAACCAATTCCACTGTCAATAACGCATCATAGAAATGTAAACTTCAGTTAGCATCAATGAATGAAATAGAGCAGTGTATCAAATCGCATTGTTTTGTTTAGCTGAAATGATCAACTTTAAAAATGATGCATATCAAAAAACGGATATGAGATTCATTACTTCTAGACATACTGAAGAATCAAAAGAACACTTGTCCAAGAATTCCTCATTGACATCAAATAAGGAGAAGACGAACAAGAAGAAATGCACTACTTGCCTCGTAGTCAGTTTGAGAGACAGTCTCTCGACTGCGTTGGTATTTCTGAACCCATGGGAAAACATCTGGATCTTTTGCAAGTAATTCTTCAGTTGCAGCCTGATCAGGACCCAAGAATGCAGACATAACAGCAAGCTGGGCAAAGAAATAGAGAATAAGACATTGCATTAAGATGATCGCCATTTCATTGTGTCTTTGTTGCTGAATGAATTTAACTTTACCTGACGCGGACCAAAACCAACAGCAATGAATTTATCTTTCATCTCCTGAACACTGGCTTTCTCCCACAGAGGCACCCTGCCTTCTGGATCAGGTTCTTGGGCATCTGACCTCCCAAATTGCCTGTCAAACAAGCCCCACTGTTTGCAGGAAGGATGTACAAGTTTGATTAAGATCAGTAAAAAAGAAACAATGAAGAGTATCCATAATTGTTTTCCCAACAGCTGTCGAGACATATGCATAATAGTTCTATTTAATGCCGATTTTTCCCTGGTTGTATGACAAGCTAACCTGTCCATTTGATCCATATGCGCTGTATAACAATTTGCCTTTCTCTTCATTACCACCACACTTGCGAATGGCAGAAGCCAGAAAGGTGGATTTAATTGCACTTTGAGCTGCATCAAGCAAACTAAATTAAGACACGAGCCTTCATGCAAGAATATGAAAAGAATTGAGATTTGTGTTGAGCATTTTGTTAGGGAAAAAAAGGCCTAGCAAAATTTGTTAAACTAATTTGCAGCATGAACAAAATGCAGGTAAATAACATAAGGTGGAGTGCAACAAATTGTTCAAGAATGTTCAACAAACGCGTCTCACCTGCAAACTGTATCAGATCAGCATATGAGATGGGTCCTCCTTTAGAATATGAATCAATTTCCTTCTTTGTTGCTTCCAACAAACTAAATGCAGCTCCAAGTCCTTTATTTTCTGGTCTGCTGATCTCTGAGCTTCAATGAAGGGAAATTTTTTATGGTGAATAGAAGCAGCAAGAATATACGTAAGCAAGAAGCTGAATTCGTAGAAGTAGGTATAAAGCAACTCGAAACACGGGACTAAAACATTGGATTCAAGATTGACATTTTTTACAACCCTTCAAGATCTCACAACTTTCCCTACCAACATTTCTTGTAAATGTATGATATTGCCTCGAAACTTCAACTGCCACGATGGAAATAATTAAAGGAGCAAGCTCTTTGCAGCACATTGGCCACTAAGTAAATCACTAGAGTCATATGGGACAGTACTATATATAGGTTTTCCTAATACAATGAGCACTTATCACTGCGTTATGGATTAGCTCTCTCAGTTTACTTCATGAAGAATTCAATTACCTGAAACGGATTGATCCATTTGGTCCCCCAGTTTTTGTACTCTGCAAATGCAATTCTAAATGTGTCAGTCTTTCACATTTCCACTAAGTAGTTCCATGTCACTTGCAAAAGATCATCCCTGACCTTATCATAAGTCACAGAGTCATTAAGTGCTAAAGTCAATATGGGTGGAATGAGTTCTTGATTGCCCTGGAAATAAACAGAAACCATAAGAATCAATCGTCGTGGACTGAAACAAGATGAAGCACTTCGAATGCATGTTTTCACTATATATGAGTAACTATCCATAAGTCAAAGATTGATTTACCTTTAAAGCAGTAGCAAAGGTCTCCTTGATGCTTGCTAAGATAATAGCAAGAGAGAACGAAAAGAATAGAACAAGTTCAGCCAAGTGAAGCATAAAGAAACATACGAGACAAATAGTTTTGAATGGCTTACATTGAAACTCTCCACGCTGTCTGCGTTCAATCAAATCAGCTGCCTTAGCCACTTCAACAAACGAGCCGGATCTGGTTATTAGGTCCTATGGAAGAATTAAAATGACACAAACTTATCATCATATCAATCTTGAAGAACCACACAATGTGTATGTTACAAATAAACAAAACCAAACTGCAGATTGAATGATACTTAAGAGGCATTTGAGGATTATTACTTATAACATTGTCTTTCAACTACTTGTTCATGTCTCTTCTAACATACATTTACCAGTCATTAGCATTTTGGTCATAGGCTGAAAAAATCTCACTCTAATAGACATCAAAAAGTGAGTAAATGAAGACATTCCACATGATAGTTTTTTTGCTAAAATGGTTGAATAAAATTTCAAAATCCAGTTCATCCAAAAAGGAGAAATTAAACTGAAAAATCTGAAAAGGGAGATCAATGTAAAGAAGCAAAAGTCTCACCATGCCAATTGTAGCACTAACGAGAATATCCCTTCTGCGAAATCCATTTTCTTGTGCATTATCCGCTTCAATTTTGCAACAAACTATACCCTGAAGTCTCACAGAACAAAATCTTGAAATTACATTCCGTAGTGCACCCATTTCTCAACACAAAGAAAAGCAGTATTATCATGTTTAAGCACAATATAACAATTTACGGGAACTAAAGAAAAACAAATGGCGAAAACACAAATTAATAGAACTGCTCATTGTATCAACCGAGCTTGAACAGACTGGTTCGTAGTTACTCATAGTGCAGAAGAATTTATATAAATGAGAAACAAACTACATAACCTTAGTCGTGAAAATTAAGAAAAGTGATCAGTTTCTAAGAGCTAGCACTCACAGAATTGGTGGGATGTCTATAGGCATTGATGAACTGTGAAGGAACTAGAGGATGAAAAGAAGGAACAGTTGAGATGAAGGAGACCATAGTCTTGTTGGTCTGTTGTGTGTGTGTGTGTGTGTGTGTGTGTGTGTGTGTGTGTTGATAGTAAGGATATAGAAATGGGCCAATAAGAGGTTTACGTGGAAGTACATGGAATACGCTAAATGTGCTGCTGATAATATTTTGTTATCCTATCCTCAAAAGGCGATATTGCATTCATTTCATTTCATACATTAGGACTTTAACGTGGCACTGCAGCTGCAGCCAAAGCATTTTCTTGTAAACGTCCTCATTCACTGCTCTATTCCTCCTCTGCAACTGCAAGTCAAGTAATCAATTTTATCTTTGAAGATGGCATAACTGTGTTAGTTTTTTCTTCTGTTCGTTGAATTTCCAACAGCATCTTCATCGAGGAAATATTTTTTACAGAAAAATAAAAAGGGTTATTTTTTTGAAAGAAAATTGAAAAACATGCACTGATGCACATTCCACAGCATCGCTCTTCGTTTCTCAACCATGCACTGATGCACATTGCAAAGCAAGACAAAAACTGATAAAAAGGAGAAAACTTTTCTAGCCCAGTAATTGCCCTTTTCATTGTTTTTAGTATTCACCTTTTAACAACATTAATCGTGCACCATTCTCTGAACGAAAACAGTTGAATCGTTGCTGAATTTCTAACCTATTACAGGATCTTGACGTGAGAAGTAAATCTGGGAAACAGGAAAATCCAGCTCTTTCCTCCAAAAGATAGAAAACCAACGAAGAAAAGGCAGAGGTAAAAGCTGAATTGGATTACAAGGGGTATATGGTAAAGAATGATTGATTGATATTTCGCTTTTCTTTATTTTTTGACTTTTATTGATTGGACGAATATCCAAGAATGACTCTTACACCAAGGCAGCAGCATTACTGTAAAACAATACAATGCTGCATTGACTTCTCGTAGTGAACTTTTTACAAACTGCTGCTGCTTTGGATTTGATATACCTCTCTGCACAAATAAGAATCCAAACTAACTCCATCCGTCTCGGTGTCAGTCAGTCTCCCAGATGTGTGTTGTCAGCATATGAACATTCTGTACCCTCCAAAGGGTGAGCAGTAATCGCTACATCTGCAATAAATATATCGCATGTATACCAGTGCCAATCGATACACCATCAAAAAGGTGTAAATGAACAAGAAGAATGTGTGGCTACTAAATCGGCTATCTCATGATGATCGAAATTGGCGATTTCTTCTGACATAAACAATCTGGCAACGGGTTCACATAAAATGCCTCTTCCGAACGAAATCTCTCCATTCCCTTTGTTCCAGAAATAGGGCCTTTTCTCTTCCTTGGAGAGCCTTGCCTGAGCAATCAGTTAATATAAAACCAAGTGAAATTGAAGAACATTTGTGTAATGCTCAATCATATAATGATATAGATCTTCAGATAAAATGATGTTATCACCATTATGCTTCATGTGGTACCAGGTTGAGATTAGGATACTATATATAGTTCTAAGGGCAAAGGAGAAAAGGAAATCTATGCTCTCAAAGCAACTTCAATTTAATAACAATTATTTGACCGTCGGCACCATCAGATTGATTCGCCAAAAGTCATCAGAAGCATTACTTGAAACCACTTAAATGTATACACCAGAGAAAAGAAAGTTTGCTTCAACATACCGTCTTCTGTGTATCTCAACAACTTGGTTTGCCAAATTTTTGCTTTCTTTGATTGTTCCCTGTTCAATTTTGTCAAAAAGGCGGACGAGGGCTTTCCTGATAAATCAAGTGAAAAGAAGATGAGCAATTCTAGTCTGCTGATAGTAAGATGGAGGCTATTATAATCAAGGTAAAACATCTTGCCTATCCGGTGAAATAGTTTTCTTATGCCCAAGGAAACGGCGATGTCCCTCAACTGCCCTTGCCATGTTCCCAGAGTATGAAGGAATGAATATGTCACTCTGAACTGATACAATATAGTCCAATGCAGCCATTTGAGACGCGTGGTTGGTAAATGGTTCAAGCTCCTCGAGTGAGGTCAACTTTTCCTGCAAGACAAGAGTAATAAGTGATCCAATCTGCAATCTACACCTCATAGATTTCGGCCATTGTTTTTATTCAGGCACCCAACTAAACAAATAAGCAAAGCACCTCTGGACCTATATGCCAAGTTGGAACTATTGACAAGTAAGGAAAATGCCATGTGCACTAAAATGCCCATGTAAACTGTTAATTTTTCCTTTTCACAGAAAAATCTTGACAATAGGATCAAATTAGTCCCCTGAATCCATACCTTGTTCATTAATAAGGGAAAGCTTGACTGCAGATCGGCCATGCGGGAATCACCTCCATATATCTCCCCTGCTGCAATATATAAGGGAGTGTTTGACTGGAATCCAAGAGCTCCAAGGAACATTCCAACCTCCTTCGGAGTCAGCGGACAAAAGCCTCTAGCTCTCTGGTCTATAGGATCAATATCTTTTACTTTCCACCATGAGGTGTTTTCTCTGAAAGTTCAATCCAATATTAGAAGGCAGGCGAACAAGTTCAAAAACCATAAAACCTAATACACACAACATGACCTACCTAATTCCCTTGAGTTCATCAGCTTCTTCTGGGGATAAATCATGAGTGCATCCGCTATAGGCAAGCATATCTTTCTCATATCGCAAATGTAAAGCAATGTAGGACCCAAAAGCCCTCATTCGATCCACCAACAACTAGACAGTATCAAGAGCAAATACCTGTTTAATCTACTAGCCAAATTATAAACAAGCCTTCAAAACTTAAAGCAGCACTGCGCGTACATATTACCTTCCCCATTGCTTCAATTCTTGGAGCAAAGCGTAGCGCTTCATAACAAGCACGGCAGCGCAACTTTTGAATATCTGGTGGCAGATTATTATTTGCCAAACGAGAATCAGACTTGGCTGCTCGAATAACCTGAAAATTTTCTCAGATCAATGTAGAGCAAACCATAATCTACTGGTAATTTTTCACTTCACCACATATACCTGATATTCATCCCACATGGCAGCTATCTCTTCCTCGTAGTACTCTAAACCAGACCAACTTCTGAAGTGCTTAACTGCTCTAGTAGCATTTGCTAGTTCTTTAGGAAGCTTTTTGATTATCTTAATGTCATTCTTCAAAGAATTAATAAAATGATCTTCATCAAAGACATCAGAGAAATTGCTGCAATTCAAAATACAACAATCCAGTGTCAATATACCAAAACCAAACCATCTATACGAGACTTAATATATCTATTAACATGCACACCATAAAGTGGTAGAGACAGTTTGAAACCTGTAAGCATAAAACACTATTTAATTTTCTCAGGCATGATTATATAAAAACAAAGAAGAGGAAGTACCTGGAGTCCTTCCAGAAAGAACGTTTATCAAGTTCTGGAATCACAAGAGTAGCATTTATTATTCGAGCGACAGCAACCATGTCACATATCTGCAAAATTCATTCTTTAGCTCCCAATGTGATTGCCAACCAAACCAAAGGGAAAAATTTACCCTCCCAATGCCATATTTCTGATTACACTCTTACAAACTTCAGTTAAGAAAAATACTTGGTCTTAACTACTTTAGTTCTGAAAAGAAATACTAGAAAAAGAACAATATGGGAAAAGAAAACAAAAATATTTGGTCTTAACTAGTTTAATTATGAAAAGAAATACTGGAAGAAGAATAAGGAAAAAAAAAACACCAACTTTTCCAAGTCATTTACCTTAAACCAAATAAGTTAGTATGCATACAGAAAATCATGAAATTTAGCAGAAAGATAAATAGCTGATGCTCAAACTGGGATGGCAAAAAATATAGTGTGAAACCTAAAAGTTACAGTTCAGTATTCTAATGATCAAACATAGAGTTTTATCAAGTTAAAGAAGTGAATAGGAAAGAAAATTAACTACTGTCATCCTAGTACCAAATTAATTAAACTAAATCCTGACCAGAATTGTCTTATGTTCTTGGCAGCACAAATTAACCCATTTACAAACCGATTTACCGTGAATAGAACAGAGCAACTTTTATTTATTTATTTTTAAGCCAATTCTTTTAAACAGAAATTCGAAAGAAACATACCCCGGCCCTCATCTGATTTAGCCCACCATTTGCATGAACTAGCAGGTAACCACGAGATTCTGGAGGAGCTGAAAAGTTTTAAAGTGTACAATCAAGAGTTAACACTACATAAGAGTCCCATATGGGCACTCAAATGACAACTATCTGAATATTTTGTCTGGAATATTTTGTCTGGAATGCAAAAGAAAACAAAGGAAACTCACATGTATAATTTGTACTTGGGGCAACACAGGGCGTATAGTCCCTATTAGGTGGAGGCTTCCATAACTTGTTCAAATTCGAAGTCCCACTTGCACCATCCAACTGTCAAATCTAAAGGAGTGAAAACATGAAAGATGGATGACTAGTTTGCATCAAACATATGCATTCCTACAGCTACAGCTACATCACTCAAAATCAAGAATTGTCCCGTTCCACATGAATTAGGGCAAACCCACTCATTTTCTTAATAATAAGAAGTTAGAATGGATGATAAAGGGAATAATATCTAATTTCCTCACAAATAAACCCATTAAAATATTTTCTAAAAATTCAATATCTAGGAACAGCACAACACCTTACGAGCAGAGTAAGGAGTTTTAGGCAAATGAGGAGGAGCAAGTTCTTGGTCCCAGCTTCGCTCCGTTCGCAGATATTGATGTTCAATTTCGTGTTGCTACAAGATTAATACCCGTATCAATACTTAATAAATCATTCAAAACCCATAACAGGGAAAAGCTTTCAGAGTGATCTCAACATGTAGATTTATTAAATAAAGCATACAAATACCTAATCACAAATAAACAAATCAAATATGCACAAGTTATAAAATTTCAGCTAATTAAATATAACTAGCAACGATCTGATCATTACCCAACTCTCAAATTTCCTTTTTTAATTCAAAAAGAAACTTTCTTGTGGAATAGTTACAAGTTATTGCCACCGTACACTCAGAAGGAACAAAAGAACAGACCAAAAAATCATAAATTTACTAAAGAACTAGAAAGAAAGGATTTAAATCACTCTATTAAATCACAACCGAGAAAAAAAGATTCTTGAGAAAAAAAAGAAAAATGACATGCAATAAATGCAAAGAGTGCAAAGAGTACCGTTGTAGGCAACTTGGTGACTTCGGAGGAAGGCAATTCCACCTGAATGTGTACGGAAACCAGAGCCAGCACAGCTATCACACCTATGGCGCACGTTAGCAGTTTTCTCACCACCGCCACCGTCCTCCGCTTCCACTTCTGCATCACTTCCTCTCCCTCTTTTTTTTTCTTCTAAAACCCACAAAGAAAAATCATATCTTTACGCATTCCACTGTAATAAAAGTGCAATAAAGACACGATCTTTTATTTCTCAGAGGAAAAAAAAAAACACCCGCATCACTTCCTCTCCCCTCTCTTTCTCTAAAACCCACAAAGAAAAATCATATCTTTACACAGTTCACCGCCATGAGTGCAAGAAAAAGAGACGATCTTTTATTTCCGTGAGTCAAAAACAAAAAATGAAAAAACGTTAAAGGGTTGGGCAGATTTTGATGCTTTCTTGTTTTGAGAGCTGTAATCTAAAGCTTTGCCTTCATGGGCTCCTGTTATTTTTGAAAGCCTTTTTGTGGGTTTGAGGCGGTTATAGGAGTAGATGGCATTTATATACAGTTAATGAGAAAGAGCGATAGTAGCAAAGCAAAGCTTGAGGAACAGTGAGTGATAAATGAAGGGGCGAACCGGCTAAGGCAAAACTCTGAAAAAGATACAGAAAGCATTTTTTTTTTATGAACCCAAAAAAAAAAAAAAAAAAAAAACAATTTGTTAAAATTTCGTGCAAATAATAAAAATAAACTCAAAAATTATTAAAAAGTTGTCAAAACCAAGATTTAAGTGCTGAGGTTAATTATTGATTATCTGAATTAGAGTGATGTTGGTCTAATTTCTTTTCATTTTTTGTTTTCCAAATTTCACTTGAATGGTTTTGTAGCTATATCCACTATATGCTATTCACGAGTTTCAATAATTGTATAAATAGAATGAATCATGTTATTTTTATTTGTATTGGATTATCCTAAAGAAGAGGCTTGCAATTGTTAATTTGTCTTAAATCTTAATTGAATGAAACTTTGGATTTTGTGTATAATTTGATGTATGACTCTACTTTATGGAATTAGCTTTATAAATAACAACGAATTCTTTTAGGGTAACGGATTTTTTGTATCACTTTTGTATATTATTTCTTTTATCACTTTATAAAATTTTGACACGTGTACGATCACTTATTCATTAAATTCACTAATCACTTAATAGGGTTTTAATTTTATCTAAAAAGACACGTATCACATTTATAAAGAGTGATACACAAACTAATACACCAAATAATACAAAAATTCAAAACCAATCTTTTAGATAAAACTAAATCTCTATCAAATGACTAGTAAAACTAGTTGATAAGTGATGATACACTTGTCAAAATTTCATAGAGCATTATCGAGAATGATAAACAAAAGTGATATAAAAGATCTATGGCGTTAGATGACCTTAAAAAAAAGAAAACAAATAGAATACTTGTAATGTAGGGAAAATATCGATTTCCTATGGCACCAATTTTGCAAGTGATACTAGGGTAATGAGCCCATAATTTGTCTTTGTATCAATTTAAGATGTTCTGTGTTGATTGTTGAAATTGGCCATTATGCAAGTTTTAAAAAAAAATTGTGAATTTACAACTTGAGCAAGTGAATTAATAGGGAATAGTGACAATTTCCTTTAATTTGTGTTTGTATCAAGTATAAAGAAACTTTTTTGGAGAGGTTTGTAAGAAATCGGGTTCAAAATATGTTTACTCATTAATTGTGGGAATATTTTTGCAAAGAAATGGTTTGCAAAAGGCATACACACTAGTGCATTTTCATCACAGAAAGACAAAAAGAAAGAAAGAAAGAAAGAAGCAAAATTGAGAGATTACATACTCAATTAAACATGAAATTAATTTCATTAATTATTACTATAGTAAGATGGGCAAATTAAGTAGAGTACACTTTCCCCATTTCAGCCAAGAATATTAGAACGAAATTAATTTGTTAACCACCAATGCAGTAAAACAAGGGTTTTGT
Source organism: Ophiorrhiza pumila (assembly GCA_016586305.1). Taxonomy (NCBI): domain Eukaryota; kingdom Viridiplantae; phylum Streptophyta; class Magnoliopsida; order Gentianales; family Rubiaceae; genus Ophiorrhiza; species Ophiorrhiza pumila. Next base: position 31,547,515 of record BLIW01000010.1, read on the forward strand.
AACACATAGAAGAAAGATAATTTATATGTGAATGGCTATAGATAGATGTCCTTTTTGAACATGTAAAATAGATGGGATGATCATTGTCATTAATTAAATCCCAAATAATATTGGTTTTTAATGCATTTATAGAAGCAAATCTTTTATCTATTGAAAGACAAAAAGTTAAAGATGACTTGGTCTTGGTAATAATGTAATAAGTTCTACAATAAATTACTAAATTTTGAAGCAAAATTAGTTGATCCTATCAATATAATTATTGTAGTAACTCCCACCTATACTCAACTCGTCCATGTATAAGTAGTGAGTTCTAAGTTTGAAAAGGAATGAGTTAGCACTGTGATAAATTGATAATCAGACATAAAAATTTTGTCAAATATTATTATATTGATCACATTTAGAAGTGAGATGCGATTCATATAGTTAATCCAATTTAATACAATAAATATTTAGTTATTGTATCAATATTATTGTATTGAATCAAAATTAATAACCTTAATTAGTTAGAAATACACGCGTAGTTTGTGCAATATCTATGTCAATATATCCAAATTTGGAGTAATGTATATATATATATATATATATATATATATATATAAAACACAAAAACTATTATGAGAAGAATTTTTTACATTTTTTTATTATGCTTTAAAATTATAATTTACTATGCTTTCATATACAGTTTCAGTTGAAACTAGCTGATACAAACAAAATAAATAAACAAAAGAACATGTGTGATATGATGCTATAGCTACATAGTTTGACTTTGTTTGCCATCTACCAAATCAACGAAACGTGAAATTTGATGAGTATGCAACTCCCAATGGTTGAGTAATAAGTTTTCCTTTCTCACCAATTAACAAGTTCGTTAATTAAGACGCATGATGACTTGAACAAAGAAGTGTGGATCTCAAGGCAAATTAAGAAAGGAAGAAGCATTAATTAAGCATGCATATGCCGAGAAAATGCAATATTGCTGCACTGGGAGTTTTTTTTGTTCTTGTAATTTGGGTTGCACTAAATTATTTAATCAAATGCACTTAATTGTAGGTGAATATATAGATTCATAATCGAAGTCAATTATTTTTACAAATTGCTGAGATACGCACGAATGATGCAGAAATATATTGAAATATTTTAGATTATTTACCAATATTCGTTGAAAACAAAGTTTATGAATCTAGAGAAACACACCAAGTGATATAAAAACAAAAAGGAAACAATATATTTCTCAATGAATTTTTCTTTTTCCTACTTCATCAATCCCTAAAAAAGGTACACAAAAAGAAAAAGAAAAAATATGTAGATTTTGGAGCTCCATTATATTGATGCTATCGCATTGCTATCATGAAGAATAAATCATTCGGCAAAGATCTGGATTTATTGTAGAGTTGTAGTGACACGTTATGCAAATGAAAGAGAGAAAAAAAAAAAAAACCAAAGGAAAAAGAAGTTTAATAATTGATTTTTTTTTTTTTTAGGAAACAAAACAAAATAGAATGTATATTTAGATATGACTTTATTAGAAAAAATAAATCGTATTTCTATACGAAATTGAATGATATATAGAGCTGGGATAAACTTGAACAATATTTAATTATATGAATGAAATATATATAGGGTTGGTCTTAAATAATTAATAAGTAGTATTATTTTTCCATTAAAACCCAAACAAGATATTTTGATTCACGAGGCTTAACCGTGATTGTTTGTTTGGCAATGAAATCAAGAGCATATGGTGTGTTTCTCTATGACAGATGCATCCTCTATTACCCAAACAATGACAGAAACTGAGCCATTATTAATGACAATACCACAAATAAATAAATACAGGTCCTATATAGGACAGTTAACCTGGAAATTGTTCAAGCCTTTGAAACTTTTCAGCATTGATTTGACATTTAAGTTTTTCACGTACGATATATATTTCGATAATTAACATGTAGTACTACGTTAATTAATTCCAATGAATTCTGCCTCATTGAATTAAAAATTAATTATGAAAAAAATTAACTAAATGATCAATAATTGTTTGTCCATCTGTGAGCCTGTCACTTAGCTAGTAATGCTGGCTATGATTAATGGTGAGCCTTTGTTTTGTTTGGTCAATAATGATTTTTTTTTTCATACCTAAAAATTAATGAGTAATATTGGCATTAAATTCCAAGTCAATAATTCTTCGGACAATTTTTTTTTTTGTGGGATTAATTAATTCCCAGATGATAAACTTCTAAGAATCATATGATTTTAATGAGAAAAAGATGAGGGAGTTAGGTTTGGATCGATTAGAAGCGAGTAAAACATGATGGTTTGTTGAACGGTTCTTTCAATATCAATGAAATTGATTAATGCTTGAACGAAAAATAGCTCATAGATAGAGACACATTCTCCTTTAAAACGAACCATTCTTTTTCGGTTTATTAACATTAATATATTAGGACCATTGACATTTAAGAATTTAAATAAAGTATTAAATTAAATGAACCGAAAATAAATTAGTACATGATGAGAGTTGCACCAAAGTTGAGTCAAAGAAAAATTCTTTGGTAATTTACTGGCAATTAAGGAATCATCCTCCCATACCATGCATATTTAAGTGAACAAATACTCTAATGTGAAGCGGAAAATGAGTTGATCACGATTTTAACGCATAATAAAAATAACAAAAAATTATAATTACGTTTTTAACGACTATTAATTGCTTATTTCATATATCAATCGGTTTCACATGCATTTTTGTCTTAAACAAAATATTCAAACAAAAAGGAAAGAGAGAACGCATAGTATTTAAGTGTACATGTTTCAGAAAATCAAATTATGCCACAATGCATTTTGATCAGTTTCTCAATGCGGTTGAGCTAAGCATACAAAGAATCTTCTTTTGGGGTTCACAAGCCGAAAAAAAAAACATAAGCAAATTATTGGAGGCCAGAAAAGAAGCTTAATTGGTTGTGGTTGGCTCATGCATATGATTGGCCGTTTAGGTCACGTTAACTCGACTAATAATAATGCTCAACAAAGGCAAAACATTGAACTGATTTTGTGCACATAACTAGAATCCATAAGATATTATCTCTCCCAAAGCATTTCTCTTTTTCATTTGACTGCAAACGCTAATTTGCTGAAGGATCGAATTTATATAAACCAAAAACTCACAAATGAAGAAAACAATGCAATTGTTTAATTTTGTGAGAACAAGCACGCAAATCAATGATTCAATATTTGGAGGCAGCAACAACAATATATTTATGATTCAAAGCCGTATGGCTTTCACGAAATTTAGATAGCAACAATGTGGCGGTCGGCTTTTTTTGTTTTTAGTTGTTGTACAAAATCAAATAACCCTACACTTCTATTTATAAGACAAAGACTTTATAATTCATGTCAACAAGGAATTAGGAAACAAACTAAATAGAAGCTTAACTATCCTAATTCATGTCAATAAGGAATTAGGAAACAAACCAAATAGAAATTTAACTATAAACTAGTTTTATAAAACTTAGTTTAATTCTACATTTGCTGTGCCAATACATACTCTAATACATAATAACATGTCTAAAATTTTTATATAAATAAATAGAATTATTTGTATAGATCATATTCGTCATCGTATTTTATTTAAACTCATTCATTCTTACCAATAAACGAGAACTTTTGCACGTTTGACATTACATCCAATCCCTTATAGAGATGTAACCGTCTTATCAAGATGATGCAGTCGAAACTTTTACAGGATTTGATGCACTAATACATACTATAATACATAATAACATATAATCAGATTGCAAAAAATAAATAAATAAATAAAATATTTAAGTTCTTTACTTAGGCTTCGTACGTAATGGTTGCTTTAGCATCCCTGGCCGCAATCCGAAAGAAAATTGTCTGTTCGGTTGACGTGTTTGCAAGGCAAGGTATACAAAATTAATATTTTTGTTCGTCTATGTTATTAGTTTAAGTATGCTTAAATTGTGAAAAGTTAAAAAAAAAAAAAACAAAAGGAAACCCTTTATTTTTGTGAAATGCATGATCATGCATGTTGTTAATTGTGAGCAATACAACGTTAAATACAGTATTTAATTATCAATAATCACAAAAATCTTTCACATTCGAGAAAGAATTGTTAGACACGTAGTATGCAATCAGTCTATCACTATCCTACTGGGAATTGATTCTTGAATGATCTTTGTTTTGTAAATGTGCAGCAAATCATGTGGCGATAAAGCGACAACTTTAATTTTTTGTTTTACGCGTGGCAATGGATCCATGCAAGTTTATGAAGAACAAGCTAAGGAAGACAGACCCAAATGGGGTCCTGATCTTTTTCACGCTTTTCGTTGCCTTGATCGTCGCGGGAGCTGTTCCCATCAAGAAAAGTACAGCCACATTGGCATACACACACAAATGCAGCTCATTTGCCCAATTGAATATTCCTAATCCCTGGGTGGATAATATATGCTGGCTTTTCCCGTTGTGTCTATTCATTAATAATGATAATTTCATCATTTTCAAATTTCTATATTATGGTTGAAGAAATTAATTTGTTTGCGATGATAAGAAGCTTATCAAAGTTTCTTTGATTCTGTTATCTTCAAGAATGTTTGTTTTAGGTTTCAGGGTCAAGTCGTCTATTATAATGAATTATGTCAAAAAGATTAACACTCATATTTATCACTCAACCTCTATTTTATGTGGGTTATATCACACGAATTTTGGCCGAAAATGACAATGTCAAAAAATGTGATGATTTTGGTCATTTTTGTGCTATTTTTTGCCACCCACCTTAATTGTAAACGTGAAGTTCTAGTAAACGGTGAAAAAAAAACTCAAACTTATCAACAAACCTCCATTTTTTGTGAGTTATAACACATGTATTTTTGTCGAAAACAAAAATATTCAAAAACGTTCTAATTTTGGCCGTTTATGTATTGTTTTTACACGCATCTCAATTGTGAACATGAACTCTAGTGAATTGTGTCAAAACAAATGAAACTCATATTTATTACCAAACCTCCATTTTTTGTGGGCTATATCACATGCATGTATTCTGGCAAAAATTGATAATGTCGAAAAACGTGTTGATTTTTACCATTTTTGTTCTATTTTTTGCTCTTACCTCAATTCTGAACGTGTATTCTAGAGAATGGTATCAAAAAAAGTAAAATTCATATTTATCATCAAACCTATATTTTTGTGGGTTATAACACATGTATTTTGATTAAAAAATAGCAATATCTAAAATAATGCTGATTTTGGCTGTTTTTGTATTGTTTTTGACACACATCTCAATTGTGAACGTATATTCTAGTGAATTATGTGAAAGAAAGTGAAACTCATATTTATCACTAAACCTCCATTTTTCATGGGCTATAACACACGTATTTTGTTGAAAATGACAATGTCAAAAAACGTGCCGATTTTGGTTATTTTTGTGCTATTTTTTTGCGTCAATCTCAATTGTGAACGTGAATTCTAGTGAACGGTGACAAAAAAGTGAAACTCATATTTATCACCAAACCTCCATTTTTCGTGAGTCATAACACACATATTTTGTTCGATAACGACAATATAAAAAAAGTGCCAATTTTGGATGTTACTGTATGATTTTTTACACATATCTCAATTGTGAACCTGCATTCTAGTGAATTGTGTCAAAAAAGTGAAACAAAATATTTATTACCAAACCTCCACTTTTTATGGGTTGTAGTACGCATATTTTGGTGGAAAATGACAATGTCCAAAAAACGAGTGATTTTTGCTAGTTTCGTACTATTTTTTGCACCCACCTCAATTGTGAATGTGTATTATAGTTAATAGTGTCAAAAAAAGTGAAACTCATATTTATCACCTAACCTCTATTTTTTATGAGTTATAACATACGTATTTTTGTCGAAAACGACAATTTTAAAAAATGTGCCGATTTTACCTGTTTCTGTTTTATTTTTTATACCCATATTAATTGTAAACTTTCTTTCTTATGAATTATGTAAAAAAAGTGAAACTAATATTTATCATCAAAACTCTATTTTTTGTGGGGTATAGCATACGTATTTTGTCCGAAAATGATAATGTCCCAAAATGTGCCGATTTGGGGCATTTTTGTGCTACTTTTTGCACCCGCCTTAATTTTGAATGTGCATTCTAGTAAACGGTGTCTAAAAAAGTAAAACTCATATTTATTACCAAACCTCCATTTTTTGTGAGTTATAATACACGTATTTTAGCCAAAAATGACAATATTAAAAAATGTACCGATTTTGGTCATTTTTGTATTTTTTTTTCACTCATTTTAATTGTGAAGGCATTATAGTGAATTGGGTAAAAAAAAAGGTGAAACTCCATATTTACCACAAAATCTCCAAAAAAATTTTGTGAACTATATCAAAATAAGCTATCACAAAAAGAGGACTTGGAAAATTTTTAAGCGAGACAGAGTCAACCTGCAATACTTGCATATCAATCACCATCACACTTCTTGGCTTTACAGTTCATCAATCGTTGTTGATGCATATATATCATGAAAGTCAGTCATGCGATTCTTAACTTTAATTGGATTTTGGATGCTTTTATATGACGTCCCGAACTACCTTGGCAAGGTCGAATGATTGATGAATGCACAAGTATGCTCCAGTTTATACACTATTTGTACAAGTTAATTCCTCATACTATTTATGTAATTGTAACCTCAAGAAATCCCAAAATGAAAAATCTTCCAAGACTTGAGCCTTCAAAAGTAATCAAAGGATGAACCCCCAAAACTTATAAACTTTTGGAGCTAATGCAAAAAATAAAAAAAATAAAAAAAGGTGGCTTCTAGGAGTTGAATTTGCTGGTTATTTTGTTTTTGTTTATATATATTTTTTCTTACAATTAATTATTCTGATGTGACCAAAAGAAGTAGACTAAACCACACGTACAAAAGGGTGGTTGGCGAATGGCGAAGTCGTTGGAAGTGGAGAGGCAGAAATGGTCCGAATTTGGGAGTGATCGAACTGACTAAGTCCACATATACTCATTGATACATGGGACAAATATGAAAAAAAAGAAAAGAAGCACTACTTGACTTTCTGTCCAATATGGAATCATGATCAGTTTTCATTTCAAACATGACCCTCTAAATATTTCACTCACCTAACTAAGAAAAGGACGAGGAATCATTCAAGAACACAATAGTGAATGTTCATTAATTATTTAAAAGGTGCAGGGTACATTTAGTGCTCAATATATTGGTCTGGGCACTTAACAATCCTGGGTGGGTTTGTTCTACTTACACTAATAATTTACATTAATTTCAAGTTTGGTTTGTGCATTGGTCATGATCAGTACCATGAAATTCAATAACCAATAATGGATCCCTAGCATTGACGAGTGATTGATGACCTTGGCAATTACCATGCTGCACAAATACTTGCTGACTCTTGAGTTATTTATATCGTCGTGCTTCCCTTCATCTTTGATTCATTAAGCCTGCGCCATTTTCATTATATAGAATACATTGTTCTAGTTTGTCTCTTTTACGTAACTTCTTTCTTGTTCAAGGTATTTTGTTTAACTCACAATTTTTTTTCTTCAAAGATTTTATATTCAAACCAGAAATCATTCTATATTAGCAACTTTAAGTTTATTGCATGGAAACTAAAACAACGCATGCATGCATAGACAACTTTTTACGTCAAGGGGAAATGCATGACTGTGTAATTGCACCAAAACTTAAGAAATGTTTATAGAGTAAACAACTTGCATGCAAGAACGAGAAAGTATTGAGTAGTTAATAACTACCCACTCATATGTACACAATGACTCACTATTATGTGATTTTCTCCGCAAGAACGGCTTAATATTATGTGCATGTCAATTCATCAATCTATAACTTAATGCATATTATCTCATCCTTCACCAGAACCATGAATCATCATGTAATAAAGATGCCTCAGCTTAGTTTAGAAAAATGGTGGGTAAAATTTCGGGCATTACGGTTGATCTGACACTAGCCAGGCCTGTCATCATTAGCATAACAAACTGCATACGTTCATATGCACACTTAGAATTGCATGTCAAGCTGACCTCAAGCTCTAGCTCATTGAAGTTTTTAGTATAATAAGTCAATTTAGCAGCCAAAAAAAAAAAAAAAAGCAAAGTAGGTGTGAAGTACATGATCAAATTTTGCATGACTATATTTATTTATTTTCTTTGATGTAAAAGTAATCAGTTTTATTAACCGTCCTCCTTCCCCAAAAATTCTTTATACACATAAATGAAGCGACTTGATTTTCTTTTTACAGAATTTGACATTTCCTCATCCCTCCTCAAATTTAAATTACCCATTCAAACTAATTTATTAGAGTAATTTTGGGGTGAATTTAAAAAAGTGCCCATCAACTTCTGTATATTATTCACCAACTGATCACTGATCACTGTTATTTGTTAGACACTAAGAATTGAATTATTGATGGATTACAATCATTTGGTTCTTCACTCCAAAGCCCACAAAGTCATACCTGCTATCGAAATGGATTGGAGCCCAATGGATTAACCAGAAACCAACTCCTTTTGGGCCAATGAGGCAACTGTTAAGAGATAAAAGAGGTAAGAAGATGTATGTTTTAATTAAAAACAAAAGTGATAACTGTCTTTAGAGTAACAAAGTTTTACGTTGTTAGTGCAATGCAACTCTAATTTTTGTTTGGTGAGTCGGATTGACTATTTATATACATACAGTTAAGCAATTCTTGTTTGGTGAGTCGGATTGGCTACTTATATACAGACAATTAAGTTACTTATAGTCACACCGAGTTAATAGGAGTGGAAATAGTAATTGGCAAAAAAAAAAGTTTATTTCTCCTAGATATGGTGGATTGTAAATTTTTGACATTGAATGAATGGCAAGCTATCAACAAAGAACAGGGAGTTAAGTAAAGTGAACATGAGACTTCAAAAACAACAAAGTTGGTGGAAGAAGCCGAAGACATTTTGGATTGGCAAATTTTTCCACAGATATGCACCATAACATCCTCTTAGACAATCTGATTGGTGTCACCATCCAGGAAATGGTCTCTTGTTTTTATCATCCCTTCAAAATTAAGAAAAAGAATTTTTGTCAAATGTCAAAATTAATGAATCTTGACTAATGGCAAAATGGATTTTCCCAGAAGAAAAGGGAAAAGAAATGTCTATTAATTAGCCAAGTAAATCCAAAGCAGTATCAGTTTTGGTAGTGGAAACTGAATCTGTTTCTTGAATAATATTTGGCCAAAACTTGGCGTGGGAACAAAAGAAAAGAAAGGCATGTGGAAATGAAGTCAGCCATAAAAGCAAACAATCTTTTTTTGATTTGTTCAAACTTCCATTCTCGTGCCAAGCAACAGCACGCAATGCAAAAGTTGCAAACGCAAAAGGGCTTTGTATTGGTACGTACGTAACTTGTTTTTAAAATGTTCATATCATGAACTTTTTTGCGACAAAGATCTGCAACATGAAGTTTCGAGGAATTTGATGATGCAAAAGAAATCTTTGCCTAAATGAATCTGGGCTCATAATATATTTTTTTTCTTTTGACCAGTAAGCTTTCGATTTCCAACCTTTGCATCTAGACTGATTTGAAGACCATTCGCTGGCCAAAACAAGCTGTTAAACATGCATGGAGTTCGTACGATATTTGAGCATGAAAAGTATAAAAGAAGAAAAGTTGAAGATTATGCGAGATTGTGATTGGTACGATACATATTCATTTTTATTTTTTTTTACATCTCAGGTTCCTAACTCTACAACTCCATGTCTTACCGCAACTTCATTGTTGTTGAGTCAGACTACTCCTGCGCCTCGAACCAACCGTCCCCTAGCCAGTTGAGGATATAAACCGCGGGATGTGCACTCAATGGATACTAATCTTACGGTAGTAGCCCAAGCTGGGTACCAGGGTCAGTCTTCAAGTCATTGGTCACCAAGTCAAACACCTCCCGGCCCAAGGTGTTGACGATGCTCCTCCGAGGAATCCCGACCCCACACGGCCTCACTCTTGAGCACAGCTACTATAATCGTTCTCAATTGCGTATGTGCCCCGGGGAGACTTGGAGCATCTGACGAATACTCTTTCTACACCTATTTATCCATAAATAGGTGTAGATTGTCTCAAGTGGGATTCAAACCCTGATTACTAGGGTTGAACCCACTTGAGTATACCAAGTTTGGTACGATACATATTCATGATCACCCCAGCAAGGCACCAACCAATTCTTGGATTTTAATACAGAGAGAAAAGACTCAAAAACTTGTGAAGTTTCTTAGAGGGTCTAAGTCTGTTGGTCAAACTTCACCAACATTCTTGGGACAGCCTTGCATTTAGCAAGCAAAGCAACATATGGATATGAACCATGCATCTATCGTCAATCGTGACTATTTCGTGGAATATTTCTGATGATGATTGCGCAAAACAAAATTTCATTCTTCTTCCAACATCCGACAGAATTGATTCTGATTAATAAACTAAGTATTTAATATTATATATCAAGCTGAATTAATTAATTGTTATGTCTTGAACAATATTATATCTTGGGACTATATAATATATATATATATATATATATTCATCATTTCAAGCAATTTTTAGTTGGAATATGCATGGATTAATTTCACACGACTTTTTAAATAGTTTAAATTTAGTAGTGTTTGCAATTTGATCTCAATCGAACACAAACTAACTATTTTCGATTCTTGAAAAAGTGTTTATACTCAAAAATTCAGTTGTGAACTTATAAATTTTGTGCTTTCGTTGTTGGGAGTTAGTCAAGCTTATAACATCCTGTTTTGTTTTGCTGATCGACCAAAAAAGTTTCTCAAGAATATTAGAGTGATTAAGGTAATTTTATAATGATTTATTTGGAATAAAAAAGACTGCCTAAGAAAACATAACCATTTGTAATTTGATTATTTGTAATTTGGAATTGATCTCATCAAATTAATACAAATTTAGTACATACTCAAATTCAAAATTACTATTTTCCTTTGTTGAAAAAGTGTTTATACACAAAAAAAAAATAAAAAAAATCCAATTATCTGAATTTAATCTCATTGATTGGAACTAGTCAAGTCTACTGACAAACTGTTCTTGCTGATCTAATCTACAAAAACACAAAAAAAAAAAAAAAAAAGTTCTACAATAATTGAACTAGAACTACTCTATAATGAGCTGTTTGGGGTTCAGAAAGTTCTCAAAAAAAAAAAAAACTCAACAAATTAGAGGAATACATACAATTAAATGATGGGAGGAATTAATTATATGTAAATAACCAGTAAATCAAATAGATGTGGGAATAAATCTTCACTTCAATCTTCCTTTCAATAATTCCATATAATGAAATGAATGAAAATATTAATGTACAAAAGGAGAATACTTTACATCTTCTTTGTATATATTCTAATTTTCATGCTTCCCCTAAATATATATCTCTCTATCAATTCTATTCATCCTTCTTATATGAGATTATATATATATCTTCCAATCTTCCTCTCCACCATCAAAAAAATAAATAAATAAATAAATAAATAAAGAAATAAAAACTATCTAAATGGTAAAACAAAAAGTTAATATATACAATAAGAAAATAATCAAGGAAAAAGAAAGAGTATGGAAAATTAAGAAACTAACAAATAGGTAAATAAATCTTCATTATATGATCAGTGAATTTCTGTTGCCATCCTCTCATTCATAGTTCTTGAGTGGGGCAAGGCCAATCCCTGATCATCAATCCTTTTGTTTCTTGGACGCAACAATTTGGACCAAAAACTTGTACCCTTTTTCTTCCCATGATGATCAAAGTCATGATCATGAGCCTCTACTGCTCCAACTTCTCTCTTCCTTGTAATAAAAGCCAACGATCTGCTCTTCGTAAGAATACTTTTACCGCTTTTAAAGAAGGCCACGGACAACCCTCTTCCGTCCGAGGCCATACGATAATGCCTGCGGTGGTGGTGCACGGGAGAAGAACAAGAAGAACCACTAGCCGAATAATGGGAAGACGACAACGAAGACAACGATGAGGAAGAAGAAGAAGTATCAACGGTAGTTGTAGTAGTATTACTCCGTGAACTACCCCTGGATAATCGTGAGAGTTTTTCACTTAAGCAAATTGAACAAACACCTGGGGATTGCTGGTGTTTAGGATGCTTCTTGCATGTTGATAAATTTGGCTTTAATGGTCTGCTGCGGATCATCATTTGTTGTTGTTGATGTTTTGATCTGAATTCCATGGCTATAAAGAATTAAAGATTGTTTGTTTGTTTGTTTGTTTGTTCTTTATCCTAGGTTGTGTTCGTAGGAGTTTCGTATTTAAATTTATAGAGATGGGTGTTGCAGTTGAATTTGCATTAATGTTGTTTCCATGAGATTTCATGGGAGGTTCGTTGTGTGTTTCATAAAATTGGCCTTTTTGACGGTTTGGAATGTTGAAAAGTCTTTGTATGACTAAATGCACAGTTGGATGAGGATATATGCTCATGTGGGGGCGTCATCAATGAACTTGAGTCGGTGGCTGAGATGGCTTTGTTTTGTTTTGAGTTTTTTTTTGGGGGCGTCAAACTTGATTTTCTTTATTGGGCCATAATTAAGGGCCGCCCCGTTATACAAATTAATTAACACAAACTTTCTAATATTTAGTAAAAACAACGGGTCATTTGTAGAGCAGGTTAAATGAAAGTTAATTGCGATTTTATTGTACAATAAAACAACAATAACAAATTACACAAATCTTTTGTTAAATGATTTTAGTTGAAAATCCCCTTTGTATTTATATCTCTAGTGGCTATAAAAATTTTGATTTTTCACTTCTAAACAAGTTACAATTTAAAATTTATAGGGTAAGACTAAAGTGAATAAAATAATTAATGCAAAAAACTACTGAATATTTTGAAAAGAGTTGTTAATTATTGCAAGCTTTAGAAATACAATAGAATAAGTTATTATATTTTTTTTCATTTCAATTTTCATATGAATTTATTAAATTGAGCTAACATGAAAAAAAAAATAATAGTTTGAGGAGGTAAAATTAAAATTTAAGATATATATTATAAGCCAACTATAGTTTCGGGTGGTATTTTACAATTTACCAAAAAAAAAAATCACTGGTTGGTCGAGATCTAAAAAAATATTATCATGTATTATTTTGTCCAATACTCAAAACAATGTCATTTCACTAAATTATGGACTAAAACATAAATACTACTAAAATTAAATTTACCATTATTAGTAAACTCTATGACATAATGATCATTTAGAAATTTGGATAGAATAAGACTGGACAATCTTATATGGAGGATCTCATCTCCCCATTAGTCAAAGTGTAATATATATGTAAGATTTGGTATATGTAATTTCAATTTTTAAAAATTTGATTGTGATTAATCATTTTGGTATAAATAAGAGTTCAATTACTCTGTCTGTCTTTGATTATATAAACTTGATGTTGCTTCTTGGGTAACTTCAAATTCTAAAACCACAAACCCTTAAAGTTAATAGAACCATCAAAATATTATGCTTCATTTTATCTACATTTTTTCTGTTGGGTCAGTTAAATAGGATATCGCCATACTCCAAAATACTGAATTCTAGTGTGTGACGTTGGTTCTAGAGATTTTCCTTTCCATCCAAAACATATCCAAATTAACCCATATTCATATTATTATTATTATTATTATTATTATTATTATTATTATTATTATTATTATTATTATTATTATTATTGTGTTGTTCATTTGGGAACAAGACCGGTCCAAACTGCAACTGCTGACTTGAATTGAGAATCACAATATGATTTATGAAGTAATTAAGAAATGTTAAAGCATCTGAATATTATTAAAAACTTTGAAACATTCGAGAAAATTAAGAATTATTTTTTAAGTCTGCAAGTTGTGACGGACATCGTAGATGATTACACATGTCATCTATATGCTCATAGCAATGTGATATATTTAGCTGTTCTAAAATTTAGAAAATTAGTCTCATATGCCAAGATCCTAATTTTAAAGCTTCTAAAAAGAAAATTGATGACGTCTAGTTATTCCATAATTATATAAAATATTTAGAGTAGCTATAGTCTGGAATTATTTTATCATGCTATTATCTGTATTTGGAATATCATTACAATGAGTAAATAAACCATTTGATTTGTTGGTTATTTGAGTTAAATTAATTATTAAAATAATGATCCTAAATTTGAATATTTTCCATAACAAAATTAGAGTTGTTTTGATTAGGCAAAAGAAATTGGAACACCTCTATTGAAAGTTAAGGTTCAAGTTAAAACTACTGTGAATCATTAACTCTTTAATTGATTTGAATTTTTTTTATGGGTAATCATATCAAACTTGTATTTAATTCTATATAAATTTGTAATCGAGTAAAAAATATGTATTAGTTCATTTATTCCATATTAAAAAATAGTCTCAGGTAAGGATTTACATAATTTTTCAACCATAATTGCTTTTATATATCGTGATTAAAACTTATGTGGGAAGGGCAAAAAAACAAGTAACATAACCAAAATAAATTTTAATTAGTGGGCAATATCTAACTATAGAGATGGAGCCAAAATTAAATACAATATTTATTAATTACACAACAAAAAATGTAAAAGTAATTACAAATATGAATATAGAATAATTATGATCTAACCCTGGACAAAATTAAACTTTATGCATTTTTCAAAAAAGTAAAAAATTTTGAAGAATTAAGACACAATGATCTATAGGACAGAAAAGAAGTGGTCCATGAATTAATTTGTTTGTTAACTTTTGGCCATGAATGATCATCAGCATTTTGGAAAATCTCTGGGAGGGGGAGGCAGTGTTGTTGATGGTGTTGGCCCGTTCTCAACCACGAAAGCCATGCCCAAACCCCATGGCAAGTGCACATCTAAGTGACAATGCATAAACCATACACCTGCACCCAACTCATCAAAATTTTTATGAGCTATAATCTTGCACTTTTGGGAGAAAATTAAGATTCTCAAAAGATTAACTATGTATGCATGATGGAAACATTTTTTTTCTTCTCGAAATTAATGCAAAAAAGAAAAGGTAAACCAGTAGATAATCAAGTTTATAAGTTTAATCAACTTAACTTGTTGAATCTAATTTTCATCTAGTTATCTGTGTATTATTTTTATATTTAATGAAATTATGACAAAAAAAAGTACATAATTTCAAAAAATAAAAATAAGTAGAAATTTTGTATATAAATTAATAACTTCTTGAGAACAGATTCTCTCTTCAATATTATTATGTTTTATTCTGTTTAGCATTCAAAACGATGCAATTTCATTAAAATTAGAGATTAAATGTATAAATATCACTAAAATCAACCAAAAGTGAATTGTACCACATAGTTTTAATTTAAGATTGGATAATATAGTAAACATGATGGGTAGAAGATAGCGTGTCTAACTTCTTTAAACTAGTATCCCTTGACACAAATATTTTAAAGTTGCACACATTCTATGAATTCAGGAGAAAATAGCGTCATTATAGGAGTACCGAGTACCTGGATTGTTTGCCCTGAATCTGATAACTGCCCATCCTCCAACCGGCACGGCTATGGTGTTACGCTCTTGTGGATTCACGAAATTGAACTTCTTGGAGTTCTCAGCCGCATCGAAATTCCCGAACCCTTGAGCCAATACGTAGAAGTTGAAACCGTGCATATGTATAGGATGGTTTTCAATACCAATTATGGCCGTGTTTTGCAGCACCATCTCAACCGTGGCATTGAACTTAAGCTTCTTCACTTTGGTTGACTTTGTCGTCATTATGATGGATCGGTTAAAGTTGTTGTTCGCATTTGTGTAGTCAAACTTCAATGGTGGTTCGTCGGGAAAATCGGTGGTGTAAATTCCATCCACATCTTCGAAAAAAGCTTGCAGCATTGGCATCTCTGTGGGCAATTGGAAGGATGCATTGTTCATGCTCGCAGCAAATCTTTGGCGGAGAGGACCATTGCAGCTTGTGTTCCCAGAATTCCCGCAAGCAACTAAACCCAACCCAAAAGTTACGAACATTTTCTCATCCACATCACGAGGGACCCCAGTCCAGAAAGGGGATGAAACAAGCGCAGTTATACTGGTGAAGAACTTGTGAGCCGTTCGGGTGTCATCAAAGGCAGGCAGCTGAGGCATCTTCGGGGTTGATGAAGTGTCGGCACCCTTATAGGCCACGATTGCAGTGGTGATAGTATTGTCGAAGGAAACGTTGGCTGCGCTAACGTACGGATTGGCTGTCATGTAGTACAAAGCGGGTTTCTGATCGGCAGTCAACAGTACATCCGCGGTCTGGCCAGGGGCAACGACGACGACGTCGGTAAAGTATGGGTTAGTGTAAGAAGCATCGACAGCGACAACTTTGAACTTGTGATTGGCAATCTTGAAGAATAGTTGATTATTGAGTGCAGCATTGATGATACGCAGTAAATAAGTTTTGCCTTGTATCACCTCTATCTTGTGCGTGTCTAGTTATGATGAATCAAAAACAATTGAGAATGCGACCGATCAGCGCATGCACTCCAATCATATATTCCATTGATTAATTATGGCATACTTGCATGGTTACTTACTACTAGATGAGCAGTTGTACAGATCTCCTGGCTGGCCGTTAATGGTGAATGCGTCAGAGTTAATGGGCGCACCTCCAGAAGCGAGGGCTGCATTTTCTACGTCTACAACATTTGCATTCCACCATTCTCCTGCAATCAAAATATCAACAACGCTGTCTACGCAAAATCGATTTTCCACGGAATGAAAAAGATATTTTCTATGATTCCTTATCACGCCACACTAGGGCGTTATAAATATTAGGCATCTTGCCCGGTGGAAAGGCTACATCTAGTACCGGATGGATGATAATTAAACTTGCTATGCATGCATGCAGTTCATGGTTGGTTTAGCATTTACCAGTTATTGAATCAAGAATTTTTTTTTAAAGAAACAAAAACTAGAAGCGATGGAGTGAAATCTTTGAGTAGTAGAAATGATCGATCATATATACGCACGTACCTAAGATAATTGGAAATTCCCCGTAGGGTTTTTGGAAAGGGTAGGTAAAACCGGATCTGGGTTGAATCAGTAGTGCACCATAAACAGTAGTGCGAAGAACAGAGACATGGGCATGCCACCAAAGAGTTCCTTCCTGTCCTGTAATGTTGAATTTGTAGGTGTAGCTATTTCCAGGAAGAATAGGACATTGAGTTACATAAACAGGTCCATCTGCCCATGCACTCAATATTTGAAATATCCCATGCCTGAAACGTAGATAGCAATATTACAGTGGATGATTAATGAGGATTTTCATTCTTGCCTTTGATAACGATAGTCCCAAAAATGAAATATATTATATATGTTAAATTACAGCTTTAAGTTTTATTTGATTATAACCCAATCTCATAGTTTTCCAGTTCATGTTTTGTGTGGCTTCCATTCAAGATTTGACTTTGGAAGAGGTTAATTTTTTACTATACAACGTTGTTGCCAGTGTAACATTGACTTTATATAGCGAAAACAAAATAGAATACTAGTATTTTTTATTAGGAAGACAAAAATGTGGAAGACATTTTACATTTCAAGATGATAATAATATTCAAGGTCAAACCCGCGTTGGTACGTACGTAGTTATGGTTCATTTTTTCTTTTTGGTTTTTCAAAGTACGTAGTAAATAAGATGGATAAACTTACCAATGAATAGTGAGGTTATAAGGTGAATTGTTAAAAACATGGACAATTAGAGTATCACCCTCTTGTACGTGGATAGTTGGACCTGGCAAACTTTGATTTACTGCTGTGATCACTTGATTCCGACATAATCGATTCACTGTAAGATTTTCAACCTGCAAGATTCATGTTGGACATTTATATCTAAGTTTTGTCTTGTGTGTGTGTGTGTGTTTTTAATGGCATCAAATGAACAACTAATTTTGTGCATGATAAAGCTTTTTTTTTTTTATACCAAAGCATATACTCCCTCTGTTTTCTTGCAAGTTTTCAAGTGTATTAACTATCATATTTTTTTTTGTTTTCAAATAAATATTATTTTCATATTTCAATAAAAAAAAAGAAAATTTTAATTCTACCTTTATTTTATTTTTAAATATATGATGGTATTAATTACTAATTAAAGTGGTATAAATTTGTGCAGACATTATTATTAGGAACAAATCAGTCAAATTTATTATTTTTTTAATTTGTATATTTTTCTGTTTATGAACACTTAAAAGAGAATAGAGGGAATACTATAGATCACTGTCATCACCTTCCATTAGTCAATTTTTTAAATCACAACTGTTATGGCATCCCAATTGCAAAATTAACAAAAACTAACAACCAAAACACTTATAACCAGTCTTTAAGAAGGAAACCCCCAAGATAAAATATTGGAAAATGAAAAATGATTCAATTATCTATGCATGGGAATAGCCATTAATGAGCAACATATATAACACCACAAGCTCCCTCAGCTTCAAAATATATAGTTCAGGGATGATCAGTGGTACATGAACAATTAATGCATGGCATATTTTAACAATTCAAAAATACTACAAACACTAATGAAAAAAAAAAAATGAAGGGATATATAATTAAGATGGGTTAAGAAGATTACATGAAATGAATGCTCAACAACTCCAGCAGAAGCAAACCAAGAACAAGCTAGAACAAGTAATGGACATGATATGATCAGGAATAACACAGATGGTGCCATGTTGAAATATTGAGAGTTCTTGATGAAGAGACACCAATCGAGAGAGAATAAAATTAACAAAGAATATTTAAGCTTGAAGAGATCAACAATGGATGGATTTACATTTTGTGATATATGCATGTATATATATATATATATATATATATATATATATATATATACTGCTTAGTAGCTGGAGATTATAACATCCCAAGTCTTTTCCACACAATTGCATGGTGTGGGAGAAAATACTGAAACAGTTAAAGTATTCACACAAAACATTTGAAAATTCATCCCGAGAAGCATAATTCGTTATTTAAATAACAGCTAATTAATTATATTGAATTGGCCAATCACGAATAAAAATAACATAACTAATTAAATAATTAACCAATGGATTTTTTTGTTCTTAAAATAAAAAAGATAATATTGCATGTCTCGTTTACAGTTTATATGTAGTAGGTAATTAATGACATTGCGTATATCAGAAGCAGTCGAAATTTCTTCATATATATATATATATATGTGCATGACAACTAATTCATAAAGTTGTAAATAATTATTTATTTGCATATAATATGTTGACCATTTCGAGTTCTTGAAATTATAATTTAATACTGTTTTTGAAGATTAATAAAACCGTTCTTAATTACGATATAGCTAGGAACCATTCCATTTGCAATTTTTAAACCATTTAAGTCCATTAGTTTACCTACGCAGCTGGGAAAAGGAATATATTAAAGAGACATGTTTTTGTTCTCTAATTAATCCATTACTGAAGCACTAAATTAATTAAGGAAGGAAGGGTTGTTAATAATTCAAAAAATGTTTGGATACTTTCTCATCTCTTGAAGCTCAGTAAGCGTTGGAAATTGTCATCTCCAATGGATTATTTCAACGTGAGAGAGATGCATGGAAAGACTAGAAACACAAGCTCATCACGCCACCAAGAAAAAGGACATCATGACTTGAGTAGAAATATAAAACTCCATAACATCAGCACCTATACGTACATTGAAGGACTTCTTGATGATGTTAGTACATGAATTAAGATATATTGTATTAATTCTTCAAAATTTTGCAGCATCAAAACTCTGAATTCATCCATCCTGTGCATGCAGCGCAGGGCTTCATGCAACTGCAAGCTCTTCTTTCTTCTCTATTATTCTTCTGTTAAAAGTATTAATTCGTAGCAGTAAAATCAAACCTCCTGAGTATGCATGCATTCACAAGGTCGGTCATCCATGATCAATGGGATAAGCTAAGAAGAAGAGTTTCATCAGGCAACTGCATTAATTGCATGCCCAATCCGATGTTCAGGAGATGCATGTCTCTCTATGAGAATACTGACAACAAAACTTTTGAAGCTTGAAGAACATTAAAAGAGAAATTAAGGAAATAATAAACATTAATAAAGTAGCTCCCAATGCAACATCGATCGTGAAGTGAAATTATTTCACAACTTTGGACGAAGAAAGATATGGGTTGATATATACACAGGCTCACCTGCAGATTTGCAGTAAAACCCACATGAAATTTGCTTCAATATTTTGCTAGCTCCAGGATTTGAAATCTTGATTGTCTGTTTTCATGGTTATTGTTTGTTAATTCTTCACTTGCCAACTAATTAAAATTCTGAAAAATCTGACAGAGACACGAACACGAGAGACTCAAATAGTCAAATTAACATCGATCAATTAGTGATCCTAAGCATAAGTGTGAAGGATCTTTTCAGATTATCCAGACCTTGTATTAGTACAGCATGCGTGCATGCATAAGTTACATTCTTCCTTTCCAACATAAAAGTTAAAACTCTTAAAGTTAATTTACGTTTGCATTCATTCATCTTAGTTGATTATTTTATGTTCTCTCGTAAAATAGTTTGATGCAAATAAGATTGTTTTAGTTTGGTTTTCTAAAAAGGTATGTTCGCATTCACATAATGCCAACTCACTCACTCACATATCAGGTTTAGAAATTAAAACAGACGATATTTTTCTCAGTTTGCATTACACACTGTTTACTTCTTCTCTTTCATTGCACATTTGCGCCCTACCGCAGCTATCTCCTCCTGTCGCTTCAGTCAGCCACCGTCTCCAATTTCCCTCATTCTCCGTCCTCTCCAACACCACCATGGCACCACCAAGACTTCCCCCTTGACAAAAAACCCATTTGGCTTTCAGGAACCGCCGCAGCTGGAGCAGCACCAGCAAGAGCACCCGCCGTGGACCTTCTCTAATGCCACTACCACGAGACACCGATAGCAGAAGGTGCGGATTTTTCTTTTCTTTGAACTCTGAGACTCTTGAATTTTTTTTAATGAATTCTAAACTTCCTGTATTATAATAGCCTTACTGCTTCAATTCTGATAATACACTGTTAAGTAGAACCATGTTTTTGCTGTGATTGCACCTAAATTGCTGGGTTTTTTTCCATTATAACATTAGATGTATACTCCTTCTCTTCTAATATCTACCAAATTTCAATAAAAAAAATCAAAAAAAAATTCAATTCTGCCCTTATTCTATTTTTAGATATATGATGATATTAATTACTAATCAAAAGGATATATATAGATCAGTTAATTTCTCATTTTTTTTTAATTTAGGTGTTTTTCTATTTGAGTACACTTCAAATTAATAGAATAAACGGAATATAAATTAGTTGAAGGACTTCATGCGTTTAATTCAGCATATTTCAAGATTCATTTTCTTTCTGGATGTCTTCATGACTTCCCAATTAGCTAGCATGATAAAGAGCATCCAATACAGCGGGGCAAGAAAGATAATTTAATCGTAACTTAGATGGTTTGTTTGATCCAAATTAAAACATTAATTTTCTTGATGCAGTGTTAAACTCAATTAATGCCCTCCTCATCCAATTTGCCCCGG
The DNA here is from genome assembly GCA_016586305.1 of Ophiorrhiza pumila. Classification (NCBI taxonomy): domain Eukaryota; kingdom Viridiplantae; phylum Streptophyta; class Magnoliopsida; order Gentianales; family Rubiaceae; genus Ophiorrhiza; species Ophiorrhiza pumila. The sequence continues at coordinate 31,569,117 of BLIW01000010.1, forward strand.
CAATAAGCAGAATTAGCATGAACTGTTTGTGCCTTATTGTATTTGTACTGTTTTTATTTGATAATGCGATGTTGGTCTCTCTCTATATGTTACTAAAATTAATGTTGGGATTTGAGAAATTATATCTAAAGAAAATAAGGGGAAATGGCAAAATAAATAAAGGGGGGAGATGTTGCCAACTTTCTTTTAGTGATTGGATTGTTCAGTTGTGTCAGTTCAGTGTTTATGTATGGAAAACATAAAGATTGTTTTTGCAAATTCTTATGCATCTAATCATACACATATATAGGGTTGCAGGAGAGGACATGTCTCTTGATCGTCCCTTTCGAATCGCATTGTACTGGGGAGATGAAATAGTTTGTGAAAATGGTTCAATCTTCTATCAACCTCGTCATGCTAAACGAACCTTTGCTGTTCGAAATAAACTTGGATATGACGGATTGCTTGGCAAAGTTTCTGAATACATGGGTGTCGATAAAAATCTTGTCAAACTGAAAGTCATTCTTCTACAACCATCTTATAATGGTGCTCGATTTGAGTATGGTACTACTACGGAAATTGTTGATGATCAAACTTTGGAGGTTGTGTATTTTCTAGCTGAAACAATTGAATTGTATTGTGCTCAATTGTACATTGAGAAGGAGGAAATCTCGCAAATTTCTCAAACAAGTAACTTAGATGGAATTCATCATGGTCATGGTCATGGTCCATTGGTTTCTCTGCTGAATAGTTTTTCGGGCTCATGTTCACAAGAATTGTTTCAAACTAGGCCTTGAATGGAATTAGGACAGCAACGTGAATTTACTCGAACTAAATCTCTCCGTGTGAATCCCTTTAAGAGGTTGTTACAACAAGAAGGAAGACAAGTAGTCCAAGAATCTTCAACAGAGATGAATCACCCGATCCACAATTTAGTAGAGAGGACCTTGCAGTAGAGGATGAAGTCACACTGTGTGTGCCACCAAAGAAGCCATACATTCCGAGGGGTTTGCATTCTTTAATAATATTGGAAGTTCTGATTTTGACCCAACTGATCGAGGTGAGACGGTTCCAATAGATATATGGAAAGAGGGAAACAATGATATTCGATTGGGAATGCTATTTGAAAGTAAGAAACAGGTAAAGAAGGCAATCAGTTTTTGGTCCATAAATCAAAATAGGGAGTTCAAAGTTGTAGAGAGCAAAAACAATACTTGGGTAGCCAAACGCAGAGGATCTCCTAGTGAAGACAGGTTAGACAGGAACTCAAATTGAGATTGGCGTGTCCGGGCACTTCGTAAAAGTACTCATAAGATGTGGCAAATTACAAAATGGACGAATAATCATACTTGTCTTGGCTTTACTCCTACGAATAATGATCGAAATTTGAGTTCTGCTGATATTGCCGCTCATATTTTGCACTCCATTGAAAAAGACCCCTGCTATAGTGTCAAAAGTATACAAGCTGATGTCAAGAAAGACCTTCATGTCGACATCTCTTACAAGAAGGCATGGTATGGTCGAAAAAAGGCCATTGAACTTGTTTATGGTAATTGTGATTGAGAGAGATCATTTTGCTGATTGCCACGTGAAAGCACTATTACAATCTGATTCGGGAAGTTCAAGGTAAATTCCTTCTTGCTGTTGATCCACGAAACCATACATTCTTGGGTGTCCATAATCCAATCCATGAAATTGACCAGGACAATCTCCAAGAATTTTTTTTCCACATGCAGCTGCTTGAAGAACTAGTGTTCAAACATGCTGAATTTAGTAATCCTTCAGAGGAGTCGCTGCTGAAGGTTTGAACTAAAGAATGTATCTGATGCCTTATATGAACTGGCACTAGCCATAGGTTATTTCAATGCTGAACTGCTAACCTTGTTTTATTTTCAAACTAATTAATATGTAAGCTATTCAGATTATTCTCTTTAGACATAACATGTTAGTATTCCCTTGTGCTGCTTCTTGGTTGTTTTTGGCCTTTCTATCGCGACAGGCAGCTTTCTTCTTCATCTCAAGGTTTGTCCTTTGAGAAAATTGTAGATACTTATAGGTAGCATGCCTGCCTATAAGTGGTCGGTCCTAAAATCGGAAAAATAAGGAGGGTCGCGTTACGTTGGCAATCGACATAAAAATTTTGCCACTTAAATGACATGAACCATATTAAAAATCGTATAAGAATAGAATAAAATGACGAAATATGATACATGCAGACGAAGTAGTTGCTCTCATCTGGCCATGAAAAGAAATGTCCAGATATATTGTCAAGTTTGGTGGTGGTGAAATGTTTCCAACAACCGCACAGGATGGAGGACTCAACAGTGACAATGCATGTCTCTTTTCAGTATGAAGTTCATTCTAATTTGGGATTACCATACCTTGAGGCTTGGAACTAGTCTACTTCGCATAAACTTTCACACTAAGACATTTCACATGTGCACAAAATATTTTGCCCAACCAAATTACATAAATCTGGGACCATAGGTCATTCGAATGTTGGAGATTCTGCCATGTTTCCCATTTTAATTAATTTGCTCCTCATCAATGCTGCACGAAAAGTCTACAATCAAGCAGCGTAATTTTCTCTCCTTTCTTCCTGTTTGTTTTTTCTTTTCTGGTGTGCAGAGTTGACCCTCCAAGAAAATCAAACGAAACAGATCAGTGAAGTGTTATGCACGAGCATGAAATGATGATGAAAATAAAGATCTCTGTTTACAATTTACAAATACTGTCAGTAAAATTTCAGGGATTAAGACATTAAGGTAACAAGTTTGTCACTTTAAGTGAAATCAATAAAGAAAACTTTGGAGGAAAAAAAAAAAGGAAAGATGTTCAGCAAAAGAAGAAATCCCCATGTCAATAAAGTACCTCTCCATCTTTTGATCAAAAAGTGTGGATACTTTGAAATGGGCAGTAAAAAGTGCAATAAGGCGTTTTATTGTAGCCATGATTTTTTTCCTGAATTGACGTCAGGTCCAGCGTCCTGTCTCCACTCTCCACACATCCATACTCACTCAACTTGCTCATCACCATCATCAACTGTTCAACACTATACAAAATGCCTACTTATCTCTTATAAATTATGTTCTAAAGAGTAACCGGCCAGGACATTAAGATGCATAACTTGGAACGGATTAAATTTCAGTGCAGAATTTGTACTCGGGGTTTCTGATTTACCATCCCTTTTCAGGGCTGTTATCAATGTTCCAGAAAATTAATTAGTTCCTTTGATGCACAAGTTCATTCATTCGGGTATTATGCTTCCTCGCTGTGCCTTTGATCTTCTTTTGATTTCAACTGCAATGTTCCAGAAAATTAATATGCATGTTTTCACGTAGTCATGATACAGCCCATTGAATGTGGAGTTAACTGTGCGACCTAGCCATGCAACAACTCCCTATGCCTGATCAACATTTCTATAGGATTACTGATGCTTATGCGAAGAATCCCATAGCACAATCACAAATAAAAAGAGTACTCACTGAACATTTTCACTTATTTTGGCATAAATTTCATCAAGGAATTAGTTTTCAGAACAAAAAAAAGAAAAAGAAACAAGTCCCTTTTGGGCACTGATTTTGGTTTAGTAGTAAAATCCTTTCCTGTAGCATATAAAAATATGTATAGTACTAGTACATTGTCAAGGCAAAAGATCAAAATTCTTGAATTTATATATTCTCATGGCTTCTTAGTTGTGCATCTACAAGTTAAGACTGGCACTTTATAAGATTCATTGGTTTCTTGCATCAGAGCTGTACCAAAAAACTGGGGCATGGTCAACTGAAAAGAAATTGCATGAATCATCCCCAGTAAAATGATTTTGCTGATCTTCCATTTTCACAAATTGCTGCTGATAATCCTTCATCATTGCATCCCTTGAATCCAGTAAATGAGGATGATAAACCGGAGCAGATATAGAGAATGCAGAGTGATCCAATCCATTGAATGTTGGGCAAGAAATTAATTTTGATATCAATGGCTGCACATACAGATGATTATTGCCATCTTCATTCATGACTCCACTTGAATCACTGTCTGATAAGCCTTCTTTAAAATCGATCATCCCTTTAGTTTCTGAAGATAAGTTTATGTTTCTATAAACTTGATGATTCTTGTACATTAGCCCAAGTTCACTGGAATCAGTGTACTTTTCTGAGACAATATTTGGAGAACTCAGTAAATTAGCAACCTTTTCAGTGGAATCATTTGTTTCCACGTTATGATCTCCCATTTTCTCTTTTAGGCCCCTTAACTGTATAAAAACAACACAAAAAAGAAAACTCAATTATAATGCCAATGTTCAAGATTGAAAATACTGTTCCCTCATTATGGATTCATGATTTACTAACGTAAGCATGTCAAAAATTGATTGAAATACTGTTCCCTAGTGATGGATTCATGATTTTTCGAAAATTTACCTCTGCAACTAAACTTTGTTTTTCTTGTTCAACTTTACTGTAACTAAGTTGAAGAGCTTCATAATTAGCCTTAAGAAGGTGATAATCTCTCTCCAATTGCTTAGTCTTCCAACGAGCACGGCGATTTTGGAACCAAATTGCAACTTGTCTTGGTTGGAGGCCTAATTCTTGAGCCAATTTAATTTTTTGCTCAGGATCAAGCTTGTTATCGACTTCAAAAATCCTCTCTAGTGCCTGGACTTGATCAATGCTTAATCTCCTTTTCTTTCCAATGCTGCAGTTGATTTCTTCTGTGCTGTCTTCATCATCTAAACCATCCAGCATTGCCTGAAACTCGTTGCTGTACCCCATATTTTCCTTCAGATTCTTCTCTACTTTCATCAAAACACGAATCCAGTTAACAAGTTCAATCATCAGAAATATATATCTCCAAGAAAATAGGACAGACTGTACCAATCATAATTTTCTTTTCAAACTCTCACTGGAATTTGAGAAAGAATTAAAGAAATACAAAGAAAGTTTCAAAACTACATTGATTTCTTCCATGTAACTTTAACTTCATTGTTGAAGAACAGAATTTTGCAACTAATAATACAAACTGAACTGACAATGCAAAATTACCTGAAGAATCGAAGCAAGTGAACCTGTTCATAGCTTAAATGAGTGAAAAACTTCAATTGACAGAATTATAAGAACCCTTCTTCCTTGTTGACTCTTTCAAAGAAATGCAATTCTTGTTTGTGCATATAATCCCAGTCTACATGAACTCTAAAAGAAGCAGGGCTGCCAGGCCACTAGCCTAACAGCATGGAAAGAACTGGCT